>JAWWUD010000061.1:55000-655000 GCA_033964015.1 Scolanthus callimorphus
CCAGACAGACCAGACCAGACCATACAGACCAGACCAGACCAGACAGACCAGACCAGACCAGACAGACCAGACCAGACCAGACAGACCAGACCAGACCAGACAGACCAGACCAGACCAGACCAGACAGACCAGACCAGACAGACCAGACCAGACCAACAGACCAGACCAGACCAGACAGACCAGACCAGACCAGACAGACCAGACCAGACCAGACCAGACAGACCAGACCAGACCAGACAGACCAGACCAGACCAGACAGACCAGACCAGACCAGACAGACCAGACCAGACCAGACAGACCAGACCAGACCAGACAGACCAGACCAGACCAGACAGACCAGACCAGACCAGACAGACCAGACCAGACCAGACAGACCAGACCAGACCAGACCAGACAGACCAGACCAGACAAGACCAGACCAGACAGACCAGACCAGACCAGACAGACCAGACAGACCAGACAGACCAGACAGACCAGACAGACCAGACCAGACGACAGACCAGACCAGACAGACAGACCAGACAGACAGACCAGACAGACAGACCAGACAGACAGACAGACCAGACAGACAGACCAGACAGACAGACAGACAGACAGACCAGACAGACAGACAGACCAGACAGACCAGACAGACCAGACAGACCAACAGACAGACCAGACAGACAGACCAGACAGACAGACAGACCAGACAGACAGACAGACCAGACAGACAGACAGACAGACAGACAGACAGACCAGACAGACAGACAGACCAGACAGACAGACAGACCAGACAGACAGACAGACCAGACAGACAGACAGACAGACAGACAGACCAGACAGACAGACAGACAGACCAGACAGACAGACAGACCAGACAGACAGACAGACCAGACAGACAGACCAGACAGACAGACCAGACAGACAGACAGACAGACCAGACAGACAGACCAGACAGACCAGACAGACAGACCAGACAGACCAGACAGACAGACAGACCAGACAGACAGACAGACCAGACAGACAGACCAGACAGACAGACCAGACAGACAGACCAGACAGACAGACCAGACAGACAGACCAGACAGACAGACCAGACAGACCAGACAGACCAGACAGACAGACCAGACAGACCAGACAGACAGACCAGACAGACAGACAGACAGACAGACAGACAGACAGACAGACCAGACAGACAGACAGACAGACAGACACGGTGGTTCATAAGCCCAGGACTGGTTTACATTGAAGCCATGCAATAAAAATTATGATATACATAAAAATGTGATAAAAATGTGATATACAAGACAATATATAGAAATAATCATATGATATTTGACAAAGACTCGAAGAAACAGGGAGGAAACTCATCCAGTGCTTTTTTAAAAGTCTGTAACGATTTGCAGTTGTGTAGTTTCTCTGGTAGTGAGTTCCAAATATAAGCCCCCTTGTAGCTGATACGGTTCTTCCCATAATTCGTTTTGGGAAGAGGTAATTGAAATTTAGAGGAGCTTCCTCTTGTATCATAATTCTTTTATATATTTCAAAATTTATGGAAGAGGTAAGCAGGCGCTTGTTTGTTATGAAGTTTAAACATTTCAACAGCCACTTGCTTACTCCTTCGTGGAGCCACTCTGTCCCAGCCTAATGCCTGTATAGTACAGGAAAATGGTGCAGGATTTATAGTGAATTAGGGAAACAAGCATGAAATTTGGCAGACAGATAGAGATTGACGAGCTCAACAGTTTTAGAAGTGGAGCCACGACCCAAAATGGATACTTCCAGTTTTATAGCCATGGAATTAATTATCGTAATTTTTTTTTTAAACAACAGTTAACGTTTATCAAACGCTGTAAAACTTAGCACTGTGATAAAGCAAAGGACGATCAATCATCACACATACAGAACCACACCCTTCGATGGATACTTCCAGAGATATTAGCGCTTTATCAAAATATAAGGAAAATGACCACAGAGAAACTGTATAGGGCTAGATGGTTTTGAAATTTTGTACATAGAATGTCTTAAGTAATGCAAAAAACTTGAGAGGTGGAGCCACGCCCCAAAATGGATACTTCCAGCTTTGCAGCAATGGAATTTGAATATCTGAAATATGTATTTTTAGAAACAACACTTAACGTGTCTCAAAAGTCTTGAAATTTGGGACCATGATAAAACAATCGCATTCGGTCATTATGCATACCGGGCCACGCCCATTGATGTCAACTTACAGAGATATTAGCGCCGGATACAATTTTATATAAAACGACCACAGACCACTGTATGTGGCTAGACTATTTTGAAATTTGGTACATAGGATGTATTTACCACTGCAAGTGCCTTGAGAGGTGGAGCCACGCCCCAAAATGGATACTTCCAGCTTTTCAACCATTGAATCTATTTTAAAGATCTTTTGGAAACTAGTCTGAACGTTTAGTTTCAAAAGTCATGCAACTTAAAACAGCGACAAGGGAAAAGACAGTCGTTCATTATATGACAGAGCCACGCCCTTGATAAGTATTTCCAGAGATCATAGTACTGAATACAATTATTAGCAAAATGGCTACTGAGAAACTGCATGTGGTCAGTCTTGTTTGAAGTTTGCAACATTGAATGTGTTGAGCGTTCCATTAAATTCGAGGTGAAGCCATGCCCTAAAACGAATACTTCCAGTTTTGCAGCTATGGAATTTGTGTATTACACTTCCATAGAAGTATAAAACAGGCCAATTAAAAACTGTATGGGTGTGGTTCTGTGTCCTTTGGATGATCTTCAACTAAGTTTCATGATGTTTGAGAAACTTTTAAGCGTTGATCGATTAATTTGTACAATAATGACATGCATTTCACATTTTTTACATTCACTTTTCTTATTACTGCCCAATTGTATTTAATTTTTGCGCAAAGTTTCAACTTCTTTCTTTCTTGTCTAAGTGCGACTTAACTTCAACCCTGTTGTGTATTTTGACACTGAACGATCAGCTACTTTTATATAATTTTTAAACGAATTTCATATTCTCTGCCAAACATGATCTTTACTCTCAGTGAAACTCATGTTCAATAAAACAATGAAGTCATACAAAGCCAACAACAAATAGCGAAGGAAGAAAATCGTCTACGATATCATGAAAGAAAATGAGCCTCTGTTTCATTTTCTATCAAACTTTTTTATATATTTTTTTACTTTCGTTAAGAATTTTTGTGTTTGAATTTTTTCAAACTTTCTTTTCATCGAGGGAGCTCCATCGAGGTGTGACTGTTTAAAGGTTGTTTAAAGTTTGTCTGTGTATTTTGAAGTGTGTATATGTATACCATATTTTTGGGGGAGATTCTTCCAATATAAATCAAAGTCACGAGTGCCTCGGTGAAATCGTGGATACTGTTTATCCAAATAGTTTTGGACTTTTTGTCCTGTTGCGGCCCTTCCCGAGATATCATTTTCTAGTTGTCAGACTTTGTTACTGGACCCCCCTTGTTACTCAGATAACTTTGTGCAAGTTTGGTCACCTAGTTTTGTCACCTAGCAATGTATCGTTGTCGAGATATTAATTTGTTTAGTTTAGATGACGTCATGAGCTAACACTTGAGTTATGAGCGAGCGAGCGAGCGAGCGAGCGAGCGAGTGACATCTGGCGCACTGACAATAACTCGTTACGCGTATCCACGATTTTTTTAAAAATAGACTGGCTTGACATAGTTCTCAGTTTAAATTATCTCTGGAAGTACCCATAAAAGGGCGTACCTCTGGGTGTATATCGACCGAATGTACTTTGCTTTATGTTGGTCATAAAATTCAAGCTTTTTGAGGAGACGTGTTGTGGTGTAAGTGTTTCTAGATATATATTTTAATAAATGTCATGGTGTTGTCTCGACGTTAGGTGTTGTTTCTAAATACATATATCAGATAATAAATTCCATGACTGCAAAACTGGCGTAACAATTATGGGGCGTGACTCCACCTCTCATGTTACTTGTAGTGGACATACATGTAGTGGATATACAGTTTCTCTGTGGTCATTTCAAAATAAACTATAATAAACTATACTTTCTAGAGATTATTTTATAATCTTCATATCTAGAAGTATCCATCAAAAGGGTGTGGTTCGGTGTCCATAACGATTGATCGTCCTTTGTTTTATCATAGCTTTTCACAGCTTTTAAGAAACGTTAAAAAAAATGCTGTGTTATATAATGCCATGCCTGTAAAACAGGAAGTATCCATTTTGGGGCGTGGCTCCACCTCTCAAGGCACTTGCAGTGGTAAGTACATCCTATGTACCAAATTTCAAAATAGTCTAGCCACTGACCGTTTGTCTTTGGTCGTTTATATAAAATTGTATCCGGCACTATTATCTCTGTAAGTTGACATCAATGGGTGTGGCCCGGTATGCATAATTACCGAAATGCGATTGTTTTATCATGGTCCTAAATTTCAAGACTTTTGAGAGACGTTAAGTGTTGTTTCTAAAAATACATATTTCAGATATTCAAATTCCATTGCTGCAAAGCTGGAAGTATCCATTTTGAGGCGTGGCTCCACCTCTCAAGTTTCTTGCATTACTTAAGACATTCCATGTACAAAATTTCAAAACCATCTAGCCCCATACAGTTTCCCTGTGGTCATTTTCTTATATTTGGATAAAGCGCTAATATCTCTGGAAGTATCGAAGGGTGTGGTTCTGTATGTGTAATGATTGATCGTCCTTAGCTTTATCACAGTCCTAAGTTTTACAGCGTTTGATAAACGTTAAATGTTGTTTTAAAATTTATTTACGATAATTAGTTCCATGGCTATAAAACTGGAAGTATCCATTTGGGGGCGTGGCTCCACTTCTAAAAACGTTCAGCGTATAAAACTCTATCTGTCTGCCAAATTTCATGCTTGTTTCCCTAATTTGCACAATTCTGCACCATTTTCCTGTACTAGTAAAAGGGGAATATGGGGAAAACGTTTATAATCCTGGCAGCGCGATTTTGCAATTTTTGCAATTTCTGACTGTTGCCCTTACTAGTTCCTTCCCAGCCGCACTGCAGTAATCAAATTTTGATTGAATTAAACTTGTATACATGGTCTGTAGGGTTGGTAATGGAACAAAAGAGCGAATGCGTTTAATGCTCCTATTGCAGAGGAGATCTTCTTTGATAATATATCAATGTGATTTGACCAGGATAACGTTCGTCAACGTGAACCCCAAGCATTTTGGTAGACTGGATTTTTGGAACTATCTGGTCTGCAATTTTGAGGGTTTGACAGACTGTCTTTGCGAGTCTCTGGTGAGACCCTATTAGTAGGAATTCAGTTTTTGTTGTATTTAATGAAAGCCTATTTGCTCGCAGCCACTGACAAATGTTATTCAGGTCACTATTTCATTTTCCCTTCGATTTCGTCGCAGGAGTTACCCGCCATAGTAATGCTGGTATCGTCAGCGTACATCTGACTGTCTGAAAACTGTAGGCAATTCGGAAGGTCGTTTATGTATATTAGAAATAACAAGGGCCCTAGGATAGTCCCTTGAGGAATGCCGCAGGTCAAAAAACTATTTTCTGACATCTCACCGCTGACCACAGACTTCTGCCCTCTTTTAGTCAAGTAAGAGGAAAACCAGGAAATGGCTGATTTTGTAAAACCAAAGTATTCGAGCTTTTGGAGGAGAATTGTGTGGTCAACGGTGTCGAATGCTTTTTTCAAATCAACAAACACCACAGCATTAATAAGGCCTTGATCTATATTAAGCGACCATTTGTCAGTGGCATCGAGCAGTGTAGTGGGTGTGGAGTGAAGCTTGCGAAAGCCAGATTGACAGTTTGATAATAAATTATTGTGATCTAAGTAACTATATAGCTGGTCCTTAATTATTCTTTCGAATATTTTAGCACTGCCTGTGATAACAGAGATCGGCCTGTAATTATTTGCGTCGGCTCGCGTGCCGTTTTTAAAGACAGGTGGTTCTTTGGCCTGCTTCCAATCGTGAGGGACAATCCCAAGGGAGATGGATGTATTAAAAAGCAAGGCCAGCGAGTCGCAAATAATTTCAGCGCCAACCTTTAGCAGTTTATTTGGGATATTATCCAGCCCGGTGGCCTTTGATATAGAAATCTTTTCAGGTGTTCTAATACGATCTTCGGTGTCGTATGGCACAGTGCGAAACTTTTTTTGGAGGGTGCTATATAGCTCTTAAATCATCTTAAAAACAGGTAAACCTATTTGAATTATAAGAGCAAAGAAGGCAACAGAACAATATAATAAGGAACACAAATAAATTGGAAGTCCTTTTTTGGTTATTGTGTGTTTCCAAAAAATATCCATCCCCCCCCACGGAAGGGTGTTTAGAAATGACCCCCCCCCCCCCCCCCCCCCCCCCCCCCCCCCCCACCCACCCCCCCCCCCCACACACACACACACACACCCCTCTGGAATTTCCGATTTTGGTGCCTGGTTGTTTTTTTGAATATTCAGAAATGTTTTTATTGGTTTGTACAATCATTTGGCTGATCTCCAGGTTTTGACCCCAATCTCGAGGTTTTTTATGGTCAGTCTCCAGGTTTTGACTTCTGAGGGGTTGGCAGGTCTGAGTAACTGAACTCAACAAACAAAAGGAAAATGCCATATAATAAAACTTTTGTTAAACCTCCCTTGCATGGTTTGTACACTGAGAAATCTAAGCCCTTGGGTGTGTACAACGAAGACCAAAATACCAAAGACTGATGAACTAAAACTGAAGAACCCATAAAAATTAAAAAAATTGACTTATCTCTTCATCGTAGGCCAATATAAGTTTACTATTTGTGGGGTTTTGAGCATAATTTTGTTTAGTCTTTCTTGATGGTCATGACACAGCATGGTCATGCCGCAAACTGAGTATCATTTATTTTATATTTGATTGTTTGGTTTGTTTTCCGTTGTGCGCGCAAAGCGCGCCGCAATTTTGACAATGAAGCTTCAAGACTATTAATCAAAAGTCCAAAAGCGTTTTTGTCTGGCAGACAAAAGTCACTGAAGAGGACCTCGAGGAATTGTGGTAAAACAAGAAGGCCTTTTACGATTTTTTAAGTTTATCATTCTTTATGCGCGCGAAGAGCGCAGTTTTTTTCAACATATCAGTTGAGAGAGGGTAAATACATGCGAATAGTAGTGCAAGTGATATCTCTCAGGAGGTTCATTTACTCGGTGTTCAACAATTGTGCCTTCCTTCATTTACTATCAAACTGCACAACCTTGTCTTAAATATATATAATACCTCAACAGTTAACCGACTAGCGACAAACGGCCTAAAAATAACCGATTACCGACAAAAAAATATTTACTGACTACCGACAAAAAATATTTACTGACTACCGACATTTTATTATTGCCCGTATTATAAACTCTTCATTTCTATCGTCAACATACATAAATGCTAATTTATATTTTGCGAACTCGACTATCTACTACACGAGCGCTTCTATATAAATCGAATATAAAGCCTTGGCCAAACGAAGCGCAAGTTCACACACGTCGATGCAAGTTGTGACTTGCACAGACTTTTGTTCACTTGCGCTGAGGTGGCCAAACGAGAATGCAAGTTTTGATCAAGTTAGGGGCCGACCATTGACTTTTGAAAAAATATCCTGCAAGCTACGTTCCCCAGAAAAAAAAAATCATGCAAAAGCAGAAGACTAAAAGACAAAATTCTGCGATTGTGCACCCTGCATGCGGTAACTTCACATGCTGAGCTCTAGATTTCGTCGCGCTTCCCGCGCAAAAGAGTTTCATCAATTTTAGAGTTTAAACAACTTCTCTACAAGCTTCCTTGGGTTTTATTACCGTGCCCCACAGTTTTTGGAGGTTTGCAACGGCCCGGGTTTTATTGTTACGGCTCCCGTGTAGCTTATCATTGTGTGAGTGAGAGCTGCAGAAACGAGTGCTGAAAAGGCTAGGACATTTTTTAAATCTCTTTTTATCATTGAGATATACTAAAATAATTTGTATTCGATGGCAAAAAGAAACATAAAACACGGGATAACAGATATAACGTCTCCAAAATAAAATATACACAAATGACTTTCTTTCATTTCAAATGTTTCTCCTTCTGTTAATTCTGCCAATCTGTTTGCAGCAGCCATCTCATCTTGAAAAAGATCTCTCACACTTCCCTGCTGTCAGTAAATAAACTAGCAAGCTGAATACATTAAAATCATTGGCCAATCAGGGGGCTCGAATCCCTATATTTTACTGGAAAATATTATGCTAATGTTGGATATCTACTACTTCAGGAACCAATCAGAGCGCGCGAAAATGACTATTTACTGATTTGCAGCGCTTACTACTCAGAAAAATGCAAAATATCTTAATAGAGACTCCAATCGTAGAACCTGAGAGTAACTAACATTGTTTTTAATTTTCCATTTTACTACTTTTATTTTAACTGACTACCGACAAATTACCGAAATTTTAACTGACTACCGACAAATTACTGAAATTTTAACTGACTACCGACATGCGGACCCCCCCATCCAGACCCTGTTATAGATCACATGCAAAACCATTATTTATCCATTATAACATTCTTCCTCTACACTTTCACTACTTTAAATCTGTTTGTATACTAAGTTAGAGTTAATTACCGAGATTCGAGGCAATAACCCCAATACATCCCAAGGGCCGTAGGCCCGAGGGATGTATTGGGGTTATTGCCGAGAATCGAGGTAATTAACGGACTTAGTTTACAGTTGACAAGGTTTTCAGAAAACAGGGACAAATGAAATGCATTCTTCTCATTGAATTTAACAGTTTTGAAAAGGAGTACAGTTTACAATTGAAAAAGATAGCGGATTCCAATAAGAACTATTGTTAGTTATTAGCTGCTTTCATAGAAGTGGGTTCCCCAGAGAAACTTATTGCAATTAATTTTTACCATGCACAATAAAGTTGTGATGCTGAAGAAAATGAATGACAACTTTTATTCAACTATGATTGACAAAGGTTTCCAAACACGAATTACGTCTTTTGTTTTCGTACAACAGCCAGTCCAATCAATCAAGCGGCCTTTTGTAAAAGCGCGACTCATTAAAGCGCTGTTATTTGGTCGGTACGTAGCTGCTTAAAGCTCCTCTCTGGTTGGATAATACAACAATACCCTATACCTCAACACAAAGAACGAGGATAATAGACTAGAGACAAAAGAACTCCTTTGTAGAACGAAAATAATAGAGACAAAAGCAACTACGTCCTTATTGGTTATTTTCATTTGTACCACGCCCTGACAGCTAACAGCTACTACAGATCAATTTGCATAACGTTGTGTCTAGCAAAACGGATGGAACTGATTCAAGATGGAGAAACTGAAGGCAAGTTTCAGGTATTTTGCGCTCGTTGGTTGCTCTCTACGATTAGGTATGCAATTAACCTGGTCATGATTTTATCTGTATTTTCAGGTTTACGTCTTAAACACACTCTATGGGCAATGAGACCAAGCGAGTAGACTGGACAAACGCTTCTCAAGTGAAGGCGTTCTCGGAAATCGTGTTTTGTGGCGTTCAACGGGATTCGCATAAAGGATATTTAGGAGCAAATATTGGTTATAGACAGACAGTCAGCATAGATGCATAAACTGAGATTATTGGATGTTTTTTCTCGGGGTAAGTGTATGGATTTGAATTCACTAGTTAAATGTTGGGTTGATAATTGAATTAGTCATTGTGAAAGGGGCACTGTTATGGTCTTTCATGAATTTGGTCTAACTTGGGGTCATTTTAAGTAGCTTAAATGCAGTCAAACTCCCTACAAATCAACAAAATAATGGTCTACGTTTTTTAACTAACCTTTCAGCTGCTAGATCAATACAAATTTGGAGTATTTTCGTGTATAATCGAGGGGATGGAATTGGATTGCTAATTGGCATTTTTGTTTTTCGAACAGGCTGTGAACAAGTTTCTTTTTCTTTTTAAGACTAATTTGAAACAGAATATAGGTTCGGAGTTGTTTCTGTAGAACACTTGTCTTATTTTAAAACATTTGATGAAACAAACGTGACAGTGCCCCTTGAAGTCTTGGTAAAAATGGCTTATTGTGTGGTTCCAGAAATTATCCATAGGAAGGATAATAGGAAAGGATATATTTTCCATACAAATACTGTATTTTCTTCGGGAATTCCAGAGAGGTGGGGGGGTCACTTGTCAACACTCTTCAGGGGGGGGGATATTTCTGGAACCACACATTATTGATTTACAGGTAAGTAAATGGCTTATTATGGATTAATAGGTAAATAACTAGATATTTACCTATGAATCCATAATAAGCCATTTATTTACCTAGAAATTCAATTCAATTCTATTGATCAACCCCAACCTTTCCCTGGATAATTCAAATCCCTCCCCGACTTATAGTTTGTTGAGAGCCATTATCCGAGTTAATTCCCTACGAATAACAATGGAAACCGCGTCAACTGTAAACTAATGCACAATATACCTGTAAACATATCTTATCTATTCACCCACATGTCTTAAATACATAGCTACAATACGAGATCCTCAGCGATGGGGAAATTTTATATTAAGCATTCTAGAACCAATCATCTAAAATGTAGTATTCCTGATTTTATTCAGTTTTCATCAAAATAAAAAATTCTCATGAATCTTTCAAGAATATTTATTGGTGACCTTTCGTTCTGAGGATACTTATCTTGATGTGTCAAGTTTAATTGATAAAATTATCAAAAAAGTAAAACAAACAAAAATATATTAGCTTTACAAAATAATAGTAAAGTAGCCATACTTCCTTTTTCTTTTCTTTCTCTGCTTTGTAATTTTTTAATTGGGCAATTCCAGAAAATAAAGGTACCCCCCCCCCCCCACGGGCGGCATTTGGAAATTCCGAAGGCATGGGGGGGTTTAAGAGCTCGGAATTCTGATTGGAAGGGGGGGGGGGGGGGGGGTTCGGAGCTGGATTTCTTGTCACAAGGGGGGGTCTGAAGATGCCCAACTTCTGAAGGAGTTCGCGTGTTTTTTAGTCTGCTAAAATAGCGTTTTTCAGAAAGAAAATAACGATATTTCACTCGCGGAAAAACAGTCTTCGCCGCCATTCGATAGATAGAGAATGCTTGCGAGTTCGTACTTGTCCCTTCTAAGACAGAATCTCCATAATTTTCTACTGATTTCGACTGTTAGTTCAATCACGCAGCAGGTTCAACTTTGTACAATCACACATTGAAATTAATATAAAGGATGTTGGCGATACGGGATAAGTTGAGCTTGCATGGACGCGCAACTTTCACCAAAAACCCGCCGCAACTTTCCCTAACATATCTAATGAAATCCGGAACAACACGGTAAATTTTAATAAACGTTTCTCTAAAATGGTACGTGTAATATGCATGTTGAATAACATGTTTTTTTTTACTCCTTTTTAGAGTTTCTATATGGGTTTTCCTAAGCCTCAAATATTCGAAGATCCGCAAAAAGTAACAACTAGGCTTTCCAAGCTTGGTCTAGCTCATTCTAATGTGTTTTCCTATTGGCTATATTTTGAAAAATTATTTTAGAAAGCGATTTGAAAATGTGTGTTGCAAGTAAATAGCCTCCACACTTCATTTGAAATGTCTATTCCCCCATTTCACGATCGAATGGCGAAAGTCTCAAGTTTTTCCGTGATAATATCATCCGATTCTTTGCCCCTACAATTCAAATCTTACAAAATAGCCAGTTAGCTACTAGTTAAACACGCTAAAAATTTAGATCTCATATTCAGTGGATGTTGTGAATGCCGGTGGTATTTTTTTCTTCAAAATCAAACTATCATGCTCGGTATTTACTTTGCAAATTTAATAAATTCCCGCAACAACCCCCGCAACTTTTGCCTTTTTCTCCGCAACGTTTCCCTCTCGCAAATTTTACTTTTTCTCGCAATAATAAACAAGGTGGTGATTATTTGGATTCCGGAGGGGAGGGGGGGGGGGGGGGGGGGGGTAAAAGTTGAAATTTCTGAAAGGGAGGGGGGTTTAACCTACCCGGAATTCTATATGCACGGGGGGGTAAACCATTTTGGAAATTCTGGATGCATGGGGGGGTCAAAAACTAGTGCCGCCCGTGGGGGGGGGGGGGGGGGGGGGGGGGTACCTTTATTTTCTGGAATTACCCATTCATTGTCCTATATTGTAACTTTATATTAACCCTCTGCCCACCTCATTACCTAAGCTATTTGTGGGCACTGGCTATTTATTTTTGTTATATGTACAAAATAGAATAAATAAAACCTGAAACAGTTCTAATGGATTAGATGGATTTATATGCACAATAAAGCTCTTCTTCCCTGGCCGGTTGACACGTTTGAGTGACGGACAAAAGAGGGCTCCAGATTGAGGCTCATTAGCAGGGTTGAATTCAATACAATAGAACATTCTTGATTTATGATAATCAAGAGATTATAAGAATTTTTGTGCACTGATTGCCGAGAGGTTTGTTTTCTCTTACTAGAATCACTGAAAATTGAAATTATTGGGAGTGTGTGACCGAGTCTACCCCGCAAGCAGTGGTTCTTCCTCTATTTGGTCAATGGCAAGAGCGAGGGAGAGCAACTGATGCTCGCCATCCGCCTAAGAGAGGAGGAAACCACTGCTCACAGGGTAGCCTGAGTTTTGTAATGATCATGAAAAAGTCCAAAAAGCTTGTGAATCATTTAAGCAATTATACTAAAACATTTAGTCACCTCAGGCTCCGTGACTATCGGCAACCAGACCCTACAGAAATTCCTTTTATTACCGCAGAAATTTCCCACAAGTTTTCCCAGAGGAGACAAAGTCGTCTACTTAAGTCTTTGAGGCTCTTTTGAGGTGGAATGATTGGTTTCACCACAATGCAGTTAATTCCGTGGAGCAAAAAGTGTTGTACAAATAAATAACAGGTAAGGGTTCTTACAGGTTAACCCTAGTGAGCTGTTTTATTAAATTTTATAAAAGAATGTAAAAAGTAAATAAAATTTTATAAAATCCGCTAGTGAAGTTTGATTGGATGTTTTTATAAAATGTTATAAAATTTTATAAGGTTATCCCACATAAAATTTTATAAAATTTTATAAAAACCCAGATTTTTGTAAAATTTTATAAAATTTTATAAGGTTATCCCACATAAAATTTGATAAAATTTCATAAAAAACCCAGATGTTTGTAAAATTTTATAAGCTGTTATCCCACTTAAAATTTTATAAAAAACCAGATGTTTGTACAATAGAAAAACAACTACATAAAATTTGATAATAATGGTCAGTTGATACTGTTTTTTATATAAAAAATTACCAATTTCATCAAATTTCATACAGTTTAATATACCATATACATTCAAAATACATAACTACATGTGTTGCACATTTCTTTCATTATTTTACATCATTTTATTTTATAGAAAAGATTTATAGAAAAGATGCATTTTTAAATATTGAAAGTAAAAATTAATTTATAATGTTTATTGTATTTCAGTATGACTAACCCTATAAACAAATTTCAATCAAAGTTGTGCCACATTTAGTGATAAGACAGTTCATTTTAAAACTTTACATGATCAACAAAATTCTGCTTTGATCATGACAAGATTGTGACCAACATGGACCACCCTGGTGACTTATTTAGGTCTGCAGTAGGGTATACAATTTTAACTGTAATGTAGGGTATAAAAAACGAGGAGACCTCGGCGACACACCCTACCCAAAAATCAGTTGAATACCCCAGGTGGCAGGGGGGTCTGCATTTGTCCTACAAGTGCTCAGATTTAGTTGTTGACTTATCTGTCTCAAGGCAATATGCCCGGCTGCTCATAGAGGCAACTTGTCAGCTGATCTCAGCGTGCACACAGGAACATATGGCTTGATTAAGTCCTGCAAATATGTGGGTGCATTAGCATTAAGTGCCTTATATACAAAGTCATACATATATGTTATTTACTGGCTGGGAGGTCCGTATAGGGAAAAACTGTGACCCTGGGCTGGACTGAAGTCAACATTTTCCAGGCCGAGGTCACAGTTTTTCCCTATAAGGACCGACCTAAAGCCAGTAAATAACTTATTTTTTTTCCAACCCAATGATTTGATTTTTTCAATGAAAACAAGCACCCGTAAATGTTACCGTGACCTAGGTCAGAGATAGGAAAATATCGCCCCCATGCACTCACTCTGAGAACCAATCAGAATGCAGAATTTGTTAAACTGCAGGATTATGAAACTTATGAAAACCGGCAGTAACTAATGGCAAGTTATGTTACAAGGGATTTCAGAGTGTCGAAAGTAAATCAAAATCAATCATGTTTTCTACATGTTCCTATTGCCAATAGAAATGAGGTCAATTGGTCAAGCGTGTAAGCATGGTGTAAGTGAATTTTGTTTAGTCAAGCAATGAGAGAACGAAAAAAAGAACACTTGGGGACTCCTTGTTTTCTTGGATACGACAAAACCCAAGTCGTTCTTTAAATACGTTGTCCCCTGTCTGATTGTTGGTTGTAAAGTGTATTTACTTATGCAGTTAGTGTACGGCACTCACATGAAATCTGCTAGGTTCTATTACGAAGCTGTGAAACACTTACTTTTATCTCTTTGAATACAAGATGAAATAAAAATCATGATAGAGGCTGTCGATATGTTGTTTGAGTCCATAATACCATAGACTGCAAAAAAAAAACATAAAATCAAATGTTATTTCATGATGCTCCTTGTGTCTTTGTGCCCAGCAGTTTTGTCTTGGCCAACTTTTAAGTTAATAGGCTGGGGCGAAACCATAACATATGCCCATTCAACTTTTTGTTCTTCAAACAACTTCTCCAGTGATGCTAATGTTTTTAGATACTCAGCAAATTATTTCATAACAATGGCTAAAAGACAACACCTGTGAAGAATTGCATCATTTAAGTTACACGACAAGAAAAATTGATTGAACATATTGAATAGTGAACCCAAATGATTCAACACGGTTTTCAACATGGTCCTAAGTAGTTTCAGTGATTTAGAACGTTATTCAATGCTGAACATGCATAAAAAAATATTAACAAAGTTTCCACAGGTTCTGGAAAGCTATGTTCTGCATGAAGAAATTGTTGAGCAAACATCGACAAATAATGATCAAATGTTGTACTGGTTTGGGCCAGTCTTACGGTTTCTTTGAGTTGTCTTGTCACCTCTCCTTTTGCGAGCTTGAGGACGCTTTGAAATTACTATAAACGTTTTAAGGTGTATTTCAAAGGAAGTAAAAAAGAGACAAAACGATTTAAGCTTATGAAACTTTTAACAAGAGTTGACAAAGATGCACCGGCACACACAGCTTGTTTTCTTCACTTTTTTCAGTACTTACACTGTTGAAAAACGTTAGCGGCCAAAATATACATAGGAAAAGAAACAGCACATAAGTCATACAAAATAACAAATACTTGCCTGATGTTGTAGTTTATTTTCTTTCAAATGTCGACACAAAGTAGAGGCAATAGGCTGAAGACACGTCTTTCTCGCGTTTTTGGTGGCAAAAAAGACAAGTCGCGGGTTTTGACGCTCTTGCTTCGCTTTTTTCCCGCCTTTTTCCAAGTAACCAATGAAAACAGAGAACCGATGTCACGTGACCTTGCGCTCGCGTATATTGGGTTGCCTGTGTGTGGTAAATCAAACATGGCGCCTTCCTTCGTCTGCTTCTTGTTTGCGGTCGTTTCTCGTCACAAATGTGGAAAGTTGGGTAGCAAAACAGTTTTTCCAACAGGTAGGATGAATTACTAAACGATTGAATTATTGAAGATTTTTAAAAGGCGTTCTGACTATTTTCTGTAAGTTTATCACCTTTTTCTTTGATGGTCCCATAGTGAACTGTCAGAAAGACAACATGAATGGACGAATTCAAGCTATTTAGACAAATATCACTAAGTTTTTTTCGCAATAACTAAATTGTAACTTACCTAGAAATTGTACAGAATTCTTCAAATTCATTTGTGAACTTCCAGTAGTTATAGCTATGGAATAGGTAAAATCTCATGCTGACTGAGCGTATAACGTCAGTCTTTAAAAGTAGTCTTGTACTATGGAACTGTACTGCACATCATATCTTGAGAGGTAATAAATCACAGATTGTGGCATATTTTAGGAGTTTTCACCTTGAATTTTGTAAAATATAATATCTTGGGTGTCTAAGAGGCTCATTTTACCATTGTCTTCTGCATTCGATTGATAATTCGGAATTATTGGAAATAATTGAAATTTCTGAAAATAATTTTCATGTGTTTGGATTGGCATCTTTTATGGGTTAAAGTGTGGTATTGGCTATGCTAGCTACGGCCCTGAAATATTGTTTTTATCAAGATCCCTTCCTCAAGATTCTTGATTCCTCCTAAAAATAGGGGAATTGCCCCTTCCCCCCTTAGAAAAGCTTTAGTAGTGCCTAAGGTGTGATAATATTGTATCACAAGGTTGGCACTGGTAAGAGCCAGTACCTCTGAGCAAAATGTATACTTGAAGTAAATATTATTTGAAAAATAATAACCCCCTCCCCCAAATTCATAATTACTGGGGGACGAGAGTGCCCCTCAGCCCATCCTACTGCTTACACCACCCCCACAGGTTGTTATTTTGATTTTAAGAGAACAAAAAATCACAGCTTTTTCACAGCTTATTATAATATGGAGATATAACAAAATTATTCTACTGTATTGTAAACTTTAGGCACTGCATTGGACAAATAGCCACCAAGTGGATGTACTGATTTGCACAACCCACTTTTTATTTTCTATTTTATAAAAATTGTTGCCAAGTTGGGTTGAAAAATGAAATTTTATAAAAAAACATTTATCTTCTCTCAAAATGTAGTAAGTTTTATAAAATGTAGTAAACTTTTATAAAATTCTATAAAATTTTACAATCACATGGAGTTTGTAAAATTTATTTTATAAAAATTTACTGAATTTTATAAAATTTTATAAAATTTTACCATTTTTACTGCTTTTATGAACTTTTATAAAACAGCTCATTTACAATTTTCTGAAAGTATAATAATTAAAGTAAGTGTGAAAATAAATACTTTAACGTCAACCATGCCACTCCAAAAACTGTGAGACACCAAAATATTGGGCTTTGAGACAGGAAAAGACCTAAATATGTCTACAGTTTTTCTGTATTTTAGTGATTTTCAAAAAACTATGGCGATTTTTCAAAGAAAACGGGGAGATTTATACTTTAAAACCAAGAGACCGGGAGATGAGGTAAAAAAACTGGGAGACTCCTTGCAAAACCAGGAGAGTTGACGTCCTGCTTTAATGTAGATAATAAAACATTTACAGATACGTGACCATGGATAAAAAAATCCTCCTTTTAACTATGAATTTCACTTATTTGTTTTCATAGTGTAGACATTTATGTCAATGGGCTTTGAAAAAGTTTTGGAAATGCATACCTGTCAACCCAGCTTTGTCAAAAATCTTGAGATTCTCCCTCACGTGGCAGGTAAATACAGAAAATGTATGAAAAAATCCTGAGAGTGACAATGCAGGTGAAATACAGTAAATGTATGAAAATTTTTTCAATCATTATGCAGGTGACAACTAGGCTTCAAAATCTTGTGACACCTGCCTTATGTGGGTGAGTTGACAGCTTTGTAACTACTAAGAGTTTTGTTACACCATTATTTGTGCGGTGGACTACCTGTGGTCAATAAACTCATTCAAAATGGTGACCATGTGATGACCCAAATTTTACATAGCGGAATGAAGGGGTGAAGCACAAAACTGGTGAGTTTTTCAGTTTTGGGTCTTCGGTCTTCCTTTTGTACACATCCCTCAGCCCTTTTGCACAGACCTCATGTGTGGCTCAGTCTCAGTACAGACCATATGCACTTGGTTAATAAGTACTTAATATAAAGGCCTTTAATTTGTTTAAAAAATCCTTATCTCTCAGTGTCATCTTAGACAGGGATTTGACTATGAGTTCTTCACATTAGAAAATTGAAATAACAGGCTATGTGCGACTCTATGAGTCATAGGATGGCCTTCTGCATCTTCAATCACTTCTTTCCCCTCTAGAGGCCTACAACTTCATTTTGTTGATCCTCAGTTCCTTGCTGTACCACCCTAAGTAGCCATTCATATGGGCCGGGGAGGGTGCCCCTAGCATAGCTGTGAACCCTCAGAGTTTAGAAATCTTGAGTTTTTGTAACAAATGCAACAAATATATCCAAGACATCCAACAAAGTTGTGCAGGAAAAATACAGTAAATGTATGAAAATGAAGCAAAATTTTAACCTTGAGACAAGAATCAAAATTTTGAACTATAACTCTGCAACAGCTAGGACATGCTCAAGAATCCAGCACTATGTATTTTTTGGTGCTCATGCAGACAGAACAGAAGAGATCAGAGGATTCAACCAATTCAATAAACACGTCACAAAACAATGGATGGCAGAGCCACTTTGCAATCCATAGACATAGACATCTAGACACATTTTACAAGAGTACCCGGTAACTATACCTCATATAGGTATTGCTCTCTAAAAAATTGAGAAAAGAAATTCGCCTAAACTTAAAGCAGTCGTAAGCAGTCGTAATGTATTTGGCTATTAAAGGTTTTAACTTTTTGGGAGATATAAGATCTTTGAATTGAAAGTTTTTCAAAAAAGCATTTCCCTAAAGTCAGTATATATAACTTATATGTACTGTATACTTTACATTTCAGGAGAAGTGCTTTTCATCTACCATTGTCTGGCAACAGGGGCACACTCTTGACTCAGGGTTATTATAGATTTTGCTATACGTTTCAATACGTTATTTCATCCATACAATCTCTCTAATGAGCCCCCCACACCCCCCACTTTAAAATTTGTTCCGCCGTCCAAACCTGACTTCACGAGCGCAATAATAACAGTTCTTTGTCTTGTTTAGTTAACCAAGATGTCCCTTCTTTGCTGTCTATAAAGGTATGAAGTATGCACTATCTGAAATGAAATGATGTTTTGCGATATTCGGACTGTGTTGGTGTAAATATTTTATTTAACTTACTCACCTACGAATAACTTGATTCCCCCCAAGAGAACACAGAGAGCACAGGCGATCGCTGGTCCGTATGTTACTGGGAAAGTTAAGTCCGACCACTTACAGCTGAACGGGATGGCTTTAGTTTCATTTCTTGTTTGATTGGTAAATGTAGGTCCCGCTACGGTGGCGTTCTGCGTGGCAACGTTCGAGATGAAATTCAAGACTACAATTGAATACAGCCATATTGTTGTCGATTCCATTTTGTTATGGTGGCCGTTTCTGCTACCAGAAGCTCGTGTTCTGGTTTATCGCCACTGAATAACGACTGGACAATCGCCCTTCTGACTTTCTCGCGATTCGGCCGAGCTTCTAACAGTTCATTTTATCTAGACTATCCAATACCGATTCCAGCATCTTTGGGGGTCTTTCGACGATGTTAGAACTTCCATTAGCAGGGCACTGTTCTCTATATTTAGTATATATTCGTGTTTTGTAGACTATGAAACGTTGATTATTCGAGTGCAGAATCGGAAGTGTAGCGTTTCCCTTCCCCTATAATTTACTCTTAGAATATATTCAACCTACAGGGCATAAATAATATAACTAGTCTCTCTGTCCCAACTCACCGACGCGGCATAATGGTGACGTCATTGCCCCGGAAGTCTCTACAAACATAGATACGCAAAGCGTACAAGAAGCTATTAAACAATAAGCCAAATCTAAAAGCCAAATCGGAAGCCAAATCAGGGTTTAAGAAAAACCGCGAGAGTCCTGGGTCGAGGGGGAAAAAACCTCACCGGAAGTAATTTTCTTCCATATGTTTTACTGTAAAATAGCTCGGTTTTAGGCTCGATTAGTTGTGCTCTGGCGTTGTGATTCGCAGCTTTATACGAAAATATCGAGCACAGGATATTAGTTTAATCCTTTCTTCGCTAGAATCCAGGCAGTTTTGATCCTGAAATTATTTTCTGTTCAAGAAAACGGAGAAACGAAACTCGAGGTAAGTCACCTCTCCGCCAGTGTTCTCTACCGAATGACAAACACGAGTTGATATGCTCTTGTTTCCTTCAAAGGACTATTAATACTCTTTTAATTTTACAAATAAATCCGTTCTTTTCAAGCAATTATTTCGCTATGCTGCTGTAAATGGGTTATTCATGAAATCCTATTGACCTCTTGATTCTTGACGGCCAAGTAAAAAAACCCGCGCACATGAAAAACATAAACAAATCGAGAATCTTTCTCGCGTTGTAAAATTCGCAGTTTATACGGACTGAAATATCGAGCACAGGATATTAAATTAATCCTTTCTTCGCTAGAATCAAGGCGGTTTTGATCGTGAAATTAGTTTCTTCTCAAGGAAACGAAACTCGCTTCCCATTCGTTTCTCTATCACTGAGTGACATAATATAACTTGAGCAAGAAGCACTATTGATGACATGTTCTTGATATTTCTTGTTATATTCAAATACGTAAATATATTTATTATTCTTCCATCAGACAAGGATTTATGCTTTTACGCACTGTAGCAATTCCACCTATCACCTCAATAATTCACGGCACGGGAGTTGTGACAGAACTCCCTCGTTGGGTGGAAAAGAAGCTGAAAGAACTTCCGTGCAATGTTCAACAGTCAGTTCTTCAACAGCAGTGTGGCTGTGATCCGCCATTTGAGCTTTTCCCTTCCCCTCCGCCGAAACTTATGGCGAAACTCTGAAAGATTCGATTTGTTTATGCTTTTCACGTGAGCGGAGTTTTTACTTGGCCGACCCCTGATTTCAAGTCAATAGGATTTCATGAATAAACCATTTACAGCTGCATAGAGAAGAAATTGCTTGAAAAGAACGGATTTATCTATAAAATAAAAAGACTTTTTATAGTCCTTTTGAAGGAAACAAAACATATTAACTGATGTTGTCATTCCGTAGAGAACCGACCGACGGAGAAGCGACTTACCTCGAATTTCGTTTCTCCGTTTCCTTGAACTGAAAATAACTTCAAGATCAAAACTGCCTTGATTCTAGCGAAGAAAGGATTAAACTAATATCCTGTGCTCGATATTTTCGTATAAAGCTGCGAATTACAACGCCAGAACACAACTAATCGAGCTCAAAATCGAGCTTTTTTACAGTAAAACATATGGAAGATAATTACTTCGGTGAAGTTTTATCCCCTCGACCAGGACTCGCGCGGTTTTTCTTAAACCTGATTTGGCTTATTAGTATATACCGTTTCCGAGAAACGTTGTCACCCAAAAAGCCTATAAGCTTGAAGCGCAAGGATAATGGGGGCATCTAAACTGCTACTGTTTGATCTGAATTCAGACAGTTATCGCAACACAGGTAAAATCATTAAATTTCAGCACATTTCAAAGCATGTTTCTTTCTAATTTTTTACGCAAATTCAAATAAATCTCTACCCATACTCCTTAGCGCACCAAGCTTTGTTGCTTTTTCAGTGACAACGTTTCCCGGAAACGGTATATACTACACGGGAACCTCCATAGATCGCGCGTTTTGATTGGTTCGCTATCTCGGGATAATGCCACAATGTTCCCAGATCGAAAGCATTATCCCGAGATGGAGAAGCCCGAGTGCAAGTGGTTCGGATATTTTTACTTTCTAAAGGAACTATCTGATTCGAAATGCAACGGAAAAATACTTCTCAATTAACTTATGTTGTCTCTTTAGTTTTTCAAGGTGAATCAGAGAAAGAATGTATTGCTTGAACTTCGAAAATGTGCTGTTCTTGTTTTTCAGTTCTTCGGAATCACAGAGATCGATGATTCGTTCACGGCACTTTTGAGAGACGAATTACATTCACAACAACATATTAATTAAGGCAATTTTGTCGAAAACATATCTACTTTGCCGAACATTTACATGTACCTGTAGGTTGGAAGGAACAGTAAATCGTAGAAGCCAGTCATTGAGTGCAGTTTAAGAGAGAATTTCAATTAAGCTTACCGTCGACTTGTTGATTCGCTTGATCACGAGCCATCCGACATCAAACGTATTTACTGCGGTTTTCATAATTCTGCGAACCCTCACCATCGATTTCCAACCGTAAAACAGCCTTCTGGCTTCCATCAATCAAACTCCCGAGTCTTTTCGTCGTTACTCTTTGTGCTTTTGATTGGCCAGCACGTAACCATTGCTGACGTGACAGGAAGCCATTTTAGCACTGCTTAGGCACTGGCCAATCAAAAAGCACAAAGAGTAACGTCGAAAAGGCTCGGGAGTTTGATTGACGGAAGCCAGAAGGCGGTTTTACGGTTCGAAATCGATGGCGAGAGTTCGCAGAATTACGAAAACCGCAGTAAAGTGGTCTCTCTTTTTATGAACAAGGTCTTCCTCGTTGTCCCAGAGTTTGAAGAGCTTAATTTCCCAAATTTCTGTTTGAATATTCCAAACGAATCTTGAATTTCTCTGCCAGCAGGTTGAAAATATAGTCATCCATCGGTGGTGAAATGGCGACCAAAGGCAAAGTGTTTTCAGCGAAGCAACTCTGCATTTTCACAATCCATAATCCAAGGCACAAAACGCGAATTTATCCCTTGAATCCATCCTTGCAACCTTCTAAAAACTTAAATCGTTTATCGTAGTCGATATTAAGGTTTTAAAACAAGTGTTTTTTTAGCCTTTTTGCTTGAAAACAAAGTTATTCATCAGATAGCCCAACCTTTTAGCTTTAAAATGATATATGAACGACGTTTGTGGTGTAAATTGTGACGCGATACGAATTTTTTTCCCGCGCCACCCTTCAAAGGTATACTCATACCTTAATGCGACCTGAAAGTCTTCTCCCAGTTGAATTCGCTGAGGGAGCTGGACCCGATATTCTGTTAAAGTGTTGTCGGGAAACAGTTCCATGCTACTGTCAGAGGGGAGGTGGAGATAAAATTGTGTGTTCTCCATGGCGAGCAGCGACAAATGACGAGTCAATCTACGAGTTACTTGAATATATGCTTTATTTCACAACCGTTTTATTTCACTAGCAGGGATGTAAGAATTTGAATCGCACAGGGGTTTTGAGAGTCTTTCCATAAAGCGTATACCAGACTTGATCTTCGTTTTTCTTGTTGACATCAACCGGACGCATGCGTATACTGCGGTGGTAGGCGTGATTGTAAGATTCCAAGAGTTCAGGGAGCACGTCTAGATACTGATGCGTATTCTTGTAAGTGAAATACTTCCACATCTTAGATTTCAGGGTACGATTGAAACGTTCCACCACTGAACTTTTGGTCTCGCTATGCGTAGTGAAAAATCGGACATGTTGTTTCTTCAGGTAAGCTTGAAACGTCTTGTTTAAAAATTCAGACCCTTATCCGTTTGTAAGATCCTAGGTTTCTGAGATTTGAAAAAATCTTTTTAAACGCGGATGTGATTTCTGGTCCCGTCTTGGTTTTCAGAGGAATGGCCCATCCCACCTTGCTAAAGACATCAATACAAGTCAGTAAATACTTGTAGCCTTTGTTAAATTTACTAAGAGAAGAAATGCTTGGTACTGGACGCTTGGACCACTGGTGATGACAGGGTTACGTTTAAAGTGATGCCTCACAGGCTTGTGAAATTGGTACACTTCTTGTTGTTTCAACCAGTCTCGAACTTGTTGACGAGTAACATTTTTTAGTCCTTTCTTTTTCGCAGCACGAAAAACTGCTTCGACGCCTGAAAAGCTGGAACCGCTTTTGGGGCTGTAGTATATCTTCCGAAGTTCCTCATCGATCTTGTCCTCCATCTATCTCAGAGCGCTCAATGGTAATTTTCCACCACAGCAAGCTAGCATACAACGTACTCTTCTAAAATGTCTTGAAACGAAAGCTTTGGGAGAGAGGCAGGAGACCCGCATCCCATGGCAGGTAATATCAGACTGAGAACGTTTATAAAGGAGATGCCTTTTATAGCATTAGTGGCAATCGTGTTCGATATTCTTTTCACAAAGTGGACAGTCTCTAGTGCATCGCGGGGGCTCAGCATTCTCAAGGGGTCAAGGTAATCTTGGGCCAAGCAGTACAACAGAGGTAAGAATGAGAACCAACATGAGTAACATGTAACTTCCACTGGGATCAAGCTCGAAATGAACGTAGGGGGAACAAGCACTCGTATTTATAGACGGTTTTCATATAATTTATTCATATATTAATATTATGTAATAACTAAGTACCAGGCTCTTTCGATCAAATAAAACAAAGGTATCCCGGTTAATGCTTTAATATACGATAAATAGAACAGTCGACTACAATAAAGATAAGTGTCTCTCAACTTGTGTCTCCCATTACTAGAATGTTTTTTTATCAGCTCAATTCTCGTTCCATTTCAGTTCAATTCTCGTCTATAGTGTCATTGGCACAGACGGTGGAGCAGGCTTCACAAAGAACTCCGTAATAGATAGGTCTCTCACAAACACGACATTTGTAGGATTCCTTTCTTGCTTCTTTCAACATCTTATCTATAGGATCTGTAGACGGTGTGGTTGCAGCGGGTTCCTTGGGCAGGGCAGAGGTCTTGACAATAGCGTCTTGACGGTTTAGCTTAGGTCGCTTTGGTGGGGGTGTGTTTCATCGTCAATATCTTCAAACTCGTAAATCATCTCTTCCATCTCGTTTGTTGCTCTTTCAAGATCGAAGAATTCTTCCGTTGTTAAAGTAAGACCATCCTTTGTAGGAATTTTTTTGTTATCCGGAGTCTCGATAAAGCGGCGAATATGTATTTGAGTCTTCCCGCGGAAACGTGCGACGCAGGCCCAGTAACCACGTTGACCCAACTTGTATTGAGCTTCCATCTTGCTTATATATTCTTGCGCTGTGATCGGTCTGGATGGTTGGGGTTGAATGACTGGAGCCACGGGAGCTCTGCTTATATAGACTCTGAGAACAATAGGTCGATAAACAATGACACCATTCTTAAAATAGACGACCGCGTGGAAAACCGCAGCCACGTGTTGAACACAAAGGAACATCTGTGTCAACAAACTTAATGTATTCCTCCGCAATAAAGAACAAAAGAACACCTGTGTCAACACTCAATCACAAAGCTCATTAATTCCGCGTGGGGACGCTCATTAATTCCTCCGCAATAAAGAACAAAAGAACACCTGTGTCAACAATAAACCGCAAAGCTCATTAATTCCGCGTGGGGACGCTCATTAGTTCCGCCTCACTTTTAAACAAAAGAACACCTGTGTCAACAATAAACCGCAAGCTCATTATGTATTCCTGCCGAAAATTAGTATTCCTGCCGAAAAAAACGGGTAATTCGGCCCCTCCTATACTACTCAAGATTAGTTTGCGAAGAGATGTACGGCTCGAATTCTTTGTAAAGGCTCTGGGGACGCGATTCAGAAAAACTGAACTCGATATCTGATATCTTTTATTGAAAGCGCGTTATGCGAAGTTCAATTTACAGAAAATGTATGGACTAACAAGTAATTTGACCTCCAGTTATTCAGGTATAATAAAAAAAGTAATTACAACAGTTTCTTTTAGGCCGTTTTCTCTCAAAACGAGCTCTGTTTTTCTCATGAGACGAAAACACTAGGCGCCTTATTATAGCCAAATTTATAGCATATAAATTTAAGTTAATGTGACAACCAGGAAGTGGCTAATGTTATTTTGTCTCATATTACATGCCTCTGTAACTAAATAGCTCTATAAACAGAGACCCATTCATCTGGGAGCAAAGTTCACTTTGTGTTGTTACATTACAGTACTCTTTTGTCCTTCTACCAATCACAGGCTTACTTTATAGCACTTTCAATCACTGACACTCTCTCTAACGTTTCCTACACATTTTGTGCTGACTCCTTTACAAAGTGTCCCTAAATCACTCGATTTTACTCTGAATTTCTCGCTGTATTCGCCGGGATCCTTTCTAAAAATCATACCGGCACACTACTGACAAGCTGTTCGTACCGTGGAAGAGGCTGAAATTATTTTACCGCCTGCTTGAGCACGACAAACCTATCGGTCCACCGCTTGTAACTCAACGAATACGGATCCAGCGTTTTTATCTGCGGTAGTGCGACAGAACTTCGAGATCTCAGTTCTCAGGGACAAATACCTCAATCGGATAAGCGAAAAACATTAGCTTGGAGAGGAGGAACGCCCCCACACGTGGCGGGTAGTCAAGCTATCTGAAAAATTGTGCGCGACTCAGCTAGGGAGATTGCTAGTGAAGCTGTCATGCCCAAAGCACCATAGCAAAAGTCACTGAAACTTACGTCAATGATATCCAGTCCGCGGGTAAGTCTTTCGAACTACCAAAAGGCTGCTACATAAAATCTATCTGTTTTGTTTTTGTTCAATGATGAAAATTGTAAAGAGGCTAACCTGGAACAAATTACAAACATTCGCAAACTTCGTGCTAATGTACACTAATCTAGACATTAAGTAAATAATCCTTTAGTAAGAAGTGAATTAGCCACAGACCATTTATTAAAACGGGCTTAGCCATTATTAGAAGATACCATTCAATTAAATGAAACAAAAGAACGATCAATCATCTGAGTGTGATACATTAGATTTATAGATCTAAATTAATTACTTGTTTACATACATATAGCTTTCGTGAGTCAACTACAGTTAATTAGCTTTTGATCTTCAATTGCGCGTAATTTATTGACCACACGCAATTGACTGTTTATACTTAATGTTTACTAGTAACAGAAACAACCTAATTGACCTTTTGGTCTTCTTCGATATTTTGTAACAACTACTCGACCTCAACTCAAACTTCAACTTAGTATAGATACCTTTTACATCCGTCTATTCATGTATATTTAGTTTTAAGATAGAGACTACACGGAATGTATGTAAAAACTCTTTTCAAGCGTACTTGGGCGTATGTACCGATATGCATACCTCTGGGCTCTAATAAATGCAGTTGCTAACTGGTCCCTGGTACTGCACTCCGATAGGTCAACCTGGACCTAGCCCAGGGGAACTTGCAGTCGTACACGCGCGCGGGTCGCTTGGCCTATAAAAGGCGCTGTCCTACGCTGAGACAGACACACATACATAATATACTTATACATAGAGAGATACAGTAAAGTCATTGTGATCATCAACCTGCGTACTCTACATTTGACTAGTCTACCCCAGCTTCACAGAACGGAACCGCGTTACACTGGTGATAGAACCCGGCATCGAAACAAAGGTACCTCGCAACCATGTAATATCATAATACCATAATGACATTAAGCGAATTAACTTGGTTAAATGTAGTGGGATTAATGTTTAGTGGGGTACTCTGCTTCCTAGTATTTTTTTGACCTTAGTATTGCAATGTGTTGTTGGGTTTTGCTACATTGTTCATCCTATAATCTTTATGTTTTGGCTCTCTTGATGTTGCATTGATTTCTGATTTCAATTTCCACGGTTCTTTTACTTTTCTTTTATCTTTTGTTGGTCATTTGTTTTGAGTAATCGTGCATCTCCGAAGCGGGAAAGTTGCGGATCCTCCGGCGAAACATCCGAAACCAGGAGGCTCGTCTAAACCGAAAAAGTGCGATTCTTGTGATTTTAAAACTAAGAAAAAGATGGCGCTAACAATGGAAGCAATTTCGCAAGCGATGGACAAAGCTTTTAAAACCTTAGCGGACCAGTTGACCGCAACTACTGCAATGCAGAACCAACAAATTGCGGCAGTTAAAGACACCGTGAAAACGGAAACACGAGAGTTACAGGGAGATGCAGGAGTTTCTAAAGTGCCTTCCTTTAGTGGATCGCCTGAACAGGATCCAGTTCAATTTATACAGCAATTCAAAATTTATGCAGAATTTCATCGGTGGAACCCTGAAAAGATGAGGCGCGCATTCCCACTAAACCTGAAGGGAGAGGCTTTAGTTTGGTATGGGGGCATTGATAAAGAACAAATTGAAACTTTCGACCAGCTAGAAAATCTTTTCTTAAAACAATTCCGTTCACCAGCTATGGATTGGATTTTAAGAAATGAACTAAGAAACAGGAAACAAGGAAATCTTGAAAGTGTAAGTTCATATGCCGCGGATATCCGCAAGCGTTCGCAACGCTTAGGGCTTTCACCATCTATCACGATGGACCATTTTATTCATGGACTAATGCCAGACGTAAGGTCACATGTAGTGTGTATGCAACCTAAAACCTTAGAAGAGGCCGAAGCCTGCGCAAAGTTGAAAGCTAGCACAAGCCCGATTTCGCAACCGCTAACTAAAGCCGATGTAGCCGCTATGCAAGATAGCTTGATTGATCGCTTGAAAGGCGAACTTCAAACCGCCACTGTTGCCGCATACCAGTCTGTTCAACAAGCTAATTTTGAAAAGGGAGAACCCAATCCCCACCCCAACAGACAGGGTTTGCACGGGGTAATGATTATACCCAAAGGGGCTCTAGGGATAATTCCCAGAATGTGAGGCAGATAATTAGGGAAGAATTCGGACGCCTAATGACCAACAGGGATTTTTGGGGATCCCGGGCTCCTAACCGCCCCTATTTAATAATAGACGAGATTTTGGCAACAAAACACGAACCCAAGATGGGCAAATTGTTTGTCATCAGTGCAATCGGGTTGGGCACTACCGTCGCAATTGTCCCGAACTATATGAGCCGAGAAGGCCACAATTTGACCCAAGGATCCCAAATAGGAATAATAATGTTCAGGGCCGTCGCGGGTTTTCTGGCCCAAACCAAGCCCCACCACGTAGAAATGGGCATTTAAACTAGAAAGGCCCATCCGAAATTTTTCCGGGAGATATCG
The DNA here is from genome assembly GCA_033964015.1 of Scolanthus callimorphus. Lineage (NCBI taxonomy): Eukaryota > Metazoa > Cnidaria > Anthozoa > Actiniaria > Edwardsiidae > Scolanthus > Scolanthus callimorphus. Next base: position 83,670 of record JAWWUD010000061.1, read on the forward strand.
GATGGGGGACCAAAACCATGACGTTAGAACTAGTAACGGTAATTTTAGTGATTATTACCAAGTCAATGTATACGATGTTTTACCCAATAGTAACAGTAACCGAACCACTTATGATTTAGAACAAAACGATAATTTGAGAGATGTTGTAGAATCGAATGAGACCCATATGAAGTCAAATTTTGTTGAAAATTTCGAAAAACCTAATTTAGCCTGGCCACACGAAGATGTTAATGAATCTGAATTTATGTACAATTCTCACTGCAACTCTACATTGAATTGGGATTCAACCATAGATTTTCCTTTTGATAATTTTGAGCACCACAAGGAAGATTTAGATTCTGGAATTAACCATGAAATTTACGAGAATGAAAGTTTTCACATAAGCGGAGTCTCTTTCCCGGAACCTTTTAGAGATTTTGACTATAGTGTGGAAGCTAATGAATATGTAAGCGCTGGCACGCGCCAGGACTCAGATTATGAGGGTTGTTTAGAGTGGGATAACGCGTGTGATGCGCCTAATTTTTATAATGATTCGAAAAATAGCGATGAGGAATATGTTTGCCCTAGTTTTAGCCCACTGACCCACGGGGAGGACGATAATATAAGAGATATGTTTCCTCCTGACCAAATTTGTGAAATTAATGAACAGGCTTATAGTGATGCCTACGTTGAAAGTGAACCCTCGACAAGTAAGATAAATATTAGTTTACAGGATGATTATTCGAGTATCAAGACTGAAAAAGAAGAAAATATACCAGAAAAAGATAGCGACCATGAGAACATTTTGCCCACAGAATGGATACAGATTGAAAACGCTGAATTTATAGTTTCCGAGTCAAATAAAGAAGATTTTATAAGTGCAAACAAACCGTGTTTAGAAAAGCAAAGCCAAACAAGAGACAAAGAATTTGAAAGTATTTTAGAGGACAAAAAGACGTTACAAGTAAAGAATCCCGAGATCAACTAATGGAAATTTCGACACAGATTGAGCAAAGTTTACAATTAGATAAAGCAGAAACAGATGAAAATTTCAATGAGAGTTTTTTCGATACCCAGATCGCAGTAGATGTTCAAACAAAGAAAGATATGCAAAATAGTCCATTTCACGACGCGTGTGTCAACAAAGACAAACTTCAGGTCGAACTCGTAGCAGTTATTAAGGAACAAAATGATGAGATTTTGAAAGCACACTCGACCCCTAAATTAAGCAAAGAAGAAAACGTTATAGATGAAGCTCAGTGGCTCGAAGAAAAATGTAACATTTCTGATATTTCCGTGGATGAAATACAAAACAATAAGGACTCGCATTTACACTCGTGTTTACATTCCTGGACAGACCGCGAGGTAGAAGGAAACCATGTGAATATAATAGATTTTGAACCCGCTAGTAGAAACCTTATGGTCAAAGGATACGTAGAGGACGTACCTACAAATTTATTAGTTGATACTGGGGCAATGGTTAGTGTTATTAACAAGGATTTATTTCAACAATTAACTGAAAAACAAAATTGCTTAGCGCCCCCAAACATACACTTTTTAAGATCAGTGAATGGACACGATATTCCTATCCTAGGGACTTCAACAGTACACATAGAAATAGCAGATAAAGTTTATCTTGCAACAGTGCATATTACGCGCGGCGTACCATACGATATCATTCTGGGACGAGACTTTCTCAAGGATAACGGCGCGATAATGGATCCCCTCCGAGTAAGCACTATTTATTTGACAAAAGCAGATTTGGATCCAGGTGGAGAACAAATCGCTCAATTTTTTCTGATTTTTGGAAATTGGTAACCGAACAATGACCTTGGCTAAAAAAGTATGACCATAATTACATTTTTTTGTACATGTTTAATTTTTTGGCCTCTCAATGGCAGTAGCAAGTTGTGCAATGTATTATCAAAAGAGCCAAATTCATAATATTGAAGGAAAATCCATTTATCTCTTCAAAATAACGGACATGCTTTCCACAAAATTGGAACATCTTTCCAACAATGTGAAAATCATGGACACCACTTTCAAAACATGGCAACGAGAAATCAATAATTTTGCAAAAAAAAACGTTGTCATTATAATGCCGCCCTGGAAATGTTTTCCAGAGTGACATTTGAAAATAACAAACTTTTTCTCACTCTTTTACGCCTTATCGAAATTCAAGATACAATTCAGCAAATTTTAAAACTCAACAACAAACAACTTATCGGATTTGAGGATTTGCCTCATTTCGTCCTTGATGCGTTAATAGCGCGACTTAAGGTGACTCATTCGAAATTCAAAATGCACCCAACTGTGTCTAGAGCGCAAATCTGCGTCGTCAAACTAACGGCTATAACTTTTGTGTCTTTTCCTCTATTGTTATAATTATTTTTTCAAATCCTACTTTAATGATGTATAAATATGGTACTGGGAACCGATTTTCTTGAAAACATTTTTAGAAGTCACAATCTAAATTTTTGTGAGGCCCTAATTTCATATTCCGGTCGTACTAGAAAAAAAATTTGCCGGTTTTTTGGCTGAAATTCCAGGAATCGATTCCAGTTGTAGTGATCTCAAATCAAGCGAAGTTACAGAAAATTCGTCGGAACAGAAACGCGGTAATAAAAATACCGTCAGTTATGGTCAACTATTGCCAAATTAGAACGCTGATTCTGCTTGGCTTGAATTGATTTTTAATAGTGCTCCGAAAATTCACTATTTTGGGCTCTTCCGCCGGCACTATGTTGCATAGTAATGTATTAAACTTTACCGAAGGTCAGATTGTAAATACCATGAAATACTAAAATGTTCGAACATTATCTACCGAGGAAAGAAATTGTGAAAGCGCAATGAATTTATTACAAGAATGTCGAGTTAAAATGTGTTGTTATTACGTATTATTTCTTGCTAAGATGTATATAGACGAGAAACTCGTGGCATTGGTAATACTTAGTAAGCAAGTTTGAACATCATGCGTGCTTATTTGATATAGAAGAAAATTGTTAAAGTTACGGCGGTCGCCCTCTGGTCATGCACGCAGATTTAAGCTGTCTTATTTATGAATGGTAATGAAATCTCGCATTTGGCCAGGGGGAACACAGTAGGCCAACTCTAATCAACGAACAAAGAAAACGTTTATCGTCGACTCTTTTTGTTCCATAGGGACTTATCAGACAATTGCTATTTTTGGAGCGTGACTGCTATTGATTAGATTTGGCCTAATGAACTCCCCCTGGAAAAACTTCAGATTTATAAACAAGAGAGCTTCAAATCTGCGTGCAAAACCAGAGGGCGAATGTCGTAACTTTGTAATTTTCTTCTATACCAAATAAGCAAATATAATGGTCAAACCTGGTTACTACGTTTTACCAATGCCACAAACTTCTCGTCTATATAAATTTTAGCAAGAAATAATACCTAATAACGGCACATTTTAATGCAACATTCTTGTAATAAATTCATTGGTCTTTCACAGTTTCTTTCCTCGGTAGATAATGTTCAAACAGTTTAGTAGTTCATGGTATTTGAAATCGGACCCTCGATAAAGTTTAATGCATTACTATACAACATAGTGCCGGCGGAAGAGCCCAAAATATTGAATTTTTGGAGCACTATTAAAATTCAATTCAAGCCAACCAGAATCAGCGTTCTATTTTGGCCACAGTTGACCATAACTGACGGTATTTTTATTACCGCGTTTCTGTTCGGACGAATTTTCTGTAACTTCGCTTGATTTGAGATCACTACAACTGGAATCGATTCCTGGAATTTCAGCCAAAAAAACCGGCAATTTTTTTTTCTAGTACGACCGGAATATGAAATTAGGGCCTCACAAAAATTTTGATTGTGACTTCTAAAATGTTTTCAAGAAGATCGGTTCCCAGTAGCATATTTATACATCATTAAAGTAGGATTGAAAAAATAATTATAACAATAGAGGAAAAGACACAAAAGTTATAGCCGTTAGTTTGACGACGCAGATTTGCGCTCAGACACAGTTGGGTGCATTTTGAATTTCGAATGAGTCACCTTAAAACTGAAAAACACTTATCCTTAACTCTTAGGACTTTAAAGAAGGGGTACCCATTATTTGTTAATCCCATTACGGAGTATACATTACAAAAAGAACGCATTGTTAGTCTCAATCTCTTCTTCACACTTCCTAAACTAACATCAACTAATTCACTTTGTACCGTTGAGTACCTCGTACCACTCATCTATAAAACTAACAACACATGCTTCTCTGGTCCACTGTTACGTGATGACCTCGCTCTCATCTCTTGTCCTTCCACTAAAACTATAATCCGCGCTGACGCACTAAGCAAATGCTTCTCACAAACGGGCACATTCGTGTGTCCTACTAACATACTAAGCTTAGCCCACACTAACGAATGGTTGTTGGGAATTCCTTGGACTCCTGGTTCGCACCTGGTCAAGCATCAACGATACCACACCCAAGTTCCATGCACTCAGCGGGAGCCATTTTACCATCTGGGAGGACGATTCTATCTATCCACGGAGGAACGGGACTATCAATTCTCTCACACCAGTCTTCACGTCAACGCACTATCAATCTACCACCTGCCGTGCAACGTCACCTCACATTTACTAGAAATTGGCTTCGGGAAATGTCCATCATCACTCACTATTCAGCTACCACTTTTCTCAAGGGACGGTGTTACGTATATTCCATGGTCACCAAATGATGACAACAAGACTCTCCATTTACACTACCAATCTCTGCGCTTCCTTTCCACTCCAATTATCAACAAAACTATCGTGCGTCAATTTGATACCACATTCAAACGCCTGGATGGACGCATTGGACTTAAACTTAATAAACTGCGCGAGGAAATTAACTCTATTCACGAGACTTCTGACTCTACAGTTGTCACATATATCGCTTGGATCACGTTCGCCATCACCCTCATTAACACCGCCATACTTGGAATTATAATATCTAACAATCAACCTGTCGTTCCCTACACTTGCGTCGACCAACTTCGCCACCAGCACCCAAGAACATTGATACCATCCACCTCGAGACATGCCACGAATGCGATGAACCAATACAACCAACTGCCATCTGAGTTAACTACTGACTCTTATTACTATGGAACTCCTTCCACCTTCTCTTTTGAACTCTGGCTCATTATACACTCATTCTCATGATTACAGCATGGCACCAAGACAGACAACTTCCCACAGACGAAAACGCCCAAAACGACGGTCTCCAAAACAGCGTCTTCGCAGTTATCACCGCCAACGATGGTGGATAAACGCTCTCCAAAATAAATGTATGCTTTGTAACACTGAAGGCAGAAGTATACAATTATCTTGCTGTAGAATATGGGTCTATGAAAATTGCCTACTTAACACAGCTCGTGTTTCACTCCGTCATAATCCATGCTTCTGTCCCTTCTGCATGACTGGCCTACATTTTGTCAATAACGATGATGTTCAACAAGGGCTTGCCCCTGCCGCTGTTATCCACACCACCGCCACCACTTTTCGTAGACACGAATATCAGGACTTTCGAAATTTACACCAACGAGATTGCGGTCTACCCCCTGCATCACCACCTTCCAGCCCCCAGCACGACCTACCAGATGACCTTGACAACATAAATGCTGATGATTTACTTCCGCCCGAGGCACTGAATGAATTCCTCAATGAATATTATCAACTCCACGACTTCCCATACCCAGGAGGATACCATTAACCCGCGTCCATATTGTACATAGAAACATTGATTGTAACCACGAACGATATCCACGATGAACATTTGTTTATATAGATTAACATTCACGTTAGCATATCTAGTCATTTTAACCAACCAACAAACAAACAAAAAAAAACTAAAATCGCAAACCCAAATGCGACAATTCAACAGTAATTCTCTCCTGCGCTATATTAGCAGATATTTTCAATCATATTTTCAATGAATCTTTCAATTATATTTTCAATATCTTTTTCACTTATCTACGTTTTCATATTTTATAATACTTTTCAATATTATTCTTGCATTTCAAAAACACAAAAAAAAATTAAAAATTTTCAAAACGATCACAATTCTCTTTTATCTCTTGTATCACACTTATATGTTCACTTTTGTTCTCGACGGAGCTCGAATTTGAAAAGGGGGTATTGTAAAGAGGCTAACCTGGAACAAATTACAAACATTCGCAAACTTCGTGCTAATGTACACTAATCTAGACATTAAGTAAATAATCCTTTAGTAAGAAGTGAATTAGCCACAGACCATTTATTAAAACGGGCTTAGCCATTATTAGAAGATACCATTCAATTAAATGAAACAAAAGAACGATCAATCATCTGAGTGTGATACATTAGATTTATAGATCTAAATTTAATTACTTGTTTACATACATATAGCTTTCGTGAGTCAACTACAGTTAATTAGCTTTTGATCTTCAATTGCGCGTAATTTATTGACCACACGCAATTGACTGTTTATACTTAATGTTTACTAGTAACAGAAACAACCTAATTGACCTTTTGGTCTTCTTCGATATTTTGTAACAACTACTCGACCTCAACTCAAACTTCAACTTAGTATAGATACCTTTTACATCCGTCTATTCATGTATATTTAGTTTTAAGATAGAGACTACACGGAATGTATGTAAAAACTCTTTTCAAGCGTACTTGGGCGTATGTACCGATATGCATACCTCTGGGCTCTAATAAATGCAGTTGCTAACTGGTCCCTGGTACTGCACTCCGATAGGTCAACCTGGACCTAGCCCAGGGGCACTTGCAGTCGTACACGCGCGCGGGTCGCTTGGCCTATAAAAGGCGCTGTCCTACGCTGAGACAGACACACATACATAATATACTTATTCATAGAGAGATACAGTAAAGTCATTGTGATCATCAACCTGCGTACTCTACATTTGACTAGTCTACCCCAGCTTCACAGAACGGAACCCCGTTACAAAATCACCTAGATAACTCGATAAAAAGTTCGATTACCGACATTGAATAATGGACTATTTTTCTTACCATACCGTTTTTTATTTTCGAACCCCTAAAAAATACCAGATCGCCGATTTCAACCCCTAAAAAAATAAAACGGTCACCCCTAGCATTCAAATATAGGGAGTCCCCCCCCCCCCGTGGACGAGTGCGTTTACTATTTTATATTAATGCCCTCACTTGGAAATTCCCGAGCTCCTGCATTACACAGGGGCCTTGGATGGGCCATTTATGATCTTAAATTACAATCAAAACCAGTAGAGTGTCAATTCTGGCGCGAAAAGATTGGTCGCGTAGTGGCGAAATTTTGATTACGTGCTCACTGTTTTGTGTACCACGTGATCAGGTATTTTTCAGACCCAGTGCGTGTGCCAACGTAAACAACCTCAACATGTCGTTCAACAAGTAAGGCCGATATTACTGGCGAGGAAAGGCCAGCAGTGAAGAACAATAGAGGTGAAATTATTGACCATGTTTTATTGCATGGCGGTAACAGGTTCACTGGACATTTTCCTGGGACATGGGCGGACGTAGGAAATCAGTTTCGTGTCGAGAGTTCCACAGTGAAACGAATATGGGACAACACAAAAAAAACAAATTCGTGCTCGACGGGTCTACAAGCCCAAATCCACGGTAAACAGGAAATCCCGCGAAAATAGGAGTCGGGGAACTTTGAACTTATCGAAATGGTGAAAAAGGTTAAGACCTTCTATTTCTAATAAAATAATTTACCAAGACCTTATTCAGCATGGAAATTTGCCAGGCGGCACTTCTGTTACAGTTGTAATGCACCAGTCAATTGACAGCCCCGCACCCCCCCCATTCGCGCATTAGCGGGGCATTCACTTTTTGGCAAATGAAAGGCAGTGAGCGCCTCGGTTTGCGGGGACAATCTGAGAGGTGAATGCACTGTCCCCAGGGTAATAATTAAGAGTGAATGCGCTCCTTGCCCAATGAATTTAGAAGATAACACAAAGGATTTTTACTCACTGAAAAGAGTCATGTCAATGGTGCCCAGTTTTCAATGCAGCCGCAGCCGATCGCAAAGCGTAATAAAACCATATTTTTCTACTTGCATGTACTTTCGCTAGTGTAGATTAAAATTTAATACGTGTAATTCAAGTAACAAAAATCTGTATTTGTCGTGTCTTTTGTGAAGTAAAGGGGTGTCCATATGGAGGTGAGCAGCCCGGAAAGCGGGCTGGTTTCTGTTGTGTTGTGTCCCGGGGAAGAGAGTGACTCCCCGCTCGATGTACTGTGTGGAAGCCGTGAAAGAAAGAGCATCTCCCGACCAACGGGGCAGTAATGTAGTGTGAATTATGTACGAAAGCCCCGCTAGTACCCCGCTAATGCGCGAATGGGGGGGTGCGGGGCTGTCAATTGACTGGTGCATAAGTAGAGCAATTGGAACAGACTGATCGACGGTAAATGGAGTTGGAAACGCATGAACAGAGCTGTGGCCAACAAATTATCAATAGAAAACTTAAATTATTGTCAGGACGTTTTAAATTATATGTGTCAAGTAGACCCGTACCGATTGAAATTCTTCGATGAAAGTGGAATAGCCTTGTACGACTCAAATAAACGTTACGGTCATTCGCCTGTAAACAGTGCGTGTGTTGAGGTTGGACGGCATGTTAAATCCCCAAACATAACTCTGAATCTCCTCGTCGGTTTGGAAAGTGTCTTGTATGCAAACACGATTGATGGAGCCTCCGATACGTTTGAATTCTTGAACGTTTTCGACGAAGCCTCGAAGGCGGTACAACCGAATGGAAATCCAGTATTGATGAATGGGGACATTATTGTCTTGGACAATTGTCCAACGAATCACTACTTTGGTGGTTTTGCGCTTGGATCGTGGCTCGACACGCTAGGTATTGACATATTCTCCCGAACTCAATCCTGTGGAAACGTGGAAAATGCCTTTCAGAAGCTTAAGGTTATCTTGAAACGAGAAGAAATGGAAGCGCTTGTATCCGCTAATTTACACGCTGCGGTATATCGCGATCTTGAGGAAATCACCTCAGATTTGCATGGATTTTACAGAGCTACTGACTATTTATTTATCTAAATCAAGAAAATACCTTAGCGGACATTGAAAGGACTAATTGCGACAACAAAAGTTTAAGTTGGGAAGTTGAACTCAGTGAACTCAGTACCGTATAAGACTCAACGTGTTGATTTATTTTCTGAAAGTCCTTGCAAATTACAGGATTAAAACTGCAAAAAATTCTTACACTCATTGCAAAACTTTAACACTTGGTAACATTTTTACCAAATGAATCTACCTTATTATACATGGTCTCTCACCTTTTCAAAGTTTTTAACAAATTCAGCACTGATGCTAAAAAGAACTTTACTGCAAACAGGGTGGTGAAGGGGGGTAGCGATCACGAATCACGGACCGATTTTTCGTTATTTCACGGATCACGGAGTTATGAAAACGCTTTTCACGAATCACGGAAGTAAAATTTTAAAAACGATTATGCAAGTTGTGTTTCAAGTAAATATAGTGATATAAGTACTGTGCACGATCTTTTTTACTGATATTTCTTTTGATGGTGTGAGATTCCACTTAAATTATATCGCCACAAGAGTACATAAATAAGAGTGCACAACATGACAATAGGGCGTGAGAGAACCTTTAGACACACCTAGTTATTTTTAGATTGGCACCTAGTCTTCTCTATACATCCCCTAAGGCCACGCACAGAGAAATTGATTTGCTCATAGCATCCAGATCAGAATTTTCGTTACTATGAAGATGGTTCGGATCAGTACCGAGCCTTGCTTGTATGTTTCTGGATGCGCGCGAAGCGCGCTGCGATTTTGAACATCAATCTACGCGGTTAACGAAATTCTTATTTCTGAGACATATAAATCACGCTGAAGAAATGGAGTCACGGAAAAAACATAATAGAAATTTTCGAAAATTAAAAAAAAACTGCGATGCTTTAGTTTCTAAATGCTACACCAAAGTATCCTCTATGCGCGCGAAGCGTGCTGCAAATTTTTTGGACAAATAAGTTGAAAGAATGGGGAAAGTCCAGGAGTAAATGAGAACTTGATGTTTAACAAATGCGCTTCCTGACATTGCTGCACCTTTATTTACTGTTTGCTGATAGTAAATTTACTCAATTTTAAAAATACATTTTGATGTTGTACATGGCGAGCGCGCAGCGCGAGCCGACAAAAAAAATCTATTTTAAGGACGTCAGGTTCCCTAAAAAGCAGTCAGGAGAGAACTCAAGTAACTTAAGGCCTGGGTGGAAGCCAAATCCAAAATGGCGGACGCAAAACTGAGGGGGGTAGTCTATCTCTAAACGAATGCCTCTAAGGGATCCAATCAATTTGCATTTCCATACCTTTGGTCATTCTCGATCATTTTCACCAATGTTGGTCTCTATGGCAACAAATGTATGACCTCTGACCTTAAATATAATTTCTTGGAAAATGGTCTCTGCATTCGATGGGAATAAGTTAAATCGTTCCTCTAAGCGTGTGATGGTGTTTGTTATCTAGTGTAGATTATTGATCTAACGAGGCTGGCTGGAAATGTTTTTTCGAATAGCTATACTTGTGATGATGTAATATGATACCTGTCATTTTCTTAAAATGAGGATAACTTGGACAGCGCGCCTCGTTGGAATGGTAATGTACTCCCGACACTGGTCATAATAAGACCCATTGGGAAACCATTGGTATGATCCCCGTCGAATGCAGAGAATTGAAACAAAATTGCGCGTTTGTCACGCTCTTACAAGTCACGCAACCCGTTGACATGGTAATCGGATACATCAAATGAAACGTCTCACCGGGTAGAGCAACCTTAACGACAAACATTCTACAAGACATTTTATCTACCCTAGGGAATTTTTTCAGTGTTTCTCGCATTTTTGTGAAAAGCACCCATGCCTTAATATACCTGAGAATGAGCCTACTCGATATTGGTCCAAATGGTCCGTCTCTAATGACCAACGTTCACGTTTCACGAATCTCTAGGCCTGTAATCACGAGTCACGTAAGAGAAATTCGTAAAATCACGGGTCACGAGGGGCATGAGATTTCACGGATCACGGCAATAATTTTCCTGTTTTCACGAGTCACGGAGCAAATTTGGGGTGAATCACGGATCACGGAGAACCCCTTCCCCACCCTGTGCAAAGCACTGCATTTTTGTTACCGGAAAAATCTTTGCAAACGGCAGCGCATTCAATTCTATAGATTTGTCACAGGCTTGTGAAATAACACAACATGAGAATGAACAACTAAATGAGTTAGTGTTTTAATGGGCGAGGGGAAACCGCGAACAACAAAACGAGTATGTTTTTTTGACGACCGAAGCTTCACCTGGCCAAAAATGTTTATTAATTAGTATAGTTTCAATGATCCACATTGTTCATTGGTGGCTTGTGTTCATACTTTCTTGAATTGCCAAAGCTAACTGAACATCGTCAAAACCATCGTTGTAGCGACACGGAAAATGCGCGTCTGAATGTGACTTCTTTCTCGCGGGAGAGAGTGAGCTAGTCGAGCTTGATTCTACAGGCGACCAAGGAAATCCCCCTCTTCTCTGTCGATTTGACTTTGAGTTTCATTTTGCTTCTCTGTTGGCCAAATAATACCGCGTGCTTCCCACAATTTCTTGTATGGATTGTGAACAGTAGTTTTACCGCTTGTCGGCGTAACAAGCGGGACACCAGGCGATGAACGAATGACTTCCCTGGCCTGTTCTGGGGTGGGAATTTTTCCCTTGAAGTGTTTCTCTATCAGTTTCGAGTCTGCATTTAATTTTTTCCAATCCTCGATCTCTTTACGTCAACAGCCCTTATGTAGCGGTCTGGGTCGCTTGCAATCAACGTTTCTTTTACTCTGTTGGCATATCGAGAAGCTATACTAGTAGCAGCGTTTTCCCGCAGCGCAAATTGTTGCTTCATGCTCAAGACCTGTCTACGGCTCTCGCCCAATGTTTTCTGCAGTTCTTTTAACTGGGCTTTTTCCTCGGGATGCCTGTCAATATCCTTGCAAAATATAGCTGTTGTACATGACTTAGGATATGGACAGTTTAACCTATTGTGCCCTTCACGCATATGACATTTTGAACACGCGGGAACTTTGGGATGACCTGTAAAAGATTTTCTTTCACGAAGAAAGTTTTCTACTTCTTCTTGCAAAGCCGCGGTGCTAGAATCTTGCTTTCGTATTTGCTCCCTCTGATGAGTAAGGAACGAGTCTAGCGGACTTCCAAAGTTCTCTGAATAAGACGTGTGGATGGAGGTTTTGCCGTAGCTGAATCAGCGCTCGTTGTTGTACTAGTAGAGTCTGTTAAGGGAAAAATAGGTAAAATCGTGCACTTCTGCGTAAAGGCGCCAAATTTGGACCAAATGTTCCTTAGGTGAAATAAATCAGTTTTCGGGAGGGGTGCCATCATTTCGACCCAAGGGGGGTAGGGTAGGGGCAATTTTGTCTATTTTCTAATTTGCCAATATTTCCTTGATATTAAAAGGGTTTTAGATAAACAAGACAAAGGCAATTCTTCCTGTATGGTGCCCTTCACATTGGACTAGGTGGGGTTGCAACAAATGTCCGGCAAGGGGGGGAAGGGGGAGTTTCGGGTCACATTTTCGTGCTACCCTCAGAGATCATGATTTCATCGTACAATCACAAAATTCGACATAAATGTTCCTTAGGTAACATTTAACAGTTTTCGGAAGGGGTGCCACATTTTTGGCCCAATGGGGGGAGGGCAGGGAGAATTTTGTCCATCACCTGATTTACCCTATATTTCAGCGGTATTTAAGAGTTATCAATAAACAAATCCACGGTAATTCTTCATGAATGGTCCCCTTCATATTTGACTAGATGGGGTGCTACAAACATTTGAAAAGGGGGAGGGGTGAGTAATGGGTTAAATTTACATGCTATGCGCTTTTTAATTGCAATTTGATTGTACAGTTACTAAATCAGACATGAATGTTCCTTAGGCAACATCTAACAGTTTTTGGAAGGGGTGCCACAATTTCGGGCCAAGGGGGGGAGGGTAGGGACAATTTTGTACTTTACCTGATTATCCCTATATTTCAGCGGTATTAAAGAGTTGTTGATAAACAACACCATGTCGATTCTTCATGAATGGTTCCCTTCACATTTGACTAGATGGGGGTGCTACAAACATTTGTCGCGGGGGAGAGGCGGGTTATGGGTGAAATTTACATGCTATGCACTTTTTAATTTCAATTTGATTGAACAGTCACCAAATCCGACATGAATGTTCCTTAGGCAATATCTAACAGTTTTTGGAAAGGGGGCCACAATTTCGGCCCAAGGGGGAGGGTAGGGACGATTTTGTAACTTACCTGATTATCCCTATATTTCAGAGGTATTAAAGAGTAATCGATACTCTGCATCCAATCTAGCCAAATGCGAAGAGAATCGTACTAACTATTATGCTGTTGTTTATAGATAACTCTTTAATACCTTTAATAAAAGTAAGGATAATCAAATTGGGCAAAATTGTCCCTCCCCTCCCCTCTTGGGCCAAAATTGTAGCACCCCTTTCTAAAACTGATAGATGCTGCCTAAGGGAATATTCATGTCGGATTTGGTGACTGTACAATCAAATTATAATAAAAAAACAATGTAACATGTAAATTTCACCCGTAACCTGCCTCTCCCCCTCAACAAATGTTTGTAGCACCCTCATCTAATCAAATGTGAAGGGGACCATTCAAGAAAAATTATCATGCTTTCTTTATCAACAACACTTTAATACCTCTGAAATATAGGGATAATCAGGTAAAGTCCAAAATTGTCCCTACCCTCCCCCCCTTAGGCCGAAATTGTGGCACCCCTTTTGAAAACTGTTAGATGTTGCCTAAGGAACATTCGTATCAGATTTGGTGACTGTGCAATGAAATTGCAACTAAAAAGAGCATAACATGTAAATTTCACCCATCACCCGCCTCTCCCCCTCAACAAATGTTTGTAGCACCCCCATCTAGTCAAATGTGCAGGGGACCATTCATGAAGAATCGACATGGTGTTGTTTATCAATAACTCTTTAATACCGCTGAAATATAGGGATAATCAGGTAAAGTACAAAATTGTCCCTACCCTCCCCCCCTTGGCCCGAAATTGTGGCACCCCTTCCAAAAACTGTTAGATGCATTCATGTCTGATTTGGTAGCTGTAATCAAATTGCAATTAAAAGCGCATAGCATGTAAATTTCATCCATTACTCACCCCTCCCTTTTCAAATGTTTGTAGCACCCCATCTGGTCAAATATGAAGGGGACCATTCATGAAGAATTAGCGTGGATTTGTTTATTGATAACTCTTTAATACCACTGAAATATAGGGTAAATCAGGTGATGGACAAAATTCTCCCTACCCTCCCCCCATTGGGCCGAAATTGTGGCACCCCTTCCGAAAAATGTTAAATGTTACCTAAGGAACATTTATGTCGAATTTTGTGATTGTACGATGAAATCATGATCTCTGAGGGTAGCACGAAAATGTGACCCGAAACTCCCCCTTCCCCCCCTTGCCGGACATTTGTTGCACCCCCACCTAGTCCAATGTGAAGGGCACCATACAGGAAGAATTTCATGGTCCTGTTTATCTATAACCCTTTAATACCAAGGAAATATTGGGAAATTAGGAAATAGACAAAATTTCCCCTACCCTACCCCCCTTGGGTCGAAATGATGGCACCCCTCCCGAAGACTGATTTATTTCACCTAAGGAACATTTGGTCCAAATTTGGCGCCTTTAAGCACAAGTGCACGATTTTACCTATTTTTTTCCCTTAACAGACTCTACTATACAGCTAATCTTATGTGGCGACGCCCCTCCTTGAACTCTACGCTGTAATAGAGGTCTTCTTGGCTCGGTGGGCGTGTTACTCTCTGAAATTCGTAAGGCTATTCTGCTGCTATCTGGGCGGTCTGGTAGGGGTCTGGCACAATTCAACATTTCTTTGAAAGAGTGCTCGTCTTCTTGAAAAACACAGTAGTTGTTTTCGTCGTCAAGATATTCCACTACAAGAGACTGAAGTTGTTGAAGCCTTGGAATCTTTTCTGATAGAATGGAGATCAAGAGTTCCTTTCTACAGTTGACTAGCAATTCTTTCGTAAGAAAAATCTTTTCGATTCGTGAAGAGTCGTTTCGTAAAAGCTGAACCTTGAACTGAAAGTTAACCATGTTGCCGCCACAGCAGACAAGAAACAAGACAGCCCAGCTCAGACAGACAGCGGAAAAAGTAATCACGAAATAGTGAGCACGTGATCAAAATTTCGCCACTACGCGACCAATCTTTTCGCGCCAGAATTGACACTCTACTGGTTTTGATTGTAGGCAAGGCAGCAAAGATTAAGTCCTTTAGTGTTGTCTGAAATCGACCAACAACTTTGGCCTGAGATTTTCACGATTTACACTGTTCAGCCTGCTATACTATAAGAGCTCAGTGCACATAAAACGTTGTCCTACCCTCTATTTGGCTGGTTTGGGCAAAATGCGAAAGTGCCGTCGAGGAGAATTTGATAACACATGTAGACTTGCTTCCCCCCCGTTGTTGCAACCCACCTTGAAAGGAATCTCATTAAATCATAGAAATGTGGCACAATTATGGACATCGTGGGACACGTTTTCGATTAACATCCAAAACCAGTTTCTAGATATTCCAAGGATTCTAAAAATCTTTTGATGAACTGAATAAGAAAAAGAAACTGAAAAGGATTCTGGTAGTTGTATTCAAATGATGTCATCGTGCAAATGTCCTATTTCATCCCTCTCCTATCCACCGCTTAAGGTGACTCCCACAAAACTAAACGCGTTTTTCAGAAATTTTTTAACTCGCTCGCGTCGCGTTAAAAATCGTCGGATATTTTTGAGCTCTGACGGATTTATATTTGCAGCCTAACAGGTCTAATAAGAGCACATTGATATTATTCACTTTCATGGTCATTTTTTGGCTCTACCTTGTTCTGCAATTTTTGCTCTTACAATTTTCTTCAATCTTGAATGACAAAAAAACGAAGGTCGAATGACCCCAAATCCGAAATTTCAGAAAAAACGCCTGAAGATTTTTCGCACAGGAGGGACTTTTGTAAAAATACCACTGTTAGAATATCGGCTCGCATAAGCAAATGCGACTCTTAAAAATAAATTCAAACAAATAGTTAAAAGCATCAATAGTCGAGGTTTAACATATACAGAGCTAAAAAATATCCGACCATTTTTGACGCGACGCGAGCGAGTTAAAACATTTCTGAAAAACGCGTTTAGTTTAGTGGGAGTAACCTTAAAGAAAGTTTATTTTTCGAAAGAGCTTTCCTCAACCTCCACCTGGATCTTAGCATCTGTGATCGCGCGAACAAGGACGATGGGGGACAAGTTATCAGGCCAATTTACTGGTTACACAGAGAAGTATCAGTGTATACTGCTTGCAGTCCCTTACTTTGTCCAACGTCCGTAAAAAAAAGAGACAAGTCGGAAAAGAAAAGAGCTACTTTATCCGCCTATGCGCCTTGTTTGCATTCTCGTACCAAGAGCTCCCCGGCTCGCTCCTCGCAGGGGAGGCTCTGGTGATATCCATTTGAGGACCGTTGCTGATTGGCTGGTTTTGAACGTTGGTGCATGCGCAGAAAGATCTTTCTCTCGACGGCTCTGTATCAAATCTCGCGCATGCGTCAGTGGCTGTCACCAGAGCCTTCCCCGCGAGAAGACGAGCCGGGGAGCTCTGGGTAAGAGAATGCCTTCTTTGGGTTTCGAGTTTCCAGTCATGCGCACCACGGGGGACTCAGACGACTACGAACGTTCGCCAAATAATGAAAAGTCACCTCAGTGTCACCTCTACTAAATATGCTCAGTGGTGTCACCTCTACTAACTATGCTCAGTGGTACTACTAGTCACTTTTCTTTACTTTACTTTACCGTACCGCTGTGTTACAACACATAAATACAGCCTACCCCTCGCAGGGGTAACTAGGTTACAGTAACCAGTTTTACTTTCCGAGACATAATACTATACAGTTTGTCTATTTTCCCTTGTTTCTTGCTCAATGGGTTTACTCTTTCTTAGTGCTTTTGAAAAACTCCATCCCATAAAGTTCAGTTGGCAGGTATGTCTGACTTACTGGCCCGTCAAACATGGGGTTATACTTGTACCCTGCTCCATAGCCTAAGTTCTTCATGAGCTCGGTAGGCGCATTCCTAATATGTAGCGGCACTGATGGGTGCGGTCCATCCCAGTTGTTTACACAGCTTTTAGCATTGTTATATGCACTGTACACTTCAATAGACTTTGGGGCCCTAGCAAGGTACACAGTAATTTGGGCAAGAATAACCTGGTAGGGGAAAATACAAGAAGCGTAAGCTAATGTTCTTATATTCGAGCAAGGCCAATCCTTCCCAAATGAAATCTTGCAGAGATCCAAGCTAGTAAAAAACATGATATAAATTCCGAAAAAAAATTCTTGCACAACCTGATCCCCGAAAAAAATTCATGCGCAAAAAAATTGCCACCCCCCCTCCCCCAATTTCTAATGGTCCACCCCTAAGACAAATACTGAGCGTAGCCACCCAGCGTTACTAGGGATAGAATATGCTGTGTACATCCAGGAGGGTATCGGGAGGGTCTTGGGTTCGATTTCCACTGGGTGCTCGGATTTTTTTCCGAGCACTTTTTCATCTGGATGTACACAGAATATTCTATTAATAGTAACGCTGGATGGTTGTTGTCCTATTCGTAGTGTACGATTGTAGCACTTGTCAAAGTGCTCGCGTGATGCGGGTAGTTAGTGGGGACGAGTGCCGTGCCCGTGTACTTGCGAAATACAGTCTGTGGCACATACCCTTGTCATTTGTGATTTTATTATACACGGTTCATTCTGGTATCTGCATATCCCGTCTCTACAAGTTTCGCCATTCCTTCGAATTTTGAAGGAGTTGAGTCACTTATCAAACTATTCTAATAGCAGAACGCTAGACTGTAAAAAAAATGGCAACGGCGCGCTGGAATGGAAATAATTTCTATTGAAAATATGCTCAATTTTATTGGCTTAGACACAAAAATCGGCAACATCACTAAAATCGAAATTTTTTTCTTAAGATTTTAAGAGAGATGTAAGAACAACTGGCACTAACAAACAGGATAAACAATTTTAGAAGAATTTGTGTGTGGGGAACCTAGCGTAAAAATGCTGACTATTTTTTATTGAAGTTTGTTACTAGTCAGAAAACACCTGTGGTCAAAACATAGGACATGTGTATCCTACGTGGGGAACCCATGTTACCGTAGAACGATGGAGTTTGGTCTAGTTCTTGCGTGGAAGGTTATAGACTAGACGAAAAATCAGAAAATTGCAATATTTAAGGCGCATGAGACATTTTTATATAAGTTAACATATTTCCAGGGTTTTAAAGCGGTATGTATACCGTCTATACTCTTATTTTCAACGCTTTAGATCATAATTGTGGTCAAAATGTGGACTCATGCAGTATTTCAAAAATGTATCGTTCATTGAACTGTCATTGTACACAAGATTATAATAATAATAAAATTTTCTCTCCTTTATAATATTGTAAGTAAATTTACTTAAATAATTCTTGCGTGTGTACAAAACTATTTGTGTGAAAATAAAATTGAAATTGAAATTGGAAAGTGACATGGCACCTGTACTATTCCGATGCTCCCCATGAGAACATGGTAATACAACAAATAATACCCACCTCGCACTCTGGCATGCCAATAAAATGACAAGCTTGATATGCAGCGACTGCTTGTGTCAAGGCAGAAGGATCAGCTAAACCTAAAATGTTTAAGTGGGAATTCTAAGTACAGTAGATATGAGATACCAAGTAAAATCCACATGCTTAACCATGTGTCTGCACTGTACAGTAACGCTAGAAAAGCGCACACTCTGATAGTTGACGTCATTTGTGTGCATTCTCCCAAAACTGAGTTTGGGCTTTTCGTTCGAGAAAAAAAAATTGTACAAAACAAGCACAGAAAATGTGATGTATTTGTTAAAATAGGCACACATATGACATCATAGCAAGCAATCAAAATGCCTTGGGTGTGACTGTTCATGACACCATATGATGTCATTTGTACATCTACCAAGAATCGTAGAGAACAAATTCAAACACAGTAGTCATCAAACTACTTGTAAGAAACAAATTATACTTGTTTTTGAGTAACAACAATATCACTGTGCTCATTATACCATTGTGTCATGACCGTACCTACATCCTCACTTGCAAACCTGACCAGCCTGCGAGCAATGTACAATGGATCTTCCCCTCCAACAAGCATTCTTGCTAGCCAGTAGAGTGCTGCATTACCGTCACTGCCTCTCAAGGACTTGTGCAATGCAGAGATGCAATTATAATGTTCTTCTCCTGCTCTATCGTACAACAGATGAGTGCGCTGGAGCCCCTCCTTGATATGTAAGACATTGACCCTTACAGGTCCTTCCTTGCCATTACCAGTCTCAATGTTCAATGTAGTGTTTTCACTGATGAGACTGGAACATTCACTTCCACAGTTGACAGCCTTGTGCTTTATTTGGCCTGCTTTTGCAGCTATTTGCGACTGTACAGCAAGCTGAAGTCCATTCAGGGCAACTCTTGCATCTCCATCACAAAGATTTGACAAAGCAACAATTGCTTCTTTCTCAATAACAACTTGTGAACTAAATAAAAAAAATGGATCAAGTAATCATCATTGACACATGTGGTGAATCAAAGGCACCGAGTGCTTCGGTGAAATTGTGGATACCGTTTATCCTTTTTGGTTGTCTGGCGATGACGTCATCAAATACGCTATACCACGTGACCTTGGTGTAATGCACCTCCCATGCTTGAAGATAACTTTACCCAAGTTTGGCCACCTAGCGAAGCTCCGTTCTCGGATGTCAATTTCTTTTAGTTTTAATGAAGTCACCTATGACGTCATGTCATGTGACTTTGGTGCTGGTCCCCCATTGTCACGAAGATAACTTTATCCAACTTTGGTAACCTAGTGATGTTCCCTTCTCAAAACATTGTTTTTTCTAGTTTTGATGACGTCATCGATGACGTAATGTCATGTGACTTTGGTGCTGGACGCCCGTTGTCACGATGATAACTTTATCCAAGTTTGGTCACCTAGCGATGTACCGTTCTCGAGATATTATTTTTTTTTAGTTTAGATGATGCCATGAGCTAACACTTGAGTTATGAGCGAGCGAGGTCACCATGGATCAATAGCGAGCTAATTAGTTTAATGCGCAAAAGAGACTATTTAAAGAAAAAAGCAACAAAAGACAAAACCCCTAAGTTATGGGATCAGTTCAAACAAACGCGCAACCAAACAAATAACGCAATAAGAGAAGCAAAGCGTCAATATTTTACGAAAAATCTCGAAGAACACAATGCAAATCCACGGAAAACCGGAGTTTAATTAATGAATTGAGTGCACGCCAGCGTAAGTCCATGGCAATATCTGAAGTGCAATTTGAAGGCGAGTCGGTGACTTCACCAAAAGACCTCTCGCACGCTTTCAACTCTCACTTTATTTCGGTCGGAGAAAAACTAGCTGCTGAAATTCCTCAAACTTCTCTGCAGCCAGAGTCTTTCTTACAAACAACAAACAAAATATTTTCGTTAAAACCACCTACAGTCCAAAAAGTAAATAAGCTCTTAGGTAAAATAAATGAACGGAAAGCAACCGGGTTAGACAAAATCCGTAGTAAACTCCTCAAAATGGCAGCCGACATTATAGCGCCATCTTTCTCGAAAATATTTGATAAATCAATTCGCTCGGGTATTTTTCCAGCTGATTGGAAGCTTGCCAGAGTTTCTCCGATTTTCAAAAAAGGAAAGAAAACGGACATGAATATTTATCGCCCGGTTTCCGTTATTTCTATTGTAGCCAAAATTTTCGAGAAAGCAGTCTATGATCAGCTGTATGAGTACCTGAACGAAAATAAGTTACTTGCAAATTGTCAATCAGGGTTCCGCTCCTTACATAGCACCCTGACTGCCTTGATTGAGGCCACAAATAACTGGTCGGTTAATATCGACAAGGGGTACCTAAATGGTGTGGTCTTTATAGACCTCAAAAAAGCCTTTGACACAATAGACCATGAAATTATTCTGCGTAAATTAAGTTATTATGGCTTTGACCTCCCCACCCTCAAGTGGTTTGAGTCCTACCTTAACAATCGCAACCAGAAATGTAATGTCAATGGCTATTTGTCAAACCCTTTGCCGATTACGTGTGGTGTCCCTCAAGGCAGCATTATAGGTTGCCTATTATTCCTTATCTACATTAACGACCTCCCAAATTGTCTCAGTGTAGGCTCACCAAGGATGTTTGCTGACGATACGAATATTAGCTTTGTTGCGGATACCACCAATAACCTTCAAACCTTGATTAACTCAGACTTGAAGAACCTGAACAAATGGCTGCAGTCTAATCGCCTTA
Source organism: Scolanthus callimorphus (assembly GCA_033964015.1). Taxonomy (NCBI): domain Eukaryota; kingdom Metazoa; phylum Cnidaria; class Anthozoa; order Actiniaria; family Edwardsiidae; genus Scolanthus; species Scolanthus callimorphus. Next base: position 105,121 of record JAWWUD010000061.1, read on the forward strand.
GTTTAAATATAGCAAAAACAGAATTTATGGTTATAAGTTCCCGCCAAAAACAATTAGCGACCTTAAGTGACGATATTCATATCGAAATAGACAATAATCCCATAAAGCGGGTTACCACCGCCAAATCGTTGGGCGTAACAATTGACACGCGGCTTTCATGGGGCAATCATATTGAGGAAAAATCCAAAAAGATCTCTGCAGCTATTGGTGCCCTCAAACGCGTAAGGCTTTTCATTTCATCCGCTTCAGCCACCCTAATTTACCAATCACTCATCCAGCCCCACTTTGACTATTGTAGTCCTGTGTGGGATGGATGTAGTGCCAAACTATCCGACAAAATGCAAAAACTCCAAAATAGGGCGACCAGGGTAATTACCAAATCCAGTTATGACTGTAGCGCAACTGCACTCCTTGAGAGCCTACACTGGGACAAATTATCGATAAGAAGGAAAAAACACAAATCCATCCTAATCTTCAAAATATTAAATAACCTTGCCCCATCTTACTTAAGAGATCTCTTCATTAACCGAACCACACCGTATACACTAAGAGACCATAAAACCAAATTAAATCTGCCCAAGCCTCGAACAAACTACCTTAAAAGGGCGATCAGCTACGACGGGGCTTGGCTCTGGAATTCTCTGCCCTGCGTACCGCATCTTCTCTTGGGCAGTTCAAACGAAAAATTATGGAATACCTATGACATACTATTCGACTCCCACACGGCAATCTTGTAAATCAGTATTAATATGTATTTGTTTTATCCACTACATGTTTGTATACTACTGAAGATTTTTACCGTGTATAAATAAAACGTGTATGTATGTATGTATGTATCTGGCCCACCACAATAACTCGTGAATATCCAAGATTTAAAAAGGAATTATTTCAAGCCAAATATGTACTGTATCACACATAAACTACTTACCAATTAATAGATGAGAATTGGACACTACCCCTCCCATCATCCACCACACACCCCATGCTTTCACAAGCTCGATTCAGTAATTGCTGCAAGTCCTCAGCTGACAGCTTGTCCAACACAATAACCCTACATCTACTCAGAAGAGCAGTGTTCAACTGGAATGAAGGGTTCTCAGTTGTAGCTCCAATCAGGGTTATGGTACCATTCTCAACATGTGGAAGAAAAGTGTCCTTAAAAAGAAAATAGACAGGACCTACAACCTCAAAATTACTAAGATACTATGCATAATCTTTGTTGTTCAGATTGCTATAAAGCTCTTATCTATGTACAGATAGCTTCATTCACAAAACCTTGAATTATCCAGAAGGCTGTCTGTCAACAGTTTCCATTATTAACTTATTGACTGCCTTGAAAGGCAACAAATCAACATTATTTGTACCAGTCCTCTAAAATCCATCTACCGGTAGAATCCACTAACTAAAAATCTATTAAAACTGCATATTGTTCACTATCAGTATCATACCTGTTGTGTTTTATTAAATCTGTGAATCTCATCAACAAATAAAATTGTCTTCCTTTTAAACATTTGTTTTTCATTCTTGGCAATTTTAACAACTTCTTTGATGTCATTAATTCCACTTGTGGTGCTGACAGGGACACAAATCTTGCTGTGCTACTTTTCTTTGCATTGTTGGCAATGATATGGGCAAGAGATGTCTATATGAAGAACAGAAAATCATGATGTCAAAGAACAATTTCAGCATCAGAATTCTGCAGGGGTCAAGATGTATGTCCACAAACATTTTTAGAAGGATTAGATTTTAAACAGACAGAAGTTCTATCATATGTTTCATGCTTATTACCTATGGGGATATTGCGCCTCCTGCCTCCACTGACATATAAATGCAGTACTGGGCAAAAAGAGTCCATTAGAGAGGAGCTTAAAGCTTTTATAAACTGGTTATATTATCAGTACTAAGGGGATATGTAGTTTTCCAAAAATAATAGTACTCCGCCCGCTTAGGGAAAAGTGAATAAACCTTGACCATAGGCCACTTGCACTAAAAGACTGGTCATAAATTAGTGGGGGGAGGGCTGGTGCATTTGTATTTTGGTCTACATGTTTTTGGGAAATCCTCCCCTGACAAGATGCACGAAAAATGTTGGCCCTCCCAAATGTGGTGACATATTTAATGGTGACCCTCCCCCATCATTCATTGGATATAGATATGGCTAAAAAGACATTTTTATTAGTTTTTTAAATCTACTTCATGTTATAATAGCAGTGCAAGATTCGATATATCTTTCATACCCGAAAGTTACTTCATCTGGGTATGTTGTACACAGACATGTACATTATGTTGCTTAAATCCCTGATTATAATTATCTTGAGTATTACTTACATTGTTATTGGTAAATTGTTATTGGTAAATCTAGAGGTCCTATAGGCGAGTTCCATCGTTTACTTTTGACTCATTTGCATAAGCATCAACCAAAATCAGGCATTCCAACGCCGCTGCAAAAGGATCGATTCTGAATATCAATAAAGGGTGACAAATGGAATATTAGTAGACAATCTCATGTAAAACAAGCACGCAGCATGAAGTTTCATCTTGCAGAATATGTATGGGCTAATTAGCTTTTTGCCCTCCGGTCGACTCCAGTTACATATATAACTCAGGCGTTTTTGAAAAGCCTTTAAACTATAATACAAATCTGTCAAAACTAGTTTATTACCATTTGCAGGATATTATTTCATCACTGACTTATTTTCGGCATGTTTTCCAGACTGATTGCTGTTGTTAAAATTGTACTTGAATAACTGGAGGTCAAAGTACAATTACTCATTAGTCCATACATTTTCTGCAAATTGAATTTCACATCACGTGCTGACAATACAAGATATCGAGTTCAATTTTTCTACCTATGTTTAATTTGTCACCCTTTATTGATATTCAGACCATATCATTTTATAGCCTCGGCGAAAAGTCTAAAGAGAAAAATATGTAAACAATGACGTCAGCTGGAATCAGCCTATTACAGGGTCATAAGCAAGCCTCCAAGAGGGGGGCCTAGGGGGGTTCTTAAAACTGCAAAACAGCCAAAAATTCTGAAAATACTGCCTTTCCACACAGATTTTTCAGGAATACTGCTCACCATAAAAACGTTTTTCTTTTTTATCTTAAATGGTGCCGTTTTCACATGCAAAGTCAGTCAAATGCTTTCCGCTAACGATTCCATGGTATCCAAGGCCAATCAGACGTTCTATTCAAGCAAAACATGAGTGGCAGATTGTCTTGAGCCCTACAACCATCTGTGTGACATGATAAAAATGCCACGATAAGTACCCAGGGGTAGAGATGATTAAAAACATCAGGACGTGACACTGCATGGATGCTCATGTGTTTTACTGCAATTCGAGAGTCTTGGGAAGCTAAATACTGCTAACCGTAGGACTCGCAAACACTGCATTTTTGTACACAAAATAATTACTGTGTAATCGCAGACTATTTCACCAATTTTCGCACACCGTAGACTTTGAAAATACTGCATAACCGTAACTTTTAAGCTTTTTATCCGCAAAACCGTGCAAAAACACAGCCAATACCGCATCACCGCAAACCCCTAGGCCCCCCTCCTCCAAAACTGGGGGGAGGCACAACATATCGACATCTGAAGTCAGCTTTTAGGGAAAGTCTAAATGTGTGGTTCCAGAAATTATCGATACCCCCCTACGAAAGGGATTGGAAATTCCGGAGGGGTGGGGTCAATTTACCTGATCTTTTCCATACAAATACTGTATTTTTCTTTGGAAATTCCAGAGGGGTGGAGGGCTCACTTTTCAACACCCTTCCGTGGAGGGGGTATGGATATTTTTTGGAACCACACAATTCAGCTCTAGAGCCCAACATGTGAAATTACTGCATGTTTGGTGGAACTTTGATATGCAGGGTGCAAAATTGGGAGTTTTAAGTATTGATTGGGGAAAAACTGTGGGGGCATGGGTCCCCCTGACCCTAGTACAGTATAAAGCGCTACAGCCCTGTATTACCCTAACACCATTTGCGTAAAATATAATGACCCTCCCTTTATCATTTTAACCAAATTTTTTGACTCTCACTTTTTTACCTGCATGAAAATTAGAGGCCCTCCCCATATTTGCACCAGCCCTCCCTCCCCCCCCCTCTAATTTATGACCAGTCCCTAACTGGGTCACATGCTATTTGCTCCAGGTTAGGGATTTTATGCTTAAACTTCAGTTACTGACTAATGTCAATTGGTTCTTTGTATTTCTGGAAATTGATTTCAGGCCTGTAGCCAGAAAAAAAATTGAGGCAGAGTGCGCCACATTTCCAGAAAAAAAATTGGTATACCAGGGGCGTAGCCAGGGGGGGTCCAGTGGGGGCCTGGGCCCCCCCTTTCTCGAAAATTTTCCCATACATTTACTGTATTTGCTGTAGAAAATTTGCGCATTTTCGTCCCATGTTTTCACTATCCGGCCCCCCCTTCAGAAATTCCTGGCTACGCCGCTGTATACAATTTCTTCCAATTATGCATGAAGCAGGAAGTTAAACTGCTAGGTTATCATTAACACAAAACATGGAAATTTTTACTCATGCTGGCTACGGGCCTGGATTTTGATCATGTGACCCAGTTAGTGCAAGTGGCCTATTTCTAACTTGAAACACAGCACAAAAGCATCCTCCATAATAATATCTGGAGAAAAAATGACTGCATGAAAGTTCCTCTCTATGGAATCATAATAATAATAATAAAAATAATAATAATAATAATAATAATAGTTATTATTATTATGAGTCCATAGGATCTTTGTGATATATGTATAATAACACAAGCTGAACTGAGCATAATTCTGCTGTTAGTTGTTTAGTTTTTGAGTTGTTTAACCATACATTATATGGGACTCACCTTGCCACAACCAGGAGGACCCCAAAGAACCATTGATGGCACCTTATTCACTTGCAAAAGAGTTCGCAACAAAGTGCTGTCCCCTAGCACCTTACCCTGACCCACATAGTCCTCTAGAATACACGGTCGCATTTGCTCTGCAAGGGGCATGGAATCACCTTTTCTCTTCGTCCTTTGCTTCGTTCCTTCGTCATCAACAACAGCAGACCGTGATCTCACATCTGACTCGCAGTTTTCCAATAATTTTCCTTCTCTAAAAAGCGCACCTATCGAATTTTCTGGTTTCTTTGTCTGAAAGAAATTAGTTCCTGTCTTCAGTCGCTTGTTTGGTAGAGCGTTGGGTTTTCCCGCCATTGGCATTTGTCTTTTCATTTGGTTTGGCGGAGAAATGGTGGATTTCTCGCGTAATTTTGTATCAACACTCCCTTTAAGGTTCTGCTTTTGATTAAACCAGCCTTTATTCAATGTTGCATTCTGGCTTTTGCTTCCGTTTGTGCTAGAATTGTTGAAGCTCCAGGTTGTTGTTTTATCAGTTTTGTCTACACTTTTTACCAGGCATTCCTCGACGTGAATCGGGATTCTCGCTAAAGAAAACGCTTTGCCGCAAACTGGACACTCTGTCTCGCCTGAATTTGACATAGCAGCCGAAAAGCACTAATTTTTAAATAATACAATAGCTTTTCAGCAATTTCTAGTCCATTGGAAGGAAACCAACTTGTGCGATCGAATATGCTGCCTGCAGATACGGGTACGGGTCTCCTGTGGTCACAACCTTGTTCCCAGGCTTTGGGTAAGTCACCCCGTCAATTTATCCAGAAGACCCTGAAAACGAGAACGAGGCACGTCAGTGGAAGTGACGTCACTTCCTGCTAAAGCCAAACTGATATCCAAAATGGCGGCCGGTTCCTTTAGGACGAATGTTTGGGATCCAGTATTGATTATTTCGCAAATTATATCGCTCCAGTGTACATATTACATATTTTTAGGCCTATGGGTATTGATAGTTGACTTCTGGTCAGGATCAATACATTCTTTGGACCAGTTTTTTGATTATAAGGTAAGAAACATGGCTGACTCAACACGTCGTCGTCCCACGTAGTAGACGAGTCGTATCGATGCATTTTGAGTGTTTTTGTCTATTTTGTCGCGTTTTGTTTCTAATTTTTTATGCTATTTTAGGAGATGAATATATCAACGTTCAAAGGGAAGCTTCTTATGTCGGCATTTTGTTTAAATTCTTTAACTGGGTAAGTGCTTCTGAATAATCTGTGGGCTATCAAATTCAGTGAATTTTTACTTCTTATTCTGGCATGCCTAAAGCCGGCTTTTCACTAGTGAAGTAAGCGGAGAAGGAGACGGAGACGTAAGGACGCTTGCGTTCGTGTGAAAACTTAAGAACGGAGAAGGAGACGTAATGCACTAGTCAATATAAACCCCCGCACCCCCCCCCGGCCGGGCGAATTTTTTTTTTACGGCCACTTCAAGATGGCGGCCATGAACGGGAGAGCCTGGAATCTAGCAAAGTGCGAAATTTTACTTCCGGTTTAGAAGAATTTACTTCGTCCGCTGTTTTCGACAACTCAAGAAATATTATTCCGTTACACATGTAAGATGTCTTATTGAAATAAATTATTACATCTGAACTGGACTTATAGTACGGGAGCTGAATTCCAAAAAGTGCTCTAGAAAACGAGTTGGTTCAACTCACTTTACATACAAGAACTGACTGTTGTTTTTGGCTGCCAGATGACTGAAGATCATCGCCACGTAGTTAGTACATTCAAATTGTGGTATCAGTTTCGAGCTACAGCCAGATTTGTCAGGGGGGTGGGGGGTCTTTTTCGACACCGAATTCTAGCAATTTTAGCATGTTGCAAAACATCAAATCAGCATATCTTTTGACTGTGGGGTGCGAATCGATTGATATTTGGACATCATCTGTTATCCATGGAGGTCTTTCTTTTGCACTTGTCTTATGTGAGATTTATCGTAACCATGGCAACGGTTGTCAGGGGAATGAGTTTCTTGGACTTTGGACAAACATTGTGCTCATAGCGATTTTCAACATGCCCTATTGCGTGGATAGTGGACTCAGAAACAAGTAAGTCATATTATTCCAAGTGCGGGTTCCCCCAAAGAGTAACATATTACAAAATAGGATCCTTTGAGCACTGTGCCATCTTACGGTAAAAGTCCAAAGTTGCTAGAACTGCTCAAAACCCCACTTTCTATCTCAGTTATAGCGAAACTACAAAAATATATATAACTTTTGATTATGTGATGTGGAGCAGATGATGTTTCGCTATAGTAACACATTTATTCAGTTCTTTCTTTGGCACTAGTTTTATGTTGGTTGTCCGTAACCATGACAACGGTTGCCAGTGGCATAAATATTGCTAGATTTGTGTAAATGTTTGGGGTGAATAGTGAATTTCAGGTGCATATTCGCATCTTTCAAAACTCAAAAACATATTAATCTTATCACTCCAGGTGTAGATTACCCTAAAGAGTAAAATATTATGGAAAAGGAAATTTAGAGTATTGCGCCACCTTGAGAGGAACATGAAAAGTTGGTAAACTGCTCAAAACCCCACTTTATTTTAGTTATATAGCGAAACTACAAAAATATATAACTTTTGACTATGTGATGTGAATCAGATGATATTTCGCTATCGTAACCAGTTTATCAAGTTCTTTCTTTTGCGCTAGTTTCATATTGGTTTTCCGTAACCATGACAACGGTTGTCAGGGGCATAAATATTGCTAGATTTGTGTAAATATTTTGGGTAAATAGTGAATTTAAAGTGCATTTTTGCATCTTTCAAAATTTAGAAACCATATTAATGATATCAAGTGTAGATGACCAAAAAGAATAACGTATTATGGAATAGGACATTTGGAGCATTGTGCCACCTTGCAATGAACATCAAAAAAATGATAAAACTGCAAAAAATCCCACTTAGTTATATCACTTTTATTGAAACTATAAGAACTTTGACTATGCCATGTAAATTGGTGTTTCTCTATCGTAAGAAATCTATCAAGGTCTTGCTTTTGCACTAGTCTATGTTGATTTTGTAACCATGACAACGGTTGCCAGGGAAGTTAATATTATTAAATATTCCTGCGAAATAGTGATTTTAAGTGTATTTTTGCGTATTTCATAAAACATGGAAGTCATATTTCTTCAACTCTAGATGACCCTATACATAGAGTGACATATTACGAAATAGGACATTTTGAGCACTGCGCCACCTAGCAGCGAAAGGCGAAAGTTGCCATTACTGCTCAAAACCCCACTTCGTATATCTATGTTATTGCGAAACTGTAAAAATATGTATCTTCTAGGATGATATTTCACTATTTTAAGAAATTCTTTCTTTTGCAATAATTTTCTTTATTTTTTCGTAACCATGACCACGGTTGCCAGGGACATGTAGTTTGATGAACTTGTGCAAATATTTGCGCTTAATAATGATTTACGCGTATTTGAAACTCATCAAACATATGTCACTCCGAGGGAGCCTTGCCTTGCCTATTACCTGCCTTGCCTTCCATGGTTGAGGGTCGGCGATCCTAGGGACCACACACATGCTTCTCCAAGCGTGCCTGTCGAGTGCTAATGTGGAGCACCCAGCGCCCGACAGGCCAGTCCACTCCTTGATGTCGTCACGCCAGTATTTGATGCGAGGATCTCAAAACATTTAATTTCCCTCGGGCGCCTTTGGTCTTTGAACTATAACGGTTTGAGTGACAGCTTACCGGGTGGTCACTTGTCTATTCGATCAAGTCTTTGTATAGTCAGGTTTTCTTACCCACCCCACACCGCACCGCACTGAGCGCTTCGCTCGTACAATTTTTGTATTGGAAGCAAAATCTCACGGTTTTGTGGTTAGCACAAAAAACCGTGGAATCCCCCAAAACGAAGCGTGAAACGCGGAAATCGAAGAGGTCAAAGATGGGGTAGGGCTCGTTTGCGATCCCTAGCCTGCGAATATCCGGTACACGCGATTCGCAGGCTAGCGATCCCCCGCACTATTAAAATAAATCACTTCAAATAATCAGATGATTGATTTCAGACATTTTGCAAAAACGTTAAAAAAATGTCCTCGCAGCACTCCGCTTTCTTTTAGAAACTTCTAGTAACAACGTTTAAAATGCATTTTGCTTGTTTTTGTACGCAAAAATATGTAAGTCTTGTCATTCCAATATTGATGCAACAACAACAAAACAATAGGTGCAAAATCTGACATAAAATAGTTTGTACAGGCAACCTAGAGTAGCACTAGACTAATCGAGCTAGGGTTCACTTAAGATTGGAAAAATTGTAATGTATGTATCGGAGAGAAAAGGAAACACTGATGGTACTATAGATTGTGTGTTGCAAAGGGAAAAAGCACAGGGAAGACTTCACGACGAGTATACAAACAAAACAAAATAAAATAAAAGTACGAAAAAAAGCGAGATGCAGAGGTGGTGCATAATTAATATTAGAGAAAGTAAATTTAGTAATTTGCAATTCTGTCGGCTGTTAATTTATTTTTATAGAGGTTTCGATGGAGCAATTTGTCATTTTTGTCAATAGAATTCCAGATTTTAACTCCTAAGAATCTTATATTAAATTTTCTAAAATTCGTGCGAGCTTTTGGAAGGTAATAATTTAATTTTGAGGCTAAACGAGTATTGTAGTTGTGTTTACTTGATAAGGGTTGGAAAAATGTATCAAAAGTCATGATGCCATGATGTCATGAAAGAGCCGTCGAGAGAAATAACTTTACGCACATGCCCCAACTTTCAAAATCAGCCGATGAGCGAAGGCAATCTTCTCGCCTGCTCTGGATTCGAAAATGACCCCGGATCAGTTGCAAAAACTCATTCGTCTTAGACCCCGTCCACACTACACCGTTTTCAAACGAAAACGGATACTTTTTGCTCCGTTTTCAATTGCGTCCACACTTATCGTTTTCGTATCGTATTCGCCCATCCACACTACAACGCGTATCCGTACGAAAACGCTCTTATGCATTCAGTGGGCATGCTCAACAACCTCGTCCCCAGGGTCTTGTGGGTAATTTTCAAGATGGCGGTTGGTGACCACTGTCTGAGGACATGGGAACGAGGTTTGTCTTTGTTTCGAAACGGTCATGTGACTCAGCCTCCCCCAGGGTCTTCTACCGAGCTAACCGCCATTTTGAAAACGACCGAGAAGACCCTGGGGACGAGGTTGCATGCTCAAATAAGCTGAACGCACGGCGCATTTCCATCTGTTGGCCTGTGGAATTGGTCGGGTTTGCTGTGGTGACGTCATCGTTTTCATATAGCATCGTTTTCATCCGTCCACACTAGAAAACAGCCTTTTCAAACAGCTCCGTTTTCAAATCGCTCCACTCTTGAGAGCGTTTTTGGAATGATCCGTTTTCGGTGATCGTTTTCGGCGTTGTAGTGTGGACGATAGCCGTATCCGGAGCAAAACGTATCCGTTTTCGTTTGAAAACGGAGTAGTGTGGACGGGATCTTAATTGGACAACCATGCAGTTCTGTTATTTATTAATTATTAAGTGAATGATAAAAAGCCGAAAGTCCATATGATGCAAGCTGATAGTCAATATCTATATTTGGACAGCGTGGTTAGTGGAATGACATTTTTGCAGAAAGGAAGCATTCTAATTTCGTCCAAAGAAAATATTTTTCATAGCCGTTGTTTCCATGGTTGATGGAACCAGGTTCCTGAGAACCTGGTTACCTTCAACAAAGTATATATACAACAGATCGTCGCTAAATGTATCCATGTGGGAGCCATTATTATGGATTATTATGCAAAGCTAAGGCATCTAGAGGCAAGAGGGTGCAAAATGTGGGCAGATAAGAGGTGCGTGCGCAAAAATCGAATTAGTTTTAAAGGCTTCTTTTAATTAAGCCTAAACTGTAAAAAAACCTTACCTCCTCTGCACAAAGATGGTAAAACATATATTTTTGCTCTGATCTAAGTATCACCTCTCCCTAAGTTTTTTTTGGCTATAGAACAACTTTATGGAGTAGAACATTCATAAACTGCGAGATTAGAAATAGTAAGCTCATGTCCCCTGTCAAATAAACTGCAAAATACTAATAACCGAGCGCAGCTAGAAGTGCGGTAATTCCGATATTCTGCACGGGAAAAGCCACGAGTTAGCCTACGGCATGCCTTTAATTAGTTACTTGTTTTCGTGTCATACCGCTCACTTGCTCGACTGCCATGTCATAACTTGTTTATTATATACTCTGAAGAAAGACAAATTGCATTTTATTCTTGCCGTGAAGTGATATCGTATCACTTCACTGATACGATTTTTATTCACTGCTTTATCACATGGATATCTGGTAACATTATATAATAAGTCCCTTTAGTAGCTTTTTCCCTCTCGTGACATTTGGGAAACAGGGGCGCTTTTAATAGAATAATGACTTCTGGACAACGACAAAGCCATGCCTGATACATTGAACTGGGGCGGCGTAATATTACGGACATCAATGAAATATTCACATAGCTGGCAACAGCGTTAACATGGTTACAAAAATCGGTTATTTATAGTAGTACTGCAAAAGCAAGATCTCTCTGGATAACATATGATGTGCAAATATTGATCCATTCACAACAAATGGGCAAATAGACTTTATGGATTTCGATTGTGTACAAAACTTGGGTCGTGAACAATTTTAGCACATATTGATTCCCTTAGTAAGGAGGCACAATACACAGAATATCCTATTTTGTGATATCTTGTCGCCTACCCTTTGAGTGAAATGACCTATAAAAACATGTGGAAATGCACTTAAATTCACCATTAAGCGCAAATATTTACACGTCAAGTTCCTCAAAATTCCTATCCGTGGCAACAGTTGTCATGGTTACGAAAAAATAAATAAAATTAGTGTAAAAGAAAGAACCCGCCGAATTTCTTAAAATAGTGAAATATCATCCAGTTTACATTACCTAGTTAAAAGATATATATTTTTACAGTTTCGCAATAACGGAGATACAGAGTGGGGTTTTGAGCAGTAATGGCAACTTTTGACTTTCACAGCAAGGTGGCGCAATGCTCAAAATGCCTTATTTCGTAATAAGTCACTCTTATAGGTAATCTAGAGTTGAAGGAATATGACGTCCATGTTTTATGAGTTTAGAAGTACGAAAAAATACATAAACATCGCTATTTAGCGCAAATATAAAAAACATTAACCCTAGCAACCGTTGTCATGGTTACGAAGTCAACATAGACAAGAAAGATATTGATAGATTTCTTACAATAGAGAAATATCTACCAATTTACATGGCATAGTCAAACGTAATGTGTTCTTATAGTTTCAACAAAAGCGATATAACTAAGGGGGATTTTGAGCCGTTTTATCATTTTTTGATGTTGAACGCAAGGTGGCACAATGCTCCAATTTTTTTTATTCTATTATAAGTTACTCTTTAGGGCCATCTACACCTGGAGTGATATGATTAATATAGTTTCAGGGTTTTGAAAGATGCGAAAATGAACCTAAAATTCACTATTCACCACAAATATTTACACAAATCTAGCAATATTTATGCCCCTGGCAGCCGTTGTCATGGTTACGGAAAACCAACATAAACTAGTGCAAAAGAAAGAACTCGATAAGTTGGTTACGATAGCGAAATATCATCCTGCTGCACATCACATAGCCAAAAGTTATATATATTTTTGTAGTTTCGTTATAACTGAGATAGAAAGTGGGGTTTTGAGCAGTTCTAGCAACTTTGGACTTTTACCGTAAGGTGGCTCAGTGCTCAAAGGATCCTATTTTGTAATATGTTACTCTTTGGGGGAACCCGCACTTGGAATAATATGACTTACTTGTTTCTGAGTCCACTATGCACGCAATAGGGCATGTTGAAAATCGCTATGAGCACAATGTTTGCCCAAACTCCAAGAAACGCATTCCCCTGACAACCGTTGCCATGGTAACGATAAATCTCACATAAGACAAGTGCAAAAGAAAGACCTCCATGGATAACAGATGATGTCCAAATATCAATCGATTCGCACCCCACAGTCAAAAGATATGCTGATTTGATGTTTTGCAACATGCTAAAATTGCTAGAATTTGGTGGCTGAAAAGACCCCCCACCCCCCTGACAAATCTGGCTGTAGCTCGAAACTGATACCACAATTTGAATGTACTAACTACTTGGCGATGATCTTCAGCCATCTGGCAGCCAAAGTGAACAGTAAGTTCTTGTATGTAAAGTGAGTTGAACGAGACCACTTTTTTCTGGGGTCAGCTCCCGTACTATTAGTCTTTATCTTTGCGTCGTATTGTCGCTCCCATTCGGCTATCATTCGGCGAATTTATATCTCGGTGCAGACCTGCAGACACAAGCCATACAATGGTTGTGCTGTTTTCTCAATGTAACTGCCATTTTCCAGGTCTCCAACATTATGCGTAGTACTTCTGGTTTCATAGCAGGTAAAGGCTAGGACCTTGATCATCTTGGTTGCGAAGTGGGCGTAAGTTGTGATTTAGATTTCTCTTTACGCCCACTTCGAGACTGAGTGTTCTTCCTACCCAAATTCGCTTTTAATGCACAGATGACCAAGTGTCAATGATTATTTCATTCTCAGTTAAACTGAGAATGCACTGAGGTATAAATTCGCTGAATGATAGCCGAGCGACATTCAATAATATGACGGAAAGATAAAGACCAAATCTAGTAGATGTAATTTAAGACAGATTATCTAAACGTTTCGAGCAATGTGTGGCCAAAAATTGGTCAGGTTAATGTAGAAAGTACAAAACCTATTGACTTTCGAAGTTTATTTACAATGGTATGGGGATTTGAAGGGAATTGGGCTTGACATGGAGTTTCCTATTATTGTACTCCGTGGTAAACTTTGCAATATAATTTCTCCGCTTTCCATGCGAATTTCATGGCGGAACGAACCCAAGTTATTTGACTTATTCGTTATATGCTGTTCTTCCAAAGCAAACCCAAATCAAGCCATTAGAAGCTGACATTATGCCATTAGAAGTGGACTTTATGTCATTAGAAGCTGACATAGTGCCATAAGAAGCTAACATAGTGCTATTAGAAGCTGACATCATGCCATAAGTAGCTGACATAGTGCCATGAGAAGCTAACATAGTGCTATTAGAAGCTGACATCATGCCATAAGTAGCAGACATTATGTCATTAGAAGCTGACAATATGTCATTAGAAGCTGATATAGTGCTATTAGAAGCTGACATAGTGCCATTAGAAGCTGACATTATGCCATTAGAAGCTGACATCATGCCATAAGTAGCTGACATAGTGCCATGAGAAGCTAACATAGTGCTATTAGAAGCTGACATCATGCCATAAGTAGCAGACATTATGTCATTAGAAGCTGACAATATGCCATTAGAAGCTGACATTATGCTATTAGAAGCCCAGTACGATGTTTTATGTAATGTTTACAACATGAGCAGCCGTGTTGTATCAGATTTACAACACGGGCGTGCAGCGATGTAGATCTAATACAATACTGATGCGAATGTTGTAAACTCTGTTTTAAAAATCTTGTTAATTTGGCAGAGAAACTTCAAGATATGTTTCATGAAAGTTGCTATGCAAATTAGTTACAACCACTAGTGGTTGTATGAATTACAAGACGCTACGGTCCCGTGAATCTTATTGTGTTGTTCTTGTTAATTATTTATGAATTTTTTAATAGTAATTAGTAGTTTGTGGAAGCATTGAAGTGTCGCTCTTTACGCGCGCAAAGCGCGCGGTGCGGATTTTGAACTTATCAGCTGAAATGACATTTCTCCAGGAGCTGAAAACTTGGTTAAATTCTGCTTCTATTCATTTGGTATCAGTGCTCGACCTTAGCGGTTGTCACTTGTCTGGGCAAGTAAGAAATGCTTCAGGACAAGTGAAAACTCAGGGGCACTAGACACAGTGAGGACAAGCAACAATTTTGTGCAAAATGTATGCTGGTGTGTGGTTAATTTGTTGTTTAAAAGTGTTCAAACGTTGTTTGAGCGAGTTGTGTCAGACTCTCGAAGCTTTCATCTTTTCATGTAAAATGTTCGTCTTTCGTCTTGCTTTCGTCCCTTTTCGTTACCATTTCACGATGACTGAACGAGTCCACGGGGAGGCTAATGCGTAATGGGCACTCTGTGCCTTTTCACTTCGTTCAATCGCACAATTGTTTATATTGTTATTCTACAAGAAAACACAAAGTGTAGGAGAGACGCATACCAGTTACGTCAAGGTTTAAAAGTCCTTGGAGACTGCGCAAGGCGCTCATTACGAATGCCCAATATAAACACATTTGGTAAGCAAGATACATTTATATGGTTCGTACATAGGCTTTGTCTATAAACCATAACTGGACAATTAGATATTTGGCTAGGGCAAGTAACTTTTCTGTGCAACTTGTCTTGGGACTAGTGGCCAAAAACGTTAAGGTCGCGCACTGGTGTATGGAACGAGGGTGGAGGGTGAACTTTCAAAAGTTTAGCTGATGCACCGAAAAGGGACCTCCGAAAATAAATCTGGGTATTGCTAAATTAGATAAAGTTATATATATGAGCAGTTGAAACGCGAAACGGGCCTTATCCCAAAACAGGGCTACGTTTTCAAGGACTGCGAGGCACCATCTCAAGTTCGGCATTTCGCTTGCGCAAAACCGACCTAGGCATTTCGCGTTGCGTTTGCTCATATATATCAAAGTTTAGCCCACGATATACGCTTTAAAATGAGGTATCAGTTGACAAAATAGGACTATTTTTAGTCAAATTATGTTAAGATAGTATTATTTGAAAATGCCCGTACAGGTGCGATCCTCATCATACAGTTGTTTGCCATTATTGTATAAAGTAGAAATAACTTCTATTCACCAAGCTAAGCGAAAGAGAATAGAAAGTTAGTATTATTTGCTCAATATTTCGAAACTGTCGAAACACTAAACTGTCTTTAATCTTTTAAGTAGCTCTTGTCTCCAGGGAAATTCTAAAACCCCCAAAGTGGACATTGCTGTATATGTTTCGGGCACCTTCCACGTTCATTTTCGTTAGCGGACCTCTTTCGTAAAATCCTGGGTTAACCGCAACCCTTTTTATGTCCTTTCCCACATCCTTTCTTGTCACAACGAAGGGTTTGGTTAAATATCTACCAATCTATTCCAAGTTTCGCTAAAAAAGCTGATGACAAGGGAATCTATCCTAATTCATGTGGTCATGAATACGAAAAAAGCGAAAAATATATACTCCTAAATTTACAAAACGTCACATATAGAGGCTTTCGGCTCAGAATGGAACATATATAATAGGCATAGGCGCATCAATGTGCCGCTAATTTAAGTCCAATCTTGTTAAGGGTGCTGAAACACCATCATGCAATGCAGATAATAATCTTCACCTGCAGTTGCAGTGCCGCCTCAAAAAATAGGCATCATCTTTATCATATGACCTGTTAAACGTGTACATATCAACCATTAAGCAACCAAGTTTTCCTGGTGACCGTTTCCATGGCAACATCAGCTCAATGCTGGTCATCAAAAGCTAAAGCACCGGTCGAATAACTCATTTAGTCAAAGTCTTAGTTGCTACGTCATACACAACATGAGCTAAAAAACTCCTCTGTACACGAGAAAAGCTGTAATAATGGGCATCTTAAAGGCAGTAACCCCTAAATAAACGTAGCATAGCAACGCCGGACCTTTCTCTTTTATGACATAACGTACACCGGCCAGTTTTACGGATACCACGCAATTGTGTTTAATAGTTTTCAAACTTCACACCTCAACAAAACGTATAAAAAACATCGTGTTCAATAAACATTTTATCAGAAACGGCAGCCCTTAAAACACTGTAAGCGCTAATTACCTTACGAAAAATCAAGTTGCATTGCATTGTGGGATATGCATACGTCACGTACACCAAATGAAAAGTTTACAAACTAGTTTAACTAGATTCACTATATCAAAAAGGTGATCATTTTGCATGTTATTTTCAGTGTCGGGCTTCAAACGCGACCATTGTTACATTTCTACCAGTAAGGTAACTCTGTTGCTAAGGACTTTTAAGGAGACCTTTATGTATTTAAAGGTATATTTTATGTGCAACCTGGTTCTTAAATTGATAGGAAATGTTTTCCCAAAGGGTACAAATCATTTCAATGATTTCAAAAACTAAACAAAACGGTAAATACCGCACAAAATTCTCGTTTTTAATGATATTTCTCGGTGAACGATGTTTTCGCATAGCAACGGTTGCCATGGAAACTCGAAACGTCACTTAAGCAAGAGATTTTGTGACAACATCCATCATATGAATCCTTCAGCTAATTTTGAAGTTTATCGCACCATACTATCAAGAGTACAGCCGATTGCGTTTGAGCGTTTTACCCTAACAGTTCGCACGTTATGTTTGAACGTTTAAAAGTTGTTGTTTCTAGGATGAAACGAGACGTTTCTATGGCGAACCAAAGAGTTCTGTCCTCTCTGATTGGTCAGTGAAAAATACACATGGCGGTTGCCCTTGGAAACGTCCGACTTTTTGTCTCACAACGCAACTTTCAAACGTTCAAACGTAACGTGCGAACTGTTTGGGTAAAACGCTCAAACGCAATCGGCTGTATATACATTC
This sequence comes from Scolanthus callimorphus, assembly GCA_033964015.1. Lineage (NCBI taxonomy): Eukaryota > Metazoa > Cnidaria > Anthozoa > Actiniaria > Edwardsiidae > Scolanthus > Scolanthus callimorphus. The sequence continues at coordinate 122,618 of JAWWUD010000061.1, forward strand.
AAAGTTTCAACAAGAATGCTGTAGCATATATGTCCCATTATAGAGGGACCGTAATGGGTATAACATTTAAGCCCCCAGCAATATGATGTCCCAACGTTCCATTAGTACATCGTGGCTAAACATGTTCCTTGGACATGTGGCTATTTAACTAGCATACTTGCGAGAGTATGTGGTAGATGTGCATGCTACGTTTCTCATTTTCTAGGCACGTTCTGAGAATCTCCTCCTAGTCTAATAGCGGGGCATTTGACAAACAGTTGTTTCAAAAGTTATCAACCACCACCGCCCCCAAGGACATTGTTTTGTGCCGTTCCCCCGCTCAATTCCTCGGGGTCTTTGAGTACAGAGGGAATGTGAAAAGGAAGATACGCAACCATTTCATAACGTAAACGATCTCTGTAGTATACTTTCATTCAGTCCCCCTGACCTTCACTTGTAAATTTAGTCTTCACTTGAAGAGCCGGGGAAGGTTGTCCAATGTCCACATCGCGGATAATGCTTATTGCTCAAACAAACATTTTGATCAACAATTATATCATGACCAGGTTTTCTTCGCAAATATTCCTCTCGAAATTTAAAAGAAACAATATAGCTATATGAGTTTGTAAAAGAAAAAATCAAGCAACAAATCATTAAATCGCTCACCGTGCCCATTCACTCTATGCAAAATGTGCGTTTGACCACATTCCGTTAGGACACGGGGTGGCCTAAGACACAACATAATGTATTTGCCAAGATGGCGGCCGCTCGGTCAAATGCCCCGGCTATATTTCCGTAGGATGTCGAAAGACTACAAATGACCCGGGTAGCCGTGCCACATCGTTCGCCAAATCGCGTCGAATTCCTTGCATATGCCCCGCTATGCCCCGGCCCGGGGGGGGGGGGGGGGGGGGGGGGGGGGGGGGGGGGTGCAGGGGTTTATATTGACTAGTGCATAAGTGTGAAGGAAGCAGAACGGAAGGTTTCCTTTTTCTTACGTCGCCGCTTACGCTTACGTCGCTACTGTCCGACGATTTTCACACAAACGTAAGATCTTACGTCTCCGTCTCCTTCTCCGTCTCCGCTTACCTCACTAGTGAAAAGCAGAGAGGATTTTTTTGTGACAAATACAGTGAAAGAGTTAATTTTGACATACAAAACCTTTTTATTGTAAAATTTGATAGGCTTATTTGTTATTGTGGTAGGAATGATAGCTTGCAAAAGCTGGTTGCAGTTTTCCCAAAACCTGCCAAGTTTTCTGCAGCTCAAAACAAAATTGAACTCAGTAAAATCAAACGGCAAAGTCGATAAATAGACAACATCAACTAACAAGCGGCAATTTTTATTTATTATTTTAGGCTTTTCAAGCACAATTCTCATAAACTAGCAGTAGAAGTCATGTTTTGTTAATGCAGAATATGTTTCTAGCCCTAGCTCATTTAAAAGAAGGAGAAATGATTAATTTTTTTTCAATCAAATGAAATGTTTTTGTCTATTCAACAATTTCGCCCTGGAAACAGAATGATTAAGCGGGAAACGAAGATATTGCGCAACGCTTTGATCTTATTTTAACAAAAATGAAAACAAACACATAAAAGGGAAGGTAATTTACAGATATTTGATACATCTAAACTATATATTCAAACTGAGCTTCAGTGATGTGAAGTAGCTTCAAAAAGGCCGCTGCCGAACAAACGTCAAAGAAATAGAAGTGACAGAAAGAAGAGAACAGGCGAAAATGCTTACTTGTTCTTCCAAAACCCGTATCCACTGCAGAACGTTTATCTTTAAAAGACTATAAGTAGGTAATCTTGTTCCAAGGAAGCTCTCTTTGAGGAATAAGGTGAGCTTTTCCATCAGTTTTTCGTGTTTGAAAACGCCAACGGTCGAGAACGTGTTCAGCTTCACCCTCGTAGGGGGGAGTAAATAGGTTTTCGGATCGGCGCATTTGGCATAAATAGCACACGGATTACGGATTTTAAGAAAATCTCGAGCGATTTTCGGATTCTTAAAACGTTACGGATCACGGATCTATTGAAACTTCGACTTCGGATTCTGATAATCGCAACTACGGATTGTGCCGATTGTTGACTGTAGGGCCTGTAGACAAATAGCCCTATGTTCGAATTTGTTCGAATTTGAAGACTCCTTAGGTAAGCGTGAGTTCGACGTTACATAGTAATTCGTCATTTGGGCCGCGCTTCACGCCGCACACGAATAATAATAATTTCGTCATAAAGAAATTTGCGGCGCGCATAACAAAACCTACAGGCTCAGGAGCTTTCATACATAGTTTAGGTAGCGTATTTCCTGGCTCCTGAAAGGCTTTGTTTACTGTGCACAAAAAACCGGAATGTTTATCCACCCTTTCCCTGAGGCTTGATGAAATGCGTTTATCAAAATGTGGGCGCGCTTCGCGCACAACGAAAGAAAAATGTAACCCTCTCTTTCTGTAAAATATCTTCTACTAGGTCAAATAGGGGACGGGGGAATCAAGAAAACTTTAAATAGTTCTGACGGTGGATCGTTTCCTTAGCTTGGACAGAAGTAAGAAAAAAGTTTTTCTGCCTTTTTATTAAGACGAATGAAAGAGAGAATGCATCACTCGGACAAGAGTCTATCCGACAGGGCAAGCATTTTATTTAAAGCAACAGTTTTTTTTAAAGAAAATATAAAATAAAAGTGGGGAGGGTCATAGTTCTTTTGCTATGTGGTAGGGGGAGGGTCTTTTTTAGCCCTGCCCCCGCTAAATAATGACGCGTCCCTCAGTGAGATATGTTCGTGTATAAGCGATACGGTGAAAGGTTTTTTTTCTTATAATTATCAATTGTTTTCATAAATCAAACGTTACGGATTCGGATTGAGGCGAAACTTTGTGTGGATCGGCGGATTTTCATAAAAAATTGAACGGATCGGCGGATTTGAGGACCCCTATTCACCCCCCCCCCCCCCCCCCCCCCCCCCCCCCCCCTCGTAAGTGTTTTTCTCAGAAACGACTTCTGCGGGCAATGTTCTGTAATTCTTCTGTTCTCCTCTTGAAGAAGTCTGTAGCTCCAACAGTCTTCCATTTTTCTTTTCAAAGTTTGGTGAAACACTGTAGAAGTCTCCATTTATGGATGGAGGTATTGCAGGCAACACAAACCGACAAAACCATAGAAAAGCTCAGTTCCAGAACTTCTTTTTTTCAACTCAGCAAAATATTTCTTTCGAGCAGTTACTTTTCTTTTGAATGGATGCATTAGTCAGGACTGAAGCCTCGACAAAAACCAGAATAAGAATAGCCAAAGAACTCGATAAAGGACTAAATAACTTGCGATGCCAAGAACTGCATTATCAATGAAAAATGGGAGGAGCAGCGCCCACACGTCCGCCACGGCGGCAAGTTGTTGAAGGCGATGTATGACACCATGACAGCACTGGGCGAGAACTGATTTTGAGCGTTGGAACATGGAACATGCGCCGAAAGGTGTTTCTCTCAGCGGCTCTGTATGAAATCTCACGCATGCGTCAGTGGCTGTCCCCAGAGCCTCCCCCGCGAGGTTACGAGCCGGGGAGCTCTGGGCTCGAGAATGATGGCGTCTCGACTCATTTGTTGTTTTCGTGGTGTAATTTGACTCAAAAGTCTTCATGGTCGCCTAAATGTCAAGGAAATCACATAATTAATAATGGTAATTGAACCGAGTGGAGTGCAATTTGTATAGGTAATCATACGACTTCGAGTTCAATTTGGGATTAATTGCACGAGTGAGTGCAATTTGAGCTTTTTGAAAGAGTGTAATTAATCCCAAATTGAACGAGAATATCGTATGATTACTTATTAATAATATAGATGCAAAAAATTTCAGAGAAAGACAGTAGGTTTGCAGTGGCCACAAATGCACCGATGCAAATGCGACACGTCCCAAACTAACGAGCAAAATTTTACAAAACCTAACTTGACTTAAATAAACTTGACACAACAAATTCATTTTATACAAGAAGCAGGTAAAATTCTGTTTTGTCAATCATCAACTTTATTTCAGATTCCAAGGTAAAATAACATAAGAAAGCCTGGTTGGTTTCTTTCGACAGTTGGAATTGCTTTTGAATACAAAAAATAGCAAAATATTGCCCAGAAAGGTAAACATAGCTAGGTAAACTTCCACAGAAGACATAGTTACCTGGAGTCTTCTCTTGTGTAAACTTTCTTGTAACAGCTAAACAACCAAGTCAAACGCGCTCGTTTTCCAGCATTAGAACTGTCTAGGATTCGTTAAAGCGGTGAAGGTAACGTTGGAGCGGTAAAAGACTAAAACAAAGAAAGGAAGAAATCTAACGAAAACAATAAGTAAAAGAAATAAATAAACTTACGTTGTGTGTGTGGTCAGTTGAATCTCTGGCGTTGACTGAATATATTATGACTACTAGCGAGCAATGCGATGCGATACTAGCGATGCGTTCAGACTATTATTCTTTTGTATTTTATGTCTCTTGTCTATTCTAGTGTCTAAACAAAGTTTATTTGCCGCGCTTACATCCCCGGCCTTATCTACGCTTGCAGAGATACTGTACCTTTACTTCGCTTCTACAGTAGCACCAGTTTACTTGCAGGTCTCCTGAGCTCGTTCTCCTTGGTCCTTACTTTGGCTGCTCTCACCAGTCCTTCAGAGTCGGCTTCGGTTTCTCGGGCGATCCCCATTAGCCATTCTGTCCTTGGCGTATTCTCGTCCTTTATCAACACGACGTCTCAAGCGGCGTCTCTTGACTTGGGTCCATTTTTGACGTTCTTGTAGCTTTAGGAGATACTCGCGCTTCCATCTTGACCAAAACAGATTGGCTAAATGAACTCTTCGCCATTGGCGCCTTGCGTACAGATCAGCACTTTCAAACTTGCCCGGTGGAAAGCCATGGGTAACGTTGGGCTTGAGTGTCAGAATGTGCCTTGGGGTTAAGGGTTCGAGATCCCTGTGGTCGCTTGAGGTAACCGTGATTGGTCTGGAGTTTACAATAATAGCTTCAACTTCGTATAACAACGTGTGAAGTGATTCTTGGTTGATGCGTTCTCCGTGTTCATGTAATAAACCAGCTAGGATCTTGCGAACATTGCGGATCTGTCTTTCCCAGCTACCGCCCATATGACTCGCTGTTGGAGGGTTGAATATCCCGGATATTCGGTCGATACCTTGCTTGAGGGGAGTACTTCTTGACTTCTCGTTTTCCAGATCCTCTATTGCTATGCGTAGTTCCCTTTCTGCACCGGTGAAGTTTGTACCGTTATCACTTCGGATCTCGCGCACGGGTCCACGACGGGCGATGGACCGTCTCAGTGCCTGTATGAACGCATTTGTTTCCAAAGAAGACGCGATCTCGATGTATATTCGCTAAACAAGTGAATATAGCTTTATACCGTTTCAGGAGTTTGCGCCCTTCCTTGACGACGAATGGGCCAAAGTAATCAACTCCGACATACGTGAATGGTAGAGCAGGAGTTACCCTCGCTGTTGGCAGGTCTGCCTTCTTTTGTTCGTTCACTGGAGCTCTGATGCGGCGACAGGTCACACACTTGAATATCACGTGCCGAGTTGCAGAATTGCCTTCAATGATCCAATACTTGTTACGTACCCTTGACAAAACATGTTCACGACAAGCATCTATCTATCTATCATGACCTAACTGTAGGTGGGTTTCACAAATTATTAGTTTAGCAAGGTAGCTTCTCTTGGGGAGAATGATTGGGTGTTTCGTTCCTTCGGGAAGATCGGCGCGACGAAGACGTCCACCAACGCGATGAATGGATCAAGGCGAGCGATAGAACTTGATCTCGGAACTCCATATTTACTCGCCGCCCGACCCGATCTGCTGTTATCTTCTTCTTCCTTGTTTTCTTCGCTCTGACGAACAAGATATGTCATTTCTCTCTCAAAGTGCTTACATTGCTCAAAACCTATGACTGCGATCTCCGCTTCATTTAGATCTTGTACGCTGATCGGTGCGCGCCTCTCTTCGTTAATCTGTGATGACATGCCCTTATCCAGTTTAGACATTGACGATTTTTTCTTGAGAAACAACTTGACGCGTAAGTAGACAGCAACTGCTTTCTTCAGCTTGAACCAACTTGAGTAATGAGTTATAAGCTTTTCCACTGTAGCTAGATGTGTTGCGTTGGTATTGACTATTTGCTTGATCTCTGAATCATCGTTAGGTAGTTCAGAAAGTTGGAAGGGCTGTTTGGGCCAGTCAACTTCTTCTTTCTTCAAGAAATCAGGACCGGTTATCCACCTCTGGTTTTCAGTGATAAGCGTACTTGCGTGTGTTCCTCGTGATGCGTCGTCGGCGGGATTTTCTTCAGATGGTACGTACCGCCATTCTGGTTCTGATGCATCTCTAAATGCTGCACTCTATTGGCGATAAATACTTTGAACCTCTTGCTCTCGTTTGAAATGTAACGTAGTACTGTGGTAAAGTCTGTATGGTAATGAACAACAGAATATTCTTCCTTGAGCTCTTTTTGGAGTACCTGACCAATACGAGTCGCTTACGTTGCAGCTGTCATTTCTAGTCTTGGAATTGTCGTTGCTTTCGTTGGAGCGAGCCTAGCTTTGCCCATCAAGAAGGAACTGTTCCGCAGAACTGCCAGTAAACTCCTTGAAATCCAATACTGAGTATGCAAATTTATAGTAACTTAACAGGAAACAGAAAACTTACAGAAAAACGCTAAATATTTCACGATATGAACTCGAGGAAGGTCTGGATCGACAGCCAGCACTACATCTCCTACCTTGAGATCCTTCAACACCTCGTTCCATTTTGGACGTTTATTCAACATAGGGATATATTCCTTTAGCCACCTAGACCACACTTTTGATATCAAGTCTTGCACATTACGCCATTTCTTTCGTGGGTTGAATCTTGTAGTATCTATACACTCCGGTGCGAACTGACGTCCCACTTGACCAAACAAAAATGGTTAGGGGTCAGTGGAACTTCATCCCTTGGATCAGATGACTCGTAGGTAAGTGGTCTAGAGTTCAGTAACCCCTCCACTCCTGTAAATGCTGTAATTACTTCCTTGTATGTAACATCGCTGTTCGCTAAACCGCATATATAGCATGCTTTGCAGCTTTAACCATGATTTCATGAACACCCCCAAAATGTGGACCAGTGGGTGGATTAAAGTACCATGAAATGTCCTTAGTGACCGTAGACTGTCGTATTTTCTCAGTGTCCAATTGTCCCACCAGCTCCTTTAGTTCATTCACCACACCAACAAAATTACTCTCATTGTTACTTACGACTTCTTTCGGATTACCCCGTCGACTCGTAAAACGGGTAAAAGCATTTAGAAAACTGTCAGTATCAAGTCCCCAGGCAGCCTCAAGGTGGATTGCCCGCGTACTGAGACAAGTAAACACGCATAAATATCTCTTAAGATGACATTCGCTCCGCCCTTGCACAGTTAGGAATGGACCCGCGTAATCAACTGCAGTCTGATCGAATGCACGAAAGGTGAACCGCAACCTAACAGGGGGGAAGCGGCCCCATCATCTGACTCGCCAGCTTGTTCTTCCTTTTCTTACACTCATTGCATTCATTTTCCCATGCACGGATTTCCTCTCGTCCAGCGATTATCCAGAATCGTTGACTAAGTTGAGCCAACACAAAATTTGTTCCCGCACTATGATTAGCTTGATCATGATAATGCTTAACTATCAGCTTGGTTACGTTATGTCTCCTAGGGACGATTATAGGAAACCGCACATCATATGGTAGACATTCTGCAAACTGTAATCGGCCCTCAGAACGAAGGACCCCATGCTCATCAAACCGTGGACATAAACGCACTAGTTGACTGTTTTTATTTATCGGCTTACCCGTAGTTAATGCCGAATACTCCTCAGGGAATGATTCACATTGAGCCTGACGAATAATGTCCTCCTCAGCATCTCTGATTTCTTCTGGTAAAAGTGCCAGGCCTGTTGTCCTAGCCTTTGGATTCCGCATATTAAGTAAGACACGCATTACTCTTGCATGCACTTTAACTAGGCGAATCCAACTAGAATAGCGCTGTGAAGTCTCCACACACCACTTGTCTTTGTCGAATACAGGAATGTCAGTCTCCTTCCGACAACTAAGAGAGGTAGCAACTTTGTCACTACTTCTCACGGATGTTTTCTCCTCTTCAAGTTTATCAGGTTGGTGCTTGAAGTCCATTTTTGGCCATGTACTTCTGTCGTCGGTTAACCACACTGGCCCATTCCACCACAACGTGTTGTCGGACAACTCTGAGGGAGCCGCTCCTCGACTGCATAGATCTGCGGGATTTTGCTCAGTGGACACATGCTGCCACTGAGATGGCTCTGAACATGCTTGCGCCTCCCCGACTCGGTTAGCTACAAAGGGACGAAAAGACCTTCCATGTCCTCTCACCCACCATAGCACATCCATGCTGTCAGAGTAGAAAGTTACCATCTGCATCGGTATGTCCAAAATGGCAATTAGCTTCTGGGTTAACCGTAATCCCAGAATAGCTGTCATCAGTTCCAGCCTAGGTACTGTAACCGGCTTTAGCGGTGCTACCTTGCTCTTCGACGCAATAAGCCCGCTTGAACTAGTGCCATCATCATAACTACACACAAGGTATGCTACTGTCCCATATGCCTGTAAAGGAGCATCAACAAAGCAGACAACCAGTCTCTCCATAACTTTCTTCACTTCACGTAGACACCTTGGAACCTTCACAGATCCCAAACTTACCAACTGTCCTAACCACTTGACAACTATTACAGCAACATCATCCTGTATGACATCATACCAATCATACCCCCTTGACCACAACTCCTGGAGTATAATCTTTGCTACTACAACAAATGGGCTTACCAACCCGAGGGTCAAACACAGTTGCAACTTTCTTTAGAATGTTCCGCTTTGTCAACTGTAGTTCAGATGATACGGATGCTGTAGTTATGTTCAATGTATCTTCACCACTATTCCATGAAATTCCTAATGTCTTAAAGTGCCACTAAAGGCAGAAAACAACTTTATTTCATCAAAAAGTTCCATTATCCAAGCGAGCATTTGCGAAATAAAAATGTGTTTTGCGCGCGCCGTGAATATTTTATTGATTTTTGAACATTTCCGATCGGCGGTTTTCTTTCGTTCAATTTTCGCGGGGGCCGAACAATTATCGACTGTGACGTCAGAAGAAGACATGTGACTTTATCACAGAAGAGAAATTATGTGGACGAAAGATGAATGCTGCGTCTTGAAAGACGAAAAATACACGAGAAATGGTTCGCAAGTCCATGAAACTAGCATTGTGTGTCCAGCAGACTCCAAAAAAGGTATTAGCGTCGATATTTTACGGTGTATAGCGATAATTCGAACAGAAACAATCCAAAGAAGACGTGAGCGCGTCTAATATCGGCAGCAAGATATACCGCCGTGTGTGATGATATTGTTGGAATAGCGATCGACCGAGAGAGGAACTAATCGGCATGAAAGACGTGACACATTACTACGCTCACTTGAGGAGAGTCAAACACAATATCATGCAAAAAACTCGAAATACAAATGGTTTGCGAATCCGCTAATGTGCCTTGACATGTTTAGCAGACACCAAGAAAGATATCAGCATCGATATTTTACTGTTGTATAACGATAATTCGAACAGAAACGGCCCAGAGATATCCTGCGAGCAGAGCTTTTGTAGTCAAGAGAAGCGAACAGAGGGACAGCGTGACTCGAACAACAATTGTACAAGGAAAACGCATTCTTTTCAATTCTTCCTGTAACTACGAATTTGATCTCTGCAAATATGGAAGAGGCAATTTATTCATTTTAGAGAGGGACGACTGTATCTGGGAATGAATAGTTTATATAAAGGAAGCGAACGAACGGTTTTAAACGAACCGGACTCTAAATGTAGCGCGGAACCTGTAACGCTGAGGGATTAAACGAAACGATTTTTCAAGAACAACACCAATAACTTTATGTTAAAAGAGTTACTACCGAGCCCAGATAGCCAAAAGACTAAAGTTCTTTCTCTATTGGAGCCATACACCGAAGTTATTGATGTGATGTCAATGTATGAAAATAACTAATAGGAAATGCATTTGGGACCATTTGGAGATGCAATTTCATGTTTTGGTGAACAAAATCCTTTACCAGAGTAATTTTAAAGATATTTAAATTATGTAAGCACTTTTTCAAGCTAGACATGCTACTCAGTAATTGTAGTAACACCAAAAATAAATTCCCATTGGAGCCTGTAACAGTAATTTTCAAAGTTGAAACAAATAGTGCAAACAGGAAACAGGACTGCACACTTTGCACAGAGGTTGTTTTTGTTTTTCTTGTAGGGGAATTTAGGGGGCCTGCTCACCCAAGGAAAAATAAATTTCAATGTCAATATAAATAGCTCGTTGTGAGAAAAGTTATCCAGCTGCAAACTATAATTGTAAAAGTTTTAGATTATTCAGTGGAGAAGTTGTTGAAAAATTCCAGCCAGTCTCATCCAGAAAAAATGTGGATGAGAAAATGTCAGCAACGTCAGTTCCTGCTAGCAGAGGCCACTTCTCTCTTGTTTTCAGTTTTGCATAGTTGAAAACTCTAAAAGTAAAAGAAAATGCAGGGAGGTGAGTTTAAGTAGCCTCTGCTCGCAGGGAACAAAGTCAGGTAACTCTTTTGCACTAATAGTTCAGTTTTGAATTCTCAGTTCCACTGCGTAATAGGCATGAGTGGTGCATAAATACAGAAGGAGCCTCAGTTTGAAGTTGAGAAAATTGTGAATACCATTGAAACGCTCTCACAAGTTTGTCTATTGTCTTCAAGCTTCATCAGTTTCTCATTGGTATTTGCAACTTTCTCTGCTTCAAACTGAGACTCGCACTGTATTTACATGCCTCTGATGCATATTCAGCGGTAGAACAGAGAATTCGAAACTAGACTATTGTGCGAGGCCTCTGTTTGCAGGGGAGTGTACATGTACCTGGGAAACAATAGAAAGCCATTACCTGCCCACATGTATACAAGATATGAAAAGAATTCCCTGCTGATGCTGAAAATGATCTGTTGACTGGGAGATGCTTAGTATTGCTTGGAGAGTTGCAGTTTTTGAATGAGCCAGATAGATACATAAGAGAACAAAATAGATTTTTAACATTGGATTTTATTTCTACAGGGATCATTAATTTTTTTATCATGGGAGGGGGACAGAACCAGAAAGGGGGGCTGTTCAGAACAGATGTTTTCCGTTGTAAGGAAGTGGGCCATTCAGAAAAATAATTATTTTTTGATAATTAAAATTATCCAATATCTAAGAACAATTTTATTTTGTACTCTCTTTGCTACCCCTGAATTGGCATATACAGTGCATAAATAGAGTGGGAGCTACAATTTGAAGCAAAACAATTGTAATACCAACTCAACGATTGCCTTAAAATCCACCATCCCCTAAAATGCAACAAGAAGCTTGAGAGTTCAATATTTGATTTTTTTTTTCCATTGTAAGCATGTAGCTAGACCCCTAGCCTAGAGGGGACGCAGGCTACTAGACCCCTGAATATCATTGTAATCACAATGGTGTGGTTCCACGAAATATCCACCTTCCCTCATACCCCCATAATGCTAGTCAGTGTGAGCAAAACATGCCAAAATTCCCCCTACTTTTCTTTTCTTAAATCTTTGAGCCACCATAACTTTCACACCCTGGGTGTAGATGGATACATAAGCACAGTTTCTGTACAGTGGTATTTATGATCAATTTAACATGGAAAACCACAATGGTTTCCCACGCTACGAGATTTCTCTTTTTGAAAATGGCATACTAAATTTCATCATGTTTACAGATTTATTTTTGATGAATTGTAGAATTCAAAAAGTGCTGCCTAAGCTTTCCTTCAGTTTACCTTGACACCCTTATCATGCATACTGTATTCCATTTATTGTGGATGGAAAATGGATTTGTCCAAAGGATTTGTAATTTTGCTATTGTTGTGGCAAGACGGGAAAGGATCCCCCCCCCCCCTTCTCCCCACGCCCTTCCTGGTAAAATTTGGTACTGTAGAGCTCAATAAAAGTATCATCATCTTATAAGCAATTATTGGATGAGGTTTTTGTGATCTCCAGAATAAACAATGTCGAGACAGGTGGAATCAGGCGAAGCCGTGAGGTAGGCCTGACTTGGCAAGACATTGTTTATTATGGAGATCCACAAAAACCGAATTCAATAATTTTTTATTAGCGGAGCTAAGCGGAGCACCATACCTAAGGAAATAACGTCTAGCATAACTATGGAGTTGATTTTCAAACGTCACGGGCTTTCTTGCTCATTTTGCTTACGTTATTGACGGCGCCAAGTCAAATGATTAGGGCGTTGAAATGGTATCGCCTTAAAAGATGAATGTGTCTAAGTTTGGTTGCCATAGGTTTCTGAAAGGCCGGATAAGGTTATCCATGGATAAATTTGGCTTATCCGCTGGATAAAGTTATCCAGAGATAAAATTCTGTTCCTGAAAGGGTAGATAGTGTTATCCTAGGTTAAACTCGCAGTTAAATTTATCCAACCTCGCGAGGAGTGGATAAGTCGCTATCCACGGATAAAAAAAATAAAATAAAATCCAAGATGGCGGACTTGTTGTTGTTTGGTCATGTTTTCGACGCTAGACGAGCTCGGCCTCGGCGTTACCGCCTATTTAATGCCGAATTAGATGACTATCTCAGTGAAAAAGAGCTTAAATCACGATACCGCTTCAAAAGCGATACAATTAATTACCTTGCTGAGTTGTTATCTCCGGATTTAGCCCGAAACACTGCCAGAAACCACGCGTTGTCTCTTCTTGTTCAAGTGCTTGTAGCATTACGTTTTTATGCCTCTGGAAGTTTTTTAGAGGTGATTGGAGATACCTTCGGCCTGCCAAAATCTACAGTTCCTAGCTCGAGCGATTTCTTTTGACTTAATAGAGCCGAAGTAAGAAAGCGCACGCGAAATTACTTGCTTCTGCCGAATCGACCGCTATATTTATTTGTTGAGTTTCCGTTTAAGAATGTGTGACCCCAACACGCTCGGAGATGATTGACATATTGACCGATTAGCCAATCATAATTCCCGTCTGCTGGTGGACGGGAATTTAATGAGCGACTCAAAAATGCATAGTTTCCTTGCAGGCGTTCTTTCCGCCTCTCTCCCGCCCCCCCACCCCCTCGTTTTGTCACTCGCCCCATTGTCACTCGGCCAAAAAAATCCAAGATGGCGCTCGCGACTACGAACTTCGGGGTTTCGCCGATAAAAACAGCCTCCAACGCCTGCTAGCAGGCTAGCTATCCACCGGATAGCGAATTTATCCACTGGATAACTACTATCCATGGATAACTTTATCCGACCTTTCAGGAACCGGCCCCTGGTATTAAAGGTATAGCGTACGTCCGTCCGGCGTCCGTCCGTCCGCCGTACGCGGAAACTCATGGGAACCCTGTGGTATACTAAGAAAACAATTATTTCTCTTCAAGGGAACATGCTAAGACAACCAAACTTAGGACATTTTCTCTGTGCTACCAGGGGGGTGCTGTAACATGATCACGTGATGTGACGTATTCGAGGACGTCATCAAAGAGAAAAAGAATATGTCTCTGGAAGGGATGAACCTCAGACAACCAAACATGGGTGAAGTTATCTAAGTGGCAAGGGGGATGCAGCTGTATGGTCACGTGGTATGACGTCATCGATGACGTCATCATAGGAGAAAAAGAATATATCTCAGGAAGGGATAAACCTCAGACAACCAAACTTGGGTGAAGTTATCTAAGTGGCAAGGGGGTGCAACTGCACGGTCACGTGGTATGACGTCATCGATGACGTCATCACAGGAGAAAAAGAACATCTCGGGAAGGGATGAACTTCAGACAACCAAACTTGGGTGAAGTTATCTAAGTGGCAAGGGAGTTGCTACTGTATGGTCACGTGGTATGACGTCATCGGTGACGGCATCATAGGAGAAAACATATCTCAGGAAGGGATAAACCACAGAAAACCAAACTTGGGTGAAGTTATCTAAGTGGCAAGGGGGTGCTGCTGTATGGTGACGTGGTATGACGTCATCGATGACGTCATCATAGGAGAAAAAAGCACATATCTCAGGAAGGGATAAACCTCAGACAACCAAACTTGGGTGAAGTTGTGTTAGTGGCAAGTGGGATACAACTGTATGGTCACGTGGCAGGAAAACATCGATGACGTCATCACTAGAGAAAAAGAACATGTCTAGGGAAGGGATGAACTTCAGACAACCAAACTTGTGTGGTGGGGGTGGCAAGGGGGTGCAAGTGCTTAGTCGAGTGGTATGACTACGCCTATGTACAATGGCAACCCTTTTGCCTCGTTATAACAGAAAAATATGTAACCGGGAGCTCTGCTTTTAGCCAGTGACTAAATCTATATATTATACATTGATTCAGTAAAAATACTTTTCTTTCTGTCAAGCAATTTTTTTTACACAAGCGCCTCTCTAAAATAGTGAAAGCGCTCTAGTCCCATGATTCATTGTGCATGTTTCAAGAATCAGCTACCTTCAAACTCTTCCCCCCTCCCCACAGAAGAATTGCAAGCTTAAAAAAACCTCTCCCTTCAGAACATTTCCAAATGCTGCCCATCCCTGGGGTACATATATTTTCTCGAATTTCCCTTTCAATTAAACAGTCTAAAAATAGTACATTATTTTAATGGTCTGAATATTTCTGGAATTAGATGGCATTTATACTGTTAGCTTATTCCAGAAAAATAAAACACTCACCACAGAGAGAATTTCTCCATGGACATCCCCTCTGGAATTTCTGAAAGAGTGATACAGTATAATGTATGGGAAATTGCATCTTTACAACCTGGAAAAACAAGCAATTTTCCCCTTCACCTCCACCATTACACCTCCAACATTAAAAATATCCTCTATGGATTTTTGGGCCATTTGATTTCACAAAAATTGTCTCCTGGTAAACTTGATGAAACCTTATCTAACCTAACACAGATAGCTATTGAGCTACACATATACATGTACAACAATATTTTAATTCCCTTGGCTTTGCTCGTGCTTGAATGTGAACTTCTAGGGGACTGATGTTTTCAATATCTGGTGGTCAACACAGTAACACGTTTTCCAGTGTTTGCACGATTTTGCACGACGTTTCAACTTTGAAAATTATTTTTACAGGCTCCAATGGGAATTTGTTTTGGTGTCTAGCTTAAAAAGGTAACAGAATTTGAATATCTTTGATTTTAGCATAGGTAAAATATATTGTTCACCAAAACATGAAATTGCTCGTTCTCCAAATGGATTTCCTGTTACTTGATTATTTTCATACATTAACAATAGAACGTGTCACATCCATAACTTCGTTGTACGGCTCCGATAGAGAAAGAACTTTAGTCTTTTGGCTATCTGGGCTCGGTAGTAACTCTTTTAACATAAAGTTATTGGTGTTGTTCTTGGAAAAATCGTTTTGTTTAATCCCTCAGCGCTACAGGTTCCGCGCTACATTTCTACATCCGGTTTGTTCGGTTTCGTTCGTTTAAAACGGTTCGTTCGCTTCCTTTATATAAACTATTCATTCCCAGATACAGTCGTCCCTCTCTGAAGTGATTTATTGCCTCTTCCATATTTGCGGAGTTCAAATTCGTAGTTACAGGAAGAATGGAAAAGAATGCGTTTACCTTGTACAATTGTTGTTCGAGTCGCGCTGTCCCTCTGTTCGCTTCTCTTGACTACAGAAGCTCTGCTCGCAGGATATCTCTGGGCCGATTCTGTTCGAATTATCGTTATACAACAGTAAAATATCGATCCTGATATCCCCCTTGGTGTCTGCTAAACATGTCAAGGCACATTAACGGATTCACAAACCATTTGTATTTCGAGTTGTGTTTGACTCTCCTCAAGTGAGCGTAATGTGTCACGTCTTTCATGCCGTTTATTTCCTCTCTCGATCGATCGCTATTCCAACAATATCATCACACACGGCGGTATATCTTCCTTATTCCTTCCTGGTGATTCGTTCTTCAGGCTGTAGACTCTCAATTCGGCGAATTACAGAAATGATGAGTGTTTCTTCGAGCAATAAACAGACCGGGGAACGCTTGCTGCCGATATTATTCGCGCTCACGTCTTCTTTGGATTGTTTCTGTTCGAATTATCGCTATACACCGTAAAATATCGACGCTGATATCTTTCTTGGAGTCTGCTGGACACACAATGCTAGTTTCATGGACTTGCGAACCATTTCTCGTGTATTTTTTCGTCTTTCAAGACGCAGCATTCATCTTTCGTCCACATAATTTCTCTTCTGTGATAAAGTCACGTCTTCTTCTGACGTCACAGTCGATTATTGTTCGGCCCCGCGAAAATTGAACGAAAGAAAACCGCCGATCGGAAATGTTCAAAAGTCAATAAAATATTCACGGCGCGCGCAAAACACATTTTTATTTCGCAAATGCTCGCTTGGATAATGGAACTTTTTGATGAAATAAAGTTGTTTTCTGCCTTTAGTGGCACTTTAACGACAGGATCCTGACTATCATTAATCTTCCATACATTTGCACGCTCATCCTCGGGAATGGCGCCCAAGACTGTCTCAGAATTTGAAATCCACTTTCTAGCTTGCATGCCTGCCATACCCCACAGTCCCTCTAACTGGTTGTAAAGTTCGACTCCTTGCTCCTCAGTCTCAACACTGTCTATCGAATCATCCATATATGTTGACTTAAGCACTGTCTCAGCAGCCAATGGATACTGAGCCTGATGTTGTCTAGCATTCTACTGTGCGACAAACTGAGATTCCATTGGTGCAGAGTTTTTTCGAAATACAACCCGGCCAAATTCATATACATCAAAATCTCGAGTAGTGTCACAATCCCTCCACAAAATCCGAAAGTAGGGGCGGTCTTCTTCTTCGATTTCCAGTTGCAAGTACATTTCCTTAATGTCACAAGCCAAAGCCACTGGACTATGACGAAAACGTTTAAGTACATCAAATAAATCTTGTTGGAGCTGAGGCCCAGCAAAAATAGTGTCGTTCAATGAAACACCCTCACTCTTAGCCGCACAATCTACAATACGGACTTTACTTGTTGTTTTGTCCATCCGCACCGCCGGAAAAGGAGGTAGCAGCCAGCTGTTTGCTGGAGGCTGCTCCGCAGGGTCAACCTTCCTCAAATAACCTTTGTCGATGTAAGTGTTAAGAGTCTTCTGGTACTCCTCTTTTACAAATGCATCCTTTTCCAGTTTCTTTTCTGTGTTTAATAACCGGCTTGTTGCCATGGCACGGTTGCTAGGCAACTGAGGACGATCTCCCTTCCATGGAATCCCAATTTTGTATCTTCCATTGTTGTAACTAATAGACTCCTCAAGCTTCTTAACGGATGCAGCCTCTTCCTCCGTATAAACTCTAGGAATGCCAGTACTAATTTCTTCCACCTCCCAGATCTCCTCAGGGTGTTATCAACATTACAGCAGTGTGTCTGTTCATTACTATTGTTCTTACTAAACAAGTGTGAATAATATGAGCTCTTGCTGTAGAATGTTCTCTACCTTCCGGTGCACCAACACAGGTCCAACCAAGAGTACCCAGACGGGCAACTGGCTCTCCTGGCTTCCCTCGAATGTCACTACGAGAATAATGCAAATCTACATTATCCACTCCAATCAATAAATCAACCAACCCTCCGTTTGCAGGTTTTGAGAATTCACAATTTGCCAAATGTGGCCATTTGTTCTTTGCTATGCTCCTATCCTCCACCTGGTAATTTCCTGTCACTTTGCTTGACACTTACAGACCTGCTAAACTGCCCATCAACACTTTCAATCTCGATGGTTGCTGGCATCGACTGAAATGTTTCAACCGTATCGTTTAAAACATTGACTTTGACAGTTTCATATGACTCTTGAATCCCTAATGCACCAGCAGCATCTTCATTTAGAAAAGTCTCATTTGACGCGTCGTCTAATAGTGCGTTAACCTTAATTTTGCGGCCATTAGCTTTAAGCCATACTGGGATAGTGCGCAAAGCAATTGACTCAGATGTTGGCTCTTTGCTACATGTTGAATGAGATCTTGATGTCGATGCCCCCTCCCGTACAGAAACCTGGGGGTAATTCTCTGGTTGGGTAGCCTGTGGTACCTCGTGAAGCAATGCATGATGGTTCTTCTTACACGAATCAACATCACAAGGCTTTGACCTTGGACAGTCCTTTCCCTCATGATCACTAGCCAAACAACGGAAACATAGATGATGCTGTTTTGCCACCTTCCACAACTCTCCCACACTTAAACCTTTAAATCTCCAACAAGACCACACGCCATTGTTTCCTTCACAAAATGCACAAGGTGGTTTGGGTTTTGAACCAAAATCCCTTGTAAGCTTGAATTCCCTTTCACCACTACCAAACATAACTCGCACCTTTCCTCTTCGAACTGACTTCACACTTTCATCCTTTCGGCCAGACTTTCCACCCTTATAATTGGAATCAATTTAATGCACCATCTCATCAGCCTCAACGCGAACCCTAACCTCTTCTTTCAGCCAATCACGCAAATTCGTCACCGAACTCAGTTGACTATGTTCTTGCAACCACCTACTATAACGTTCCACCTTACTGTCTAACAATTTCTTTACTAACAAATTGTGCAAAGTTCCTTCACCTAGCTCTCCGTCTCTCTTCTCAGCTTGCGTTTGACAACTATTACCCGCACTAAGTCTGCAAACTTTTCAAATCCAGCAATGTCACTGTTGTCTAGACGTTCAAAGTTCTCTAGCTGATCCATGTTTGCCTGAATCTGTCGGCGCTGTCCCCCATACTTAGTTTTCAATATTTCTTTTGCCTCCTCGTATTCTGGCTCAGACACACCAAGTCCCCGTACAGCCTCCGGTGCTGGTCCTTGCAAACTTTGTCTCAATCTTGCCATTTTTACATTTGCTGGTTCTTCCCCTTCATCCACCAGACTTATAAATAGGGCCCAATAATCATCAAACTTAGTCTTGTCTCCTGCGAAGAACGGGACTTGAAGGGGTTTAAGGCGATGACGAGCTTCGCTTAACTGCGATGAGGGTGACGATGGTATCCCTGCACTGGGGCCCTGACCTTGGACTGGCGTTTTGGGAACCTGAGCTGCCTCCTCAGTAACACTTGTACTTGCTCCTTTATTTTTATTGCTTCCTCTGCCTTTTCAATGACTAACTTAATTTCCGGTTCAAAATCCTCTATTTCTTTCAAAACTAAATCCTTGTTATTCGTATCTCCTTTTTTACATACACCATCGACAACTCATCCATTATCTCTAAAGCCCTTTCCAATAACATCCACAATCTTTCCACTTCCTCTTTCAAGATACTCTGATCCGCATTTTCTACACACATCCTTTCCAAACCATGCTTGCATTTCGTGATTGCAGTTTTCCTTGATCGTTTTTCTTTTTTCAGCTCTAAAATCTTCTCTTCATAAGCTTGCGTTTCGGGCGCCTCCGTCCCGTCCACTCCAGATTCCTCCATTTCTCAATAAACACGTGCTCCTAAAACACTCGTGTGATTCCAATAAACACCCGCGTAATTCCAATATAAACACCCGTAAACACGACTCCAAATACCCTAGAAGTCAAACGAAAGTTTCACGAATAATCCAATAACGATATACGGTCGGTAACGATAACCAATAACACGAGTCACTACAAACCAGTCAACGGGTGAGTCCCTTGTCCCTTCGTGGTCGCCAATTGTTTCGCAGAACTTGCCAGTAAACTCCTTGAAATCCAATACTGAGTATGCAAATTTATAATAACTTAACAGGAAACAGAAAACTTACAGAGAAACGCTAAATATTTCACGATATGAACTGAAACAGTCTCCACGATAAAAACTCTTCCTGCAACCATTCTCGGGAAAGTACTGAGCTTTATAGACCGGTAAAACCGGTTTTTCTCCACAGGGAGTCCGGTCCTTCACAACAGGAACAGCATGTCTTATTTTTGCTGTTGACTAGACGAAGGTAAGCAACGGCGCCGTAACCGATCATGCTTGCATCTGAAAAGATGTGGACTTGTTTGGATACGATTTCACCAAAGTCGTGTGGCTTGTAGCAACGTTGAATCGTCACTTGTTCTAGACGTGGCAGATCTTCGCGCCATTTCAGCCACTGCATTTGTTGTTCTTGAGATAGCTCATCGTCCCACCTAAGATTCTGCTGTTTGCAAAAGTCTTGAAGGAGTTTCTTTGCTGGCAAAATTACTGGTGCTAAGATACCAAGTGGGTCGTATACAGAGGACACTGTTGATAAGATTCCTCCCCTGGGGAGAGGCGTGGGAAGGACCCTGGCGCGCGAGGATGTCCTGTAGTGAATACTCCTGTGGTCTTGTGGCGCTTATCTGTCTTATGCACTTCCTTGGCGCTAGCTTGCTTCAATTCTGGCTTCAAAGCATCTTTGCCGTAAACAGGATGGGTTGCTGATTCCGCTGCTGTTGCTACAAAGTTGAGTAGGTCCTCAAAAGAAGCAATCTTGTTGGTTTTTCCGCCTTTGTTACACGATCGCGCCATTTGTTTTGCAGGAATGTAGGTAACTTGAGGACGATTGAATGCATATTTGGCGGATGATTGAGAACTTCCATTTATTTTATACATTCTGTCATTTTCACCCCAAAAACTCCTTGATTGTAAACCCAGTTCGCGACTATGTGTCGGCCAATCACACTATAAAAACAGTATTTTCACGTGTGGCTAAAGCGTTTCGTCCAATCACAGAGCAGCTTCATGTGGTACCGTGTTTTCGGCTCCTTCCTCTCGGCGAGCCGGCATCTCAACTCTAACTGCTTCTATAAACTGTTCACAGTGTTTGACATTTAAGCTACTTATCAGCAAAAATATGGCTGAAAATCCAATATTTTCTCTCTTAGAAAAGCCCTGTAGATGAATACATTTCCAAACAGCAGAACAAAAATACGCTTTCTAAAACAAGACGAGATGTTGGCCTTCTTGAAGAGTTTTTGAAGGGAAAAAACGAGACGAGAAAGCTAGAAGAAATTCCGCCGAGCTCAACAAATTCCTAAGCGAATTTATCATAACAGTTAAAAAGAAAGATGGAGAAG
This sequence comes from Scolanthus callimorphus, assembly GCA_033964015.1. Taxonomy (NCBI): domain Eukaryota; kingdom Metazoa; phylum Cnidaria; class Anthozoa; order Actiniaria; family Edwardsiidae; genus Scolanthus; species Scolanthus callimorphus. Next base: position 143,690 of record JAWWUD010000061.1, read on the forward strand.
AGTTTGAACTCTCCAGTCTTAGAGGTTTCTTTCAAGTAACCGCCATCTAAAGAGCAAGAATTATGCAAAGAATATTATGGAAGACATTGAATTTGAACAGACCCGGAAAGCATTAAGGCTGGTTTCCATATAGTCGTATCAGTCGTCTGTGAAAAATTTCACGCGACCCGTACGACTATATGGAAACGCTCGATGGGACGACTCGTACGACCAATACGACTGATACGACTTTCGTCGTTTGACGAAATGGGCGTGATACGACAGCAGTTTTTTTAATGGAAACCATCGCATACCACTCGTACGACTCATACGACCGAAGAAACATGGCGGCGCATACACAATTCGAGCGCAAAAAGCCTGACTTTGCTCTACAAATTATCATTCTATACAGCCAGCAAAGATATGAACGTCTGATATAACGGCCTCGCGATTTTTGTGAAGAAATGTAATTTATTAGCAGTAAAATCCGGTCAAACGGGGATGAAACTTTAGAAAAAATACACACTTCAAGATTCTTGCCTTCTCCTTCTCTCTTGCCTTTCTGCGTAAAATTACGGGACTGTAGAGGCCTTGAAGACTCGCGCTTCTGTTGGTAACTGCCATTTTGGTGCAAGATCACATGCTGTCAAGCGACTGAGACGACCATATGGGAACCAAGAAACGCAAGGGTCGCACGAGTCGTCCTGTGTCTGCTGGAGGCCTGTTTCATACGACCGATACGACTCGTACGACTTATAAGACCATATGCGAACCAGCCTTTAGAAGCAAGAAATCGACGTCTAAAAAAGGAAGGAAAAGGAAACAAACCAAATGCTGCCGAGGCCATAAGCGATGAAGAGATAGACATGCGGAATCTCTGTTGAATACATTGTGGTTCATGAACTCAGTTCATTTTGGTTTGCGAGGATGCGAAGAGCATCGACAAATGGCTTGGGGAGATGTTCAGATCGTAAAGGATGTTGACGGAACTGAATATTTAGAATACTCAGAAAGACAAACAAAGACAAGAACTGGAGCAGAGCCACAAAATATCAGGTCGGTCAAGCCCAAAGCCTTTGCTACAAACGGACCAGAGGAAACAAATCCTGTTTTCGTGTATAAGCTGTATCGCGAGAAACGACCAGTCTCAATGCAGAATGCCGAGGCGCCTTACTATCTCAGCATCAATCACGTAAAAGACTCGAGAAAATTAAATTTTGGCTTAAGAACAGTGCTATGGGAGTTAGTAAGCTCAACTCGGTAATGAAAACCATGGCACAGAAGGCAGGTCTGGATGAAAAGAGACGACTCACAAACCACAGCGCACGAAAAACAATGGTACAGAAACTCAACGACAGCAACTTCCCTCCTACCCACATAATGCAGTTATCAGGCCATCGCAACGTGCAAAGCGTAAGGAACTACAGCTCTGTTTCTAAGGATCAACAGAAAAGTATGTTACTGCTGTTAAGCTCAAGTCCAGCAGTCCCAGCCGTGTATAACACATCAACAGGAGAGCCTTCGCATACAGCTACTGTGACAGCCGAGGCGGCTTCATTCATGAAGAACTCGTCAATGTTTCTCGCTGCAGGTCCTTTTAGCGGCGTCGTGATCCACGGAGGACATTTTAATATGACAATAAATAACAAGTCGCCGATAGCAAGTCCTTCCAGTTCGTCCGTTTCTGAGTGTCGTTCCTACAAGAGGATCAAACGTGTGATCGAGTCGTCGAACGACGACCGCCCGCCACTTTCGTAAATTTTGTAGAACGTAATGCCTTAAGAGCGTTTCGCTCTCTTCGTGGTAAATGACCCACAGAAAAACAATGTTTGCTGCTTATTATATATTACCCTGTTCCTTTAAATTTTTCATTCAATGTTTGTAATTTGAAACAATTGTTTCTCCACTGTGAGGACTTTGCTTCTCGTGACTTGTGAGCCATTCAATTTGGTTACTGCACTTTACCGGGTTCTCTCGTGTAAGCATATTATTGATGAAAATAAATTTAAGAGCGAGGAATGAAATCTCAGTATGTATGAAATAAACAAATAACTTCATCGCGCGAACGAGTCCGATTTCTGATACTCACCAACTCGTGCGAAAATGCCGTACAAACGCGTGCCCACCCCATATTTTTCATCGCATTCTTGCACTTCGTGAGGAAAAGTTTCTTGAGAGCAGATGAATCATCACTGCGAATGGCGGTCCACGTGAGAGCCTTATTGATGTATGCCATCGTCAAAATCAGAAAAGTCAGCTTCCGGTATAAATTCTTTTTTCATTTCTTGTGCTGCGCTTGAAAATGGATCTTTGTGTTCCAATTTGTAATTTCCCGATTTCTTCCGGTCCGTTTTCGGCATATCCGCTCGATGGGATACCTGTGGCGACTGTGTTTCCATGGTAACAGACAATCCTGAATAAGCTTTCTCGCGCGCTTTAGCTTTAGCAATCATAGTATCCACCTTTAATTCAGTCTTCTTGAGCTGCTTTCAGTTCTTGCTTTCTTGTAAGCATGTGTCTCTCAGCTAATAACTCCGCTACTCGAGCTCTAATTTCGGTGCTTGAAGTAGAAACAGATCTACTGCTCGTTGTTTTCGATGTCCTGGACGACTTGTTCGAGAAGATTTGCTTGTTCCGGGAAGATATGAAGAACTTGATGCTTTATATGTTGATTTAGATGTTTTATGCCTTGATTCTGTATGAGAAATGCTGTCACCACTGCCCACAAGACGCTCCTCGAGAGCTACTATCCAATTAAACACTTGTTGACGAAACTCCAACACTGATTTCTACCTTTGATCGAAGCGAGATCGTTCAATATCTTGAATAGGTTCCGACGTTAGTCGCTCAAAATGAACAGTAAATGCATCCAAATATCTGTCAAACTTCAAACTAAGATCCTGCAACTCTTGTTTAACTTCTACCAAATTAGACTCGTCGTCTACAAGCTTCGTAATCTTATTCCTCTGCTTAGTCACTGCAGATAAGGCGGCAGTTTGTTTATATCTCAGTTCCGTTATTTCTTCCGTATCACATTGCGCTGTCTCTTCGGTATTCTCGGCCATCACGTAATGCAGAAGATCCAAGTCACTTTTGAAGACAATCTTGTTCCATGTTGATAGCAAAATCAGTTTAGCCAAGACGGTTAAGAGACGGTTTCCGGTATTCCATAGATTAGCGTTTGGCGACCACACAAGTCTTTTACAAGTATAAACGCGCTGGTTTTCCAGCGTCAGAACGGTCCTAGGATTCGTTAAAGCGGTGAAGGAAACGTTGGAGCGGTAAAAGACTAAAACAAAGAAAGGAAGAAATCTAATAAATCTAAGGAAAACGATAAATAAAAAGTAGTATACAAAGTAAGGGTTTTAGGACGGGCGGATCAGGGCGGATCTGCGGATCTGCTCTAGGTACACGTGATCATGTCATACATATCATGTCATAGGCATATCATTGTAGGCCGGAAGTGACGTCATAATGAAAACAATAGGTTGCCCAGACTTGCCCGCTCAAAAGGGTGAAAAATGGGGTATAACGAATGCGAAAATGTATACATTTTACGAACAAAACATGAAAACGTGGTCAAAGCGCAGCGAAGCGTGGACACTAATCAATATGCAAAAATCGTCGTCAAACGGCAAAGGCGAAAGCGTCTTGTACATTATAGCGTTTTATCGAGCCCATAAAACGTTTAAACTATTTCCATAGAGCAATAGTAGCTTTATTTTTATATTTTTATTGCGTATACGAAAGTATAAAATACAGTAAGATCGCATTTACAAGTTGAATAAGTTCTCTTGGAAGTACTCGTAGTTATAATTTTTACGTATTAATTAAAACCGTAGCCATTGCTTGGAAAGAGTCTTTGTTCTTGTTTTTGCGATGTTTTTCTGACGAGATTTTAAGCTCCTGCTTAGGCTTGTGTATTCGTGGTTTTGGTGGTGTTAATTTTAGAGTTCTTAGATAGCCATTGACCTTTGCTTACATCTCTTCTTGTCGCTTTAGTAAATTCGTTATCGTTTTTGTAACTCTTCGTTTTTATCTTCGATATCTTCGGAGGAACCATTCTCTAAATACGGTAAACATAGTCCAAGCTTGCTCCATTTTAACCATTTAGCCCTTTCTTCGCTTTCCATATGGTGAATTTGATCTAGATGATTCGCCAATCGCAGTAGATTCGTACTTCCACATCCAAAGACAGGACAATTTCTTTTCTTCCGACCCATAATTTTCGATGTTCACTCGTCGAATGTTTCGTTGTAAATGATGATTTCCCCCGTAATAACTGCTTTTAAAAGGGCCCGAATAGGCCCGTGATGACCCGATAAGGCCTGAAAAGGCTCCGGCGGCCCGTTCGATAGAAGGGACATAGTTTCGTAGGCCGTGGTTAAATTTCAACAGTACATTATCCTTCCTGTTTACTCATTAGCATTTATTAAGGTATGGAGAGTAACCCCTGATTAGCAAGCTCACAGGGAAATAAGCCAATGAGTAAACAAGAAGGGTGGGAGGGTGGGCGCGACTCTTCTTTGCTTGACGCTTCGCGGCAACTGACACATTTGCATAATTAATGCTTCCTTAAATAATGCTATGACGTCATCAGGAAGGATCATGAATATTCAATGAGGTTTGAATAGTACATTATCCTTCCTGTTTACTCATTAGCATTTATTAAGGTATGGAGAGTAACCCCTGTTTCGCATCTCCCTGATACTAACCTTATTTTGTTTGGATTATCGCCCTAGGGCACTTATCTTTTAACCCTTCATCCCCAACCTTATCACCCAACCTTATCACCCAACCTTATCGCCCAACCATATCACCCAACCTCAATTATATCCTTCAACTCCCACTGAACCCCCAAACCAAACAACATTTCAAGACACTCTGTTAAACTTCTCCTAATGTCATTTATTGGAAAGCTTGTGAGAAAACCACACAAAACATTCTGATTGCTGCTACAGCTAGAGAGATTGCACATCCGCTCCTCAATCCATGCAGTGTCTTTCGTCTCTCTCTAATCAAGTACTGCAGTTGCTGCACATAGAACAAGAGCCTGGTAAATCGAATGGACCATGAAATATACCCCCTAAAGGACTGGTATGCCTGATGAACATGTGTAATAGCAACGTCATAGACGGGTATCTATAACACCTCGGAGCAACATTGTATTAGCTGATACAGTCACATAATGATTTCTTGACGGTGTGATTCAAAAGCAGCGCCTCCCTCTTTTAAAACAAACAAACAAACGGTTTTGTGCACCCCAAATCTGCTGCTCTATCACCCGCAAAAATTGAATATTAAAGAACTATCAAGATAAATGTGTCATTCTTGTGCGTGACGCGGGCTACCTGTGTTTGAATTTCCGGGCTCGATCCTGGGGCCAAAACAAAGATGGCGGCCTACAAGAACAGCGATTTTCTCCAAAACCTGCAAGTTTTGGCGAACGTTTTGACAATTTAGGGCAATACAAGAAATAAGCTAGAAAAAAAAAACTTCTGGACTTCCAAATATGGTAAGTAGAAACTTCCATATGAGGAAATTTTAGAAAACGACACATTTCAACGGAAACTAAGTTATCTTGAAACGGCTTGATCACTTACAAGGGTAAACAATTGAGTAGTTATATTTTGTACATTAGGAGAGTTTTTTTAAGCAATCACCGGCAAATCCCCAATAAAGAAAAATATTCAACTTTAGTGGATCGCGTCTAAGATTTCCGTTGCTCCTCTCTGATGGCTATCAACTAATTCTTTCCTTTTACGACGCAGCGCGGTTGGCATACCGGGCAGCGAGGCACTCGTCCAGAGTTCTTCCCCAAATTCAAAAATATGGTTCTCACCTTTCCTATAATAAATTCGACAGTACCAGACGTTTTCGACAAGAACAATAGGAGCAAAAGCCCAAATGAACAATTGTCTTCCCGAATTTTATTTCCAAACTAGAAAAAAAAAATTTGATGACATCATCCGGGCTTGCTGTGGTGAAATCCCTTTGGGAAGAAGACTTTAACGAGAAAGCTAAATAACTCATTTTCCATAATGATGACTTTTATTTTGAATATGGGGAAGCGCGCGAGCAACTGATTAAAGACCTTTCCGCTACATTAGATCTTCCCAGTCAAGAACGACTTTTAAAAGGTGGCGACGACTTACAAATCTTTGTGCATCTCTTGTATCCACAACGCTAAGAAAACAGAAATCCCTGTCCTTTGATTAGGTGCATTCTGGACAGGATACTGACGTCATAAACAATCTCGGGACCAGCGGTAGCGACGACAAGAAGTAAATACCAAAATTCATTCAGTCATTTATTTATTTTTTTACGTCAACACAAGCTTTGCCAACACGTAAAACACACGACTGAAAATGGGGCTCGCCGTACTGGAACCCCCTCGTGGTAAGGAATATTAATGCAAACTACCCGTCCAGTGACCAAAAGCCATCCGCTCTGGCATATATAGCGTTGATGACTGGCCGTCAGTGAGGCAACGGGAATAACTTCGTCACCAAAACAATGCATGATGTTAACCTTGTTCCATCACACTGTCCGATCTTGACTAAAACATTCACCCCTGCAAAAAGTTCTGAATGGCAAAAGGGGAGAAAAGTCATAGGGGGTTCCCATGCCTATCACGCTGAATGTTAGAGTCCGATGCCATTAGATCCCGAATGTGACTCATGTGACCGCCAAAGCAGTCTGCTGAATTGCGCTTTGAAAGAACATACGACAAAGTGAGGAGTTTCCTCTCTGTTGGTCCCCTTTTACCAAGGGCCTGGATCGAGGACCCCGCCTCTGCCAGGCATTGAGGGTGTCGGTCAAAATTTTCAATGTTATCTGCAATCCTTTAAAGCGCCAGGGAGCGCTTCCACGTTGATATAATTACTCAATACGTCGTCAAACCAATAATTACCAATCTCAACATCACCAGGCGTCAGTTAATGACATGCGCAGTGCCAAATGCTTTTCTTGCCTCCTGGCCTCCAAGGAATACAGCTCTTCCAGTGATCCAAAAACTTCCAGACCTCAATTTTTTCTCTAAGTTCAGGAATAAAGACCACCTCCTTTGTTTCCCGACTATAGTTTCTAGTATAAAGACTTCGCGCCGGGGAAATGACAGAAACAACATGCATTTACCCATCAAACTCTGGATAGATTCAAGGGCTAAGAGGATTTATATGACATAACCGTGTCCTGTAGCTGCGCAAACGTTTTCCTCTTTTCATGTAAGGTCGAAAAGACTAAAGTCATAGTTCGTATTAACTAAGACTTTACAGACAACGTATATTGGTCGCCTCAGCGGCCTCGCAACGACAACGACTTATCGTCCATATATCACAATATCCCTGTTGTCTAAAATTTTCTCGACTAATGATCATAGATATGCATTAACCAGGCAATTCCGAGTTCCTTGAAACACATTGGCCCAAGGCCAACAGTCCTATACCTACCAGCCACCACCCTTGCCATTCCACCCAAAAGTACTTATTGGAACATTCTGACTTTTGAATGATACTTTCCCCAACACGCACTGCCCCGTGGTATACGTCGAAAGAAAAGTTTGTTACTAACGCAAAATTGGCACAAGATTGATGTGCCCTTGAACTGAACCTTCTAGTTGGAGAGGCCCGTGAATTGTACTTCTCTCCTTTGAAAAATAAATGCATCAAGGTTGACGCCATTTTGATGCAGTCTAAATTTCGCTCTTTATGTGGACTATTGGCCAAAAAAGGCTTCCCACAACGAGGTATGATAATGCATCTCACCAGCTCCAAACGAGGCTGGTCCCGAAAGGAGTAGAGAGAGATCCTCCTTTCCTCCCACAATTTACTGTTATGACGTCAGCGAGCACATTTCAGAATTGGTCATATTTCCTGAGCTTGAGACTCTCATGGATATCAACCAATTTTTTTCTATCATGGATATCAACCAACATTTTTCTATCCCACTCGCATTTCTTGCTACCAGAGTGGAGAAAATGCCACGCCCATGTGAAACACATTGAGAAAACTAGAAATGTAGATAACCGTAAGAGAAAACTAATCCAAGCCCAGGAAAGATGACCACCGTAGCTCGCTAAAGCGGGCTCAAGGGAATGTCCTATGGGACAATACGCTTGTGGGGTCATTTCCCTTTACTCGAAATAGTCCCAAATTAGCCAAACAAAGAAAATTAACTAAAACATGCACAACATACAACGAGTGCAGAAATGTTTTATTGTGACGATAGACAAATATCCGTTAAATATCAATTGACCTGATCGTTATTTCTTTTGAGACAATTACGTGAACAATGTCCTGGATACCACACATTAGATAAAACTGCGGATTTCTGAAACTGCGGGACCTTCGCGTCCCAATGGACATTGCAGGAGACTGATCGGGTCCGCCCAGCATGGAGATCCCCTACTGGGGGTTGACTTTATACTTTGAAAACTTTATCTATGGCCTTGGCCACCTCTGCCTCATCCTTACACGCCACCAGCTTTATCAGGACACTCTGTAGCATTGAGTTTGACACAAGAGAACGGCACTGGCGCAAAATCACAGAATAACGCAAAACCCGTTTATCCTGCAGTTTTGGGCAGAAAACGACTTCTAATGCAACCACCGATCCATGTTTGGTGGGTCATAATCGCGCTGTCCACTTCGTGCACTTTTCCCACGCATAAAGCTCTTTAATCGAAGTTCGTTACTCTAACTCAAAACGAATTTTTTCCATTTAGTCGATGAGACCTTAGCTCAGTCTGACCCCTGACTCGGCCTGACCCGAAACGCGGTCAGATCCTTAACTCAGTCCGACCCCTGACTCTTAAAAACAGTCAAACTCCAGAGTCGTACCCAGTCGCCACGTTGTTTTCTTCTAGCGGCGCGCGGTGCATCACGGTCAGGTAGAGGTTTTTTTTAAAGGTGCGCGGTGCATCACGGTCAGGACGAACTCACAGAAAATGGCGACTGGTCGTTAATTTTTCTGCGACCTTCCTATAATCCTTTGCGCGCCTGTCAAGTAACGCAATATCGGCAACAGCCAGTAACGCAAAAGCGAAAAAATCGAGTCTGGTCAAACTCTTGACTTGATTTGTCCCTTAACTCGGTCTAACCCTTAATACGGTGACTATATTTGGTCCAACCCTCGACTCGGTCTGATCCTTGAGTCGTTCTGACCCTTTACTCAGTTTGACTCTTAATTCAGTGAAACCCTTGACTCGGTCTTACTCTTAATTTGGTAGAACCCTTCACTGAGTCTGACCTTTAATTCGATCTAACCCTTCACTTGGTCATACCCTTGACTTGGTGTGAGCCATAACACCATCTGACCCTTAACTCGGTCTAACCCTTAACTCGGCCTGACTCTTCACACAGTCTGACCCTTAACACAATCTTACCCTTAACTCGATTTTACTCTAAACTCGGTCAAACCCATGACTCGGTCTGACCCTTGAATCCGTTTGACCCTTGACTCGGTTTGACCCTTCACTCGGTCAGACCCTTAACTCGGTCTGACCCCTAACTCGGTCTGACCCTTGACTCGGTCTGACCCTTGACTCGGTCTGACCCTTGACTCGGTCTGACCCTTGACTCAGTCTGACCCTTGACTCGGTCTGACCCTTAACTCGGTCTGACCCTTAACTCGATTTGACTTTTAACTTGGTCAAACCCTTGACTTGGTCTAACCTATAACTTCATCTGACCATTAACTCAGATTGACTCTTGACTCGGTCTGACTCTTGTCAAGCCTAATCTAACCATCCTTACTCGGCCTGCTCTTGTTTCACACTAACGGTTTTGATCTAAGCTAAATAGGTTCGCCAGGACTAAAACGCTGATATGTTCTATCCGTTCCTTCCGGTCCCAAGTTAAATTATCAAACCTAAAGTACAAAATAAATCTAAGAAGGGAAAAAAATATATAAAAAAAAACAAAGCGAAAACTAAAACGAACCTATAGTGGTCTAAAAATAAAGCAAAACAAAACGCTAAGTACGCACGCCGGAATATGGAAGTGAAAAAACATAAACGACACAATGAAGCATAACAAGCGACAAACTAAACAATAGCGAAAACTGCCTAAACTAAATTGCCAAGCGAAGACGAATCTACAGATTACTCTGTAATACTACGAAAAACACAATACTGCAAGGCTGCTAACCTAGTACAATGCCAGGATCCCACTTACTAAACCTTCCACGGCCGACAGCCGTTAAATAAAAAGTACTCCTATGCATACAGCCTAAGTTGAAGTATTCCAACTCAAACTTCAAACATCAACTAACAAAATACCCAACAATTGTCAGAATTGTGTAAAGCATGAATAACTATATTCACCTCAAACTTCTCTTTCCCTTTTCCTTTGAGCTAAATTTGTTAGTAGAACCACCAACCATTTGAATTCTCCGAGTGAAGATTCAAAACTGAAAACGGCGAATAGTCGATGGGCCTGCCGTAGTGAACAAAGTACAACCAAACAAAGTCGGGTCTGATATCGGGGTAATTGCTTGAGCCAACCACTATTGAAGGTACAGAATCCACACTTCGGCAGTTAGAACTCGCTGGGCGGACGATCAGTATCAGACATGATGAACGCGACTCCATTTTGCTTGACGCTTCGCGGCAACTGACACATTTGCATAATTAATGCTTCCTTAAATAATGCTATGACGTCATCAGGAAGGATCATGAATATTCAATGAGGTTTGAATAGTCTCTTTCCTCAACTAGCCTTTGGCTTTGTGCTTGTGACGTCACAATAGCGAGCCCAAACAAGTCTGGACATGTTTGTCACAAGCACAAAGTAGAACAAATATCTAAAGAAAGAAATATTTCTATTCTGTCCGTTTTTGCTAGTCATCCTACACCTTCGAAGGTATAATGAAAGTAAATTATCGGAACGCTCGCGTAAAAATTCAAAAGACGCGCTCGATTGCCTCGTAAGCAAAATCCATTGTTTATTAGCCAATCAGCTTCGTGAAATACTTGCAAATTAGCATGTGGGGAATTTGTCGACGCTGACAAATTTTCATGCTCCGGGTAAACTAGTTCTTTGTTTGATTACATTGACACGGATATATTTTTGCGGTCAAGACCGCCTAACAAAAGAAGTTTCGCATGATAGAACGTCAGGAGTTGACAAAGCTTGATTTCATGTCGAGTGAAGGTATAAACGGCCCTCAACATATACCAAGATGATTTTTTCAGGTGATGAAACTTGCAAAAATAGGTCGGTTTAAATGTAAGAATGAACCTGAGAAAGTTTGGTTCTGGTGCAAAAGCTAGTTTCTCGAATATGTTCATATTTGATATTTTTACACTCAACATTTGCCGGGAACTAGGTACGAATACAAGTTCAAGATCTGAGTATCAAACTTGAGAACCACGATCGCCCTGGATATTTTTACGCGTTAAAGGTATATGTTTCTATGTGTTCAGCCCTCAAGGCGATCAAAATACGTATGGCTGATTATTATGATTTTGTTGTTACTTTGTCCAGACAAAGGCTGCGTGTAAAAATACAAAAGAATAACATATTCGAGAAACTAGCTTTTGCACCAGAACCAAACTTTCATAGTAAGTGTTGACTGTTTTAGTTGGCTCAATAATAAGTCCCTCCCCCGGTTTTGTGCTCTAAACTTAGGGCCCGCACATGGTGTTCATGGAGAACCATAAGGGATGTTTTCACTTTCTTTCCACTGTACTTATAGTGCTGCCATCTTGGGGTTGACATAATGCCACAATAGATTTTACATCAAAAGCATCATATCCATGGGTTGACTGGTTTGATTTATATGTTTCTCTCAACAGGGCAATGGGCTTGTGGTTTATTGTTAGAAGGGCAAAACAGGTAAAGCTTATATTATGACAGTACCCATAGTTTCACTTATAATATTTAATAATAAATATTTAATAATAATATTGATAATAATATTTGATAATAATATTTAATAATAAAATCTCGAAATACATATAGTCTCAGGCCGGCTGATGGCATTTTACTTATGCTGTTTTTTGAAAAACTCGAAAAACTCTCAAGTGGCAGCGCTACAACTCTGTAATGCCCTGCCACCAGAGCTCCGTCAGATAACAAACATTTCCAATTTTAAACGAAGTCTGAAGACATATTTTTAGAGCTGATTTTCAATGATCATTCAGTTTTTAGAACATGTACATGTATTTTTAGTATTTCAGTATTTTAAGAATTTATTTTAATTAGTATCATATGTTTTACTACTTCTAACCGATGGTGAGTGAATTACGGGAAATATCAAACCGAGGCTTAACCAAAGCTCAGGGTTTTTTTGCCTTTTTTTTATCATTACATTTATTTGTATTGCAATTGTCACCCCCAATGCCCTATAAGTAAAACAGATAAACTAGACAATTAACTAGCTAAATCAAAAAGTAAATAAAAGAAATACCCCCCCCCCCCCCCAAAAAAAGAGAAAACATTGTGATGACAGTTTCCTTCAAAGAGAAATAAAACTTAATATCTTATTCCATTTGTCAAAATGAAAAGTAAGCTTGTCCTTCTCTCTTGCAATAAAGAATTCTGTTCTGTACACAGACTTTTAAAAGCATAACGAAAAAAAAAGATTTACAAGAGAAGATAAAGTATTTAGCAATTAAAATTAAGTGATTTAATATGATAAAGTTGTCATCTTGTTGTTTCAATAACCCTAAAATAACATCCAGTTCACTGAAGTCCCTATTGAGCAGCTTTGTGTCTTTGTCACCTACGACCGGTTAGCGCAGTGGTAGAGCGCCGGGCTTATGTTCGGGAGGTTGGGAGTTCAAATCCTGGCCGGGCCAACACTCAGGGTCTTTTCTAATAATTGAGGAGAAGGTGCTGCCTTTGCTCTAACATCTGCAAATGGTTAGACCTTCGCGTCTTCTCGGATAAGGACGTTAAACCGTAGGCCCCGTCTCTCACATACACTACACTAACCGGAACCAGAGGGACGTTAAAGAACCACGAAGTTGCCCAACCTCAGTGTCACAGAACTCACAATGCTAACACACACTCATGTTTATAAAGCTGGTTCTATAGGATGAGTTATCCGTTAATGTAAAGCACTGAAATGTAAAGCATTGAAACTATGGTGTAATGCTATATCTATATATATATATATTTTTTTGAGGAACCTGCTAAAACATAACAAAAAGGAAGATACAAAAGGACAATAATGAAGAAATAAGTGATCAAGAGTCTCATCAGTGTTGTTGCAGAACGAACAGGAGGGAGACTGCAGTCTGCCAATTTGATAAAGTTTCGAATTCGTGAAAATAATTATATGAAGAAGTTTAAATTGAAATTCACGTAATTAGGTTTCAATGGTAGATTTAAAGGAATGAGGTATATCTTGTTCCAATTCAGGGATGAATGAGCAAAGCGATTATTGTAAAATAATTGAGCTGTAGGAATAGTTTGTATTGTTTTCAAAAGGAAAAGACTATGAACTGAGCTTGACGTTAATTTACTAAGTACAAAAAAACGATCATTAGCAAATAGATTAATCTGATCGCAAGCTGTGGGCGACACAAGAGACGAAACGTTACCTTTGTATTGTTTTAGCCGAGATTTCCACTCTGAAGGGATTGCATCAAAAACACCTTTTAGGTGGAAACGATGGAGGATATTAAGATCATTTCTATTTAGAATTGAGCCTTGCTCATTAAACAAGTCACCAATTTTTTGAACACCGTTTATAAGAAGAATAGGGTTGAATATGGACTTTTTGGCTATACAAATATGCTTATTATTCCAAATGTACTGATGAGCAATATCCTGTACGGAATCAGATGATGCAGGGGCGTACCCAGCACTTATGAGAGGGGGGGTTCCAAAATTCAAAAAATAAGAAACTCCACATAGATCTCGGGGAAAAACTAGCGTTTGAAGAAATTTGCTACATTTTATTGGAGCTTTTATTTGTTGTCTATTAAATATTTACAATTTTAGTAGTCAGTCGGTCCAGAACAGAGGCAAGGGGGTTCCGCTGCGGGAGAGGGGGGTTCCGGAACCCCTGGACCCCCCTCCCCCCCCCCCCCCCCCCCGCCCACGCCTCTAAGCATTCCCTGTAGAAAAATGGAAAACGTCTATCGAAGGGTAACTTTGAGAATTCAAAATCACAAGAAAAGATTAGTTTTCCTTCTACTGTTTTTAAGTAATATTTGAAAATAGTCTTCCAAAACGAATCAGATTCTTTAAATAATCGTTTAATGCACATTATTCGTTGTGCTTTAACCATAGCTATAATATCTGGCATTTTCAGACCGTCCGTATTATTACTTTTCGTTTTATTTTGTCTTTCCCATTCCAAAGAAAGCTGAATATTAGCTGATTAAGTTCTTTGATAAAATATTTTTCACATGGTAAAACGGATAAGATGTACATGATTTAAGGAATAACGAACGTTTTGATTATTTGACATTTTGCCAAAGAGTGTGAGACCCCTCCCTTTCCAAGTTTTAAATTTATTATTTATGAAATCAATCACCGAATCTTGATTGAGTTCATTTTAGAGGCGATCATTGTAAATAGAATGTATACCAATAATTTTTACAGCTTTTTTTTATTTCTTTGACATTCAAATCCTGTGCACTGACCCTCATAGACCCCAAGCACAAAACTTCCGTCTTATCTTTGTTTATCTTTAAGCCCGAAAGAAGCCTGAAGGACTCCAAAGTAAGATTTTAAAATGATACAGTATTCTTTACAAAAGCACTTTATCATCAGCAAAGGCTACAATTTTTAATTCCTCATTATTGATTACAATTCCCTTAATATTTGGGTCAGAACGGATATTAAGCAATTATTGGATAAGGTTTTTGTGATCTCCAGAATAAACAATGTCGAGACAGGTGGAATCAGGCGAGGCCGTGAGGCCGAGCCTGATTCCCCTTGGCGAGATATTGTTTATTCTGGAGATCACAGAAACCGAATTCAATAATTGTTTTATTATACATTGATTCAGCAGAAATACTTTTACTTCTGTCAAGCAATTTATTTTGCACAAGCGCCTTGTTAAAATAGGGAAAGCGCTCTAGTCCCATGATGTATTGCGCGCGTATCAAGAATCAGCTAGCTGATTCTTGAAGAATCAGCATGCTGATTCTTGGAGACCCTCAAAGTGCGTGATTCCCAAAGTAAAGCGCGCGCTCTTAGCCAATCAGAATCGATATAGTGAGTACAATGTATAATAATAATAGTTATATCCCAGTGATCAATTTTAACGCCCGCTCATTGGTCGAAACGTATCACGTGGTGCATTTTCACAGGACAGATATCAGACGATATTGTCCGTCGGAAGTGATATCCGTCCTGGGAGAAATATTTTAAGCAAAAACTGGATATTTTCTGTTTAAAAAATAATGGAAAACAAGCAACCACGGTTTTTGTCTAAGAATGTTGATGAAATACGGAAATTGGTGGCTGAGGCGACACCGGAAAGCACAAAAAAGTCAACTAAACACTTAACACAGGCCGTGAATGTTTTGAATGGTTTACAAAGTTGTTAGACGTTTCTTTGTTGTTGTTTCAATCCAAGTTAATTCGGTTTGACATTCGCGAAAAAAATGAAAGAACTAAACAAAAAAGAGCGAAATGACGATAAAAGAATTGTCTTTAAACTTACCATTTTGTCGTAGCTTGGCAAATAGAAAAACAACTTGCAATCAGATTAAGCAAAATTCAACCACTTCGAGTGTAGTCCAGCAAGCCGACTTCCAAGTTCGATCAGCAGCGCTAAATTTTTCCAACTCTGCATTTCACGGCTGTAATTTATACTTCAGTTCACAGCAATTAATTAACAGTCCGGCAAGGAATTAGACCTGAAAACCCGAAATCTGGGCTAGATTTCTGTAGAAAAGCACTCGGGAAAGCACTATAACTTGTGTGTTGTAATTTTTTTGTGAATTCGCTGATTTCTTCTAGCCCCACGTTAGGGTTTGATTGACAGTTTTTGTGTCAACCACTCACAGCTCGAATAAAAATATCTTAGCCAATCACCGCTTACGATTTGCCTTTTCGCGCCATACTGCAGTTTAGTGGTTTTCTCACGTTCACAATGTTTTTTCTCTCTCGAGTTTTTCAGTGAAGTCGCTGGGATATAAAATAAATAAACCCCTTTTTGGCTTGCTGTAATATCGGCGGATAATGTCCGCGGATGAAAAATGGTCCTCCAAATTTCACAGTTGCCCTCGAAGCTTCGCTTCTCTGCCAACTGTTCATTTTTCGTACCATTTTTCATCCTTGGACATTATCCGCCGATATTACAGCCGCCAGAAGGGGTTTATTTAGTAAATAACATTTCGAGGACGATAATAAACAAAAAAAGCGAAAGAGGATCTCCCTGACGGACTCCGGAAAAAATGTTGAAATAGGGAGTAGAGAAGCCATTATTGATCACACAGCTAGATATGTTGGTATAAAACATGTTAACCCATGAAATAAAAGACTCGCCAAAATTGAATTTATGAAGTACTTTAACCAAAAAATTACGATCGAGGGAATCGAAAGCTTTCTCAAAATCAATTGTTGTTAAAAGAGCATCGATGTTCATTGTATTCGTATACGTTAGCAAATCACCAATCGTTCTAATTTGAGAATCCCTGTAAAAACTAGTTCTTCCTTTGACATAGGCATTTTGGTTGTGATGAATTATGTTTGTAAGGACTTTCTCTAATCTTTTAGCAATGCACTTGGATCCAATCTTTACATCGACGTTAATTAAGGAAATCGAAAGCTGAGGTTTGATATTTCCCGTAATGATCGAACGGCAGAGGTTAGTAAGTTTGCACTTTTTCTCCAAACGTTTTACGAAACGTGTAACGGCGAACCAAGCTGTGGATTATTCGTGGCCAGTTTATGACCATTTGGTCAATAATGAACTCTCGACTGCTAGCCCACGCAGGTTTTTCTCTTCATAATATTTGATTTTTCGCCCAAATAAAGTAGAGCAACAGTGGTAAGTGATAATATGCTAACATTTAACATCTTGAAGTCTTGCAACAACATTATTTTCAAAATCTGTTCAATCGTTTATTCTGCAAATATTCCGCAGCTTGGCACTAAAGCAATGTATGTTTGTTACACGTTTCAACTCACTTATATGTTTCTGATAATAATGAAAATAAATAGTTTTTTTTTAACTTACAGAAGTGGGTCAGCACTGTTTGGAGACAATATGGAAAACACTAGAAAAGTGTCAACAATATGTATATTCAATCAATTAATCAAATGTCTTTGTCTAGACTAAGTAACTAAGTGACTATTAGAAACTCTTTATGAACTTTACCTTTAAATTAGTTAGTTAGTTTTGCCTTGACAATGGCGTTAAGATGACGCCGAAACGTCGGACTTTTGTTCGTTTTTGCTTGTTTATGAATATGCATATTCCAGTCCTTTCTTATACCAGTACAATACGAGAAGTCTAGACCAAGTCTTAAACTGGCCCAAGCAAATCAATATTTTTGTTTGAAGGCAAGTCATGGCAGTTGAAACCCTAGAATAATAATTCACCATTTTTTCTTTCTTTCTTATAGTGCTTGGACTTTTCTGGAACGGCACATCTAGTTCACATGGTGCTCTGCTGTATCTATGCTGGCTTCCCTTTTTCGTGGTCTTGGTGGCTTGTAAACATTGTCTGTCTTGCTCTGATGGCCATTATTGGCGAGTTTGTTTGCATGAGAACAGAACTGAAAGCCATCATGGTGTCAGTAGGATCAGCTGGTAAGAATTCAGTATAGCAAAAAAAAAACAAGCAGCTTTTCATGATATTCTGTGACACAGGGAGAGATACATGCACAAGTATGTATATTGCCACATAAACTCTTTGTCAGCTTTGTTGACTGTGGGAGATGCAGGACGATGAAGTGAGTTGGATGAAGTACAGCAGGGCTGGCAAGTATGACAGTCTCATCTTCAGTACCAAATAGAGATAAAAGATGAATAACTGTACAAAATGAGGAGTGATGTGTTAACTACAAGATCATTAATTTATCTGATGTGGACCAAAGCATGACATGGCAAGAACTTACAGCTGATTGTAACTGCTGATTTACATTACTAATGACCTCCCTTCAAAAAAGACCCCATGCCGAAATAAATGAAGTGAGCCCCAAAGTCTTTTTTGGTTGTTTTGCACTGGTCTCCCTGATTTTACTGGAGAAAATGACGCACGTGCGTCGTGTGAGTCAATCCGGCTCTCAAATCTATCTAAGAACTCCCCTGCGAGCAGTGATTTCCTCCTCTCTTAGGCCGCCGGCGGTATCTAAGAACCCGCTAAAATTGCAAACGCAAGCTTATTACAGAAAAACCATTTGACTTCGGAATTGTTTGTATGCTTATCATATCTCAGTAAGGGAAGAGAAGAAACAGGTAAAGTAAAATTGTTCTAAGAAATGTCTTAGTTTATCATAGGATTATATTTAGAGAATATCATTCATGACTTAGCGTGCGCTCTGTAGGCAGTGGTGTAAGTTTGTTCAAACTTGAATGAAAATTTTTCTCAGCTCAAATCTTTCGAATTAGAATTATTCCTGCACATAACTGTAAGTAATCTGTAATAAAACCATTTAGGTTTGGATGCCTATGGTGCTTTCGGCTGAGGAAGCTGAGTTCGTTTTTAGTTTATGTGGGAGATTTCAACATAGCGGCGATGTCAGCTTTGTCCCTCGCTAAAGAAATCGCTTGCATTAGAACCCAGGGTGAATCTTTTCCAACAAAAATACGCCCACTTTCGAGAATTCCACCTTCTCTTCGGGTTTGTGAACTTCGTTTGCCGGCACAGCTTTAGGGCTAAGCGGAGTGAGTGCGGACGATTTAGCCAATGAGTAATGTTTGCGCAGACAACCCGATTATAATAGTATAGATGATAATAATAATGATGATTTTATTGCAGTTTCCCTACATGGTAGTTTTACATCTGCATATAAAATAAATAACTACTATGTAAACAAAATATGTACAATGCAATTAATAAAAGCTAATAATAAATTAAAGTGGAATCAATTACTGGAATTTAGATCTTACGTTAGTTTGAGACGTTTCAACCGAAACCATCGGTCTGCATCAGTGACTTAGTCACGTGACAGCAAAGCATCACGTGACAGTCGTTGAGGAACGGAGGAGAGGGCACCTTGCACCAAGTCCCTCAGTTCTCGCATCTGTAGTCAAGACAAACGGAAGGTCCAATTTAGGGTAAGCTAGAATTGGAGGTGAGAATATGATCTCGAATACATTTTCAAACGCCTCCTGGCACTCACTCGTTTATTCCAATGGTTCCTTAAGCTTCCTCCTTTTACCTGTTCTGTGCCGATTTATCAAAGCGCGTTATTCGGAACGTTTAACTCGGACGAAAGTACTATTCAATTAAAGCATCGGCTTGGAAAATAACTCACTGAAAATTGTAACAGCAAGATTGCAGACCAATTATAAACATTCAGAGACCACAGAACTGCAGACAATCAAACTATCTTACCTTCTTTTACGGAATAAAATGAGTGGAAATTGTGTCACGCAAGTACTGTCTCGCTCTATGCTAATTGCGATCACAGTAGGTTTTATTTGAAGTTTCCAAATCTGTACAACTAAAACTTGACTTCGTATAACAATTTCTATAATAGTAAGTGCCTTTTTAGAACAAGTAAATGCGAACATTTTCCTTACTGGCATGTAGTCAATTTGCATTGCGTGTTATGTGAAAAATGCAGAAGTGACGTTTCGTTTTCGTACAAGCTAAATATTCACGGGCCGCGATTAATTTTTTTATATGTGAGAAATGAATGGTTGGACAGTACCCAAATACATTTTTATTGAAAATTTGATGCGCACCAGCTGAGATTTTTGCCCCTCAATATTTGTCAAATTTGAGCGGGACGATCTTTGCTTTTGACGGGGTTCATGTAGGTTCCTGTAATATTTATGAAAAAGCCAAAAGGAAAATAAACTTACCGTTTTCCAGCAAACTAGATGACATACTTTTATGAGATCGAAAACAAAATCTCTCGCATTGAGGCTTTGCGAGGCTTATCAACCTACGCAAAATTTAGCGATTTTGGGCGTCGCGACGAGCCCTGTCTGGGTGAAAACTGACTTTCCTCGATTTCTCGGGAAAAAAAAAATCGCTGAAATTTTATACTCCATTTTCGAAAATAGATCCATATGGGGGTTTATTTTATGAAATAAACTGGAGGTCGATTTTTGTGTTCTGAAGGACGATGTTTGATAATTACAGCCAGCGGCTCTTAATGGTTTGGCGCCAGTTTATCTCCAGACCATTTTTGTAAACCGTAGCGGCAATTATACACTTGTTTCCGAATATATATTCAATATAGTGGGGCTTCCCTGTGGAACAGTTTGCCCGCCACGCTTCGGCAAGCAGAATCTCTAAAGTACTATTTTCATTACTGAAATTCCCTCGTAATTGCGCTACGCGAGAATGTTATCCCGTGTTATTCCCTGCATTCCTTCCTGGTAACGTCTTACGTAATTTATCACACTCTCAGGGTGATTTAAGCAGTAGATTTCACAATATCGTGGTCTTTTCAAAAACCAACGTCGGGACGCGGGTGTCTTGGTCATGAATTTTGTTTGGTGTTGGTTCGTACGTCGCCGAAGCTTCATGGCTCTTAATCCTCACGATCCATGGCTTAATTCTCAGACGTTTTGGTTTGTTGTATGAGTGTTTTTGTAACACTGCCAAATTCAATTTCTCGGCTTGTTGGCTTCATAGTAATGCTAAATTCTCCGATTGGTTTGTTGTATGAGTGTTTTGTAACACCGCCAAATTCAATTTCTCGGTTTGTTGGCTTCATAGTAATGCTAAATTCTCCGATTGGTTTGTTGAACACCGCCAAATTCAATTTCTCGGCTTGTTGGCTTCATAGTAATGCTAAATCTTCCGATTGGTTTGTTGTATGAGTGTTTTTGTTGAACACCGCCAAATTCAATTTCTCAGCTTGTTGGCTTCATAATAATGCTAAATTCTCCGATTGGTTTGTTGTATGAGTGTTTTTGTAACACCGCCAAATTCAATTTCTCAGCTTGTTGGCTTCATAGTAATGCTAAATTCTCCGATTGGTTTGTTGTATGAGTGTTTTTGTAACACCGCCAAATTCAATTTCTCAGCTTGTTGGCTTCATAGTAATGCTAAATTCTCCGATTGGTTTGTTGTATAAGTGTTTTTGTAACACCGCCAAATTCAATTTCTCGGCTTGTTGGCTTCATAGTAATGCTAAATTCTCCGATTGGTTGGTTTGTATGGGTGTTTTGTAACACCGCCAGATTCAATTTCTCGGCTTGTTGGCTTCTAGTATGCTAAATTCTTTGGTTGGTTTGTATGGGTCGTATGGGTGTTTTTGAAACACCGCCAAAATTCAATTTCTCGGCTTGTTAGCTTCAACTAATGCTAAATTCTCTGGTTGGTTTGTTACTTGTATATGGGAGCTTTTAAAACACCGCCAAACTCAATTTCTCGGCTTGCTGGCTTCAAGTAATGCTAATTTCTATGATTGGTTTGTTGCATGGCCATGGGTGCATGTTGTTGAACAATTCAATGTTCGCTTCACTATGCTAAATTCTCGTAGTCCCTGTTACCTTTGTCGCTATCATAGGGGTTCGTTAACATACAGTTAACCTACCCTCATACTGTCTCCGGACGGTTTTGATTCGACTCAGTTAGCAGGTGCTGCGTCCGTCCTTTTTGTTCCGATTTATTCTACTGTATTACGGGCGCGAGCCCTGCTACTTGAGTCAATTAAGACCGCCAATTGAATTTTGTTAAATTCAAGCCAAATTCAATTTCTCGGCTTGTTGTCTTCATAGTAATGCTAAACTCTCTGATTGGTTTGCTATCTTCATAGTAAATGCTAAATTCTCCGATGGGTTTGTTGTACTAGAGTTTTTGTAACACTGCCAAATTCAATTTCTCGACTTGTTGGCTTCATAGTAATGCTAAATTCTCCGATTGGTTTGTTGTATGAGTGTTTTTGTAACACCGCCAAATTCAATTTCTCGGCCTTTGTTGGCTTCATAGTAATGCTAAAATTCTCTGATTGGTTTGTTGTATGAGTGTTTTTGTAACACCGCCAAATTCAGTTTCACAGCTTGTTGGCTTCATAGTAATGCTAAGTTCTCCGATTGGTTTGTTGTATGAGTGTTTTTGTAACACTGCCAAATTCAATTCTCGGCTTGTTGGCTTCATAGTAATGCTAAATTCTCCGATTGGTTGGTTTGTATGGGTGTTTTGTATAACACCGCCAGATTCAATTTCTCGGCTTGTTGGCTTCTAGTATGCTAAATTCTTTGGTTGGTTTGTATGGGTGTTTTTGAAACACCGCCAAAATTCAATTTCTCGGCTTGTTAGCTTCAAAAATTCTCTGGTTGGTTTGTTACTAGTATATGGGTGCTTTTAAAACACCGCCAAACTCAATTTCTCGGCTTGCTGGCTTCAAGTAATGCTAATTTCTATGATTGGTTTGGTGCATGTTGTTGAACAATTCAATTTCCCGCTTTGTTCGCTTCACTATGCTAAATTCTCGTAGTCCCTGTTACCTTTGTCGCTATCATAGGGGTTCGTTAACATACAGTTAACCTACCCTCATACTGTCTCCGGACGGTTTTGATTCGACTCAGTTAGCAGGTGCTGCGTCCGTCCTTTTTGTTCCGATTTATTCTACTGTATTTCGGGCGCGAGCCCTGCTACTTGAGTCAATTAAGACCGCCAATTGAATTTTGTTAAATTCAAGCCAAATTCAATTTCTCGGCTTGTTGTCTTCATAGTAATGCTAAACTCTCTGATTGGTTTGTTGGCTTCATAGTAAATGCTAAATTCTCCGATGGGTTTGTTGTACTAGAGTTTTTTGTAACACTGCCAAATTCAATTTCTGGGCTTGTTGGCTTCATAGTAAATGCTAAATTCTCCGATTGGTTTGTTGTATGAGTGTTTTTGTAACACCGCCAAATTCAATTTCTCGGCTTGTTGGCTTCATAGTAAATGCTAATTCTCCGATTGGTTTGTTATATTAGAGTTTTTGTAACACTGCAAAATTCAATTTCTCTGTTTGTTGGCTTCATAGTAATGTTAAATTCTTCGATTGGTTTGTTATATGAGTGTTTTTGTAAAACACCGTCAAATTCAATTTCTCGGCTTGTTGTCTTCATAGTCATGCTAAATTCTCCGATTGGTTGTATGGGTGTTTTTTAAACACCGCCATATTCAATTTCTCGCGGCTTTGTTGGCTTCTAGTATGCTAAATTCTTTGATTGGTTTGTTACTAGTTTGGGTGTTTTTGAAACTACCAAATTCAATTTCTCGGTTTGCTGGCTTCAAGTAATGCTAAATTATCTTATTGGTGTGTTGTATGGGTGCATGTTGTTGAACAACGCCAAATTTAATTTCCCGCTTTGTTCGCTTCACTGGACGAAATAATGGATTTGCTCAGGTTTGTCGTGCGAGCAAATTTGATGCGAATTTGCCTCGAATGTGAATTTGAGCAAACATGGCAGCAATCATGAAGTTTAGTTCTTGAGCAATTGTCAAGTAAAGTTTAAAGTTTGCTATAAATTTGCTACACTTTTAGTTGAGAAGGCGAATGTGTATCTCGTGTATGTTTGCATCATATACGCTGCATGTTTGTTTCATAGCAAATATGTTTCATCTTTGCTCCAGTTTTGCTCGACTATAGTCAAATATCAAATATACCATACCGCGCAAATTCGATGCGAACGTTAAGCGAATTCGATGTTTGCCTCGAATGCGCTCTGCTAGCAACACTGTACGTCCGGTTTACGTCTGATAATCCCACGTGACCTGGAGTATGGCTTAGGTTTCCACTCTGATCGAGTGACGGTTTGTATTCATTCGAATTTGAGCGCCATTGAAGGCAGACTTTCGACCGTATGTCATAGAACTTTATCACGTAAATTGTTGCGTTTGCAGGGGTGAACTCGCAACAAAAGTACCTCATGTAAAGGATTGCTAATTTCACAAGCAATAGGACATTCATATGGCACTGCTTTGTGGCAATCCAGCGAGGACAGGACGGTTATATTTCAAGGTAAAATGAACGGGTTTATGTGCCACATAAGTTTATCTACAACACTCGTGTGAAGAAACTTTCGTGTATTTTTGCTGCCGAAAGTAGACACAATTCAACCGAAAATTGACAAAGTCAAAATGCTGCTAGTTATTTATAGGCTTTGATTTGAGTTGTGCAGTCAGAAAACCTGAGAAACTTATTCTAGTCGATTCGACTTCGCATTCGCCATGTTTGTTTCCGCTGCGCAGTTAGGTATAAACCGGGAAAGCTTTAAACAGGTATTCCTGCTTTATTTCTGATCGCACAGCACAAAATAAAGCTTATAAATTACTATCAGCATTTTAACTGTATCAGTTTGATAATTTCCGGTGGAATTATTGTTAATTTTGGCAGCAAATGCAAATCTCGGCTTCGTGTCAGAGTGTTGTTTAGATAAATGTCTTTGTGGACGACCGCCAACCCACAAACTCGTTCGTTTTACTTCAAGTTACTGGACTGCCACAAAGCAGTGCTGTTTGAGGATCTTAGATTGACAATAGATCAGATAGATTGTACGTTCGATTATATTTCATTTTGCAAATAAATACTGGTTATCTTGTGGACTACGCTTGAATATGAACGGTGCAAACAATATGTAAACCGGGATGTAAACATGATATTCTCTATTAAATTTGCCTTTGTGTAATGATAATGCAAGCTAGTATTTGCAGTACATTTGCTCACAGTCTAACATTGAACTTTGGCACACGTAAACATTCCGCAAACATAAAGCAAACGCGATTGTTACAGTTATATTTACCGCTAAGCAAAGTCGATGCGAATATACGTGTTTGCATACCCTTTTGTAAACCGAGCAAATCTGATGTAAAAGCGGTCTTCACCAAATTTCTTTGATGGTAAATATGATGCGAATTCGAAAATTTCATTTGCGCAAATGTATGCGAAGATGCGCAAATATGGAATTCACTTCACATTTACCACTACATTACGCATGAGTGAATCCATTTTTTCGTCCAGTGGTTATGCTAAATTCTCGTAGTCCCTGTTACCTTTGTCGCTACCATAGGGGTTCGTTAACATACAGTTAACCTACCCTCATACTGTCTTCGGACGGTCTTGCTCAGTGGCGTTAAGGCATGGCTCAAAACCATTTCGCCTGAAAAAGGGGATTATTCTTCATAACTCGTGTTCTATTGTATGGATCATCATCAGAATTGGTCAGCACAATAATTTTAACAAGAGCTTTATTTTGACACATTTCGTTACCATGGAAACGGTTATCACGTGACTCGGTGGCGGCCATCTTGGATTTTTTAATTAGACCCTCTGAAGATACACAGAAAATGTGAAATTGAAAGGTAAACACATATTTAGATACAGGACAACTTCCTTCAAATGAAACTAATTGGATATCTTGGAATTTCTCAAGAAAAAGAAATTATCAGATTTTTCGTGCTTTTGAAATATATGATATTGTGAAAAAACTTCTTTATTAAAACATGATCCACGATATCCAATTAGGTTTACAGAAAGACTAATGATAGAAAGATTATACTGAAAAGAAATTTCTATTTTTCATCTTCTCTACATACTTGCACGGGCGCTAAACATTTCATCCAAATGGCGGATGGAGAGTCACGTGACATCGTTACCATGGCAACAACGACTTAATCGAAATCAGAATTCCAAAACATGTTTGTGGGCTGAGTTTGAAAGATTTTCGTTGAAAATAACGAAGTTACAAAAAAGCAGGACCTCGTTTTAGAGCGGCATGCCTTAATGCCACTGTGTGATTCGACTTCAGCAGGTGCTGCGTCCGTCCTTTATGTTCCGGTTTATTTTACTTTATAATCTTTCTGGCGTATTTACGGGCGCGAGACCTGCTACTTGAGTCAATTAAGACTGCCAATTGAAATTTGTTAATTCATTTTAATCCTGACCCTTCCTCTGAGTTTTGGGAGGATACAGTGTTATTCTGTTGATTCCGCTGTGTTTTTCTCCACTGTGAACGGTTTTTGTCTAGCGCCACGGCTCGGCTCGCAGTGTATCGAACGTGCGAGGTCAAAATTGACCTTTCCCATAACTTATTCTCGCTGAGACAATGAGAGGGCATTTGAGTAATGAAAGGAGTTTACTATTTTCATTACTGAAATTCCCTCGTAATTGCGCTACGCGAGAATGTTATCCCGTGTTATTCCCTGCATTCCTTCCTGGTAACGTCTTACGTAATTTATCACACTCTCAGGGTGATTTAAGCAGTAGATTTCACAATATCGTGGTCTTTTCAAAAACCAACGTCGGGACGCGGGTGTTGGGAATGAATTTTGCCCACCCTCCTCCCCTTCGGCGACGTACGTTGTCGTCACATCACGCATGCGCTTGGCGCTTCCGCGTTCTTTTCTTCGCTCCTCTCACTGTCTCGGTCAAAATTGACCTTTCCCATAACTTATTCTCGCTGAGACAATGAGAGGGGCATTTGAGTAATGAAAGGAGTTTACTATCTACAACATTCGTGTCCGATTTGTATGGGATTTACAATTTCTGCGGGCTCGAAATTGTTTAAATCCTATACAAATCGGAAGCGAATATTGTAAATGACTTATGATATGTCAAGACAACAACTCTGGTATTCTTTTGTTGAAAACAATCGGAACAATTTGGATGACAAGTACTATTGAAAGTCCAAAGCAGGATGAAATCAATTCAATTGAAAAGGTTTTTGGCATTCTTTTGTTTTATTGATGACAATGAATAGTCCTTTTGTTGTAAATGATGTGATACACAAAATAATAAACTGGCTTTTGTTATCAAATGTAGCCGAAAGTGGATGCAATGAAATTTATTCATTCTATCTTCTTCTTCTTCTTCTTCTTCCTTATGAGCCCACCTCCTTCTGTGCGGAAGATTCTTGTGGGCGTGTGCTGTGCTGTGCTGGTGTGAAAAATTAAAATTCGACGCGAGTGCAGGTGCAGATTAAAACAAAGGTACTATCGGTCAGTCGGTGGTGAGGAGGTGGGCCCAGAGCCGCCCCTTAAAGGCATCAAGGCTGGGGGCCATCACCACTGTGTCCGGCAGAAAGTTCCAGTCACGCGTTGTCCTGGGGACGAATGAATATTTATGATAGTCCGTGCGTGAAGGTGGAATGAGAAGTGCCAGACAGTTAAAGTGGCGTGACTTGCGAGGAAGGGGCTGGACGATGTTATTTCCTAGATCCACCAGGCCATTTTGTATCTTGTACATAATTATCAGTCGGTCGGCAAGCCTTCTTGTTTCCAGAGAGGGCCATCCCAGCTGGTCAATCATTTCAGAGACACTGTCCGTACGGCCGTATCGATTAAGTACGAATCTTGCCCCCCTACGTTGTACCGACTCGATGCGGTTGATGTTACACTTGGTATAGGGGTCCCAGACAGATGAGGCGTATTCGAGTGAGGGACGAACGAGTGCAGTGTAGGCCATTGTTTTGAGAGTAGGTGTTGATATTCTCAGATTTCTTCTAAGGAAGCCTAGTGTGCTGTTGGCCTTGTTTGTGACATTGTTAACATGCTGGTTCCAGCTGAGGTTCGCTGATAGGGTCACTCCCAAGTACTTTGCGGAGTCGGCTGTCTGTAGTGTTGTGCCATTCATGGTGTAGTTGTGAATGATGGTGCTCCTCTTGCGGGTGACCCTAAGCACCTCGCATTTTTTTGGGTGAAACTCCATTTTCCAGCGCGCTCCCCAGAGGGCCAGCTTGTCGAGGTCATGCTGTAGGGCCTCGCAGTCCCCGTCTCCTTGGATTGTCATATAGACGATAGTGTCGTCCGCAAAGAGCCTGGCACTCGAGACTAGTGAGTCCGGCAGGTCATTGATGTAGAATAAAAATAGGCTTGGTCCTAACACGGAACCCTGGGGGACTCCAGAGAGCACGTTGATCGTCTGAGACGATTCCGATTCTAGGACAACTTGCTGCGAGCGGCCAGTGAGGAAAGATTTTATCCATTGGTTCGTTTTACCAGTGACTCCGTAGTACCGGAGTTTGTCTATGAGATGGCTGTGACTGACTTTGTCAAACGCTTTACTAAAGTCCAGGATGACTACATCTGTTTGGGTCCCGTCGTGCATGGAGTTGACAAGGTCGTTTACGAACCCCAGCAGCTGTGTCACACATGATCTCAAGTCGCGAAAACCATGCTGGAAACGATACAAGATTCCGTGAGTATTAGCGTGCTGCATGACGGAACTAGCGATGATGTGCTCGAGCAATTTACAGCTGATACAGGTAAGCGAAATGGGTCTATAATTCGCCGGATCGGACTTAGCACCCTTCTTGAACACGGGGACAACGTTTGCATTTTTCCAGTCCTCAGGAATCTCACCACTTTCGTAGGACTTTTGGAATATAATGGTCAGAATTGAGGCGACAGGTTCCTGAAGGGTTTTCAGGACTAAGGGCGCAATATCATCAGGTCCAGGTGCTTTGTGAGCTTTTAGGCCTTTTATGAGCTTCAGCACACCATTCCGTGTGATTCTGATGTTTTCCATATCTGGATAAGGCGACATCGGTAACCGCTGATCGGCAGCATTTTGCGCGTCATGGGTAAAGACTGAGTGAAAATGGTCATTCAGCAGGTTGGCCTTATCCTTGGGGTGAGAGAATGTGGTGTTGTCTTTCTTGAGCGAAGCTATGCCTACACTGTCCTTTCTTTGGTGTTTGATGAACGACCAGAAACGTTTCATTCCGCAATACTCATTTCGATCTTCCTCCAGCGGTGCGACAATGGACTCTATGTGTTGCCAGTATGCGGACCGGGAATCCCTCTGGATTTTAGCCTTGAGCTCCTTGATCTTCTTATCTAATTTATGTACAGTGGGTTGATTGCTCGAGGCTCTGGCTTCCTTGCGTTTTCTATTGGCACGGTCGCGTTGCTTGATTAACCTCTTAATACTGGGTGTAACCCATGGAAGATTGTTTTTCCCCTTACACGTTTTATGAGGGACATGCTTTTTGACACCATCATTGATTGCTTTTCTGAACATAAGCCAAAGTTCATTCACTGGCATAGAGGCCTTATTGCATTCTATTTTCTCAAGGGTGGTTTTCAGATCTTCTTCAAAACTATCCCACCGAGCTTTTCTGTATAAGGGGATGTCCCGTCTTTTCTGCGTGTATCGCATGGGTTGGAGATCCAGCTCGACAAGAGGACACTCGTGGTCAGAAATACCAGCAACCACCTTGGCTTGGCGGACCTTTGAGGGAACATTGGTTACCATAAGGTCAAGGGTATTTGGGCCTCTCGTAGGTTCTTCGATCAGTTGAGTAAGACCGGTGTCATCCAGTATTTCCCCAAATTGATAATGCAGTGTAGGATGGGGACAGTTGCTTTTCAGGGACTTTGTGCGCCATTCCCATCCAGGGAAGTTAAAGTCGCCCCCAAGGAAGATCTCGTGACCAGGATTTATTCTTTTGAGAGATGTATCGAGTTCTAGCAGGCTCTGCTGATCGTCGACATGTGGCCTATAGTAGGATCCTATGTGGATAGTTTTGCGACCCTTGACTTGAAGTTTGCACCAAAGCAGTTCACAATGCTAAGTACTGTAAAAAAAATGCAGCGTAGCGCTTTTGGCACACCAAACCTTGTCACAAGTCGCTTTCTCTGCTCTTCAAAATCGTGTGTCGCGATGGGACTTTCCTAAAGTCTAAAGCACAGCAGGACAGCAGTTGGATAGAGGCATCCGTACCGATACGAATAACAAGAGATGGAAACTATATGGTCGAGCTTTTTGAGACAATAATCGAGCAAGAAATGAAGGTTAGTTTTATTCTAAGTATAGCGACTTTGCTTTATCAGACTTGTTGTTAAATTAAATGTAAAATACCTTAAATATCGAACTATTCACATTTGTTTAAGGTTTCCAAGCTGGTTTCGAAAGCATTGCAAGCAGAGGGATTGGAAAAGATACAACAATGGCGCAAGTGAGAGCAAGACGAGGTCAAGAAATTGTTGGAAAGGCAGTGGAAGGAAAGCAATTCCGCTGAGTCTCTGGTTATTTATTGATGTAACTGGTCAAAACAACCTAGAATTGCATTTGTCCAACACTTGAAAGGTTTTTCTATAAATCTGGAGGATTATTTTGATTACTGCGCGAAAATATGCATGTGTTTTTGCGGTTACTATTTTACTTAACTTAAGGTTCTTAATTTTTTGCCTAATAAAACTTCGAATTCTTATAAACGTGGTTATTATAAACAAATTGCAATGTTGATAATGTACTAATTTTGATTTGTTTATTTTGTTATAGAAAGATGTTGGAGAGAGACTTGTAATAAAGGGCTATTTTGCAAAAGATGACAATGTCAATGAAGTCAATGTTTTCCTTTATTTTGTAGAGTTGGTTGTGTCAAGCGGCGAGGGAAGAACAGGGTGTGGTTTGTACATAGTCATTAGTATTCATTCCCATAGTCATTAGTATTCTCTATGTTGCACCTTGGTTTTCTTTGTTCTTCTTCAGGAGAACAATGAAAATGCAAGGTGCAACCATATTAATGACTATGAGCATGAATACTAATGACTATGTACAAACCCCTAATCTTCCCTATTGTTCAATGCCCTCGCCGCTTGACGCTTTAGTTTCTATGGGATATAGGGGACGCAAATGCCGGTTGCTGATTGGCTGAGTGGCATTGGTCATGTTCTAAATGCTGTTAGTTTTTATAATAAGACAGCTTTCTGGTCAAATGAACACTAGTCTGCTTGCAGCCGTTCTTGAACTTATACTTAAGGAGGCTGCCTACAATTTTTTCTGCTCTCCACCACCAAACTTTGTTTGCCTGCTGTTCAGACTCAAAAACCTGTACCGGTCTGAACTTTCACATGGTTACCCTGAAGGGTTTGAACTTTATTGTAGTGTGCATTTTGTTGTGATCGGAGTTGCTATAGCAACGTTATAACCACACCCTTGCTTATAATACGCAGCCATCAGACGCGTTGCGCGACCTAGACTTTTAATATGACACCCCTCACACTAATCCCTGAGTAGCTAGCATTAATCACAGCAAGTTTGGAGGGAATTCATTGGGCCGGTTTTATGTTATTCGAACGGACTTTTTCAGGCTCCAAAATGGCAAAGCTATTTATGCCGCAAATATTTCCTTGAAAAAGAATGGCTAATATCTGCGGAATTAAGAAATCCTTGCCGCCCGAATAATCTACAAACCCAAGGCAATGTACCAGCCAAATTTCACTTCTTAGAATGCTTCCGATTTTGTTTGGCATGTGTTCAAGGAAACTGCAAAATTTGAGAAATTATATTATAAATCTTCCGTTTGTTATAAAACTTACACTTTTCGCCTCTGACACAAATCTCATATGTAAAAGTTTTTGATACTTCCGTAAGTTATTCTTGAATATATACCAAAGATAACGTCCAAGTCTTGAGTTCATTGAAGTATTTTAAGGCACCGAGAAAAAATGCTAAACTTCACTACTCTTTCGGTTTGCTCGAGCCGGTTTTTGTCATTGTACTTTGTTTTCACTTGTTGTAGCTTTCACGTGGTTTAACTACATTCCAGCGTGTTGTAGTTTTCATTCATACTCTCAAAGCGTAGCGAATAGTAGCAGGGACTTCTGTACTGCGCATGCACGAATCCGCTGACCAATTCAATGTGGTTCCGGGCGCTTTAATTGCCAATTTCCATTGTTTTAGTCGGAATTGACATAATGGCGCGAAGTTTTCAGCTCGCACTTTTCTTTTTTCTTTATTTTGTAATTCAAAATATTTCTAGGATAAGCTCTGAGTGTTCTGTGTGCAACAAACGAGATGTCGACAGAGCACGTTCTGACTCCACTTTTAAGCCATGTTACGAGCAGTGTTACGGAAATTGTTTCAAACGATGATAGCATGCAGCTTGTACAGCATACGATATACTACCATAGAAAAGCCATTGCTGAATTCATAAGAAAACGTAATTTATGATTTTACATACAATCTTTTTAAACCTTGAAGACCCCCTCACCCACCCATCGAGGTTTATAGCCCTGGACGACTGCCACAATCAGTATTACAAAATTTACGACGAACGACAAATTGAATTTTTTTAGTTTATTTCTTGGTAGAACAAGTCATTTTTAAGACGCTAGAGAAACACTTCCAATTACAGAGAAGGTATTCACTCAAAACACCCAACCCCTATCCTGCCTAGAGGCCATCCCTACAGCTCTTTAGTTGCATATTCTGTCACAGTTAGAATCACAACATTGATGGTGTGAAAATGCCCCTGCTACAATTCAGAAGATCTGGAAAATAAATGGATGAAATGTCAACATTACTGATACTAAAAGTCGTTAAATACCTGCACTTGTAACAAAAATCACAAAAGTACTACAATGAAAAAAAGTTTTAGCTATGTTAGCGAATTTTGAACACAAGAAAATGTTAACAAATTAACAGCTGGATCATTACTGGTTAAAATCATGCTAAAACTAAGATGGAGAAATGAGCTCGATATTTTTCTATAGCACATAAAAGAGGAGCCCACCATTGCAAATTATGCAAGAAAAATTGATGGCGAAATGTTATTTATTACGTATTTAAATCAAAGCGATCTCTGTTTAATCTGCACTCTCAACAACCTTATAGTATTGCGACATCGGTCAGATACATAAATACGATATATTTGTCATTCTGTAGTGGTATCGGCTTCAAGAGTGTTACGCATATTTTGAACAGGTTCAATAGTCATTTGAGTTCAATAGTATAATTCATATGATCAGCGAATTTTCATGGCTAGTTTAATCGTTTCTTGATGATACCCTTGGTTGGTTGAGAACAATCAACAAAGATTTAACATGGAGAAATGACCTTGCTGGAATTTTAGCGGGCTCGGAGCATTCAATATAATTTACTTGTAAACTGAAATTAAACAGAATTTTCACTGGTGTTCTCGACAATCGCAAACGCGAATTATCAAGATTGACTTCAAAACATGCCCAATGCTTACCATAGAGAAACTTACCGTATGTGAAATGATTCAGGTTCTCCTTTAAAATGAGCAAGCAACCTCCAATTACGGGATGTAACAAGACAACATGGCTGCAATATTGACGAAGCTTGAGTTTCTTTGAACGTCCCATGATAACAACTCGAACCTATTGCATGTTCCTTTCCATAGAATAGGCAGCAAAGACATAGATAAAAACCTTTAGGCGAATTCTGGAGTAATTCATTTCAATTTCGTTCCACATATCACGGTCAAATCCCGTAAACATTGAGCTGTCATGACCCTTCTCCGAGGCATGAGGGAGTTCAATAAATCTAAGCCGCGCATGCGTATGCAAATGCCCTGCTACTGTAGCGAATAACAATCCAACAACATTTATTATGAACGTTAACTTGATAATGCTGAGCTTTCTAGCTCTTTGTCTGTAACCTCCCGCCACTGCCTGGCTGGCAACCACTCGCTCTCCAATTTATCAGTTCTTCTGCTTTCCTCTTTTTCGATTTTCTCGGAAAAAACATGATCGAAAATCTCTAATACGCTTTGCCGCTTCCCTAGCAAGCGTGACGGCAAACTGCGCGGAGAAATAATTGAGCCATAGACGCAATGTTTGATTCCCATGCTGGAATGTAGTTGGCTGGAAACCGACGTCAAAGCTACGACAGGTAAAAACAAAGTACAATGACAAAGACCGGCTCGAGCAAACCGAAAGAGTAGTGAAGTTCAGCTTTTTTTCTCGGTGCCTTAAAATACTTCAATGAACTCAAGACTTGGAGGTTATCTTTGGTGTATATTCAAGAATAATTTACGGAAGTATCAAAATCTTTTACATATGAGATTTGTGTCAGGGGCGAAAAGTGTAAGGCCTAGTTCATACGTCGCATTTAATTAGACGAATTTAATTGATCAATTAAATTCGTCTGTGCGACGTATAAAATGGAGGTTCGTTTTATACGACGAATAAAATAAAACGAAGACATACTTCAGACGTTGTATACGTCCGGGGTCGACGTATACAACGTCTCAGACGAATTTAATTTTCGACCTTTTTAGGTTCGTTTTTAACGTCGCATTTCAGACGAATTTAATTGCGATAATTAAATTCGTCTGAATTAAATTCGTCCGAAATACGACGTATAAACTAGACCTAAGTTTTATAACAAACGGAAGATTTATAATATAATTTCTCAAATTTTGCAGTTTCCTTGAACACATGCCAAACAAAATCGGAAGCATTCTAAGAAGTGAAAATTGGCTGGTACATTGCCTTGTGTTTGTAGATTATTCGGGCGGCAAGGATTTCTTAATTCCGCAGATATTAGCCATTATTTTTCAAGGAAATACTTTGCGTCATAAATAACTTTGACATTTTGGAGGCTGAAAAAGTCCGTTCGAGTAACATAAAATCGGCCCAATGAATTCTCTCCAAACTTGCTGTGATTAATGTTAGCTACTCAGGATTAGTGTGAGGGGTGTCATTTTAAAAGTTTAGGTCGCGCAACGCGTCTGATGGCTGCTAATTATAAACAAGGGTGTGGTTATAACGTTGCTATAGCAACTTCGATCACAACAAAATGCACACTACAATAAAGTTCAAACCCTCCAGGGTAACCATGTGAAAGTTCAGACTGGTACAGGTTTTTTGAGCCTGAACAGTAGGCATAATATATAGATTTAGCCACTGGCTAAAAGCGGAGCTCCCAGTTTTTCCGAGTATGAGTGAAACAGGGTTGCCCATGTGACCATAAAAAAATATATTGACAAAATTATCTTGAGATGTATACAGGAATACAGGTATACGGGACTCTCCCAGGGACTCTAACAAAGCACAGAACTGCAGTTAAGAGAAAAGCTATTATTTGTGCTTTGTGTCATTCAAGAAATAACCCATCATGGCATGAGCAGAGAAAGTAAGAATAGTCACTTGCCATCTTTATTTTCTATTCATCCTCCTTTGCATTTATTGGAAATTCCAATGGTAAGGAAAGGAACGTTTTTCTTCTTCTTGGAAAATGGGGGGGGGGGGAGGTCATAAGGGGAGGGCCATACCTATGTGTGAACATTTCAGGGGAAGGTCACAGCATTCTTTATGTTGCTTTCCATTCAATTGGTTAATATTTTAGATGGACTACCTTAGAACTACTAAAACACTACTTAAGATATACACTCAATTTAAATTTGATGATGCATAGTTTACTTGGAGGGCTTGGACCAGTTGTACCTTTCCTAGTCCCATGCAGATGGGGAGTAACATGTTTTCCCTAAATATGTATGGGAGGGTCAACACATTCTTGAAAACAATTGCTGATTCTTCCCCAGTCCTCTCCTCCCTCCCCCTAAGAAAACTACCTATCCTATGTGCAAAATCCCACCATGGAGAGAAGAGCATGGTTATTCCGATATTACACAATTTATGTAACAATAAAATTATAACAAGCTAGAGCTTCATTTGGGCTAGATTTACATTATTATAAGATCATAGTATGAATGAGGAGACTTTCAGATTATGGAAATCTAGAGCAAGTAATCTATTGTTTTAGTGTTCACCAACCAGATGAACCAATAATAGTGGATAAATACTCTAATCAAAATGCTATGCTAATTGCTTTGTGTATAATTTTACAATCCTCAGCTATTGCACCCTCATCAGCTGGTTTAGACATTACATCCTTAAAATTATAGCATCCATCCATGAAGTGTGATGATTTTTCAAAAAGATTTAATTTTCAAAGGTGCACATTTTGTCAAAAGTAGTCACACTTTTCGCTCTCTGATTGTCTGAAAATTAACGGTCAAAACCGCAGCCATCAGTGAAGGAGAAACATGACACATGCACACTTGAAAAGTAAACCTTCTTGAAAAAAATGTCACACTTCATGGATGGATCACATGGTAGTAAATGCATTAAAGTGATTCTGGATGGAAGAGCTTGTGGTGGTGGTGGTGGGGAAGGGGTGTATCCTTCACTAATCAGCAATGGTTCATGTTTTCTCTAAACGATCCCCCCTCACACACACACACACACACTTTGCCATACATATTCTCTGAAGATCCCCCTCACTTCAGAGTCTTCTCCACAGTCCATGTACAGTAATACTGTTGATATTATTTTTGACTTGTGCCATATGGTCTGTCCAAGGTAAGAACCATGTCTCTGGCCGCTGCCCTGATGCTGAAATTGAAAGAGAATAACCAATAATTCTGGTGAACCTAAACACAGATGATCTTGTATGTCCAAGTCTTAAAACCATGCATGGCTATGCATACACGGAGCAGATCCAGGAGTTTCGGAAAGGGGTGGGCAAATAGTGATAATAGGGCCAAAAGTTCCAGTAAATGTATGGGAAAATCTCCCCCAAAAAGGGGGCAGTGGTCCCCTCGGCCCCCTCACCATGCAAATTTTAGTAGGGAACATACTGGAGCCCCCTTGTCATTGTAAAAGCCATAAAAATCATGAATTGATCAAATCAAGAATGAATGAAATGATTTCTATTTTTTTTTTGTCTAACCAAGGACTTTTTATGTGAGATGCAACTCAAACAACCAGTGGCAGGTTCTTTGAGAAGCATTTTTACACTGTCTACATAGTTTCATTGGACATTAAAGTCAATGAAATTGCATAGATTTCATCGAATTCTTACTAAAAAGAAGCATGGCCTTCCTCAAACAAACACAATTAATAGAATGAACTATAGAAACTTTAAATTTATAACCATGAAGTACAAACTCTGCCATGTTAATTCACTTCACTGAAGTTTACATAATTATAGCCCTGATTTATAAATCCTATCTTCAGATTGGGCTTGTAGAATTTAGTCAAACTTCGGTTACAGGTAAGCAATCAGTCAATCTCGAGGATTAAAGGTACTTTTAAGTTAAACCTGTTGGTTGTTGATTGTGTTTGATTTAGTCTAGAAATTAATGTGAAAAAATGGCTCCTTGTGCTAAGTCTAGCATGTGATTTTGCATGCCCAAAATTGTGTGTTATTGTTTTGTGAAATTATGTGGTTGTTTCTTTGAGAAATCCGAGCCTCTGGTCCACTCAGCCTCTCTGGTCAGTAGAAAAATCACTCTTTTACACAATTTATCAGAGATCAAGTATTAATTTGCCGTGATTTTGATACTAGAGCCTAAGTTCCTGTATGTAGCAATGGCCGATTTTGGCCGGTTCAGTAGTCAAAGGGTTAAGCAGCCACTTGGCTCGGCAGTCCTGAGGTAGCACTGTGTATTAAGGAATGTCATAGAGTGGGAGGCAAGAGGCCTCTGAGGAGAAGAACAACAGGAACCCTTGACATGGTAAAGGACACTCTTATATGAAGGACCTGCCTTAAAGGGCAGACCACTAGGGAGAGAGAGACTATAATAAGAAAGACATTTTGGCAACAAAGCAGAAGAAAAAGCAGTTTAGTAAAGCACAAGCTTTTACACTGAACCATGTTGCTAAAAAAGAAAACATTTTTGTGATTGACAAATAAATATTGGTCATTATAAAAACAATTAGTCTTTTAAATTTCCCACTTTGAATAAGGGTGTATTGAAAATAGATTTTGAAGCATTTCATCAGCTTCATGTCAATGGAAACATTACTTATTCTGTGATACAGAAGCAGAATGATGCAAGTATGCTCAGTGTGGGGATAATACCAGAAAATCTAAAAGCACATGGATTAAGTTATTTTTCAATGTCATAGACTAAAATGTACTGTATTGTGTGTGGTTTTTTTTGTAAATGTATGGTATGGTAGAAGTTTCTGATTTTAAGCATGACCTGAAAAAGTCTCAATTTACCTGAACGTTTCAATACAATTACTTTATTTTTATTTGGAAATTCAAGAAGGGAGGGGAGGGAATATTTTCTGGAACCACACATTGGTCTTCTCAATTTAGGTGCAAGTCTTGCCTGAGATAATAAAGTATTCAGAGCTGGAAATTAAGGAAAACGAGTGGTTTCAATCTTTTTATTTTCATTGTGTGGTTCCAGAAATTATCCATACCCCCCCTACGGAAGGGCATTGGAAATTCTGGAGCGGAAATTCCAGAGGGGTTGGGGGTCACTTTTCAACACCCTTCCGGGGGGTATGGTTATTTTCTGGAACCATACATTTTACAGACCGACTAGGTGAGAATGTAACTGAGAAACTTCAGTCCCAAATGATAAAAGTTTAGTTGCAAAAGTGACTTATACGTGTGCAATTTCCAGCCCTGGTATACATGTAGGCAGCATACCACTACAGTACAGTAAATCTTTAGAGTTACAGGAACACCCAACCTTGAATAAATACCCATAAATTGGTGCCCCCTCCCCCTTGGGGGGGGGGGGTATGGATATTTTCTGGAACCACACATTTTACAGACCGACTAGGTGAGAATGTAACTGAGAAACTTCAGTCCCAAATGATAAAAGTTTAGTTGCAAAAGTGACTTATACGTGTGCAATTTCCAGCCCTGGTATACATGTAGGCAGCATACCACTACAGTACAATAAATCTCTAGAGTTACAGGAACACCCAACCTTGAATAGGTACCCATAAATTGGTGCCCCTCCCCCTTGATAAATGAAAAGCTGATATTTCTCTGGAGCAAATAAGTGTAGAATTTATAGTCCTTTGTATGATAAATTGGACATTATTTAACAATTAGTTACCTCAGGCGCCGTAAATATTGGCGACAAAGTCACTGAGACGAAGTCAAGGTGACTATTCGCCATTATATATACGAGATTTCAGGATTATGGTTTTGACAAAACTCAGTCACCGATTTTCACTCGGAGTTTTAAGAAGTGCGACAACCAAACTAAGGAAGAAAAGTAATATTCGACATTATACTGGATTTACAAGCTTGGAAAAACTTAACAATGTCCATAATATTTTTCCCTACAGTGAAATATGGATGTGACTTGGCTTACTGGGGTACGGAAACTGGGTGAAGAAAAGAATAAACACTTGCACTCTGTACGACTCTGATTCAAATTCCGAGGAGTCACAGTGATTGCGAAACAGAATCAGATCCAAGAAGTCATATACTTTCAAAACAGGATCAACTAATTAATGACTCTGATGAAGCTAAGACTAGAACTGACAAACTTGGAACTTGTTGATAGTTAGTCAGGAGATTTTTCCTATATTTTTCGGGCTTTTTTCGAAGTTTAGCGTTTTTCGCCGTATTGGCCACCATGTTGAAAGCCTTTGTTTACCCAATTCAGGTCACATGACTTTGTAGCGAAAGAGGTCTATTGTTTTAGTATAATTACTCAAGCGACTTTTAATATTTTTGACAATAAAATCGGATTTAGGAGTATTTTTGTTTTAGTTTCTTGTAATGCACCAGTCAAAGTAAACCCTGACCCCCCCCCACCCCCACCCCGGGATATGTGGGGCTTTGGTGGGGATTTAGAACCTTTTTAGTGGCTATCTTTGTCCCGTGTAGGTGGGGCACTAGCTCATTTTGCCATCCCTCACCAAGGGATGTGGGGCTTTAGTTGGGGATTAGCTCAGTAAAACAAAATGACGGCCAGTTTTCTTACTGGCAAGTCTAAAATGCAGGCTAAAAAATGCATACGGAAAATGCATACGGTCTCTTCTCTCTGAAAACTTGAAATAAAAGAACAGTTTTATTTCATCATGTGATATTGCTAGTACATCAATTAATAACAACATTGACAAACTGCGGTAAAAGGCAGAAAGAATCTTGAACTGTCAAGCATGCCATTGCTTTGTAGGCAGTTGTTTTATCCTTTACATCTCAAGGGGGTATTATTTTCTCGATTTCTCAGATCTTAACGCAGGCATTTCCAAAAGAAAAGATTGGACTTTTTTTAGCGCTATTTTAGCTTAGATTTGCCCTTTGCAGAAGAAAGCTACAACTACGATCAATATGTTATAGGTGTGCCTCTGATACAAAATATCAATATCTATCGGGAATACAGCAGGCTGTCAAAACAAGCCAGCGACCGCCGAATGTGAGAGTTTTTATTGATATTTTTGGCAAGCTTTTTAATGGTCTGTTATTTCCTTCTTCCGTTATGTCGCACCCGCATTGACATTCTTGTTATTTTTTCTTACTTTATTTTTCTGCCACGTGAGGGAGAATCTCAAGATTTTTGATGAAGTTGGGTTGACATATTCTTGGGCTGCCCCTGGGGGTGGGGGATTTTGTGCTATTTAGCCCATAAAACCTGTCCCCACAGGGTGGGGAATTTGGACGTTTTAGCACCAATTTCATTCTTATGCCCCCACATATCCCGGGGTGGGGGTCTCGGGTTTACTTTGACTGGTGCATAAGTAAGTGTGCGGGCAATCCCCAATATTTTCAATGTGAATATAGCAAAATATTCAGAACCTCTTGACTAATCAGTGCGCAGAATCGTTTTAGTCAATTATACTAATATTAATTATGGGCTTTTCAAACAAATAATCTAGATTTTGAAATTACCTCTCCCCACTTTCCAATATAAAAGTGCCAAGTGCCTTACCCAAGGATTTATGGTAGTTTTTGGTGTGTTGTGCGGATTTCAGATGATTGTCATGAGTAATTCGCATTACTTTGTAATTACTAACTCCTGTAGGTTTTACTCAGAATAAACTTATGCACTAGTCATTTGTTTCCACCGACCCCCAACCCCCGCGACATAGCAGGGGAATATGAAACAGATGTTGTCAAATTTGAAATAATTCCACCGCCTACCAGGGGAGAACGCCTTGGCAAATTTCCTACACCCCGGGGAAACATTTCCTACACCCAAGGACAAATTCCACCCTCCACAAGATGGATACAAGAAACTTTCCTAATACTATCAAAACCAGTAGAGTGTCTTTTCCGAAATGAAAAAGACAGATGTTTTGTTTCCCTCACCATTCCCCCGGCCGGTTATCTGAGCCATAGCAAATTTGAAGTAAACTCCCTGGGGATCGGGGCACGAATACAAGACAAACCACTGATATTTCCCCCAATATTGCCGGGCAAAATCCCCGCATGTCGCGGGGGTTGGGGGTCGGTGGAAGCAAATGACTAGTGCATTAATTACTTTGCGAGTGGTTTCACTACAGTCACAATATGAAAATTCTGGCTTCAGTGGGCAAGGTTTTATCAGTTAATACGTGTAGAAATTGATTCGAGGAAAACCCGCAATAAAACGAGGAAGTTGGCTAGTTCTGTTTTTTAGGAACGCTAACAACACCTTCGCTTTACGAAAAAAAAAACAGCTTCCTGCTAGCAGAGGCCTCTCTCTTTTCTCTGCAGTTCGCTGCCTGAGAGTCGCGAGAAAAGAGACCCTCAGCCAGCGAAATGTAGTGTAGAGAAAAGAGGCTTCCGCTAGCTCGTTCTTTGTGGACTAGGAAATTCTTCCTGCCGATTCAAAAAATCAGTGCAATGCTCGATTCACAATGAACAGCGAGGCTTACCTTTATCCAGAGCAGCTTCAGTGTTAATCCTGCATGGAACTTGCAAATGTCCTCCTATACAGTATAAACAATTACAAAGTAAGTTGGACAGTGCAGGGCCGCCATTAAGATTTACGGGTGCACACGTGCTCTACTCTACTCACACAAATTACTTCTCCTACTGATGAAACCGTATCGACCAACGCTTCTGCCGTTAGATGAGAATCAAAACAAAGTTTTATACAATTTCAGTAGTCCAGCAGAGCAGTTACCATGACCGACAAGTTTATGTGACCTGCTGGTCTTAGGCTATGATCATGCTTCGCTATAAACAACAAGAAGAGACGATAGTTGACAACAACCTACCTTTTTCCGTGACATAGTTTCAGCCACGTAGCTTCCTCCAGGTTATTTAGTCCTCGAAAACAGTGAAAAAGCCACTGTCCTGTTCTAAACACCTCAGGTTCAAAGAAATCTAGAAAAAGGTCAATACAAGGCGAAGATCTTAATTTTTCCTTGTTCGCTGCAGCGTGACATGTAGTTGCCGGCTCAAGAAGAAACTCTTTTGACTTCTACAGACACTTTTAGTCCCGAAATTTGCGTAGTACGAATCTAGTTGGTCCTGCAGGTCTTCTGTAGTCGCTTAAGTAGTTATTTTCTTCAAGGCCGCGATAGAAGTAGCTCAACATTTTAAAATTTGCTCTAGGATTCACCTGGTACTGTATTTTTAAAATCTTCTGTAATGACGTCACAGTCACGTGAACACCTCCCCCCCGACCACCCACCCCTCCCCCCGTCATTCCAGCTTACTCGTCGCCTTGCTCCATGTGATGACGTCACTGGCGCGCGACCGCGCGAAGGCGACCAATCCCCCCCCCCCCCCCCCCCCCCGGGTCATTCACATTCGGCGCCCCCCCCCCCCCCCCCCCCCCCCCCGGGTCATTCACATTCGGCGCCATGTTGTGACGTCAGAAGGCTTCACAGGAACACTCGGGATTTGAATTACGTTCAAAAATCACTTCGACCCCTTTCTGCTGGACGCTTTTTTCGTATTGGGTACCCTGTGGATTTGGCTTCACCAGCTAGTAGGCACAGGGACACTTGCGGGAATTACGTTCAAAAATCACTTCAGTCATTCTTTCATTTCTTTGGGTACCCTGTGAAATTGGCTTCACAGGAACACGCGGGAATTACGTTCAAAAATCACTTCGACCCCTTTCTTGACGTGTTTTTTTTTCTTATTGGGTACCCTGTGGATTAGGCTTCACAGGAACACGCGGGAATTACGTTCAAAAATCACTTCGATCCCTTTCTGGTTCTGGACGCTTTTTTCTTAGGTATGGTGCTCCGCTCTGCGGCCTTCGGCCGCTAAGGAGCTCCGCTACAATTGAGGGCAGAAAAAATTGTAGGCAGCCTCCTTAAGGTTACTGAGAACCTTCGCGCACGTGTTCGAAAAAAAAATCATACACGTCCTTAGTTTAACCAAAACATATCAACCTATATATCGCTGGAAAGCCTATAGAATGGACTAGCGAACTATGGCAAAAAGAAATATTTTTTCCATAATTAGAATTGTTTTAAAGGTTTTATTAAAAATTCGGTTGTGAGAGTTTTTTAAAACTCTTAAAAGAGATAACGCTGACGACTGCTAGACCTTGACTACCAAGTAACACATAGTTTTAATCCTTAAAGGTGTTTCTCAAAGACCGTGTCTGCGTTTTTTGAAATTTTGCGTTGCTCAAAAGTTATCGAACTTTTAAATTTCGAAGGTCAAATTTTGTAGAATTTTCACGCTTTAAAAATTTAAAAAATCATAACTGTTGAACTAAACAAAATTTAAAAAATCGCAGACACGGTTTTTGAGAAACACCTTTAAGGATTAAAACAATGTGTTACTTGGGAGTCATGGTCCAGCAGTTCGACAGCGTTAGCTCGTGAAAATAGCACACCAAAATATTTAATCAATGCTTTAAAAAAATTACTGGTATCAATAAGTGATTTCTTTTTGCCATAGCCCGCTAGTCCATTCTATAAGCTTTCCAACGATATATAGGTTGGCATATTTTGGTTAAACTAAGGACGTGTATGATTTTTTTTTCGAACAACGTGCGCGAAGGTTCTCAGCAGTCGACAAACCAACTAGCCTAATTGTTGTAACTTATTTTTGCCAAATGTTTTTCTTGCTTAAAGTTTTGAGTTATGTTTTTTCATAGTCGTAATTTTACTCGAATAGTTCAGTAGTGAAAGGGTGGGGTTGATGAATAAAGACAATAGTTTATAGATCTATTAGTATTCTGTAAATATTTATAGAATACTAATATCGATATTAGTATTCTATAAATATTTACAGAATACTAATAGATCTATTAACTATTGTTTTATTCATCAACCCCACCCTTTCCCTGCTGAATATTCAAGCCCTCCCCGCTCTTTTAGTTTGATAGACCTTGTATCCAGTTTACAAGGCTAGTCATGTGACCTAAATGTTGCCTTCTTATTGGATACCTGCTTCATGAATAATAGATGAATATTATAAGCGGTTTTAAATCTGGCTGTAATAAGTTGTTTCACTAAAAGATGCATTTTAGAAAACACGGCATTCATGGAAAGCAGGCATAATATTATTATCATTCATTTAAAGTCTGGAAGATTGTAGCGTAGTAGTCTCAAATATATATATAGCTTAGCAAGTAGTTTTTTTTAATATAGTTACCATTTTATATAAAGTCTTGATGAATTTTTACCGTGTTAAAATAAAGTTACCTGTTACCTTCCTGTTGTCTGCTGTTGTAGAATTGCTGAGAAATGACCGTGCCACTATAATCTGTGGCAAAAATCGGAAATTCCGCTTTTTTATCTTTGATCTCTGAAAATTGCCCTATTTCTCGATTTTTAAAGTTTTTCTTTCGTCAAAACCCGAAATATCCCGAACATTTTTTGGAAATTTTCTAAAATCCCGAATGCTGAGAAAACCTCTACCCTTTTGTAAAAATCTTTCAATCCGTGGCAAAAATCGGCAATTCCGCTTTTCTGTTTTTTCCTCTTTGATCTCAGCAAATTGCCCTATTTCTCGTATTTAAAGATTTTTCTTCAGCCAAAACCCGAAATATCCCCAACATTTTTCGGAAATTTTCTAAAATCCTGAATGCTGAGAATACCCCCACTCTTTTGAAAAAGTCTAGCCGACATATTTTGGTTTCACGAAACACACCAAAATTTCGAAAATTCCCCTAGGAAATTCGATTTTCTTACTGGAAAATCCCTGGAAAAATGTCCCACTCTTTTTTCTTAAACAATATGTCTAGGCGCCTTGAT
Source organism: Scolanthus callimorphus (assembly GCA_033964015.1). NCBI lineage: Eukaryota > Metazoa > Cnidaria > Anthozoa > Actiniaria > Edwardsiidae > Scolanthus > Scolanthus callimorphus. Next base: position 188,369 of record JAWWUD010000061.1, read on the forward strand.
TTCTGAATTTCTAATTCGAAAAATTAAAAGAAAATCAGAAAAATATACCCATTATTTCCAAGTTTGCCAAGAACATATTGTCGAATTAAGTCCCCTTTTTTCGAAAAAGATATATGGGTATTATGCGTTTTGCGACACAGAACAATGGATACACTTGGTACACGTGATGCACCTGAAACAGCCGTCCCCTATCATCCCTAGGAGTGTATCTGCCTCAAGAGCATTGTTACGAACGCTGTAACTGTAGCACCCCATATGGCCATTCCATGCAATCTCGTTCCCAGAGCCTCTCGGTCATGCTGACTCGGAGGCTCTGGACGCAGACGAAACCGGAAGTCATAGAATCTAGGACATCCGGTATTGTCGGTTAGGCAAATTTCAAAATGGCGAGCAGGAATCTCGGCCAATCAGAATCGCTCTACGATTGTCTGCCGCCAGAGCCTACGACAAACAGCGGAGTAGGCTCTGGGAACGAGATTGCCATTCCATGCTGATGTGTCATATTATTTCAGAAAAGGTTGCACCATGAGAACTGTCCGTTGTTGCCCGCGAAGCGTCATGATTGATGGACACTGGGCTATATTTATCACCCTGCTTATACCAAATGATTCTACAATATGTAGACTACATAGCTCGCAAACACATTTGCACTGGATAAGTTTCTCCCGACGCACCGCGGGCTACAATAATAGGCAGTTGTGACGGTGCCAACCTTTTCTGCAATGGTATATGTATTATGCGTAGAACACAAGACCAGACGGCAAATGCACCGAGCCTGACAGGATGTTGGCTAATGGGCTAGAGGAGGGATGGATGCTGTTTATAACTTACTACAATGTGCACAATAAGGGAATGGCTATATAAGGCTCTACTGCATGATCCAGTGTTTGTAGCGGAGCTCCTGAGCGGAGCACCATACATAAGGAAAAGTGGTATCAGAATTCAGACGTATAATCATCAAGTCGCTTTTGAGTGCTTTCAGAGGTTTTTGTCAATTTCAATGACGTAAACAGTGACGTCATGTCACGTGACTTTGACAATAGACAGGTATGAACCTAAAGACAACGTTTGCCAAGTTTGGTCGTCATTGGAGCTTTCCCACTGGAGATATGATTTTTTTTCCTTTCATTTCTGAATAAACGTATAGTGTAATTCCGTGTGTGTGTCCGCTCGGCACACAGGCATCCCAATTTCAGGCGGGAAAATAGGCAAGAACGCACACGCGCGCTTCTATTTTTGTCGCCTTCGTGTTTAGTTTTAACGGAGCTCCGGCCAGGCGCTAGTTGACCAACATTGAGTTAATTAAAGTTATGTTAGAAGCAAGGGGGTGTACCACCTAGGTCAAACGGCATGACGTCATCGATGACGTCATCAAAACTAGAAAAGTCAATATCTCAAGAAGGCAACATCGCTAGGTGACCAAACTTGGGTAAAGTTATCTTGGAGGCAAGGGGGTGCACCACCAAGGTCTAGTGGGATGACGTCATCAAAACTATAAAAGTCATTATCTCGAGAAGGGAACATTGCTAGGAGACCAAACTTGGATTAAGTTTTTTGGAGGCAAGGGGATGCACCACCAAGATCATGTGGGATTACGTCATCGATGACGTCATCAAAACTAGAAAAGTCGATACCGCGATGACAGTAATGCTGGTATGTCAGTAATGATTAGAGCTCCGCTTTTAGGCATTGCCTAAATCTATATATTAACAATGTACTTGAGGCAATTACACTCCTAACGGGGTGGCGTAAATCCGTGGCAAAAATCGGCAAATCCGCTTTTCTGATTTTTTCTTCTTTGATCTCAGCAAATTGTCCCATTTGTCGATTTAAAAGTTTTTCTTCAGTCAAAACCCGAAATATCCTGAAAATTTTTCGGAAATTTTCTAAAATCCTGAATGCTGAGAAAATCCTCATTTTTTTGAAAAAACTTCCCGACATATTTTGGTTTCACGAAACACCAAAAATCCGAAAATTCCCCTAGTAAATTCGATTTTCTTTATGCAAAATCACTGGAAAAATCTCCCACTCTTTTTCTTAAACAACATGCTGTTTTCCGGCAATTCTAGGTGCTTTGATTTCTAAAATTTCTAACTCGAAAAATTAAAAGAAAATCAGGAAAATATATGTCTTATTTCCAAGTTTGCCAAGGACAAATTATCGATTTAAGTCCCCCTTTTTTCGAAAAACGATATATGGGTATTACACAGAACAATGTATACACGTGATGCGCCTGAAATACCCGTCGCCTATCCTTAGGAGTGCATCTGCCTGAAGAGCATTGTTAGACTCCCGCGCAGCCCGTTCTTTGTGTCGGCCACGAAGCGTTGCGTTGCGAGACTAGAGCATTGTTACAAACGCTGCATTTGAAGAACCCCATATTCCCTGGTGATGTGTTATTATTTCAGAAAAGGTTGCACCAGAACTGTCCGTTGTTGCCCGCGTTGCGTCATGACTGATGGACACTGGGCTATATTTATCACGCTGCCTATACATAGCTCGCAAACAAATTTTACACTGGATAACACGAAATTCATGTCTTTCTTCCTTAGTTTCTCCCGACGCACCGCGGGCTAAAATAGGCAGTGCAACCTTTTCTAAAATAGGTGTATGTATTATGCTTACGGCACAACACAGACGACAAATGCACCGAGCCTGACAGGATGTTGGCTAAAATTAGCTAGATGAGGATAGATGCTGTATAAAACTAACTAAGCCCAGTTGCTTGTAAAATGTGCACATACATATAATAAAGGGAACGGCTATATGGGGTACTACTGATCCAGTGTTTGTAACAATGCTCTTGAGGCTGATACACTCCCTAGGGATAGGAGGTGGCGCCGTAGCAGGTGTATCACGTGTATCCTATGCTCTGTGTCGCAAACCGAAAAAAATACCCACAGTTTACTTTTTTGGAAAAAAGGGGGACTTAATTCGACAATTTGTTCTTGGTAAACTTGGAAATAAGGGATATATTAATCCGTGGCACAAACCGGCAATTCTACTTCCCACTTGACTTTCATTTCTGATTCTAGAAAGTAGCACCTTTTCCCACTTTCCATGTTTTTCACTTCTGAAATCCTCGAAAATACCCTACCTTATTCAAATTTTTTCTTTCAAAAAAATTATCGGAAAAGGTCCACCTTTTTCCAAAAAAAGTCAGCTTTTTTCTTAATTTCAAGATTGATCAAAAACGAGAAAAAACTCCTACTTTTTTCTATCTTTTTGCAAGCTTTTCCGGTTGGGAAAAAGTGCCACCTTTTTGCCATCGAAACTGACTAATTCCGCATTTACAAGGGCTTTTTGTCTTCGATGAAAAACTAAGACTATTTTTGATTTTCCATTTTCCAACGCTTGGGAAAGAAATGAGAAAAGACTGAGATTTTTTTCTGGAAAGAGGCTACCTATCCTACCTTCCCGGTAGGTTTACCCTAGGTATAGTAGGGCTAACTTGGGCTAAGTTTCTAGTTGTTATTGCGCGAAAATAAAGCAATTTTCGCCTAAAATATAATCTCAAGTGATATTCTGACCGACACTAGTATAGCTAAATATTCCGAATGAATAAAGCGGGAGAGTTCCCGCTACGTTTTCGATGCACAATACAGTCTATGAATCGCAACATGACTTGCGAGTGAAATATCGTCTTCAAATAAAGCAAACACAATGCTCCACAGCAGAATCCAAGCATTGAGAAGCCGCAAACAATTTTGCTCTATGCTTTAAAGCGGGACTGTCACGGTACGCGCATGCTCGAGCAATGACCGCCGATCCCACAACTATCATTCAAAACGGGGATTCCCTGTTTAAATAAACCAATCACGGGACACTTCGTTATCGCGGGAAAGTACCCACGCCCCGCGCGACGTCGTCTCAGGGAAAACATAATTTGGAGTTCATTCGTCAGGAGGCGACATTATGGTAAGTTTTTAGGGGTTTTTAGGCAAATGAGCTGCAAAATCGTTGCCTGAAGTGAAGATACCGTAGCCCTTGAACAATTTCCATGTCTCATGGACCCTTTCCGATATCCAGATCCTGTTTTTATTGTGTTCCCAAGCCATTTTCAGGAGGGCTCAACGAACATTTTCTCTTATTTAATCAAAACATAGCAAAAACATCTTTAAGAGTACTTGCAACCATTAATAAGCTAATTATTAATCTTCGTGGGAAAAAAACATCCGTTCCTCAAAGCCAGCCAGGGAGTGCCCTTTATACTTTATTCCTAGCCAGCACTCACCTAGAGTAACAAGCGTTGCCAGCCACCATGTGCCTGATGTACTGTTATTTGCCAGCCAGCACCAAAAATGATTAAATGTACTCTTTTTGCCAGCAGCCAGCAAAAATAAAATGTTGCATTGGGATTTGCGAATCGAAACTATAGAACTACTACTATGCGATGCTCTATTTCCAATTCTCAAATAAGCAACCTGTATTGAGCTCGGTATAAATATGAAGATGGGGGAAAACACTACTACTTCCATACACCTGTTGGAAGAATTTGCTAAATTGAACGAATACAAATACCACTCGTGACAACAAACTACTAACCACATTTATCAATAGAAAATGACATGGGATCACAAGAGGCCTCTGCTAGCAGGGAAGACATGGGATGGAACTTGTTTTAATGAGTAGTTCGCACAAACTTGACCAACGGAACCCAGGATTTTTCAAAGTACAAGTCAAACTGGCTGGTATATACAGAGGTAGCTTAGATATTTGTTTTGCTCCCCCCCCCCCCCCTAAAAAGCTATGTTATCGATATCAATTCGTTATTACGAATTTTAAAATTTTTAAAATTTTAAAATTTTTAATTTTTTAAAATTGAAATAGACACGTCATGACTAGACTACTTATTAAATGCACATTTTACAAAATCAAAATATCATGCACTTGAGTGGCATGAAATGCAAGTATAGTGTTACTCGCATAAAGTTCGCAAACCTAAAACAACGTTGAAGGTTCGTAAACATTTTCGCATTTTTGCTGTAACACTAAAATGCACATATTTTACCCAAAAGCCTAAAACAAAAATAAAAAAATCGTGCACTTGACTGGCATGAAATGCAAGTATAGTGTTACTCGCATAAAGTTCGCAAACCTAAAACAACGTTGAAGGTTCGTAAACATTTTTGCTGTAACACTAAAATGCACATATTTTACCCAAAAAGCCTAAAACAAAAATAAAAAAATCGTGCACTTGAGTGGCATGAAATGCAAGTATAGTGTTACTCGCATAAAGTTCGCAAACCTAAAACAACGTTGAAGGTTCGTAAACATTTTTGCTGTAACACTAAAATGCGCTGCATATTTTACCCAAAAAGCCTAAAACAAAAATAAAAAAATCGTCAACTTGAGTGGCATGAAATGCAAGTATAGTGTTACTCGCATAAAGTTCGCAAACCTAAAACAACGTTGAAGGTTCGTAAACATTTTTGCTGTAACACTAAAATGCACATATTTTACCCAAAAAGCCTAAAACAAAAATAAAAAAAATCGTGCACTTGAGTGGCATGAAATGCAAGTATATAGTGTTACTCGCATAAAGTTCGCAAACCTTAAACAACGTTGAAGGTTCGTAAACATTTTGCTGTAACACTAAAATGCACAAATTTCCCCAATTGGAACTCAATCACAAATAACTAAAGCCGCGGAAAAGGGTGTGGTTTTTAAGGCTCTCGATCCGTAAATGGGTTATCTTTTTTGCTTCACGGTTATTTTGACCCACGGTTTCATCCTCAGATAGCTTGTAAATTATGTTTCGCGAAATTTCGAAAGACTGTCAATTTTTGATCAAATTTTCATATAGAGCACATTGTAGCTAATATTGTTCATAGCTAGCATGCTACGCATAGAATGTTTGTTTAGATATGGCCGACATAGCCAGAAAGGCCTTCCATGTGAGACTCTAGAAGTTCGTACAAAGTAGAACGATGACTAACATTTTAAAAATACACACTATGGTTGCAAAACATGCTCTACGCATTATTCGGACTTCAGCAGGATCATCTACAATTATTGTTCAAGCTGGTCGAACCGCTTATTATCATTTTGTGCTTTGTTATCTAAGGGTTGAAGCGAATTGTTTGACTTCCCTTGCGGTGTGCTAGAAACATCTCAAGCATCCCGGAGACTTCTGTTACTAATAAGGAAAGATAAAACTTTCGGCAGACTGGCAATACTCCTCTGCCAACGCAAAATATTAATATTCATTCACTTAGCCACTAACAACGCTAAATGTTGACCAGAAAGGTAATCCATGTACGTCGTAGAAGTTCGTAGAAAGAAGAACGAAGTTTTTATACATCGAAAATGCTGGGTGCTCCATTTGATTGACAAGTTTATTATCTACCGAAAAAATGTCCCTTATCAAAAGATGCCGTTGTGTAAGCTACATCACACAAAGCAATTAGCACTGCTTCCTTAGATCAATGAATACCCATCTGTTTTCCACTGCGGTGTGATTGCTGAAAAAACTAGGGGACACTGCGCGGAAACATCGCAAGCACACAAACACAGGGTTATCCCAGAGACTATTCACATGAGGGAGGGTCTCCCAAAAAAAAGCTATTGCTACTATAGATTCAGTTGCCTGACAAACATTTCTGTAGGATCTACTTGCAGTTGCTCAATTAACATCATACCAGAATACATGAACGAGGAGCAGATGAAAAGTATCTGGCATATATCGAACCGTGAATTGAATATTAACTTTAGATTTTCTTAAAAGAACAAAAAGCTTGACAAGTGAGATATGTCGTGAAGTAAAAATCGACTAAACATCAAATGACCTTCGTTGAAGAGAGAATGCTAGTATATGCATTATATACTTCCTAGTCGCGTCAGAGAAGTTCTTACCTTAGGGACGTCCTGGCTCACTGCGCGCCCCTACCTCAATAAGAAACCGCGTAACTTTGACCACCACTCTGCGGCACCCCGGCTTCACTAACTTTGATCAGGAGCCCAACCTTGATACCTCAATAATTCGACTCTGCGAAATTGCACAGTGACTATTATCACAAAGAGTTGAAATACTCGTTTGTGCATACGATCTTGAAAAAGGCAAATACAATCTTACCTTTACGTAAATGCATAGGGTGAAACACAGGCTGTACTCTGTCTAAGCTCTGGGGCACTAAATATCTATTGAGCTCGCTATCCTTAGCTTTCGTAGCAAGCACAAAGGGAAAGGGGACCACGAGCGAGCGGCCGCCATTCTTAACTTGGCCCAACCGCCTTCCAGACCCTTATTCAAACTGTCATTGTGACAGCCAAAACTGCAGTCATTGGTCATTGACACCTGATTGTGTTTCGTTAATAATTTACGTTCGCTAGATCGGCCGGCGGAAGTGAAGTACTTGCCAGCTAAATAATGAAGTCAACATCACGCAACAACAGCCAACAGCGAGCAGCCAGCATGCGGTTAAGAAATCCAGCCAGGACGTGTAACATTTGGTTAACTTTCCTAGCCGGGAACCAGTATATTAAAAATCTCAGCCAGGAAGGTGTCTAGATTCGTAATTTCCAGCCAGCAGATTTTCTTTATGGGGAACGGATTTTTTGAGGAACGGCTCCGGTAAACCCTCCTGCATTTTGGCGTAAGGACGACCTCGATTAGGCCTTTCTTGTTGGGCAGCCATCAGTGAAAATGACGCTCGAGTCTCATTCAATTTAAAACGACAAACAATATTGCATCGACTCCAAAATTTGGTCACGATACTAAGGAGATCTCAGGAGAGAATACCCGTTAAGAAGTAAGGGTAGATGGACCCCGAAACAACAAGATTTGAACGGATTCTACCAGCGTATTTCCCTCCCTCTCACAGCCATCGTTCCGGCCCGGACCAAAGTGATCAAAATTCGCACATGCGCGTACCGTGACAGTCCCGCTTTAAATAAAGTATTGTACAATTATGCAAATCTAGTTGTAAATTGAGCCCTCGTGGTGTAGGGACAACTCTTTTGACCCTTGCTATTAGGGTGACCCTACCAAAGGGCGGAAATAATGTACGTGAAACGGCAACCGGGTCCCCCTATCAAACGTTAGACGGGTCCCCCTATCCCCTAGGGTCCACCTTCTTCCATGTGAACAGGCCCTTACAAAGGAAAAGTTGGAGATTCAGGATTGAAACATGTCATCTATCCCCTTTTGCCGGCTGGGAAAAACATTGGAGCTGAAACATTGGAGCTTCCAAAAAGTTCATTTATTCATTTATTTATCAAAATCTCATTTCTTCCCCAAGCGTTGAAAAATGGAAAATCAAAAATAGTCTTATTTTTTTATCGAAGACAAAAAGCCCTTGCAAATGCGGAATTAGTCAGTTTCGATGGCAAAAAGGTGGCACTTTTTCACAGCCGGAAAAGCTTGCAAAAAGAATTTTAGAAAAAAGCTGACTTTTTTTTGGAAAAAGGTGGACCTTTTCCGATAATTTTCTTGAAAGAGAAAATTTGAATAAGGTAGGGTATTTTCGAGCATTTCAGAAGTGAAAAATATGGAAAGTAGGAAAGATGTTATTTTCTAGGATCAGAAATGAAAGTCAAGTGGGAAGTAGAATTGCAATATTCGACTATTTTGCGCAAATCGGGGGCTAAGGAGAATGCAAGAGCAGGAAGTAGATGCCATTGTGAGAGAAAGTGTTGATGAGGTGAGCAATAAGTTTTTAACAAATTAACCTCTAGAGTTATTGCACTTTCCCGTGAAACTTATTCATCTAGAATCACGTCAGCTAAAGCACAAAGGAGAATTCATTTCAAGCCATCATAGACGACTGTGGAATTTGGTACGCTGCGTTATTATAATGCTAATTTATGCCCATGATTCCACGTTCATGTCCATGATATGATCATCCAAGCGTTACTAGCGTTCACATATAGCTCCAAATCAAATTTGTTATCTCGCTGTTATTTGAACATAATTTTTACGGCTACCAATACATCATTCATCTCATGGTAACTATTCTTGTGATAAGAGATTTCTTTTTTCTCTTGGGGAGCTTGACAGTGAACCAAAGTATTAAGCTTTATATTATAATTTGAAATACTTATTTCATGTTCAAATAATTTAAAAACACTGACATTATGCGTTTCCCGGGCGTTTACCCTTTTAGGTTGGCCCTACGTATGGGCGTAAAATGATGCTGGGATATGTTCGAAGCAAAGGATATACCATCTCCAGAAGGCAGCTAACTCAGTCTCTTCGACGGGTAAATCCTGTCGATCACGAAAGGAGAAGGACTGACACTGTCAGGCTAAGAAACCCTATCCCGTATAGAGCACCTTATTTTGGCAACAAGCTTCATTGTGACCAAAATGAGAAGTTGGCAATGTATGGATGCACATTTTACGCATTCAGCGATGGCTGCAGTGGGAAAATCATTCAGCTTTTTCTTATGCCTGTGAAAAACCCTGTCGTCATCTACGAAAAGTTTAGGTAAGGGCCTTGATCGATACTTTATACTTTATGAGTCATCAAGCTTAAAAAATGTTGCTGTCAACAGGTTATTAAATTCCCATGGTCAATGACAACAAAACAAAGAGTCGAAATTGTTTCCCCTTTAGTTTTTGCTTTTCAACTTCATTTTGTCGTTCAAATGATAGTGAAGAATTACTCTTATTAGCTCATTCAGAAAATAAATGAGTCTCTCGGATGAAAAACGATATTCAGTATGGAGTTTGCTTTATTTTTTCCAACAAAGAACAGAAAAAGTCAACATCGTTTCTAAACTTTTTGTATTTATTTCATTGTTTACAGAGAGACATTGTTAGTTGAAGGGATCTGGGATATGGTCCGAGTAGACCATGGTTCTGAAGCTTCCTAGTCCAGTCCCTGAACTCCCCTTCGCGGCTCCTGTAGCCCATGGTGTCGCCGAAAGGAGAGTCCTCTCCTTTCGGCGACACCATGGGCTACAGGAGCCGCGAAGGAGAGTTCAGGGACTGGACTAGAAGCTTCCCTGATGCTTTTGTGCAAACAAGTCTGAGGAACTATCGAGTTAACACAGCGTGTGAGCCATACAGGCAAACTCAATCTCGACATGTAAGCGACGAATGCTGATCAGTAGCCCGCGTAGCAAGCGTTTCTGTACTGTGGAGTTTTAGGGTCAGGGAAAAGAAGTACGAGAGATTTTCGATGTCCTGGCCGCGCGAAATGAAGTGGGGGGGGGAGGCTCCCACGGGAAACGCTTGCTACGCAGGCTAGCTTATCAGTACAGGCATGTTTCAGATCAGAAACAGTAACACGGGCACACAACGGAGCTGTTTCTCAGAAAAGTGGTTCCTCAACCCCTTTCGCTGTTCTGCTGCTGGCAAAATAATTGTAGCAGCTGTCTGGCTAGCAACTCACCACCGCGTGGGCCTTCGCCGGGAGAAGTTTTTAAAATATTCAACGACTTCCTTTTTTGGGATATAAATTGCTCTTTGTTTTGATAAATGTCTACTCAGAAGTACTTCAAATTCATGTGTAAATTGGAAAATCTTACTTTTGGCATGGCGCGAAATCGAGCAGTACGCGTACGTGGCCATAGCCTCAAATAAACAGAATGATAACGTTGACAAATGGTTAAATTCCGAAATAAACACGTGGGCTGCCCCTTTTTATTAGATTTTCCATTTTCGCCTCCGTGTGGTTAAATGCCTCTGGGAAACAATTTCAAAAAAATTCCCATTCCTGGTAAAAAGAAACAGATTAATTTTTGCCAGCATATTAGATTTTTTCACGATCAACGAAATACCGCCAAAAAAGACTTTTTAACGCATTTTAACAAGTAGTAAAAGACGATGTAGTAAAAGTTTCTAACCATTACAGAAACAAATAAACAAACAAGCTTATCTAGCTCGTATGAGCCAATTGGGGAAGATTAAACAAAGAACAAACTGATAATTGAGCAAAAGAACTGCCCGAACCAAATCCCTATCCTGCCTCCTCTTATGACTATTCTGTAACCGTGTCCTGTTTGCGGTATAACACTTCACAACATCTAACCCTTTTCCATGCACAGAACTTGCCAGCAGAAAGAAAATGGCCAGAGTTGAATCAACGCGTCATATATCCTATAAAGAGTTGTCTCGTAAAAATGGAGGGTAATCTACAAATCGACATGCTCGACCCGACAGTACAATTTTGTGTTTCCTATATTACTATGAATACAGCTGAAGCTGGTGCGAAGAGGGTAGTCGCTGCCTGGAACATGCATCCTATTGAAGGTATGCGAAGTGGACTAAGTCGGGCCAATTTTGCATGAGGGTAATATGCACGAAATACAAAACAGAAAAAAATGAAAGAAAAATGTGGAAGCAATCGATCTTTGTGACATTGCTTTTCTGCTTTTCTGCTTTTACCTATACTGTATAGAAACAATGACGCAAAAAGACTGTTTCATTGCTCGTTTTTTCGTTGTCTGATTATTTTCTTAAACTTATCACAGAAAGAAGCAACAGAGTGCCAGAACTCGTAGCAGCGACAACAAGAAGAATCCACCCACTGGACGAACAAGTTGTGCCTACAGCTGATGAGGCCATTCATATGTACATTGATGCCGGTGGTACCGTAACACGTGAATCTCTATTCGGCATTGATCCACTCGCAAATTATCCGAATCGCCATGCTAGACGACAAGCAGATTTCAACTCCCTAGTTACCGGAAACGAAACACTGTTTGAGTCAGCGATATTGTCGTATGCCAATATCACCAAGGATCTGTCATCATAAACTTTCTCTACTGCATATAACTCATATCAAAACGTTAAGTCATATCTAAACTAATGTACAAAGTTATGTTTGTAAACTAGATTGAAATTTATTCGAAAAGGACTGCTAGTTTGAGTTCCTATGTAGAATGCTAATTGGCCATTTCGTACCCCATATGGGTACAGTCTCTGGACACGAATTTGCTTGTATGTATGTATGGATTACAGCGCGCCATGTGAACATGTATTTGAATGTAGTTCGGAAATGAGCGTGGCGCGCTGACAGCACCCTAGCACCTCTTGACCCCGCACCTCCAAATAATAGGCATTATTCAGCAAAGGGTGTGGCACGTGACTATACTACTTTGGCACCCTTCCTGGTAGACTTGCCCCAAGTCGTACTCTATGTTTTTCCTTAGAACAATGTGAAAAAAAAAGAACACGGCCCGGTGGAGCGCGAGAGAGTACGACTTGTTTCGCTCGCACGCTTTCGATTTTAATTTGCATATTTTTGCCGCGAAAAACGAATGCAGAACAGCGCGCGCACAAAGTGGCGTGATCTTCGTCAGCAGTGCGCGCCGTGAATTTTGTCAACAACTGAACATTTGCCTAAGAATCAAGACTTTTGTTGCATGATTTCGTCGTGTTATAATGCTAGTTTTGGAAAATTTATCTTAAGAAATGCTTACGAAAATTCATCAGAATAGATCTACAAGTGGAAAGACTTTGAAGCGCAGCGTTTGATACCTAAAAGATGTTTTCGCCCAACAGAGGATGTTTGTTTGTGCGAAAAATATTTTTCGTTTCAAATCGCGCGAATGAACGACGATGGCGTAAAATGTGACGTCAAACTTTCTCTCACTCGGATTGGATGTTTATCAGACACACCCCCGACCTAAATTTAGGTCGGTAAAAACTGGCGGGAAGCGAGCGAGAAAAGTCCGTTGTACAAAATAAGCCAATTAAAAAAAAGAGGAACAGCGGACTTTGGGAAAGTCTACCTTCCTGGCCAAAGGGGAAAAACTGTTATTCAGAAATGGGCGTGGCATGTTGACTATACCACCCTAGTACACCTCTTCCCCCCCCCCCCCCCCAAAAAAAAAAAAAACTAAATATACTATATATTCAGCAAAGGGCGTGGCATGTTGCTATCCACTTTGATACCCCTCCTGGCCAAAGGGAAAAACTATTATTCAGAAATAGGCGTGGCATGTTGACCCTACTACTCTTCTTGGTGTAAAGGAAAAAAAGAACTATTTTCAAAAATGGGGGCGTGGCATGTTGACTATACCACCCTAGTAGACCTCATGCCCCCCCCCCCCCCCAAAAAAAAATACTATATTCAGTAAAATGCGTGACATGTTACTATACCACTCTGATACCCCTCCTGGGAAAAACTATTATTCAGAAATTGGCCTCTTGTCCTGAAGGAAGAAAAGCCGGACTATTTAGAATAGGTTTGGCATGTTACTATATATTATATCAACCTATTATTCACGAAATGGGCGTAAAACCTATTGGTCCAAGGAAGAAAACTATTATTCAGAAATGGGCGTGGCACGTTGATTGAAACACCCTAGTACTATTTTCAGTTGCGCGTGGCGCGGCCTCGAGAAAAACTAAAGATGTGACGTCATAACGCTATGTTGTCGAGTGCCTGTGCACGTGTTATACCAGAGAAACACTAGGAAAACATTTCAATCCAGAAATCAAGAACATTGATAATCAATGAAATAATGGATTAATGAACTAGTGGACGTGATCCGACTACATGTTTTCCTTGGAGTCTAACGCGAGTTTCTGATCGATTCAAGGTTAGCAGAATTAATAGCAGAGACAGTCGTGTTCCAACAATTAGAGATTTATTTGTGCGAGCGGGGATGAAGGCGGAGAAAGTTGTATTTAAAAGATGCCTTATGTAATAAACGATCTGCAAGACCTAACAAAGTACGGTATAACTTTGTTATCAAGCTCTCGACTTGGTTGCGGGATGACACGACTGGATTATTTTACCGCGCAATCGCTACATTTCAGAATAATTGTGATTAGAACATTCGTCAACATCATTCCTTGTCTGATGGCAAAAAATACCAAACATATCGACAAAACAATCTACAATCTACAACGTGAAAACAATCTACAATCTACAACGTGATTGTTCCATTTCAAGTCATTAGATATTGTAACGCCGAGAATCTTCGCGCAGTCAGTGACTGGAAGTTCTTTACCGTCGACAAAGAGGGGTGGAAAATTATGAGAGTTCTTCTTAAAGTCGATAATCATCTCCTTACACTTGTCGGCGTATTAAGAAAGCAAACAAGCGCCTGTATTTTATTGTTCTCTTGAAAAGGGCTCGCGTCCCTCTTAATGACATCGTCAATTTCTATTGTACAACTATTAGACCTGTACTAGAATACTGCGCTCCTGTCTTCCATCATGCGCTCCCCGCTTATCTCTGCGAGGATATTGAACGAATCCAAAGAGAGTACTTTCTATTATATCACCGGACATGTCATATCAGGACTGCCTTGGGAGCCTAGGCCTGCCAACGCTTAAAGATAGACGTAACGAATTATGTAGGCAATTATTCGATTCTATCGCGTCCAACCCTGAACACAAGCTACATCATCTGCTGCCACCTAGACAAAATTCGGACTATAATCTAAGGCGTAAAAGGACTTATAATTTGCCACGTGCCAAAACGGAACGTTTCAAGCGCTCTTTCATTAACGCCATGTCGAAGTGAGAGTCAGGAATAAAGAATCAGGAAATCCACAGCTTTTAACTTAGTTAATAGATTAAGTAAATTTAAATATATTTAAATAAACTATTGTCATTATATTAAGTATTTTTATCCATTTTTATATATATAATTATTTGTAAAGCCAAATATTTTTATAATTTTACTATGTATATAACGCAATTCAGTTTTTATAACTGCAACGTTTTATCGAATTAAACTATCTATCTATCTTCATCCAACTCTTTCGTAATTGAGATGTATTGCTTGAAACTGTTTATCTTCGAAATCTGGAGATAGATGGTTTATATAGTTGTATTTCTAGCTTTCGATTACAAAATCGTTGAAGGTGATGCGAGGAAAACGTACACCAAATTATAATTATTCGCTTTCTAGAAAGGATAGAAGCTTGAAATTTAGAAAATATATTGTTTGACCTAGTAGATCAATGTTAATACCATGGATATTTTTTCGATTTGTTGAATGCCACAATCTGACAACGCGTTCCGACTGGTTTCGTGCTTGCCAAAACCGTGACGATAGCCTTCAATTAAAAATAAGATAAACCTGGATTCATTGCTACCAATTGAATAGAAATTATTGTCTTCAAAGCAACCTAATGACCCGGCAAAATTTCAGATTAATATTGAAGTGAAGCGGGGTACAAGATTTGTCACATGTTGTATAATCAATCGCAGAAACTACATTGCAAGCTAAAACCGCAACAACAAAGACCTTTATTGCTGAATGTCTCTGAGCAGAACTACAAATATATAACATGAATAAGTCACTTTCGCAACATAGCTCAAGATTCACGATATTGTATCAAAAGGCAAATATCGCTGAGCTAGGCTCTGGGTTCTGGAATAGGCCGTCTCTTGGAAGTGTGAATAAGGAAAAGGAACTCAAAGGTGGACGCTTCGTACGAATACACTTTTCTTCGTAACCATAAAACGTAGTGCCAATTACGCGTACCGTATTTACTTGACTGAAAAGCGCGCGCCGGGTTTTTCAGCCTTTCGCGGAGCAAAAATCTATTGAAAACTCTAGAATGCAAAGTTAATTTTAATCGCAACCATTGCTGAATACTGCTTTACTTGCGATCGTAGGGCTCAAGAATGGGTACGTGTGTTTTTCGGGAGCGGCGCTTATTCGAGTTAATATGGTAATTAGCTCATTCAAAACCGCAAGAAAATTTATACAGCTCATCAACATTGCATCGAATCAGCTGCTTCGGCTGCTTACAGTAACTGTAACATTTCAGTTTAGGTAAAATAGAGTTCCTAGCGGTTCTAATTAATTTTTACACAAGTCGTCAGAAGCTGAAACTCGTGAAAATGAAACGTATCATGTCCGTTTGCTCCGATACCGTTATCTCTTGTGACTGGAATACATCAATGGGGTTCACAGAGCAGACAAGGAGTTCTTATAGGTTATATACATTATATGAAGCCTACCGACTACTTTTAAGACAGCGCTATTCTGTACGCTCAGTACATCTGGACAAGGTCTTCGCCGTCGTCGGTTTCTACGTCCTGGTTCCATATGGGATTGTGTCACCGTCACTTGCATCCCCGTTGGCATCTGCCGTCGCAGCCGTTGGCGGAGAGGGGATGTCCTGTCCGACTGCTAGTGCTACATCCCGTAATAACGGCATAAGCGTGTAATCGCTTCTTGTTCTGCAGAGCGTGCACCTGGCTGTCATCGTGGGGTTGGAAGCATACCACTGCTCTACACACGCGACACAGCCGATAACGCGGTAGCAGGTGGTGCAGACTGCAGCCGGGAGTTCAGCGGTCCCAAAACAAATGGTGCAATACAGCAGCTGCTTCACGAAATCTTCGCTCGCCGGCGTTGGAGCTTGCTGCGATGTTGAACTAATAAGAGACCTCAGCTGCTCCACAAGTTCCTCGCCGCCCCGGTCCGTCTGCCTTTTCTGTTGTTTTTTCTTGCGCTTGCCGATCTGTTGAAGGAACTTGATCTCTTCTACATTGCAAGCGAAAACTCTCCTGTTACCCTTCCAAAAGCCTGAACCTGAAAGTAGGCGACAGTACAAAACACAGTAAATATCAAATCTAAGTGTCTGATCAAGGTGCGCGCGAGCGAGCCTAGCGACGTCCTTACGTAAACTTACCACATGTAATTTTTCCTTGCGGTATAATAGGAAGGTACTTGGAGTCGAGGAGTTCGACTGCAAATCCCAGCTTTTCTCTCAGCATTCTCTTAATGTTCTCTATAGTTGCCGTTTCCTCGTTCAAAGGTAATAAGACTTGATGTTTATCCAAGACACAACCATTAGAGGTGATTGTGGCATACATAATACTTTTTTTCCAAGTCTCCTTTTTCTTCTGCACAGAGGAGAACGCCGGCCTTTCAAAAGGCATAGGATTTCCATTTTGTCGGCTTGTGGAGGACTGCTGCACTGCAAAAGGTCTAGCAACCGGTGCATTCGGGTTTTGCTGATCTTGCTGGTTACTGGAAACTTGACTTGCGTCATCTCCGCTCACGATGTAAATCTTTGTCGTATCTTCCACTTCAAATTCCCATCGTCTGAGGGCAGAAGAATTTCCCCTTCCTCTTCGGTCTCAAGGTAGATTCCTAAAGGATTCAGCTTGAATATCAGTGCTAGGTTACTTGTAGTTAGCTTGACAACTCTCAGTTTGCTCAGTTTCGTTCCGTATTTCACGTTTGCGAACATTTCTGTCTTCCTACACAAGAGCTAGCTGCAAGCGCGGTGAAAGCACTAAAAGAGCTCCCGGACTTATATATCCTAATGGTGATGGACTTGACAGCGTATCTTCCAATAGAAGCAGGCAGAAAGAGCGGGAAATTGAATAGCCAATGCACACTCAGTTCCTTGACAATAGCAGTCTATCGAAATTTCACATTTGCTCCCACGCCTTGTCTATGTATTTGATGTGCTGTCTCGACTGTGTATCCGAGAGACAAAGTCTTTAATTAGGGCCGCGGAGGGGCGGGACCATTTTTAAATGTTGGGGTGGGGGGCTTTTTCAAGTAAGCAAGATATTTATTTCCGAGGAGTATGGCGCGGCATGCAAGAATTTTTTCCATGTAGAAGGCCTCGTCGAAGATATTTCAGCAATTTAATTTTTGGAATTGTTACCATACACTGTTGGCAAAGCAAATTTACAGGCAGTCGCATATAGAAACATTCATGTATCTGGGGGTTTTCATATAATCTCTCTAAACGAAATCAGGGTGATCAAGTCCTTACGTTTTCGTCCTTTAGCCGTAATCATATATATATAAATATAAATAGATTTAAGTTAAAAAATTTGACAAAACTGCCAACGCATAACTGTAAAAAACTTTCACTCGAGACGTTTCGGCTTTTCAGCCTTCTTCATCTAAATTAGCCGAACCATGTATGCTTTTTAAATTTTTATAATTTTTTTTGTCAATTTTAGCTGAAGAAGGCTGAAAAGCCGAAACGTCCTGAATTAAAGTTTTTTACAGTTATGCGTTGGCAGTTTTGTCACATTTTTCAATTCAAATCTATTCAATTTGTGACATTACTCCTGTGAATCAATTTTTGATCCGCGTAGCTGGACTTTGGGTTGGCCTAAGACTTTTGGAACTTTTTATTCTAGTCTCTACATAAATATATATATATTTAATTGGGGGCAACGCTAATTTCTAAATAGGCTGTTCTCGAGCATAGTCAACATGCCACGCCCACTTTGATTAATAGTTTTTTTCTCTTTTATCTTGAGACAGGGGGGAGTACTAGTATACTATTATATTAGTAAACTGCATGCCACGCCCTTTTCTTGAAATAGGCTTTGTTCTGTTGTGGAATGGATAAGTTCAGGCAGTCAAACAATGGGGGATGTCGTCGAAGTAGCACTGAAAGGGATGCAACACATGGTCACGTGATTTCATGTTATCGTTAATGTCATCAAACAGAAATAAATGACTATCTCAAAGTAAATGCGAACAATACATAGTCATGTATTCACTGGATAAAAAGAATTGAAACTTGGGGTATGTTGTGTATCTAGCAAGATATACTTAACTATATCTTTACATGGCGCGACAATCTATACATACGACGTACACAAATTCATGTCAGAGACTCATGGGGTACCGGCTAGCTAGGTGGACGCCAATATTCTATATAGGAACATAAAATAACCTTTTTCGAGTAATTGTCAATCTAGTTTACAAACACAACTTTGTATAGAAGTTTAGATATAACTTGCATGTCTTAATTTTGGGCAATACACGGTCAAAATGTAGTGATCCCCCCTCCAGGTACTATGGTTTTCGTGACCCCCGTCAGAGCTGTTTGTTAAAGTCCTTATTTTTTCACATCATTATTTTTCACATTTTTAAATGAAAGGCAGATAATATGTTAAAAAATATTTCAAAATAAAAATAACACAACGTCAAAAGCAGCGGTGTGTCGTCTAAATGGCTTTCACGGCTTGCAATGAGTTCTTCTTTGCGCTTTAGCTTGCGTGATTTTAGATGAATAAGTTCCACGGAAAAGGGCAATCACTGTTAAAAGTCAATTAGTTGCTGTTTACATGAGGGATCTCTTCCGCAAAATGTCTTCGCTGCGAAAATTTTGACAAAGATATCTCCTGGGAAAAACTTTTCTGACAATGATCTGCTGGGAAACATTTTTCAAGTTTCTTGAAGAAGAAAATTATGAGTGGCGATAATTTTCTGCTATTTTCTTGTTTCTGGCGGGAAAAAAGTTATCTTTCTTCCTTTTTTCCGTGGTCCGTTTTGTGCACCTGTCATGTTGCGATTCGTAGACTGAGGGAGGGTGTCCCTAGGTAGGGGCACTAGGGGGGGGGGGGGGGTCAGAGGATTTCGGGTAATACAAGGTCAAAATGCAGTGATCCTCTCTCTATAAGTACAGTGATTAACGTGATCCCCCTCAGAGCAGTTAAATGTTTTCGTGATCCCCCCCGCCCCCTATTTCACCTAGTAGAAGACAAGATTTACAGATAGGGGGTCGCATTTTTCTTTTGTTGCGCGCGAAGCGCGCCCGAATTTTGATAAACGCATTTCATCAAGCCTCAGAGAAAGTGTAGATGAGCATTCCGTTTTTTATGTATAGTAAACATATCCTCTAGGTTTTATTATTCATGCGCGCAATTGCGCGCCGAAATTATTATTATTTATTTGCGTGAAGCGCGGCCCAAATGACGAATTTCTATGCCTGTAACGTCGAACTCACGCTTACTCTTCTTTCAAACATAGTGACTGCCCGTCAGGCCTATCACTGCAGGGCATTTTTAGTAGAGTTTTTTTCCTCGCCAAGATACACTTGTTCTTGTGAACTGTGCGAAGGTAGTGTCTTCGTTGCGCGAGCTCCCAAAGACTACATTAAATGTTATACCACAACGCGCGCGTTTCTGGAATTCTGATTGGCTCTCAGTCATGGGTACATAAAAAGTATGTACCACGAAACGCGCCATCATCAGCGCGCGCGCTAAATAGAACCAATGAAAACATCGTTTTACCGAGCGCGCGCTCTGTTTTTGTATTTATTTTTGCCTTTTTGTTGTGGTTATAACAAATGTCCTCTGATTTTCCGTGGTATTTCCTCGGCTGCGCCTCGTGAGTCCACAACATTTTGACCACTTTATTACGTAATTCCGTGGTATATAAGAGGATATACCACGGAAAATCAGAGGACATTTGTTAAATATTCTTTATGCGCGCGAAGCGCGCAGAAATTTTTATGCATTGAGTGAAGTGAAGTAGAAAAATACAAATGATAGAGAAGTTGCTGGAATAGCTACTTCAAAAATTTCTTGTGATCCCCCCTTTCAGGGCTTCAGGTTCGCCCCAAAATGAAGTGATCCCCCCAAAAATCCTCTAAATATAAACTCAAGTGATATTTTAACCGACACTAGTATAGCTAAATATTCCGCCTGAAGAGTTTGACCTTGCAAGGGAGAGTTCCCGCTACGTTTTCGATGCAAAATACAGTCTATGAATCGCAAATGACTTGTGAGTGAAATATCGTCTTCAAATAAAGCAAACATAACGCTCCACAGCAGAATCCAATCATAAAGAAGCCACAAACAATTTTGCTGTATGCTTTAAACAAAATATTGTACTATTATGCAAATCTAGTTGTAAATTGAGCCCTCGTGGTAGGGACAACTCATGTGCATGTGAAGGGGGCTATCTTTTGACCCTTGCTATTAGGGTGACCCTACCAAGGGCGGAAATAATGCACGTGAAACGGCAACCGGGTCCCCCTATGAAACGGCAGACGGGTCCCCCTATTTCCTAGGGTCCACCTTCTTCTATGTGAACAGGCCCTTACAAAGAAAACGTTGTAAATTCAGGATTGAAACACGTCATCTACCCCCTTTTGCCGGCTGGGAAAAACATTGGAGCTGAGACTCTCTTGGGAAAACATCACTGGCCGCCTGGAAAAAAGGAACAGATAAATTTTTCCAGCGCGGCTTTTGACCTTTTTTCTGACCAGAAACACCTAGAAAACACGAACCCCGGACGTGACTTTTGACTCTTAGTACAGTGTAAAGTGTTAGTAGGTTGCTACAATACTACCAGATAAGGGTGCCCCTTTCCCCCGGGGGCCAAGCCGAGAAACCTCGTTTTACCTCAGGGAAAGCTTCTTTGAGGGCCTGGCTAATTTGTTAATAGGTTTTGTTCTGTTTAAATAGCCCTTCTATTTGTGATAAGTTCGCTTCCAAAAAGTTCATTTATTTTTTTATTTATCAACAATATTTAAACATAAAAACAGTCCGATCAAAACACTTAGGAGTTACACACAAAAAAATTCAGCGCCTTCCTAAACTTCGAAAGAGATGTAATTTTCCGAATGTAGTCAGGAAGCGTGTTCCATTCCTTTGCCCCATTCTAAATGAGCTCTGATATTTTGTTATTGCAGACGCAAAAGATCTCTGTTGTGTGTATTGTATTGGTGGTAATCACGGGAGTAGCTAAAATCATGAAGTAGATAAGTGGGAGCAAGGCCGTGCAGACATTTGAAAGGCATGTATGGTACTTCCTGTGGTGTTGCAAGAAAGGCAAGCTTGCTATTTCGAAGTGCATCAAAATTTGAGCGGGAAAATAATCCGTGGCAAAAATCGGCAATTCCGCTTTTCTGATTTTTTTCCTCTTTGATCTCAGCAAATTGCCAAATTTCTCGATTTTGAAAGTTTTTCTTCAGCCAAAACCCGAAATATCCCCAACATTTTTCGGAAATTTTCTAAAATCCTGAATGCTGAGAAAACCCCCACTTTTTTGAAAAAACTACCCGACATATTTTGGTTTCACAAAACACACCAAAAATCAGAAAATTACCCTAGTAAACTCGATTTTCTTACTGCAAAATCACCGGAAAAATCTCCCACTCTTTTTCTTAAACAATATGCCGTTTTCCGGCAATTCTAGGCGCCTTGATTTCTGAATTTCTAACTCTAAAAATTGAAAGAAAATCAGGAAAATATACCCCTTATTTCCAAGTTTACCAAGAACAAATTGTCGAATAAAGTCTCCCTTTTTTTCAAAAAAGACTGTGGGTATTTTGGTTTGCGACAGAGAGCATAGGATACACTAGATAGTAGATACACCTGCTACTCCTCCACCCTATTCCAAGGAGTTGTATCAACCTCAAGAGCATTATAACAACACTGGATCAGTACCAGAGTACCCTGTATGACCATTGCCTTATTATGTGTATGGTGTATGTACACATTGTAGTAAGTTCTATACAGTATCCATCCTCCTCTAGCCAATTATCCAACATCCTTTCGGCTCGGTGCATTTGCCGTCTGTGTTTTGTCGTAAACATATAATACATACACCTATTTTAGAAAAGGTTGCACCGTCACAGCTGCCTATTATAGCGTGCGTCGGGAGAAACTAGGTAGAAAAAAGAAGTTAATTTTCGTGTTAGCCAGTGCAAAATGTTTTTGCGAGCAATGTATAAGCAGGGTGATAAAAAATAATGGCTATTTAAAAAAAACAGTGTCCATGAGTTATGACGCATCGCAAGCAACAACGGACAGTTCTGGTGCAACCTTTCTGAAATAATATGACACATCACCAGGGGAATGGCCATATATGGGGTACTACAGATGCAGCGTGTTCGTAACAATGCTTTTGAGACAGATACACTCCTAGGGACGATAGGGGACGGATGTTTGATTCAGGTGTATCCATTGTTCTGTGTCGCAAAACGTAAATCTTTTTTTTCGAAAAAAGGGGGACTTAATTCTACAATTTATTATTGGTAAACTTGGAAATAAGTGATATATTTTCCCGATTTTCTTTTAATTTTTAGAGTTAGAAATTCAAAAATGAAGGTGCCTAGAATTGCCGGAAAACGGCATGTTGTTAAAGAAAAAGTGTGGGAGATTTTTCCGGAGATTTTGTAGTAAGAAAATCGAATTTACTAGGGGAATTTTCGGATTTTTGGTGTGTTTCGTAAAACCAAAATATGTCGGGTAGTTTTTTTCAAAAAAGTGGGGCTTTTCTCGGCATTCAGGACTTTAGAAAATTTCCGAAAAATGTTGGGGATATTTCGGATTATGACTGAAGAAAAACTTTTAAAATCGAGAAACAGGGCAATTTTCAGAGATCAAAGATAAAAAAAAAGCAGAAAAGCGGAATTGCCGATTTTTGCCACGGATTATTTTGCAGTAATAAAATCGAATTTCCTAGGGGAATTTTCGGATTTTTGGTGTGTTTAGTTCAACCAAAAAAAGTCGGACACTTTTTTTCAAAAGAGTGAGGGTTTTCTCAGCATTCCGTTTTTTAGGAAAAAATGGAAAAAGGTGGGGGATATTTCGGGTTTTGACTGGAGGAAAACTTTTGAAATCGAGAAATAGGGCAATTTTCAGAGATCAAAGATAAAAAAAAGCAGAAAATCGGAATTGCCGATTTTTGCCACGGATTAAAAAGGTGGCACTTTTTCCCAAAAGGTAAAGCTTGCAAAAATATAGAAAAAAGTAGTTTTTTTCTTGTTTTTGATCAATCTTGAAATTAAGAAAAAAGTGGATTTTTTTTTTGGAAAAAGGTGGACCTTTTCCGAGAATTTTTTTGAAAGAGAAAATTTGAATAAGGTCGGATATTTTCGAGGATTTCAGAAGTGACAAATATGGAAAGTAGGAAAAGGTGCTATTTTCTAGAATCAGAAATGAAAGTCAAGTGGGAAGTAGAATTGCCGGTTTGTGCCACGAATCCGTGGCAAAAATCGGCAATTCCACTTTTCTGCTTTTTTTTTATCTTTCATCTCTGAAAATTGCCCTATTTTTCGATTTTAAAAGTTTTTCTTCCGTCAAAACCCGAAATATCCCCAACATTTTTCGGAAATTTTCTAAAATCCCGAATGCTGAGAAAACCTCTACTGCTGAGAAAACCTCTAAAAAACTACCCGACATATTTTGGTTTTACGAAACACACCAAAAATCCGAAAATTCCCCTAGTAAACTCGATTTTCTTACTACAAAATCTCCGGAAAAATCTCCCACACTTTTTCTTAAACAACATGCCGTTTTCCGGCAATTCTAGGCACCTTCATTTTTGAATTTCTAACTCTAAAAATTGAAAGGAAATCGGGAAAATATACCCCTTATTCCCAAGTTTACCAAGAACAAATTGTGGAATTAAGTCCCCCTTTTTCCAAAAACGGCTGTGTGTATCTTGCGTTTTGTGACACAGAGCATAGGATACACTAGATACACCTGCTACTCCTCCACCCTATTCCTAGGAGATGTATCAACCTCAAGAGCATTACAACACTGGATCAGTACCAGAGTACCCTATATGACCATTCCCTTATTATGTGTACGGTGTATGTACACATTGTAGTAAGTTTTATACAGTATCCATCCTCCTCTAGCCAATTTTATAAAATAACTAAGATAGTACGCGCGCTCTCATTGGTCGACAGGTGTGTTTATATGAGAGTATATAAACACGGTTGTGACGTCACGCCCGGGACGATGTTTGCGCTGTCTTCTTTTTCATTCTTTACATATTTTGACAAAAATTTATCCAAACACTTGAAGCAATGAAATTGTGAAAGCAGTGCTGTTTTCTTTTTAGCTATCATTTGTCGTCCCATCATTAAACCACAAGTTCAAAGAATTGGCTTGTCTTCGACTTTTTTAGTCAAACGCATGTAAACTTTCAGGATTGTCAACATTTTCGTACGATTATAAGTACACGATATTTTTGTCCTCCGAAATCCTCTTCCCTCCCTTTATGAAACGATTTATTTGACTTCTTGGAACTTTTTAAAAGTATAAAGCTCGTACTAAGAGGAGAAAAACACAAATCAAGTTATAAAGCGACCCAACTAAAATTCTGAATTTGGAGACTTTCGGCGAATCGGCTAGCCAAAAATGAAGACCAAATTATGGAACAATTCACAATTTATTTCCACTTACTTTCCTATTCAAGTCCCTATTCAATGATGATCTTTCACAAGCCGAGTAGGTAAGAAATCGTTTGCTAGCAAGTATTAACAAAACATGAAATTCTTACCGGCGATCGGCGAACACCGACGGCACTGTCGACGAAACTTTAACTTGAGTTGCTTCAAAAATTCAATATTCGTTCATGCCATCAGCAACAATTGAAGCCCCCATAGTATCATTCCAGTCTGGTATTCAACATTTTGCTTGATTTGAAGATTGAAACAAGACACACGTCTTTTTTTGCTATCCAGCTTTTTCGCGATGCCGGCCGAATTTGCCTTTCCAAAACACGTCAAAAGGCTCAAGTCAACACGAAGGCCATTGTTGTACGGAAAATTCCTTTGGCTTTGCAATTCTTAACCCGTACATCCCTTCATTGACATTCGCTTATGCTTCAATTACAATAAACACCATAGAAGAGGTCAATAAAGTCGTCAAATGTTTCTTAGAAAGCAGTTTTCTCTCGCCTCCCCTTCGCAAACTTGCAGCCAACTGAGTGAAAAACTTGAACACATGCGATAATATAACACGCCCTCTGATTGGCCCGTTCAGGCCGTCGTGCGGTAAGGAGAATTTATATATTCACACAAAATGTTGAAATAAATTCATTTTAAATCTTTCGCTTCAAAAAGTGAAAGATATTTTATAAAAGCAATAGAGAACTTTTTCCCAGTGTCTACATACTCTGATGCAAACACTCGGGTAGGTTGGGAGAATTCACGACTAGTTATGCAGCCACTCGACCTTCGGTCTCGTGGCTGCATAACTGTCTCGAATTCTCCCAACCTCCCCTCGTGTTTAGACACGGAAAAAGTTCTCTATTGCTTAAATCCAACATTCTTTCGGCTCGGTGCATTTGCCGTCTGTGTTGTGTCGTAAACATAATACATACCTATTTTAGAAAAGGTTTCACCGTCACAGCTGCCTATTATAGCGTGCGTCGGGAGAAACTGGGTAGAAAAAAGATAATTTTCGTGTTAGCCAGTGCAAAATGTTTTTGCGAGCAATGTATAAGCAGGGTGATAAAAAATAATGGCTATTTAAAAAAACAGTGTCCATGAGTTATGACGCATCGCAAGCAACAACGGACAGTTCTGGTGCAACCTTTTCTGAAATAATATGACACATCACCAGGGGAATGGCCATATATGGGGTTACAGATGCAGCGTTCGTAACAATGCTCTTGAGACAGATACACTCCTAGGGACGATAGGGGACGGGTGTTTGATTCAGGTGTATCCATTGTTCTGTGTCGCAAAACGTATATCTTTTTTTCCAAAAAAAAGGGGGACTTAATTCTACAATTTATTATTGGTAAACTTGGAAATAAGTGATATATTTTCCCGATTTCCTTTCAATTTTTAGAGTTAGAAATTCAAAAATGAAGGTGCCTAGAATTGCCGGAAAACGGCATGTTGTTTAAGAAAAAGTGTGGGAGATTTTTCCGGAGATTTTGTAGTAAGAAAATCGAATTTACTAGGGGAATTTTCGGATTTTTGGTGTGTTTCGTAAAACTAAAATATGTCGGGTAGTTTTTTTAAAAAAAGTGGGGCTTTTCTCGGCATTCAGGACTTTAGAAAATTTCCGAAAAATGTTGAGGATATTTCGGGTTATGACTGAAGAAAAACTTTAAAATCGAGAAACAGGGCAATTTTCAGTGAGATCAAAGATAAAAAAAGCAGAAAAGCGGAATTGCCGATTTTTGCCACGGATTGTCTTGGCCATAAAATACTCAAAATCCAAAGTCATTTAAAGAAAAAATATTCAGCGGGAAAGGTAGGCACCTAACAAGGGTGTCCTATCCATATATGGGTATAGACCCCCCACAAGGGTATATCACGCCACCAACTAGGCGGCCATTTTCGCTTTGCGTTGGAAAGCGAGGATTTGTAGAAATGTCCTTAGTAAATAATCAAGATTTACAAGACGAAACTGCGCTTTTCAGCTCAAAAACCGACAACAAATCGCCAGAAACCCCAAGGGGTTTGCTTAATGACGAAAAAATATTGGAGGAGGGCGAACTGAACGACGAAATCGACCCTGACGCCACCGAGCAACAAGCACTACACGAGGCTCGCTTGACGATGAGTGGTTTCTCGCCTCCACCCTCAAACTGGCAAGGACGGAAGAGATCCTTTCAAGCTCAGGATGGCCGGTTGAGTCTTCATGCTCTAAGTCGCTTTTCTGAGCGTTTGGAGCCGAGTACAAAGGTCGCTTAGGCGACTTCTCATTCAGCAACCGAGCCGAGTATGAACGTCGCTACGGCGACTTCTTATTCAACAACCGACCCCTTCGCTTCGGCCCTTTTGGCGGCCAAAGAAGAGGCTGCGAAAAAAGCTTCAAAGGTCACGGTTGTGGATGGTATTCCTCATCATGCTCGTTATTGCATGTGGAATATCGATGAGGAGTTGAAGGAAATAATCGATATTTATTTCCGTTCGTGCATGGAGGACAAGGCTCATGCACAACTGGCTAAGCAGTTTCCCAAACCGGACGTGCCTGCATTACACGTCACTGAGCTTTAAAAATGGCTCATTCTCATTCAAGGGAAACAGTCGCTAGCTAATCTCTACATCTACAGCGTAATTACATGGATGCTGCAGGACCACTATGTATTTTACTTCAACACCTCAAAAAGGATCCACAAGCTGTTCGGGTTCAATCAATCTTGTTCTGAAGAGCTTGCGTTTACTGGGCCACGCAGTGTCTGCGGTTAGTAAGAACAGGCGACAGGATATAGTCAAGACCTGTCATATTACAGACATTACCGAACTGGGTAAACATTCTGACCTGATGCAAAAGTTTCCGTTTGGGGAATCCAAGGCAAAGGAACTAAATTTTGTTGGTGGATTAGCTGAGAAGGTCTCAAAAGCCATTCAGCCCCCAAATCAGAAAACCTCCAACAGAAAGAAACCTAGTAGTAAGGCATCATTTCCTTCAAGGAGACCAGACACAAAAGGAAACAACTCAAATCTATCAAATAATACTTCTCAGATTGGTTTCCAGAAGAATTCTTTCAGTGATCAGCAGCCCTTTCGGAGAGGTCCCCCTCAAGGCAAGCCTTCCCTGGGAGGGAGAGACCAGAGGCGAAACAATGGGTACAAGCCAAACACTGGCAGAGGCCAAGGGAGAGCCTTCAACCAACGCAACCAAAGGTAAGACTACCAGAAATTATTCTCCCTACTCTCCCATTCATGTCGGAGAGCAGGGAGGTTGCGCTATTTCCTCAGAAATTGGGAATGGCTAACATCAGATCAGTGGACACTAAACACTGTAAAGGGGTACAAACTGGACTTTGTGGAACTACCAGTCCAGTCCAGACTCCCTCGACCTCCCCCATTGGACCCTCCTCAGCTTTCCCTAGTACAACAGGACATTTCGAGCCTGCTAGACAAACAGGCTATAGTAGAAATATCTCCCCATCTAGGGCTTTTCCTCAGCAACCTCTTCCTGGTAGAGAAGAAAGGGGGAGGGCAGCGTCCAGTTATCAATCTGGCTGACCTAATCTCTTTTATTCAATACCATCATTTCAAGATGGAAGATCTCAAGGTTGCTGCAGATATTTTACGCCCTCAGGATTTCATGTGCAAAATAGATCTGAAAGATGCATATTTTGCGGTGCTAATTCATCCAGAGTACCAGAGATACCTGTGCTTCCAGTTTCAGGGAAAACCTACCATTTTCGTTGCCTCCCGTTTGGATTAACTTCAGCTCCATGGGTTTTTACGAAAATCTTAAAACCTCTGCTAGCTTATGTGAGGAGAATGGGCATAAGGGTATGTATTTACCTGGACGATATGTTGATCCTCAATGCCCACAAGGATGCAGCTCAACGAGATGCATCTCTAATGGTTTATCTGTGGGAAAATCTGGGCTTCATTGTGAACAGGGAAAAATCTATTCTCTTCCCCTTGCAGGAAATGGAGTTCCTAGGGGTTCTGATAAACTCCCACACCATGAACTTCTCACTTCCCAGGGACAAAGTAAGCAACATAAAGAAGGAGTGCAGGAAATTGGTAAGTTCTCATGCAGCTTCCCTCTCAGATCTTGCACACATAATAGGCAAACTAACAGCAACCAAAGCAGCTGTATTTCAAGCCCCGTTACATTACAGGGCCCTTCAGCACCAGAAAAACCTGCTGGGTTGGAAAGGGGGTCCCGTTTCTCAGAAGGTGTCAATAGATCAGAAGTGCATAGACGATCTGAATTGGTGGATATTGAACCTATCCACTGCCAACTGCAGAGCAGTGAAACCCCTCCTTCCCAACCTGATGATTCAGTCAGATGCCTCGGGGTCGGGTTGGGGGCAGTATGCGACTCAGTAGAGACAAGGGGTACATGGTCTCTCCAGGAGGCCTCCCTACACATAAACTGTCTGGAGTTACTAGCAGCAACATATGCAATAAAAGCTTTCACGAAATATCATTACAACATTCATGTGTTAGTCCAGATGGACAACACATCAGCAATATGTGAACAAAATGGGGGGAGCAAAGAAGGGGGTGTTAGACTTACATGCCCGTACCCTCTGGGATTGGCGTCTGGCCAGGAAGAATACACTCCGGGCAGAACATATTCCAGGCCGCTTCAATGTAATAGCGGACTCAGAATCTCATGCGAAACAAGATGCAGCCGACTGGAAACTGGCCCCGGAAGTGTTCTCGTCTCTGAGTCAGATTTGCGGTCCCTTAACAGTGGACCTCTTCGCCAACAGGAACAATGCTCAGCTGACCAGATTCTTCAGCTATCTGTCAGACCCAGAAGCAGAGCAAATCGATGCTCTGACTCAACCTTGGAAGGACGAGTGGGGTTATGCCTTCCCTCCATTCAATCTAATTCTCAAATGCCTGAGAAAGATAAGCAGCGAGGGGGCATCAGTTCTGCTTGTGTGTCCAATTTTGCCAGCTCAGGCCTGGTATCCACCTTTACTGAGCCTTTTAACTCACGACCCAATTTACCTTCCACAGAAACCGAGATTGTTGCTCGACCCTCTGGGCAACAAGCACCCAATGGTGGTAAGCAACTCCCTGTCACTGGCAGGATGGAGAGTCTCAGGCAACATTTCTCGGCAGCAGGCACATCAAAGGAGGCTTCAGAGATTCTCCTCTCTGCCTCTCCCTCTGTTGGACGAGATGGTCTGGTTGGTGTCTGCAACGACAGATTGATCCCTTTTGTCCACTTGTGAAGAACATACTCCTTTTCCTGACTGACCTGTTTACTCAAGGTAAGCAGTATTCCACAATTAATACCTACAGGTCCGCTATCAGCTCCACTGTGCCTCCTGTAGAAGGGGCACCAGTTGGCCAGCATAAAGCTAGTGTGCAATTTTATGAAAGGGGTGTTCAACAAGAGGCCACCCCAACCACGCTATGCTGTCACTTGGGATGTGGCTCAGGTCACCGGTTTTCTTGAGAAACTTCCCAATAACAGTGACCTTGACCTTAAACAACTGACTAAAAAGTGTGCAATGCTTCTAGCACTTTCCAGTGCCAAGCGCCAGTCAGATCTGCATGCTATTGATTTATTCATGAAGCCACTTCCAGAAGGGATATAATTTAGAATTCCTGGTTTGACAAAACAAGGACTCCACGGAAAACTGTAGCATTCTTTTTCCCATCCTTAAGTGATGTCCCAAAGGTCTGTCCTGTGGCATGCTTACAGGAGTTCCTCGTTAGGACAAAGCCCGATCGTATCTCTGTTTCTCAAGACAGTAAACAACCTCTGTTTTTGGCTACTGAGAAGCCCTTTTTACCTGTCACTTCCACCTCCATAGGAAGATGGTTAAAGCAGTTACTTGAAGCAGCTGGTGGGGACACCCAACTCAACCTCAGCAGCAGCGAGAGGGGAAGCGTCTATCAGTGACATCTTGGCCGCTGCAGATTGGACTAGAGAAACAACCTTCAACCGGTTTTACTATCGACCTCAGTACTCTGATGTCTTTGGCAAGGCAGTCTGCCCTTAAGTCAGTGCTAGCTTTAAACGAGACCAATTAGTGAATTCAGAGTGCAACATGTTATAGAATTGTAGATTGTGCTAGGCTACATAGTAGCTGAAGTACAATCAGAATTCTGTTAATGTTGCACGAAGAATTCACCACCCTCCCACAGGGTTTGACTATCTTGCCAATGTTCCTTCTTATTTCCAGATGGAACTTGTGATCCATGCTCCGGCTCAAGTGTTGTTACTTCACAGCTGTGATGTTGTACTATGATTAAAGATGTTTATTTTCACATTTATTATGTCTAATGTTGTTACATTAGCAAAGCTCAATGGCCGCCTAGTTGGTGGCGTGATATACCCTTGTGGGGGGTCTAATATATAGATTTAGGCACTGCCTAAAAGCGGAACTCGCAAATAACAACAATTAAGCACTACTTCACTGACAATCAGGCCACATATTTATTGAACTACAAATCCTTCATTATTAAGATGTTATTTTACACTTTTTATACACCTACTTCATAAATGAATAAAAAAGGTTGCACATGTACTGTTAAATAGCTAATTATTCACATCAGTATTTTACATGCATTTCACAGATACAGTGTAGTAACCTAATATCCATGGAAAGCTGTGCGAGGCGTGGGGGACTCCCCTATTTTTGGGGCGGTGGTGCTTGTCAGGAACTTCAGGAAAGTCATGCTAAGTCAAAATGACACATTTACAAAAAAAAGTCCGTGAAAGTCATGAATAATATTCTCTTAGTATAAATCCTGACGGCTCTATCGCAAAACGAAGGACACAATCCCGAAGAGAAGAAGGAAATCCCTCCAGTGGGCATGTTTTTGTTGGAAAAGACTCACTTTAATTCAAGCTATTTTTTAAGCGAGGGATAAAGCCGAAAAAATATCAATAATATAAACTAAAAAAAATCACGGGCATCAGCTACAATGTAGTCTATATATTAATACCGTAAGAGAAATCGTGTCCGCACTCACTCCGCTTAGCCCTGAAGCTGTGCCGCCAAAAGAAGTTCGCAAACCTGAAGAGAAGCTAGAAGTCTGGACCGTGGGCGTGTTTTTGTTGGAAAAGATTCACCCTGGGCAAAGTTCTAATATTCAAGCGATTTCTTAAGCGAGGGACAAAGCAGCACACACGCCTAAATCGAGGAATGCTCACTGGCACTATAGACTAGACGAACTTTCGGAAAATCGTACTTCATGAGGCACTTTTTAGTAAAAGCTGGCAACAAGTGCCATCTTATGCGAAATTTTACGCTGAATCCGAATTTTTTTGTTGCCAACGCAGATTTTGCATTTTAAGAGGTGAAACGACGTCATGATTGACAGCTGTCACACAAACCTCTACAATGAATTTTTCGCCGATTTTTCTTTTCAAATTTTAACGGCCAGTGAAATTCAGATGTATAAGTGGCAATGTGATATTCAAAAAAATGTATCTATATTATGGGATAGGGTGATTGATGGGCGTAGAACGTCATCCAAAATGGCGGATCCAAGATGGCCGCCGTGCCGCAATTTTGGATATCTGTTGATTGTTTGAGGCCATCACGTTCAAAGGCTAAACTTAAAAAAAATAAAAGACAAAACTTAAACGATTCTACAATACATAAAAAGTAGCAACTGACGACTATGGTGGAAAGAGAATAATATATAGGTAAATATATGATTGTTGTTAGTGAATTTACGTAGGAAGCGCAATCCACAAAATTATAGCAAGTTAGTCGTCCCTACTGTAAAATTTCTCACTATGACTATTGATTCCAAAGCCTATCACTGAGTCAACTACATCTACGACTATTGTTTTAAATGCATGCAGAATATTCCTCTTACACACACAGGAATAATAATGACACGAAAAAGCAGGGATAAAGGTGGAAATCATTCTATGGCAATTTAGGCGTTGCTCCAGCCTTTTCCGAATAGCCTGGTGGTAGCAACTTTGAACTTATAAGCAAAAGTAGCGAATGTAAGACTTTAATTTGTCCTCGGAGTAGCTTTCCTCTCTATGCTTGAAAGCCCTTTCCTATTCCAACCCCTTTCTTGTCTGAGGTTTCCTTTTGAGGTTTTCTGCTGGTCCTGAGGTTTCCGCTATTTTTCGATTATGCCACGGGGGCAGCAGATTGCATGATCGTTTTGAACGAGCTTTTGATATAAGGACTTCAAAGGCACAGTTTTGTTGCCGGGACTGAGGATGATCATCGAAAAATGGTGATATCGTTTAGATTGTAAAATCAAGCGGCGGTGAATCTGATTCACCTTTTCATATTGATTTGCCTTTTATATATTTAATATGGCTTCATTTGACCAGCAGCACTGCATTTCATACTGTGATACCTTGAATTCCTGTCAGGTATTTATTTCCATGTCTTTTTTGACTACCAGAGTGATAGTTTCTAAAAATCAAATTTGACAATATGGCGGCCATCTTGGATCCGCCATTTTGAATATCACAGCAGCGCCATATCCGAATAATACGACAATTTTTCGTATAGAACATTCTAAACTATCCTGTTCAAGTTAAATATTCATTCGAATTTGAAATATAGCGACTTAAAACTATTTTAAGGGGTTCGCGAACAGCTGTCAATCATGATGACGTCATTTTCACCCATTAAAATGCAAAATCAGGGATGGCAACAGGAAAATTCGGATTCAGCGTGAAAAATTACATAAGAAAACTCTTGTTGCCAGCTTTTACTAAAAAATGCCTCATGCGCCTTAAATATTGCAATTTTCTGATATTTCGTCTAGTCTACTAAACAAGCGCTCACCTACAGAAATGAAAAAAAGAATTATGAAAATCATCAGGGTTCGAACCTGTAACTTTCCAGTTACTATACCCAAACCCTAACCACTACGCTATGAGTGAATTCGCTGGTTCGGACAGCTCGTTTTATTGATTACGTACCTTAATAGTATTAATCTTTAACGAGGCATATACTACTAGTATTGATCTTTAACGAGGCATATACTATAAAAATACACTAAAACGATGTATTAATCCTTATCCTGACTAGTAGTCTTGATAGTTCAGATAGTTTGAATGTTTTTAGGTCAATTTGAAGTAATATTATCAAAAATATCGTTAAATTATTCATGGTGAGCATTCCTCCATTTAGGAATGACGCAAAGCAGCCATCGCCGCCATGTTGAAAATCTCCCACAGAAACTTAAAAAGAACTCAGTTCGCGCAGCCGAAAGAACCAAAGACATTGAAACCTAAATGGTTCTCTTACAGATTAAATACAGGAATGTGCAGGATAATTCTAACTTGAAAGATTTGAGCTGAGAAAAATTTTCATTCAAGTTTCAACAAACGTACACACTACCTTGCTTCCCTCGGAGCACGCGCTAAGCGAGGGATAAAGCCGAAAAAATATACATAATATAAACTAAAAAACATTCTTAGTCCTTAGACCATTTTTACTTGACCTGTTTCTTCTCAGACACACGCGTGATTTTGTCGCAGCAATCAGGGAGACCAGTGCAAAAAAAAAACCTTTTGGGCTCACTTCATTTATTTCCGCATGGTGGGACGGAGTACTCATGCTGATTGGATAAGTTGCCTGCACAAATAATAAGTTGCCTGCACATTTAAAGAGGCCGTGTCAGCCACTCCTTTGTTATTGTTTTGGTTCGATATTAGAAGACGAATTACGTGTAGAAAAACAAAGTTTCAGATTTGATTTACCAAATTCAATCGAGAAAATGTCTCTATATTCTCTAAATCAGCCGATGGAAATGGATGCTTTCTCCGACTTGGTATGTCGCTATGCTGTCAAAATGGCGGCTGACACAGGCTCTTTAAGATCATTGTTCAGATTTTGATAATTTTAGACAAAGCTTCACATCGCGTAATTAATAGGAATTAAAGGACATATTAAAAGGACATATTATTATTAGTGTACATAGATAGATATTCATTATTAATATTCTTAGCTTTTAATTAATTATATTGTACATATTTTCACTTTTATTTTGTTTACATAGTAGTTATTTATTTTATATGCAGATGTAGAGCTACCATGTAGAGAAACTGCAATTAAAAAAATCATTATTATTATGTAACCCACACATTTCAAGACTTCGCGGCATAATTACTCGTCAATGAAAATACTAAACACCAACCTCGTCCCCAGGGTCTTCTCGGTCGTTTTTCAAAATGGCGTTTAGCCTCAGAGAAGACCCTGAGTCACATGATCGTTTCGAAACAAAGGACAAATCTCGTTCTCATGTCCTCAAACAATAGTCACGTGACTCAGCCTCCCCCAGGGTCTTCTCTGAGTTAACTGCCATTTTGAAAAACGACCGAGAAGACCCTGGGGACGAGGTTCACTAAACACATTTGCATTGGTTTATTAGCCTCTGACTTTCCTGCAGCTGAACATTTTGTAATGACTACATTTATTTTCGTGAAACATTTGATTGCTTGATTGGGTCTATTTATTGCTTTCCTGTGTGCCCTGGTCAGAATTAACAATAGTGGGATAAGTGGTGAGCATTTTTAATCACTGCGGTTTTCAATTTTGCGAATTCTGGCGCAACAATCAAATCGTGTTAGAGCGGCTTCTTGTTAAAATACACGACTTTATTTCGCGAAATTGTTCCATTTAACGAAAAGTATCACGAAGGTGTCCTGTACCCTTACAGCCCCGAGGCTGTAAGGGGTTTTCAGCCAATCAGAAAGCGGCATTCAAACAATACACTAATACAAAATTCTAACGCGCGCATTTTCTTCTCAACGATAGTCAGTTAGTTATTAGACCTCAAAACAATACTACAGGAAATTCTCTAATCGATCTTTTTGTCTCTGCAACAAAGAATTAACCAAAAAGGTGTGTATACAGTCATGGGAAGCAATTTCCTCAACATATGCGAGAAACTGTCTCGGATCTTTACCACGAAGGCAATTCTAATAGCGAGATCGCTCGGCTGTTGCCGACAAGTAGACATTTTGTTCAAAGTAAGGCAATATGATATAACGAATTCGGGGATTCACCCTCCGAACGATTTCAGGGGAAGAACTGTCATTTCTCCCGAAATTGCTGCTTGTTGTGAAGTCGAAAAGTATACAGACTTTTACTTGGACCAGGCTTAGTAGCGTACTCGGCTCTGCTCCGATTTCTTCACAGTTGTAACTGTTCTACTGGGTTGATATTGATATTTGTTGATATTATTTACAGAGCTACACTGAAAGCTCTTGTATTCTTCAAGTTTGGATCAATAAAGATCTAATGTTATTGTGTTTTCAAATTGCTGTCGAAGCGGCGCTCTTTTTCAGGGAAACATAGAAAAATAAAATACCTAGAACGAACTAATTTTTAAACCAATGTATAAGTGTTGTATTTTACATGTATCAGAAAGATCGGGGTTTATTCTAATCGATTTTGACACATTCTAAAAAACCTCTGATTACTTGTTCGAATGCCGCTTTCTGATTGGCTGAAAACCTCGGGGGTGTCCCAGTTGATGTCGTTTCACTGTAATAAGTCCTCAAATAGTCCAGCTTTTCGGATAGCATCACACCGGAGCCTTTTCACCATCTGAAATAGAAAGAAAAGAAGAAAGCGAATCAGACACTTGTGAGAATATTTATGATTAAATATTGATTTATTGACATCTGGGATTCTCAGAAAGATAAGAAAGCCACGCACGTGAAGATGCAGTGGAGACGAGAGCACAGAGCTCATAACATTTTGAATAAATAAGACGTTAATCAGACGTCCTAATGTCCTACTGAACAAAAGAGCAATTGGAGGTGTAACTATAAGTAGTAGATAAAATATGAGCGGGAGATCTGCATGGGCATTTTACAATGGCGAGGCGTTAGCCGATCATTGTAAAGGCCATACAGATCGGACGCGAATATTTTATCTTACTTGTGAAATAAAACAATAAGTGGAATGCACTATCCTATTACTTTTTTAGCCCTCAAACAATTCAGCACTATGAACAATTCAGCACTGTACAATTGAGCACATGAACAATTGAACTTTAATAACTGAGCTTAGGCCTAGTACATACGCCGCTTTTATCATGAGCCGATCCAACCTGTTGCCGTGAAATACGCGAAAATCGGGGCATGGATTCTACATTACCAGTATGATTCAGAATAGTCTAGGTGACAGGCAGACCACAGATGGACGAACAATATTGTTTTATCGAGACTTTGCAATTGGATCGGCTCATGATAAGAGCGGCGTATGTACTAGCCATTAGTTTGCCCAATCAGATCGGATGTGATGCTTATTATCAAACGCGCTGGTCCCATCGGGAGTAAATGACCTTCAGACAGAGTTTGTTGTGACTTTTAGTTCTAAGCTGCGAACAGCTGGGTAAGCATTTCTCGGTTCCTGGTAGCGTGTGCTATTAATTAACAGCCATTTCAGTGAGACAGGAGGAGAGTTCTGGCCAAACCTGACAAGAGGTAAATGATTATCAAGCTTCAGATTTTAGTCTATGTAATTTGTATTTCCTAAATACTGAAAACAGTTTGACAGTAACCATGTTTTAACCCTTTTTCAAAGGTTTGCGGCTTTCCGAAAATTTCTAGAAGCCGAGATGAAAGATGCGACCAAATATTGTGGCTCAAGCTTATAAGCAGAGATGGCGAGTATACCTATGCCAGATAACGCAGTTTACTATAATTTGTCAGCAACGTTAACTTGTGTGCAAATTCCATAGTTCACTCTATGTATTGACCGCTTGATATTTGCGAGGTTATACTGAAAAAATCCAGACAGTGTTAGACATAACGCTGAGTAAAATTGACGGGTTAATCAAATTAAATTCTATGTATGATGAAAATAAGTCCATTGTGTTTTGCATTTTAATCAGAAGATATCTGTATTAAAAGTAAACGAATACTAATTAGTTGAGCAGGAGTCTGTATCAAGAGTTAATACTACTGTTTAATAATTAATTAACCCCTACTTGAGTTGTATAGGGGTCTACAGTGCATCCAGAACAGCAGGCATCCGTATCGATACGAGTAACAAGAGATGAAACTATATAGTGGAGCTTTTCGAGACAATCGAGCAAGAAATGAAGGTTAGTTTTATTTTGAGTATAGCGACTTTGCTTTTTCAGACTTTGGTTGGTATTTTAAATGTAAAACTACATTAAATATCGAACTATTACCATTTCTTTAAGGTTTTCAAACTGGTTTCGAATAGCCTTGTACGCAGAGGGATTGGAAAAGATACACAACAATGGCGCAAGTGAACAAGACGAGGTCAAGAAATTGTTGGAAAGGCAGTGGAGGGAAAGCAATGCAGCTAAGTCTCTGGTTATTGATTGATGTATGGAACGATGCCTTTTTAATACTGTTTATTTTTTATAAGTCAGCTTTGTGGTCAAATGAACATTAGTCTGCTTGCAGCTGTTCTTGAACTAAATAACAGTTTATCTTATTGTCGACAAACCAACTAGCCTTGTTGTTGTCAATTAAATGTGTTTTTTTTTTCTTAAAGTTTTGAGAAATGTTTTTTCATAGTCGTAATTTTACTCGAATAGTTCAGCAGTGAAAGGATAGGGTTGTTGAGTAATGACAATAGTTAATAGATCTATGAGTATTCTGTTAATATTTATAGAATACTAATAGATTTAGCTATTGTCATTATTCATCAACCCCACCCTTTCCCTGCTGAATATTCAAGCCCTCCCCGCTCTTTTAGTTTGATGGACCTGTATCCAGTTTACAAGGCTAGTCATGTGACCTAAATTGTGCTTTCTCACTGGATACCTGCTTCATGAATAATTGATGAATAATTCTAAGGGATTTGACAATGTCTCGCCTTTGGCTTGACATTGTAAATCCCATACAAATCGGCCGCTCATATTGTAAATAGTACTTATTGCACACTTGACACAGTTTACTTTGTTATTCCTAGGTCTTTATTTCTATTATACACCTCCTTACAAACTTAAAGGCGGGGAGGGATTTGATATCTTCATCAGGGAAATGCGGGGTTGATTAATTGAATTCAATGACCTATTATAAATGTAAGGTTTATAACTAGATACTAGAATAATCATAGATCACTAACTTGTGTTCGAAGCGAGTGCCAATAACTGGTGAAAATGCTGTTACAACTAGACCTGTTTTTTTTTTTCAACATATAAAAACATCGAGTGTCTGAATACCTGGAGAGTGATAGAGGGTAGCTTTTCAAGTAACTGGGATTAATTGTAGCGAGACCAAAAGGCCACCAGTCAAATAACTGGGAATTGTAGCGAGATACAAAG
Source organism: Scolanthus callimorphus (assembly GCA_033964015.1). Taxonomy (NCBI): domain Eukaryota; kingdom Metazoa; phylum Cnidaria; class Anthozoa; order Actiniaria; family Edwardsiidae; genus Scolanthus; species Scolanthus callimorphus. The sequence continues at coordinate 227,440 of JAWWUD010000061.1, forward strand.
GCCCCCAACCGGGTGAGCAACTGGAATCTGAGGTAGTGAGATCCGAAGGCCATCTCGCCGAATAATATATAGATTTAGCCACTGGCTAAAAGCGGAGCTCCGGGTTACATATTTTTCTATGTTAATGAGACAAAAAGACAAAAAAATTGTACATAGCCTGTTACCGTCATACAACGTGATAAGCACTTGCATGCCTTTGCCACTTAGACAACTTTACCCAAGTTTGGTTGTGACTGGAAGCAGCGAGGTGGTACTCAATACCGTCACATGCGAGTTTTGCGACATATTTTTCTTTACTTATAACGTTTTGCATTTGGCTACTTTGTAATATTCGTTTATAGAGAAATACGTCGAATTATCTACTTTTCGACTGATTTTGATAATAATAATATACACGCAAAAATTTATCGATTCTGATTGGTCGAGAGTAGTGCAATATCAATGTAATTTCAGTGCAAAAAAATGTAATTTCAGTGCAAAAAGATGTCATTTCAGAGCAAATTACAAATTTCTCGCTTTCTTATTGGCTTATACAACAATGGATTTTGCGTACGAGCCAATCAAATGCGCGCTAGCTGAGTCACGCCACTCGATTCTGTTGAGCCAGCCAAGATGGAGATCGATTGCATGGAGGGAAAAAAATCGGTTTCTGTTCATGAAATTCATCTTCCGAAACTTGTGGAAAGCAAAATGTGAATTCCTTATGGACTTTTGCAAGACTTGTTTTAGTTTGGGTTCTTTGTTATGGAAGGAAATGAAGGAAAATCTTCGTTGACTGTGAATCTAGCGGGAAAAATGTCTACACGAAAGTCTACAAACGTCTACACGAAAGCACTTGTTGATACGCAAAGATTCCCGGATCAAATTCCTGTAAATCTTCGTTGTTTAGCTGTTACAAGAAAGTTTACACAAGAGAAGACTTCAGGTATGTCTTCTGTGGAAGCTATACCTTTCTGGACAATACTTTGCTTGTTTTGGTTGACCGAACACAAACAATTATTTTGGTATTCAAAATCAATTCAAACTGAAAGAAAGCTACCAGTAAATTCAGGCTCTGCTATGGTATTTTACCTTGGAATCGGAAATAAATTTTATGATTGACAAAACAGAATTCCACCTGTTCCTTTTAAATGAAATTGTTGTGTCAAGTTCATTTTATTTAAGGTGACTCATTCGAAATTCAAAATGCACCCAACTGTGTCTAGAGCGCAAATCTGCGTCGCCAAACTCAAGGCTATAACTTTTTTTTTTCCCCTATTGTTTTAATTCTTTTTTCAAATCCTACTTTAATGATGTATAAATCAGTTATTAATAACCGATCTTCTTGGAAATATTTTTAGAAGTTACAATCTAAATTTTTGTGAGGCCCTAATTTCATATTCAGGTCGTACCAGAAAAAAAATTGCCGGTTTTTTTGGCTCAAACTCCAGGAATCGATTCCAGTTGAAGTAATCTCAAATCGAGCTAAGTTGCAGAAAATTCGTCGGAACAGAAACGCGGTAATAAAAATGCCGTCAACTTTGGCCAAATTAGAAAGCTGATTCAGCTTGGCTTGAATTGAATTTTAATAGTGCTCCGAAAACTCATTATTTTGGGCTCTTCCTTCGGCACTATATCGTATAGTAATGTATTAAACTTTACCGAAGGTCAGATTGTAAATACCATGAACTACTAAAATGCTGGAAAATTATCTACCGAGGAAAGAAATCGTGAAAGCGCAATGAATTGATTACAAAAATGTCGCGTTAAAATGTGTCGTTATTACGTATAATTTCTTGCTAAGATTTATATAGACGAAAAGCTTGTGGCATTGGTAAAACTTAGTAACCAAATTTGACCATTATCTGTGCTTGTTTGGTGTAGAAGAAAATTACAAAGTCACGACATTCACGCTCTAGTCTTGCACACAGATTTGAAACTCTCTTGTTTATGAACGGTAATGAAATCTGACGTTTGGCCAGGGGGAGCACATTTAGGCCTACTCTAATCAGCGAACAAAGAAAGCTTTTATCATAGCAAGTTTTTATGTTCCATAGGGACTTAATCAGACAATTGCTATTTTCGGAGCGTGACTGCTATTGATTAGATTTGGCCTAATGAGCTCCCCTGGAAAAACGTCAGATTTCATTACCATTCATAAACAAGAGAGCTTCAAATCTGCGTGCAAGACTAGAGGGTGAATGTCGTAACTCTGTAATTTTCTTCTATACCAAATAAGCACACATAATGGTCAAACTTGGTTACAAAGGTTTACCAATGCCACAAGGTAACGTCTATATACATCTTAGCAAGAAATACTACGTAATAACGACACATTTTAACGCGACATTCTTGTAATAATTTCATTGCGCTTTCACGATTTCTTTCCTCGGTAAATAATTTTCGAACACTTTAGTAGTTCATCGTATTTACAAACTTTTCGTAAAGTTTAATACATTACTATACAATATAGTGCCGAAGGAAGAGCCCAAAATAATGAGTTTTCGGAGCACTATTAAAATTCAATTCAGGCCGAGCAGAATCAGCCTTCTAATTTGGCCAAAGTTGACGGCATTTTTATTACCGCGTTTCTGTTCCGACGAATTTTCTGTAACTTAGCTCGATTTGAGATTACTTCAACTGGAATCGATTCCTGGAGTTTGAGCCAAAAAAAACCGGCATTTTTTTTTCTAGTACGACCTGAATATGAAATTAGGGCCTCACAAAAATTTAGATTGTGACTTCTAAAAATGTTTCCAAGAAGATCGGTTATTAAGAACTTATTTATACATCATTAAGGTAGGATTTGAAAAAAGAATTATAACAATAGAGGAAAAGACACAAAAGTTATAGCCTTGAGTTTGGAGACGCAGATTTGCGCTCTAGACACAGTTGGGTGCATTTTGAATTTCGAATGAGTCACCTTAAGCTTGTCAAGCTACAGTAGGTTTTGTAAACTTTGCTCGTTTGTCTGGCATGCGTTCGGTGCATAATTTGGCCGCTTGAAACCTATCTTTCTCTGAATTTTTTTGCGTGTATATTATTAATAAGTAATCATACGACTTTTCTCGTGCAATTTGCAATTAATTTGCACTCGTGAGTTTTTCAAAAAGCTCAAATTGCACTCGCTCGTGCACTTGCTCGTGCAATTTTGATACTTTTTGAAAAACTCTTGCAAATTAATTTCAAATTGCACTCGAAGTCGCATGATTACCTATACATATTTCTGATAATCAGTTCAGAATATACCACAAAAATTGTACCCGGAACTGACGTCACGATCCTTTGTTCTCGAATGTTGATCAAAACACAAAGTCACGTGTCATAACATTCGTTCAATACCAACATGGCGGTATACCTGCCAACTCTCCCGGTTTACGCGGGAGACTCCCGGTTTTAACCCTCAGTCTCCCGGGAAAAAAATTGAAACTTTCCATATATTTACTGTATATCTGCCGGGTAAATTTCTTGCGATTTTCTCATACAGTTGTTGTATTTGTGACAAAACCTCCCTGGTTGAGACAAAATCTCCCGGTTTTGGAGTTTTCAGGGTTGGCAGGTATGTGGCGGACACGATCACTGCCTTCCTGTCATAGAGGATAGGAAGAGCTTTCTACTTTTAGAGAAATTAAGAAAAGGAATTGGATTATTTACTTCCCTTATGATGTATAACAAGGAACTGCGGCATATTTGTTTGCCTCAACAAGCTATATAGCTTGAGACTATATAGTCAGCTCACTATACCCTCAGCCATCGCATAGCCCGGCGAATAGATTTCTTCCTGTTGATGCTTCGATAGACATAACAGGATGCCTTTGTTTCTGTAGCCAAGTTCGCCTAGTTTGGTCCGTTTGGTCCTAGTTTGGTATGCTCGATGCTGAAGACAATAAAATGTGTTCCATCCACCTGGATGTTTGCTATCAATCAACAAATGTTCAATAACCCCAGCCCATATAATCTAAATGTGAAAATGAGAAAGGAATCCCAGGTTTTGGAAGGTACAGATAGTATTCCAGCTAAAATCCTAGCCTGCGAACATCCGGTACACGCGAGCTTAACCTTAGGGTTAGTACCGTCTGCGAATTAACGGTCAATCCCTTGTGTTAGACCCCCTGCGTGCTAGTGGGAATATCTATAACGCGCTGTCATTGGCTCTCGTTCTATCGCAGCCACTGATTGGTGAAACGCACTCGGGCCAGTATTTTCCGGTGCTCGCTCGGTGCAATGTTTTGATTGCGATTTTAGCGCACGTGAGTTTTGACGGCGGAACGAATGACTTCTAGTTTCTTTACGCTATAGGCTATTCAAAATCAATTGTTTCGCGCAAAACGAACGGTACTTGGTCGACGGCAAAACTAAAAATTTGGTTTTGATATTCCTTCGGAGTTGCGAACTTTATCCTTCATTCCACGCAACCCTTCGAAGTTGATTTCACTCATCGCGGCAAGCACTGATAAATCAGCGATTTACTGTATCCTGTCAGTCCTATTGGCAAGCTTACAAGTATAAAGAAGGCTTTTATTCTCTCCTCTTGTTCTGGAAAGAAATTCTCGATTTAGAATTGGGTTCGTACCGAAAAGGCCCAGATCGAAAAGCTCACTGTATTTACTTACTACTGGAAGAGTCATGTTGTTTTTGATCCCAGCCCAAGTTTAACCGGAAAAGATTAATTCTCCTACGCCGCAGGGGATGTATCACAAGCGATCGACCGTTAATGCGCAGACGGTACTAACCCTAAAGGTTAAGCTCGCGTGTACCGGATGTTCGCAGGCTACTAAAATCCCGACTGGTATCATTTCACTACGATCACCCACGCTATCGTGGCGTTTGTCAAACCAGCAAAACGAGGGAAAATAGCCCAGGTATGATTGTCCTGTTGTTTAATATTTCAATTTCTTAGGTTCATGCCCCGCCATTTTCACCAGTGGAATACAAAGAGATCATTATATGGCAAGAACATAATATCGCTTTATATTCAAGATTTTTGGTGTCATACCTCGAACGAGCGAGTCTTCGAGCGAAAAAAATAGCAAAAAATAAAGACAAATTGCATTTTATTCTTGCCATGAAATGATTGATACGATTTTTATTCACAGTATAAAATAGTGCAATAGTGTAACTGAACTTGTTTCAAAACCATTTGATACAGTTTTATCCTCCCTAACAGAATGAAATGTAAGGGAATGAGCTTTTCAAGATCATAGCAATTTTTTATTTGATACATATTTTGTAAGGTTGAATCAAAATGCAAATTTTGGAGTAGTCCACCAGCTGAGTCTAGTTTTATTACTAAAATGCTTTTTTTTAATGTTGTATATTTTCTTGATTGCGAGCTTTGCCATTGATCCACTTGCCTCAAATGCCATTCATGAAGGAGTTCATGATTCCCTTGTCTCACCGGAGATTCTAGTGCCATGGTGTATTTGCTTGTAGAGTATTTGATCAGACATGTGGATATTTGTAGATCTTGTTTCAAATCAAAGCCCCCACCTACTTCGTGCCAGGCAGAGAGACAAAAACATTTGTGCTAGATTGCTTAGGCTGCATTCATTATGTATACTACAGGGGGGCAGAGGATTTTGTGGGGGGATCTCAAAATTTGGGAACCCGAAAAGGGGGGATGTCAAGTTTTTTTCATAACATGAAGGGGGGATGCATATTTTTATGGCAATATATTTAAGACAAGGTTATGCAGTTTGATAGTAAATGAAGGAAGGCTCAATTGTTGAACACTGAGTTTATACTATTCTCGTGCATTTACCCTCTTTCAACTGATATGTTGAAAAAAGCTGCGCGCTTCGCGCGAATAAAGAATTATAAACTTAAAAAAATCGTAAAAGGCCTTCTTGTTTTACCACAATTCCTCGAGGACCTTCACTCTTCATTGACTTTTGTCTGCCAGGCAAAAACGCCTTTGGACTTTTGATTAATAACCTTGTAGCTTCATTGTCAAAATTGCGGCGCGCTTTGCGCGCACAACGGAAAACAAACCAAACAATCAAATACAAAATAAATGATACTCAGTCTATGTAGTAAGGTTCCAATCGAGGAGCGCACCAGAACACTTGGTAGAAAGTCACTACACACAAAAGAGTACAGCCACCTAGGATTTTTATTTACATTTTTACGCTTTGTATTTTTTTTGTTGAGCCTTGTTCTGCATCTTTGAAAAAAATGTTATTGACGCAACCCTAGCTCGACATATAAATTGAAAAAATGTCTCGTGTGGGGGAGGGGGGGGGATGTTTTTTTTCCTTTTGACCAAGAGGGGGGATTCGTAAAAAATATGTTGTGCCTTGGGCCCCCCCCTGTAGTATACATAATGAATGCAGCCTATCACTGACATACACTGTATGTACATGTAATAGGGACCTCTTCTACTGGGGGAAAGTATACGAAGCATAACTGCACTTTTCATAATCCCAATCTAAAATCTAAAATCTAAAACCAACTGGTGAGGAATAGTCCAGGAAATTTAAAGTTCACAGAACTATGAAAACTGCTGAATGGAGATAAGGAATTAACCTTGTGTGAAAGCTAACGTGCTAATGAAATGGTCCCACGTGAAAACTGCTGTACCGTAAATACATGTCTGCTGTTGTAGCTTGCCCCCTTTCAAAAAGCCTGCCTAGGCTTCTGAACTGTAACATAAAGCAACAACATAAGCATCTCAGTTCTTTGGTTGTCTGAGGTTCATCCCTTCCGAAGATAACCGTTTCTCGTTTGATGACGTCATCGATGACGTCATACCACATGACTATGCAGATACTTTCCCGTTCTAACACAAAGAAAAAAAAACGTGCACATGCTGTTTTTTTTTTTTTTTTTACTGAAAAGTTACGTTAACACATAAAGATTTTACAATTCAGTTCCAGTTAGCAACACTGAGTCATTAGACTTGAACGGCTTTGTTTTAAAAAAGTAATAAAACATACCTTGTCTTTTCCAGATGCCTTCTTTCCAGCGAAGGTTTTTCAGAATTAGAGAGACTTTTGTGCCCAAGTGTGTTGTTTGAATACCAAACTGTTTTAGTTCGGATAAGTAACTTCAAGTGCTAATGAAAGGTCTATGGGAAAAATGCCCAAGAGGGAAATTTGAAAAGTTAATTACCGAGATTCGAGACAATAACCCAAATACATCCCAAAGGCCGTAGGCCCGAGAATCCAGGTAATTAACGGACTTAGTTTACAGTTGGTATAAAATCGAATCAATAAATTGAAAAAGTGTCAGTATAATTTAATACAAACGTTTCGGGCATGGCCCTTCATCAGTGTGTAAAAAGGCGGTATTCGCCATGCTAAAATCCTAACGGAAAAGCGCGCGCTAAAACAAATAGCGCGCGCTCTCTAGATGAGTTCGAACAGTCAGAGATAGTGGAAATTGATGTTGAGTCCACGTGGGCTAAGAGTTCCCAAGTTAAAGATAAGTTCCATCTCCTGGTGTTTGCGATGGTAGTTGTCCCCGTGGCTTAAACGGAGGCCGCATACCCTAAGATTGTCAATAGAGTGCGATGCAGAGTTAAAATGTTCGGCCACGGGGAAACCAGGAGATTTTTTCTTTTTTCTTTTCTTGATACTGCGAAGGTGATCTCCAACTCGTTCGCGTAAAGAACGACCGGTTTCACCAATTTAAAGAGAAGTACAACGGGTGCAGCTGATGCAATACACCACATTCTCAGACCGACAGGTGAAGCGATCGTTGATGGTTATCTGCTTTTGGGACCCTGTATGATAGTCTGAGAAGTGGTGTGTTTGCACGTCTGACAGCGTGGTCGGTTACACGGGAACGTTCCGGCATCCGATGATGTTGACGAACCGACACTAGAGTGCACGAGGATATCCCTGAGATTCTTGTCGCGGCGGTAGGATATAAGTGGCGACTCAGGGAAAATCCTGCGTGTGTCTGGATCAGTGGTTAAGATGATAAAGTTCTTCACGAGTATCTGTTTGGTAATGGCGTTAAAGTTGTTGTAAGTAAGTACCAACGGAACGCGGTCTGTGCTGTCCTCATGCCGGGATGCCGTAAGGGCGTCTTGACGTGTAACTGTTAAAACTCTGTTAAGGTCATTCTCGAGTTGCGCAGCTGGATAACCACGAGCTGTGAAGAAATGTTGCATCTCACTAGACTTGACGAGGAAGTCGTTATCATCTGAACAGAGACGACGGAGACGGAGAAACTGGCTGTATGGGATAGCCCGTTTACAATGGCCGGGGTCGTGTGACGTAAAGTCGAGGTAGTTGTGTGTGTCAGTCTCTTTGTAGTAAATTTATGCCTGAATGCTGTGATTGGATATTCGCAACTGGATGTCGAGAAAAGGCAGTCCGAGTTCACTGATGGTAGAAGTAAACTCCAGGGCAGGATGGAAATTGGAGACGTACTCTATAAATCCTTCAAGATCACGACGATCACATTGCGCAGCACCCACTACGTCATCAATATAACGCTTCTGAAGTTGAGGGAAAAAGCCGATGAATTGCGTGCGGATTTGCTCTTCTACATATCCAACGAAGAGACATGCATAGTTAGGGCCCATTTTACTGCCCATAGCAACACCACCAATTTTTCGATAGTTGTCACCGTTAAACTTGAAGGCATTGAGGGTGAGAACCAGTTCGGCGAGACGAGTAAGGGTGGCCGTGGGAGGTTCCTGCACCGTGCGCCTGTCCAGGAAGTGGGTGAGCGCCTGTAATCCGCTGTTGTTGGGGATGACGGTGTACAAAGACTTAACGTCCATAGTGAACAGAAAACATGGCTTGGAACTGGTTTCATCGAAGCGGAATTCATTGAAGATGTTTAAGGCGTGGTTGGTGTCTTTAACATAAGTTGGCAGGTTTCTCACGAACGGGGCCATTATCTCATCAAGGTATGTTTTCCGTCGGACAGCTGCAAGCAGACACTATAGGACACTATAGCACTATAGGATTTATTGATTCGATTTTATACCATTTCTTTACAAGTGTCACGCATCACCCGGAGTTTTAACTCTATCTTATTATTTTAGTTTACAGTTGACAAGGTTTTTCAGAAAACAGGAACAAATGAACAAATTTTTTCCACTTGGGCGACTCATCCAATACCTGCAGTGTAACAACAGCGCTTGGTTCGACTACGCCAAGAAGACAAGGGTTTTGTCTTCAACTTCTCTCCACAAGTTTGGAGAGGAGATAAGTTGAAGACGAGAGCTTTTTGCTTATAAATTTCCCTCATTATAAATGCAAGAGAAATTTAGTAAAAGACAAAGGATTCTTTTGTCTACTAAATTTCCCTCTGGTGACGTCACGAGAGGGATATTTAATAAAAGACAAGGATTCTTTCGTCTACCAAATTTCCACATTTTCCTTGCATTTATATTATAAAAGGGACGAACCATTATAAATTTTAGGGGGGGGGGGGGGGTAGCAGAACCCCCCCCCAAAAAAAAAAAAAAAAAAAATTTTTTTTCGAGCAGGCCCAAAGTCAGAGAAAAAAAAAATCGTGCATGGGTCAGAGCATGCTGTTTTTGCTTTTTTTTAACTGAAAAGTTACGTTATGAAGTTACGCATTTGGGATGATTTTTTTTGCTAAGTTGTCAGTCTAAGGTATTACTTTCACTTCACTTTTTTACTTCACTTCACTCAATATTTAAGGGTGGATTTACCTATCTTTTTGAGCCGTTGCTATGGAAAATTAAAAAATTAATAACTCTGCAAAATGAATAAGTTTAAGGATAATATTTTACAGGAATGGTCCATTTTGGAAAAGCTTTGACGCAGAAAAACCTATAGTTTGTCTTTCACTTCTTAGCCGGAATCTGCCTAATTTGTGGCTATATAACCGTGTAGGCATTGTGCATAAAACCTACAGTAGCATGGATTTGCAGATAAATTAGAAAATGATTTTTTTACGCTTGATTTTGTGTGTTTTTAAACCATTCAGATAACATAACTCAAAACGTTTTCACATATTCGCTAATCCCATGCTAGGCTCTATGGAAAACAAGTTAAACAACACTTACCGTTTTAAAAATTCGGGTTTTCTCTGATTTGACATAAGAAGTATATGTGTTATGTTAAACCGGAGGGAAAACTGTCGTCCCAGATCCCCTAGCTCATCTGCATGAGCGTGGTTACATAGCTGGTTTCTTATTGGTGGAGAATGGCAGGGAAACCATTTCAAAATTCATGCATGACTTAAAACCTGCCCCCCCCCCCCTCTCTCCCCACACGACTGTTCAGCTGTTAAAAGCCTATTCGGGGGCTTGCATGGTACAAGTTGTCTGGACAAATGTCCGAATAAACCTTTACTACTATGGATGCGTTAGGGACGGACCATTTGATACTTGATGGGGGGGGGGGGGGGGGGGGGGGGGGGGGGTGGCTGATTACCCAAAAAAAATTCGAGCAAGCCTCTGACCTAGAAAAAAAATATCGCGCAAGGAAAGCTGGTGGCGAAAAAAATCGAGCAAACTCACTTTAAAACTCTCTCCTGATTTACCGTTTTTAGGGAACCTGATGTCTTTATAATAGGAGGATTTTTCGGTCGGCTTGCGCTGCGCGCTCGCCATCTACAACAATTAAAACGCTTAGATATTCGTTTTAAAATTTAAATAATTTCAGAAAACGATAAGTAAAGGTTTCAACTGATATGTCAAAAATTGCAGCAGGGTCGCGCTCATAAAAAGCCTATGCTGTGGTGTAGTATTTACAAACTATAACATCGTCTAGGCATGATTAATTTTTGAAACATTTTATGTTTTTATTCAGTGACTCCATTTCTTCAGCGTGATTTTCATCTCCCAGAAATAAGAATATCATTAACCTCGTAGATTTTCAAAATTGCAGCGCGCTTCGCGCGCATTGAGAAACCTAAAAGCAAACTTATAAGTTGTCAGCCCTCGTTGGTAAACCCGAACTGATCTAGATGCTTAAGCAACCGATTTCGCGAAATGCTAACATAACAGGAGAGCATGAAATCAAACTTTATTGAAGTGATCAATTGTCGTTTTGAGGGCGAAATAAAAAAAGAAATATCAGGAAAAAAAAAATTTCGAGCACAGTCACGTTCTAGGGAAAAAAATTCGAGCAGCAAAATTGGACGCGAAAAAATATCGAGCCCCAAAAAAATTAGACACTCCCCATCAAATCAAATGGTCCGTCCCTTAATTAGACATGTCATGGTCGAATTTTCAAGTTACACGAATTTTTCAAAACACAAGAGTCTGGACGCCGTATTGAAGGAATGAAACAAAATTGTGAGTCGCAAAGGACACTTTTACATTAGGGAATGACTGGATGCGATGTACAGCTGTAGACTTTTTAGTAAGGGGTAATTTTCCCAAAGTACCAGGCATTATTTATGGAAAATTACCCATGTTCTTACTGGGAAATATGTCATTCGTACATCTCATACGAAACTACATCCGGGACCTGAGTGGCGTATTTTCCCTCTCTTCACTAGTGAGGGTCTCGCTAAAATAAAGGCGCTTGGAGATCGATTTTGGAACCCTTGTTTAGTCTGTCTATATAATAAAAAGAAGCGCTTGTCCGTAAAATATTGTTCTTGCCACTCGAAAATAAAACTCAATCTTGGGGGTCCTTATGTAAATCACGTGAGGCACCCTCATTATCTTCGCGCCACCGTGTTGTGAGTAACAGACTTGTTTATCACAATTAAATACAGGTTGCGGAAATTCCGATCCCCGCCCGTGCTAGGTGTATAAATACTCTGGAAGCCTGAAGTTGGTCCAAAGCGCGGACCTAGCCGAGCTTAAATTTACCCTCGGACAACGAAAATTGTTGGCGAGGGCTTTAGCGGCACTGCGGAGCGTGGCCGCAGGAGATATCAAAGTAAAGGAGGAGCCCCCAGTCACAACAACTAGTTTAGCAAAAGAGGGGGGGCTCGAGGAGCTTTTAAAGAAGATCGAGGGTATTGGCATGGACGATCCATTGGTCAGTCTTGGAGCGACAGAGTCCGCACAATCGCCTCCGAGAATTGACAATGACCCACAATTGTTTCTGGGAGGCAAAGCTACGGCAGGGCTAAAAACAGGCGAGAAGGCCCTTTTGATTCCTGATTGTGTAACCTCGAACTATTTGGCGACAGATAGCGAAATCGAACATGAATTGGGGAATTCAGGCGGCAGGGCGATCGTACTACGTGCCTCCAGAAGCAAGCCCAAATTAGATAATATCACACTATCAATGTGGGTCGCCGCAAACTCGCGGATAATGAACACGCTGATGAAAACAGGAAAACCGGGCGGTTCCTGCTAATTAGTTCATCATCATCATCATCATCGTCACCATCATCATCATCACCATCATCATCATCATCATCATCATCATCATCATCATCCTAATTCGCAGCCACAAATGCAACCAAAGCCGACTAATCAGCGCAGTCGCCCGCCCAGCAATATTATTATTCAGCCATGCCACTATCTCGGTTCTGATTGGCTAAGAGAACGCAGCGAAACCTTGTTGGCGCGCAGTGCCTAACGTCATACTACAGACATTAGGATTGATGCACTCTAATTACGTCATAACGCAAGCCAATAGGTTAGCCGCCATCTTGGTTTTCATTTCCAAATTGAAAGCCGGTTTTGCGAAATATTCTCGTTCAATCTGTTATGAATTTTGCCAAGAGATCATTGCTCAGTATACCTAAACATCAACTATGGCTATTTGAATTGAATACAAAAGGAAAATACCAATGGACGTAAGATGAAGTTAAAAAACCGTGTCGCCGTGCATGGCCTCATCGTTGACTTCGTTTAGCTAGGTAGAATTATTGGTTGCTGAATAATAAAACAATTATTGAATTCGGTTTTCGCATGATAGTGAGATTTGTCAATGCCTCGAGTTAGTGTTATCCGCCTCAGCTTCGCTTCGGCAGATAACACAAACCTCGGCGTTGCCAAATCTCACTATCATGCTCAACCTCATCCAATAAGTGTTAAATATTTGCAACCAATAATATATAGATTTAGCCACTGGCTAAAAGCGGAGCTCCCAACTATCATACGGAATGAAAGATGTCAGAAGAAGCAGTAGTAGTTATATGAAAAATAGGTTTATTTTATCTAGACTAATTTTATTTTATCAATCCACAATATAACAAGATAGTGGATGTGATCTCATGATAAAGCTGTACTTTACATTATAAACAGTCCTTGCAGGTTTAAGTTCTTTTTTATGCACCTAGCCGAAGTTAAAATACTTTTGCCACCTCCCTTATATACTACAAAAAGAATGATGCCCCTATACCACACACTCAACAACAAATGATAGGAGAATGACAGTGCAAAAACATAACAATAAGAAACAGGGAGAGAGATGTGCTTGCAAGCATGGTGCATTTATTTTATACTTAAAAATATCTCAATAAAAATGAAATGAAATGAAAATGAAAAGTTTTAGTATTGGATGATTTGCCAGACTTCACACTTTCAAGACGTCAATTTTGTTGTTGTTCAAAAATCAAGGCCTGCGATCTTTTAGCGTACCCCTTGGTATAAAAAAGCAAAACACAAAGCGTAAATCTATGCAGGTGTGTTAATAATGGTAATTGACCTGTGAGTGGAGTGCAATTTGGTCAGAAATCATACATGTGATATCAAAAAGCGCAAGGTCGATTTGAAATCACAAGTATGATTTCTGACCAAAATTGCACTCCATTCAAGTCAATTACCACTTTATTATATCAATGTTGAAATCATTTCCATAGAAAATATTTTTCGAACTAAATGAGGGGAAATAACCAAACTTGAAAATGCAGCGCATGCTAGAAGTAGAACATTCTGCTCGCGCAATGTCAAAAATCTTAAATCAGGTCAATTTAGGAATAAATTGACCTGCTGAGAGCCAATCAGATTGCAGAACACGTGTGTGATTTTAACATGGATATAATAAAGGCTAACATGGGGCTTTATGCACTGGTACAAATGTCTCATGACAGTCAGCTTTGTTGTGCCATCCTTAAAATTCTTGTTGCCAGAGCAACCAAATTAAGGGGGTGTGATGCTAATTTGCTTTTTTGACATTCACTTGACATTGGGAACATTTAATGAACATTTTACCATGAACTACATGTATTCAAATATTAACTGTAATCAGTATACCAATGGGCTTTCTATTGCATCATTTGATAATGTGAAATGTTGCCATAGTAACAAAAAATCCCTGTCTATCACAGTTATATTGGGCAGGTGGCATGCCTTTTAAAAAAGACAAAACATTTAGAGGAACAGCATAACTAATAAAAAGGTAGGTATTGTTCATCATCTTGGGGAGTAGGGAAAAAACTTGCTCCTGTTTCACATGAGAAAAAATATTGCACCAAGTTATCTTGGTGTTGTGGCTAACACATGCAGCATGCACAACAAATAAAGTTGGCCCTATCCCCGAGACAGACAGTTTACATGGAGCTGATGGCTATCCTAGCTACACAGATACCATATCTCCCAACCCAGAGTTGTCTCGGTCACATGTGAATTGGGGATTGCATAGCAGGGATGTCAACTGTCCAGGTTTTGCCATTTTTTTACCTCATCTCCGGGTCTCCCGGCTTTTAAAGGCCCATCACCAACCGAGAGCCTTTGCGGACTCTTAAGCCAATCAGAGCACCCGAAAAACAATGGATCAATTTGAAAACAAAAGAAAACTTGGCGCAAAGGCTCCCGTTGGTGATAGGCCTTTAAGTAAAATCTCCTGATTTTCTTTGAAAAATTGCTATAGCTTTTTTTTTTGCTTCTGGTCCACTAAAATACAGCAAAATTTTGACATATTTAGGTATTTTCCTGTGCCAAAAGCCCTATATTTTGGTATCTCAAGGTTTTTTGAGCGACAGGGTTGACGTAACTCAGTATAGAAACTTGTCCAACCACCTTAAATGGTTTGCCATGACAACAAATTGTCATTATTTTAAATATGACTGGCACAAATAAAGTAGACTGCCAGGCAAAATATTATTTTGATCTGCATATAAGCCCCATTGTGCTTGTCAAGCCTTTACATACCTGAGTACAACAATCAACTTCTGTCGCTTAAATTTCCTTTGATAACTGCACAAAAATTTCAGGTCCTCCTTCAGGGCATCTGACAGGGTGCGGAAATTTTTTGAAAATTGTGCAGAAATTTCAGGGCAAAATGTGTGGAAGAAAAGGCAAATTGTGCGGAAATTTAAATGCCTCTAAAACAAATTTAATTCACCTCTTAAACAATTTCAGAGTTTAAATATGGTCTACCATTATGTATACACATCAAAAGATGCTTTTGCACACAAAGGCTTTGATAAAACAGGGGGGAAAATGTTAAAAGTTAACTTAGCTTAAGCTTAAATGTACAGAGAAATAGGCTAAATCACTTACTGGATTTCTGATAATAACACCTCTGAAACGGGTATAATTCGCCTCTAAAACAATTTATACATACTGAAAGTTGCACTCCAATCTCCATCAACAGGGCATTTTTGTACTCAAAAGGGCAAGAGGGCAAGTTTTTGGACAGAAATTTGACTAGAAACTCTCAGCAAGCTCTCGTTTTTTGAAAACAAGGGCCCAGGCTATTTTGTTCACCGGGAAAGCTGGTGCGGGGAAAGCTCTCAAGGTGCGGAAATGACCAAATTGTGCGGATCCGCACCACCGCACCCTGTCAGATGCCCTGTAGGTACAGTAAAAATTTTAAGGTCTTGCCTTTTCTCCCTAAGCATACTGATAAATAGTGAACAAATCAGGTCATGGATCCTATTTTTTGGGACCAGGGGCTCAAAAGTATAAAGATGATGGCGGGGGGGGGGGGGGGGGGGGGGAAGCTAAGGCAGGCATCTAGCCAGCAAAAAAACAGCGGGTGGATCCTCAACATAGGAGTCCAGTGAAGCTTAATGATTGCACCCCACAACATTACCAGCAATCTGAGACAAAATGGCCGCCGCGCTAATTATGCAGGCCTTGCAGGCCCTTTAAAAATGGCCGCCGGTCTTATAGGGATTGTATGGAGAAAAGTTTAAAATCTGAAATAAAAAGAGTACTGTAATTCGTGGACAACTTGCCGACCTCTAGATCAAAAGATTGAACACTATAGAACATTTCGATACATGTTAAAGAGCTTCAAACTTTACTTACGAAGCGCCAAATTTACTTTAGCGAACGCTGTCCTAACGGCTGTCTGTCCCTTATGTTTTACAGTAAAATTAATAAATTAAACAAGCCTTACCTGTAAGGTGAAGTTTGATTGGAGTTCTACCTCCTCATTTATGCATAGAGAGATTACATGAGATAAGCGCATGCGCAGTGGAGATCATCCTTTGAAGTGGCCCATGTAAATACAAGATTACAGGGCGGGTATAGCAAGGCTAAAAACCAATGGGTGGGCATGTAATCTCTCTATGCATAAATGAGGAGGTAGAACTCCAATCAAACTTCACCTTACAGGTAAGGCTTGTTTAATTTATTAATTCTACCTCCTCATTTGCATATTCGAGATCACATGAGACTTCAAAGCCACATGGGCCATAAAACCCCACCAAGACAAATGTAGAAATGTCAAAAAACCAGTACAATTGTGCATGGTCTGAACATATGGTTTTAATGTAAACCCTAAAATAACCAGTAGACTTAATACTATTACAAAGCAGAACTCAGGATAGCATTTCCAAAGTCATTGTCCACTCGAACTTCTTTCTTGTAATACGTAGCAAAGGTGCATTGTGATGATCACCCTGCAGCTGCCATTATAGTTTCTATTGGGACTCCCTTTTGAAATGCAGCTGAGGTAGACGCTGCCCTTGTGCTATGTGGTCGAAATTCTTGGGTATCAATACCTGCTTGAGTCATTACTGATTTAACCCATCTAGAAACAGTACTTGAGCTTACAGGATTATGGGGCTTAGTGTAACTAAGAAAAAGTCTAGTATTTTGTGGACTGCGGTGTGGCTCTGTTCTTTCCAGATATGCCTCTAAATATGTTGCCACACAAAGTCGTTTGTCAGCAGGGAAAACAGGCAGCACCAATACTGGCTGTGTTTTTCCTGGTTTAGATTGCTTCACAAGCTTGTGGATAACAAATGTATATGAGGTTTCGTCCTTAGACATCCCACTGATGTCCATTAAGTGAACAGATTGGCATCTTTGCCCAGTGACTAACATGCATAACATAACTAATTTCTGAGTTAACAATTTGAGTGTCACCTTGGAAGCTGGACTCCATGTTTTCAGTAAGTCCAACACTTTACAAACATCCCAAGTGCTATGGTATCTTGGTTGTGGTGGTCGATTCTGGTATGTAGCTTTAACTAGTCTCTTGATTAGAGGGTGTTCCCCAACAGTGTAATGACTATCAGCTAATTCAATAGCAGACGATAAGGCTGCTCTTGCAGTGTTAATAGCGGAGTAGCTACAGCCAGAGTCAAAAAGATGAGTTAGAAATTCAACCACATGGGCTACAGTAGGGCAAATGGGATCTTCACCTCTTTCTGCTGTGAAGACCCTCCATTTACGTAGATAAACTCTGTACTGCTTGACAGTTCCTGTTCTCCATGATGACATAATGAGCTCACAAGCTCGTGCTGAAATGTTTTGATTCTGGATTTTTCCCCTGATAAGAGGCATGCCATCTTTTCATCTTGGGGTAGAGAGGATGAACTTTTGTCTTGTTGTGTGGTAACTGGAGAAGTGATTTGTCCCTTGGTAGCAGTACTGGCTGCTTGATGAGTAGATGTGATATCTTTGGAAACCAGACTTGAGTCCGCCAAACAGGTGCAATCAATAATGCCTGGACTCGATCTTCTTGGACTTTCTGAATAACTTTGGATAACAGGCTAAAGGGAGGAAATAAATATACATATTTATTTGACCAGTCCATGCAAAATGCATCAGTTTTATATGCCTCTGGATCAGCATGCCATGATACAAATGGCTTTAATTGGTAGTTATTCCGTGAGGCAAACAAATCAATTTCTGGTTTTCCCCATCGCAAAACCAAGCCCCCAAAAATCTTGGGGTTAAGTTGCCACTCTGTTCTATCATTGAACTTTCGACTTAGTCTATCTGCTATGTCATTTTGTATTCCAGGGATATGGGAGGCAGTCAGCCATATATTTTTGGCAATACACCACTGCCAGATTTCCTGGCCACTCCATTACAGGCATGGGAATGAGTGCCACCCATATTATTTATGTAAGTTAATGCTGTGACATTGTCTAACTGCAAATGGATATGAACATCTCTTTCCTCTGCACAAAGGGCTATCAGCCCTAGCTTTGCAGCTTCCATTTCAAGGCAGTTGATATGTTTAGTGGTTTCATGTTCAAGCCACCTGCCCCCTGTGGGTTGGGACCCCTCCCTATGGGCGCCCCACCCTTCTAAGGAGGCATCGGTAGTAAGGGTAAAGTTTGGGCTGCCTTGGGAAAGTTTTTTAGTGTATTTCTGATGGCTGTGTAGCCACCATTCAATGTCTCTTTTGGCTGCTTCAGAAAACTGCATAAGAGCTTCAAATGAGCCTTTATTTGTTTTCAAAGCCTCGTTTTTCTCAATTTCTAACTGTTTGTAAAAAAGTGGGCCATACTCCACTCCCACAGAATAGGAGACTAAAAAGCCAATTAGTTGAGCTGCTTCTCTTATGCTGAAAAATGCCTTGTCTAAAATTGACTGGCAGTGATAAATAATGTTCTGGATTTTCTCTTCTGTGAGACTGATTGTCATTTCAACAGAATTGAAATTAAATCCTAAGTGCTCAATGATTTGAGTTGGTACAGTGACAGATTTTTCCTGTGAAACCTGGAACCCTAGGTCTCGAAACAAGTTATGAGTTTCCACAATATTCCTCATACATGCATCATATGATTCCCCCATTAAAAAGCTATCATCTAAGTAGCCACTAGAGAGTAAACCTCTGGCTCGTAAAGTGGAATATACTGGCTTCATAAGTTTTGTGAATATCCGGGGAGCGGAGCTTAGGCCATTTGCTAAAGTCACATATTTATAAAGGTGGTTGCCAACTTGAAATTTAAGATACTTTTGTGACTCAGGACTGATGGACACTGAATAGTAGGCATCAGTCAAGTCTAGGGATGCCATAAAACAGTTTCTTGTTATCAAGTTGATGCACGACTGAATGGTATCCATCTTGAAATGGACGTGTAAAATATGTTCATTTAGTTTTTTCACATTTAATATCAGCCTAAATTTTCCACTCTTTTTTAATCGTAAGAACACTGGAGATATAAATTCACCAGGTTCATGATCACATTTTTCAATAACCTGCTTGTTCAATAGTTCTAAGATAAGTGCATCAAGAGCTTTCTCCTCATATTCACTAAAATTAGGTTGTTTATGCTGGAAATGTTGTATTGGGGGGGATTGAAACATAATTTTGTACCCATTACTATGTCCAAAATAGCTTTATCAGAAGTGATTTTTTCCCAGGCTTCCTGGTGAAATCTTAAGCGTCCTGCCGCTACTATATTTTTGTTTGCCAGTGTATTCTCACTGTTAATCACAGGTTTCTCTGTGTGTAAAGTAACATTTTGAGCACTGCTTACCTGAACATTAGTAACAGGTTTGCTAGGTAAGCTCATTTTCTTGCCACTTGATTCTGGGGTTGACTTCTTGCCATGTTTTTGTACCTGCCTTTGTTTCTTCCAATGGGGTACCTTCCCCGGCTTAAAAAAGGAAATGGTTTCCTTTGTTCACTCCTTCCCTGTTGGCTGTTGGAGTTGGCATTGTGCCTTCTTTGTTTTGATGTGATTTTTGATGTCACTTTACTGGCCTCTGTGAGTTCTTTCACAGCTTTCCCCAGTTCTGACCCAAAAAGTAGATCTTTAATTGGAGTTTGATCACTGCAGAGCAACTTGTATTCAGATCTCATATCTGTTTTGAACAGTGCTCTGCGTCTCAGATCTATTTCATGTGATGGATCACAAAGAAGGGATAACCCATCTGAGAGTGTTTGCATGGCAGTGTCTGCCGCTGGGTCTGGATGTGTAACTTTCATGAGGACAGTAAGCACTTGAGCTACGGCTGTTATGCCCTTGACCAGTGTTTTTTGGGCTTTCTGTAACATGACATCATCAGTCTTGGTGTCTTTACTGACATTATTGAATATCTCTGGATTGACACGCACCACTTCCAGCCGTTTACAATTTCCTGGTGTTGGAAACTTGTCCATTAGCTCATCACGTGACTCTTTGCTCACGCCAATGCTTAGCAGTTCAGTCAGTAATTCCGACAAATCTGTATTTAAATCTTCTCCATCTTGTTGTGGTTTGTTGACTACTTTTGCCATATTAGTTAGAACACCAAACTGTTTCTTT
Source organism: Scolanthus callimorphus (assembly GCA_033964015.1). Lineage (NCBI taxonomy): Eukaryota > Metazoa > Cnidaria > Anthozoa > Actiniaria > Edwardsiidae > Scolanthus > Scolanthus callimorphus. The sequence goes on from JAWWUD010000061.1 coordinate 247,705, forward strand.
GCCTTTTTTGGCGGAGGCTCGGGGATTTCCCCCTCTTCAGCTTCTGTATTGTCCTCGGGAGCTGGTTCACCTCTTTTATTAACTTCATCGTCAGTGTCGGATGACATTTCGTCGTCACCCGCCTGGAAGTTATCATAAGCTGTTTGATTTCCTGTACTACAGGCGTGAGGTTTGCCAGTGAGCCAGTTATGGATTTCAACTGAACTTTAATCTCCTCTACGTCCGTGCTTAAAGACGCTGAGCTCGTAGAAGCGCCTGACAATTTTGGCGCCAAAACATGGCCGTTGTTTTGCAAGGTTTTTCCCTCGGCCTTTTTGCCTGTTTGCTTTTCAGCAGGCTTCTTACCCTTTCGGGTGGGTTTGCCAGTGTTTTCTTTTCCCTTTCGAGTATCTTTGCTGGCATGATTGTCGAGTTTCTCGACTGTTTCCTCGCCTATCAGGCTTTCGCCTCGAGGTTCATTGATTCTGACCTCGTGGTCTCCCATTGAGTTTTGGCGAGTGTTGAGAGGATTTTCCAACTCTAAGTCCAGACTCATCACCTCCTCAGCGATATTTCATAAAGGGCTTTCGCCTAGTGTCTGAACTGTGTTGTTTAGAAAACAGAAAAACTTGAAGATAAATGCAAAAAACACGAATTTGTTAGGTAGTTTCAAAGCGCGACTTCTCTCCACTGAAGGATACGCTCTAATGATCTCCACTGCGCATGCGCTTATCTCATGTGATCTCGAATATGCAAATGAGGAGGTAGAATCCGTCCTTAGGCCATTTTCCTTCGCATAAAGTTCACGGTACTGTCCGTACTCGAATCCCAGGTGCCGACCTCTCAAAATTGAGCCCTGTTCTGTTGTTGCACATCAAAATGAGCTATAAATCGGCCTTTAGAACGCCCCCAAAACTCCGCCAATTTTCTTTGAACACAGCACACTTTTTGCTAATAATCCATGCGAGATTTGAAGAAGAAGACATCGGCTTGAAGTCGTTTTCTAGCTCAAAATAACTGCTACGGCCGTACAATCTCCCTCTGTGATCGCCATGCTTTTCACTGATAACCAGGCCTTCCCTGGGTAGGTTCTTCATGTATGATTTACTATAGTTTACCGAATAAGTCCCCTTATAGTTGTCTCACTCGACCTAGTCAGCCATCATTTTACCTTCGCTGAGCCTCGCACACTATCATTCGCATCTTGAATGCCTGTTTTCTTTTAATGCAAAGTTAAACTGCAGCGTTGTGGTAAATAACATAATGCAAAAATATATATCTGCCCTCAAACATATCTGAAATACAGCTTTATTTACATGCTACCACCCCTCCCCCTATTTTCGCCATATTGGATGGCACTTATGAGCATGCTCAGTGTGTTGGCTGACATTAATAATCGCAGGCGCGAAAAGTCTCGCATTGCTGGTAATGAAGTACTGGGGTATTTAATAGCAAAACAGCAGAAATATCAGATTTGAAGAAAATACAGCATTTTACACATTTTGCACTAGTTTATCAAGTCTTTTGAATCCCCCTAAAATATCTGGTAACCTTTTCAGTCGTCAAAAAGTCTCTGCAGTTGCAAATTTTGTCATGACTAAATTTACTTAATGTGTGTTTCCAAAAAATATCCATTTCCCCCCCCCCCCCCCCACGGAAGGGATTGGAAATTCCAGAGGGGTGGGGGGGGGGGGTCAATTTACCTGATCTTTTCCATACAAACACTGTATTTTTCTTCGGAAATTCCAGAGGGGAGGGGGGGTCATTTCTCAACACCCTTCCGTGATTTGTTCAGGACAATATTATCTTGGTGGAATAATTAACCATTATCCTGCGAGATTGCGCAGAATATCGTCTGATACTTAGCCGACGAGGGACGAAGTCCCGAGTTGGCTAAAATCAGACGATATTCTGCAAAATCGAGCAGGATAATGGTTTTATTATTCAGCACAACGATAGCACAAAAACCCCCGAAAAAAGTGACTTTTGTGTGTTATTTACGAGCTCAAAACATCACATTTTCCTCAGAGACGGATATCGCAGGATAGCTGTCATGTACAGAAGACAGCTATTGGCGTTCCAATGACCATATTTAGGCAGTGCATCGATGTGCTGAATAATAACATGCATTATCTGAACAATTTTGTCACCACTGAAACAAAATAATCCCAGCAAATTCAACACTGTGGGACACTTTGTCAAGGTGGGGACACCCGAAAATATCTTTACTACAAGTGGAATAATTTTACTTTGTTATCTGTTTAGTGGGCATGATACACAGGCACTCATTACTGGTATGTAATCATTATGTATGTCGGGGGGAGAAACAAGTGAACTTTTCCCCTATATTTTAAGATTCTCCGGCATGTAGTCCCCCAAAAATTTGCATTCCCCCCAACTCATCAGAGAAATAATTATGAGACATTTTACTAGGATTCCAGGCAATTGTGGCTAAAAGTGGCCAAAAATCCAGTTACTGAAACACTTAGAAGCTCTTGGCTTGATTGTGGTTTTTTTGGAAGAACTATAATATATGCCATAACAACTAGTAAAAATTGAAGAAATAAAATTTCAAAATTCATCACCTTGGAGTACTACAATAGGGAAACTCTATGTCAACCATGCAATTCTATAAAAATCGTCAGCTGTATATTGTCAGTATTGTAAATAAACTGAAACTGACTTTCCTTGTTTGCCATCTAGATTTCATAATGGAAATAACATGAGTTACTATACTTGTATGCAGACCCTACAAAAAGATTAAGGATGTTAAATCATTAAGCCGCAAAGTCTAAAGTGTTCCAAATAATTGCATGGGTGGAGCAATTTTGGATGGAGCAAGTTTCATGTTCACAAGATGCCCATAAAAGCATCTTATGGTACTCTAATTTTCACCTAATTGCACTTGAAATACTGAAAATGGAGGTTTCGGGGAAAAATTGAGAAAATAAGAATGAGACATAAAAGCAAAAGAATTTCAGTTTGAGGGGGCATGCTCCCCCTGAGAAAATTTTGAAAAACTAGATACAAGATACTCCTATTCTGTCTGTTTCATTTTCTTCATCTCTTTCTAAAATTCCATAGCCTATAGAATTTCAGAAAGAGATGAAGAACATGAAACAAAGACAGAAACATAACAAGGGCTATTTTGATACTGAGCCAACAAATATGGGAAAACGTGAGTGTCTTTCTGTGCACTCTGCTAGCTTTTTATTCCGGCCTGAGCACGGAAAATTTTCTTGATAATTCACATTTCGATTGACTGGGAACAAACCGATCACCTACTCAGAATCCAAAACAAATTTAACCACATGTTGAAGGTTTTATCTTCAAGAAACAAAAGATAGCCGTTATCAGTGTCAATAGAATAAAGTAATTCTAATATATAGATTTAGCCACTCTGAAGGTCTGAACGAGACCGTTTCCTCCTCGACTATCGAGTATCTTGTATAGATATGATGGTTACCTTCTTCCTGCTCTGATTTGCCCGGCTTTTTCCGTTTTTGGCGTTTCTTTCTGCTTTTCTGATAATACGACCCATGTTTGTTTGTATTCGACGGCTTTCTCTTCACGTTGTTTATCCTTTGTGGCATAATTATTTATAGCATGGTACTCCAGTTAGTTGTCTCTTCTAGTCCTTGAAACTCCGACTGGGAGAGAATTTCAAGGGGCAAGCTGGCAAACTTTCACGCACGTTAAATTTCAACAACCCCCCTTCCCTTGACAACGCGACGTACCCTCCCCCTGTTAGCTGAGCATGCTTGACGTCACAATTGAGCTATTATGACGTCAGCGATCACGGCCACGTTACACATCCGGGACTTGCCAAGACGTCCAAAATTCGGATCGACCCCTAGCAATTTCCACAGGTTACCCAATACTACGTAATGCTGTATTTACAGTTATCTGCCTTTATTTTGACGCTGTTTTCTTAGGTATGGTGCTCCGCTCTTCGGCGGCCTTCGGCCGCCGCAAGGAGCTCCGCTATAATTCTTTTGCAGGAATGCCAGTCGCCTCAATTAGTACAGGAAAATGGTGCAGGATTTATAGTGAATTGTGCAAATAAGGGAAACAAGCATCAAATTTGGCAGACAGTTAGAGTTTGACGAGCTGAACATTTTTAGAAGTGGAGCCACGCCCCAAAATGGATACTTCCAGTTTTATAACCATGGAATTAATTATCGTCAATAATTTTTAAAACAACAGTTAACGTTTATCAAACGCTGTAAAACTTAGGACTGTGATAAAGCAAAGGACGATCAATCATCATACATACAGAACCACACCCTTCGATAGATACTTCCAGAGATATTAGCGCTTTATCCAAATATAAGGAAATTGACCACAGAGAAACTGTATGGGGCTAGATGGTTTTGAAATTTTGTACATAGAATGTCTTAAGTAATGCAAGAAACTTGAGAGGTGGAGCCACGCCCCAAAATGGATACTTCCAGCTTTGCAGCAATGGAATTTGAATATCTGAAATATGTATTTCTAGAAACAACACTTAACGTCTCTCAAAAGTCTTGAAATTTGGGACCATGATAAAACAATCGCATTCGGTCATTATGCATACCGGGCCACGCCCATTGATGTCAACTTACAGAGATATTAGCGCCGGATTTTATATAAAACGAACACAGACCACTGTATGTGGCTAGACTATTTTGAAATTTGGTACATAGGATGTATTTACCACTGCAAGTGCCTTGAGAGGTGGAGCCACGCCCCAAAATGGATACTTCCAGCTTTTCAACCATTGAATCTATCTTAAAGATCTTTTAGAAACAGGTCTTAACGTTTAGTTTCAAAAGTCATGCAACTTAAAACAGCGACAAGGGAAAGTACAATCGTTCATTATATGAACAGAGCCACACGCCCTTGATAAGTATTTCCAGAGATCATAGTACTGAATACAATTATTAGCAAAATGGCTACTGAGAAACTGCATGTGGTCAGTCTTGTTTAAAGTTTGCAACATTGAATGTGTTGAGCGTTCCATTAAATTCGAGGTGGAACCATGCCCTAAAACGAATACTTCCAATTTTGCAGGTATGGAATTTGTGTCTTACACTTCCAAAGAAGTATAAAACTGGTCAATTAGAAACTGTATGGGTGTGGTTCTGTGTGTCCTTTGGATGATCTTCAACTAAGTTTCATGATGTTTGAGAAACTTTTAAGCGTTGACCGAATTAATTTGTATAAGTAGACTAAAATATGAAAATCCGCGAACGAGGTGTTTTGCCAAGCTGGATCCTGAGAAACGGACCTGTCAACCAGTTGAACTGAGAAAAATATATATAATGAAAGGTTGACGAACAGCTTAAATAATCATCGTTTAAGCTGTTCGTCAACCTTTCATTATATATAATTTGTATAATAATGACATTCATTTCACATTCTTTACATTTCACTTTTTTATTACTGCCCAATTGTGTTTAATTTTTGCACCAAAGTTTCAACTTCTTTCTTTCTTGTCTAAGTGCGACTAACTTCAACCCTGTTGTGTATTTTGACACTGAACGATCAGCTAACATTATATAATTTTTAAACGAATTTCATATTCTCTGCCAAACATGATCTTTACTCTCAGTGAAACTCAATAAAACAATGAAGTCATACAAAGCCAAACAACAAATAGCGAAGGAAGAAAATCGTCTACGATATCATGAAAGAAAATGAGCCTCTGTTTCATTTTCTGTCAAACTTTTTTATATACTTTTCGTTAAGAATTTTTGTTTGAAATTTTTCAAACTTTCTTTTCATCGAGGTGTGACTGTTTAAAGGTTGTTTAAAGTTGTATGTGTATTTTGTAGTGTGTATATGTATACCATATTTTTTGGGGAGATTCTTCCAATATAAATCAAAGGCACCAAGTGCCCCGGTGAAATCGCGGATCCTGTTTATCCAACTAGTTTTGGACTTTTGGTCCTGTTGCGGCCCCCCCCTCCCCCAGAGATATCCATTTTCTAGTTGTCAGACTTTGTTACTGGACCCCCTTGTCACTCAGATAACTTTGTGCAAGTTTGGTCACCTAGCGATGCTTTGTTCTCGAGATATTACTTTTTCTAGTTTTGATGACGTAATGTCATGGTGCAAGTTTTGTCACCTAGCGATGTATCGTTGTCGAGATATTAATTTGTTTAGTTTAGATGACGTCATGAGCTAACACTTGAGTTATGAGCGAGCGAGTGACTCTGGCCCACTACAATAACTCGTGAATATGCTACGCGTATCCACGATTTAAAAATAGACCGGCTTGACATAGTTCTCAGTGGCCAGTTTAAATATCAATTGGATCAGCGCATCAAAGGGCGTGCCTCTAGGTGTATATCGACCGAATGTACTTTGCTTATGTTGGTCATAAGTTTCAAGATTTTTGAGGAGACGTGTTGTTGTGTAAGTGTTTCTAAATATATATTCTAAAAATAAACGTCATGGTGTTGTCATGACGTTAGGTGTTGTTTCTAAATACATATATCAGATAATAAATTCCATGACTGCAAAACTGGCGTAACAATCATGGGGCGTGACTCCACCTCTCATGTTACTTGTAGTACATGTAGTGGATATACAGTTTCTCTGTGGTCATTTTAAAATACACTATAATAAACTATACTTTCTAGAGATTATTTTATAATCTTCATATCTAGAAGTATCCATCAAAGGGTGTGGTTCGGTGTCCATAACGATTGATCGTCCTTTGTTTTATCACCGTGCTAAGTTTCGCAGGTTTTAAGAAACGTTAATTGCTGTGTTTAAAATTATTTACGATAATTAATGCCATACCTGTAAAACTGGAAGTATCCAATTTGGGGCGTGGCTCCACCTCTTAAGGCACTTGCAGTGGTAAATACATCCTATGTACCAAACTTCAAAATAGTCTAGCCACATAAAGTTTGTCTTTGGTCGTTTTATATAAAATTGTATCCGGCACTATTATCTCTGTAAGTTGATATCAATGGGCGTGGCCCGGTATGCATAATGACCGAATGCGATTGTTTTATGATGGTCCCAAATTTCAAGACTTTTGAGAGACGTTTAGTGTTGTTTCTAAAAATCAAGAGTGGATTACCAAGAGTTTCCATATTTACTATGTACGCCCGAATCACAGTCAGAAGTGTCTATTTTTAGAACTAGGATTGCCGCGAAAATTCGTCATCCACAGGGTTCCCACTTTCTCGCCACGCAAACAGTTGTGAGATCCAGCCTAAAATAAATCGCAGATCAATCGAAAAACCTTTAAAGTCGCAAAGATAAGGTAGGATATTCTACGAGCATTCGAACCTGAGCATTCGAATACTTTCGCGCGCGAAATTCAATCTAAAAATAGACACTTTTCTGACTGTGATGTGGACAAATACTGTACGAAAGATTCTAACTCTTTGTTAATCCACTCTTGTAAAAATACATATTTCAGATATTCAAATTCCATTGCTGCAAAGCTGGAAGTATCCATTTTGGGGCGTGGCTTCACCTCTCAAGTTTTTTGCATTACTTAAGACATTCTATGTACAAAATTTCAAAACCATCTAGCCCCATACAGTTTCCCTGTGGTCATTTTCCTTATAGCGGAGCTCCTGCGCGGGCCGAAGGCCCGCGCAAGCGGAGCACCATACCTAAGGGAAAAACGTATAGTATACTATCGAGTTGATTTTTGAACGTCACGGGCATTATGGATCATTTTGATGACGTCATTGATGACGTAAGGGCACGTGACTTTGGTGTAGAGTTCCTCTTATGGTCTTTGAAACTTTGTCCAAGTTTGGCTTCTAGAGAAGCTACCCTTCGGGAGATATGATTTTTTCTTTATTTTTCTGGTATTAATCCTATAGCGTACGCCGTCCGTCCGTCCGTCGTCCGTCCGTCCGTGTACACATGGGAACCCTGTGGTATGCAAAGAAAAAATTATATCTCCTCAAGGGAACATGCTAAGACAACCATACTTGGGATATTTTGTCTATGCCACAAGGGGGGTGCTGTAACACGGACACGTGATGTGACGTCATCGATGACGTCATCTATGCTTGAAAAATCAATATCTCGTGAAGGGAAGACTCTAAAACAACCAAACTTTGGTAGTGTAGTCTAGGTCACTAGATGAGCGAAATGAAGTGGTCACGTGATATGACGTCATCGATGACGTCATCTATGCTGAAAAATTAATATCTCGTGTAGGGAAGACTCTAAAACAACCAAATTTTGGTAGTGTAGTCTAGGTCACTAGATGAGCGAAATGAAGTGGTCAAGTGATATGACGTCATCGATGACGTCATCTTTGCTTGAAAAATCAATATCTCGTGAAGGGAAGACTCTAAAACAACCAAACTTTTGTAGTGTAGTCTAGGTCACTAGATGAGCGAAATGAAGTGGTAACGTGATATGACGTCATCGATGACGTCATCTATGCTTGAAAAATTAATATCTCGTGAAGGGAAGACTCTAAAGCAACCATGTACACATGGGAATCCCTTTCATTCACACAGAAAATTTTATATCCAGGAGCTCCGCTTTTAGCCAGTGGCTAAATCTATATATTATTTGGATAAAACGCTAATATCTCTGGAAGTGTCCATCGAAGGGTGTGGTTCTGTATTTGTGATGATTGATCGTCCTTTTCGTTATCACAGTCCTAAGTTTTACGGCGTTTGATAAACGTTAACAGTTGTTTTAAAATTTATTTACGATAATTAATTCCATGGCTATAAAACTGGAAGTATCCATTTTGGGGCGTGGCTCCATCTCTAAAAATGTTCAGCGTATGAAACTCTATAAGTCTGCCAAATTTCATGCTTGTTTCCCTAATTTGCACAATTCTGCACCATTTTCCTGTACTAAATGTCGCTTTCAGCACATTTGTCTAATCCCTAATTGTAACATGCAACACCCACAGTACGAACACACGCCGTCTTCTTCGGGCTCTGTCCCACAACAACAACGACAATGACTGTCAACACCAATGCATCCCTCGCCTTTAAACAAAGTGACTTGGGAGCGCGAATTACAACATGACTATGACGCGGACTTTTTACTTGACGGCATAATGAATGGCTTTGAAATTATTCCTTCTGATAGTTCTTTGATTCCGGTGGAAGTGAAAAACTACCGCTCGGCAACCGCACCGGACATACATACGTGACAAAGTAGAGAAACAGATACTACTGGAGATTCAACAAGGCAACTACATTTTGACAGACGAAAAACCTACTATAGTAAGTGCCTTGGGGCGATTCCAAAACCTAACAGCGACAAAATTAGATTAATACACGACTGTAGCAGACCTAGTAACGCTGGCAGCGTTAACTCTTATGCGGTAACGGAACACTTTTCCTACACAACAATTGATCACGCAATATCTCTAATCAAACCTAATGCCTATCTTGCAAAAGTTGACCTTTCAAGTGCCTATCGGCATGTCGGACTGCGACCCTCGCAGTATTCGGCAACTGGTTTGGCATGGCAATTTAGTAATAGTGGCAACCTAGCGTATATGTACGACTGCAAATTACCTTTCGGCGCTTCGGCGAGTCCTAATATTTTTCACAGGCTGACACAAGCGGTAACGCGCATGATGGCGAAACGAGGGTTCCCCTCTGTAATAGCTTATTTAGACGATTTTTTAATCATTGGCGATAATGAACGTGACTGTAAGCTAGCGTATAACGAGTTAATCAAACTCTTGAGCGACTTAGGGTTTACCATAAACTGGGAAAAAGCTGTCCCACCTACACAGCGATTGACATTTCTTGGCATTCACATAGATACGGTTACTGGGCAGCTGTCGCTGCCCGAAAGTAAACTCAGCGAAATGCGTGATTTGTTGCGTGCAACGATGGCAAAGCGTTCGGTTACAAAACGCGAACTCCAGTCTTTAATAGGGAAATTGAACTTTGCTGCCCGTGTTGTCTATGGCGGCAGAACATTTTTACGGCGAATGATAGACACTGTTAATAACCTGCGGCGACCTCACCATCATCTCAGACCCAATGCTCAGTTTCGGGCTGATTTAGCCTGGTGGGCTAAGTTTCTTGATGTTTTCTTTCCAGTGATGAATTCTCCACGGATGCCTGCCTCATCGGGGGGGGGATATTTCAATGTCGATTGGTTTTATATCAATTGGCAGGCGGACTTTCCTCAACTTGTTTATGCGCACATATCTTTGTTAGAAACATTTACGGTATACTTGGTATACTTGATTTACGTGATAAGTGGATAACAGTATTTACCGATAAAGGGGTGGACCATTAGAAATTGGGGGAGGGGGGGGGGACTATTATGGCTGTCTGCAACTTACAACTTTCGCTTAACCTCAAGATATATTCCAACGACTCTGAACACAATGTCCGATGCAATTTCGCGCATGCACTCTGTCGATTCTTGTACTAACTTCATTGAACAGTTGTCTAGTAATTCCTTAGTTAGTGTTAATGGCGCATGTTATGAGTCACACATGTCACGTAACGCATTCGCTTCCTTGCCTCTACAGGTTCAGTATTTGCTCAGGAGGAACAGCTTGATGCTGAACTGAAGAAATACCGAGCTAAGGCATTTGCACAGTCTACGGTCACTACATATCGGTCTCAGCTCCGTGCGTATTTGCGCTTCTGTCTATATTTTGGTTATTGCCCAGTTCCGTGTGTGACTCATCACTTATGCGTTATGTAGTGTTTTTAGCAAGGACCCTTTCACCTACTAGCATCCTATGTTATTTAAATGTTGTTCGTATATTACACCTACAGTACGGCTTTCCAAACCCGCTTAGTGAACCTTTATTCAAATATCAAAAAGAACTCTTGGTCAGAGTAATTAAGCGTGTAAACTCTACCCCCGTAAAACAAAAATTACCCATTACACCGGAACTACTACACCGAATGCATAACCATCTCAACCTTAGCAGTTCGCTAGACGCAACATTTTGGGCAGCCTGTCTGATGGCCTCTTTCTCCTTCTTCCGCAAATCGAATTTGTTGGTGCCCTCAGAAGCCAAGTTCGACGCCTCTAAACATCTACGGCTTTGCGATGTGCGCGCTTACAAATGGGGAATGTTACTTCAGGTGCGCTGGTCAAAAACTATTCAGTATAAAAATCGGATTTTAGAAGTTCCTGTTCCCAAGGTACATAAGTCAGTTCTTTGTCCATGGGCCGCATTTCTTCTCGCGTTAAAATTGGCAGGCGTATCAGAGGAGCACCTGTCAGGCCCTGCCTTTGTCTATAGATCCCACACGGGTATAAAACCTTTGACTTACACCACCTTCACACGGAAGCTTAAGGACACATTGGACAAATGCGGTGTCAATAGCAACAATTATTCTGGACACTCCTTCAGGCGCGGAGGCGCCATGCATGCATTACAAAGTGGTGTACCAGCTCAGTACGTAAAGCTCCAAGGAGACTGGCTATCATCAGCCTATGAACGCTATTTAGATTGCTCTCTGCGGTATAAGCTACTAGCCGTTACCATGATGAGTGGGTCTATCTCTCACTGACATTAGCAACAACTTCTTGGGGGTCTTTAGGGAATTCGCGCATGGTCTTATTCGGCAATAAAGACCCATTTAACCCCCGATGAGTTGTTGTGTATTTAGTGAGTGATAGACTTGTTTATCACAATTAAATACAGGCGGCGGAAATTCCGATCCCCGCCCGTGCTAGGTGTATAAATAAGTGCTGTGGGTTAATAAACCACATACATGTTGATTACAAGCTGAAAAGCGGCAAAGCACATACTCCTGTAATTTTTTTTTAAACTCCCCTTAGGGGGAATTCGCGCACGGTCTTATTCGGCAATAAGACCATTTAACCCCCAATGAGTTGTTGTGTATTTAATATCTTCTATAAAATATATTACCTGCATTTGTTATTGTTGCATCAGCTCCTTGTTCAACAAGGAAATTTTTAAATTCATTCTGTAAGACAGCAGAAATGCGTATTGGTCACTTAAATTACAAGATCTGTTGGCAATGCATTCCTTTGTTCCTTTGCAAGTGCGAAGAACCTTGTACGTACTAACCTTGCCATGTTCACAAGCGATATGAAGAGCTGTGTTTCCTAATAAATCTTGTTTATTTATCTTGAAAACAAAGATATTAAAGACCTCGTAAGATGAAAACAACGCTCACTAGCTAATATTCCACATTGTGCTTTCATTAGCAGTAAATAAGTTCATTGTTCGTGGGGTGTCTTGTTGTAATCAGTGTGCATGAGATGGTGGTCGTTGTAATGGGTTACCTGTGCGCCATATTTCAGTAATATTCTGGCGGCTTCAGTACTTCCATATTCTGCTGCTCCATGCAGGGGTACGCCCTAAACAGAGCCAATAACACATCCAATCTTACCAAACTATCACTAATAACAAACGCAAAAATACTGGTAGACAAACTGAATACAATATTGAACACCTCTACCTAGGTGTAGTGGAATACTTAAAGGGAAAAATAATGTTGGGTCAAAAGAAACACCCCAATAAAGTGTTGTTCGGAAATAAAGTAGTTTTCTCCCATACCTCTTTGGGTCCGAGAAATTTAGCGCCAAAGTAGGAAATCCCACAATACACGATTTTGCTAATGCATGAAATGTCTAGTAACCATGCTCCTCAGGGATAAATAACAAAGAACAAAATTAACGGCCTCATTCGACTGTGGTTTCCTTCTTTTGTTTCTTGCTCCTTCAGGGGCTTGGTATGAGGTATTCCACGTATTAGCAAAGTCAGTGTATTTGAACGGCGCCATCTGGAAAATTCCACTTCCGGTTTGCCAAAGATACGTCACAATTACGTCATCAGTAGGCCCAGTTTCTCCCTACAAGCACATGGAGCCAACTTCGAACTTCGAAACCTCTTTTTGTTTTGTGTTTGCTCTGCTTTCCGCCCGAAAGGGGTAGGGTTTGGAGGCTCAAATTATACAAAAGGTATTTTACAACGATCCAGCATGGACGTGGTGGTGCTTTTGTTTTTATTATCTTCGTTCTACAAAGGAGTTATTTTGTCTCTATTGGTGACCTTCATTCAAATTGCGGGGTTTCTACTTTGGCGCTAAATGTCTCGGATTCAAAGAGGTACGAGAGTAAAACAACTTTATTTCCGAAAACACTCCTTTGGGGGACCCAAACATGATTTTTAGATCGGGGATCAGAACAACTTGATCGCATGAACACCCGAGTACAACTGAACTCCTTAAACACTCCCAAAAGACTCTCGCCTAACTGAATAAAAAACTCCCTTTTGACAAAAGGTAATATGTCACTCGATACTTGTTAATAATTATCAACAAATATCTGAAATACATTAATATGAAGGTAAAGTCGCACATTTGAAGCGTTAATTTAACAAGACGCCAAGACTAACACGTATGTAAGATGTTATGATTATACCTGTAATATTCCATCCAATACGTTTGGGTCAACTCTTCCATCCGTCAGCAAGTACTCGACAACCTGAAAGTTTGTGAAGAGGAGGACGGACAATTAAAGAGCATAACGCTGGTTTTACCCTCCGAACAGATACTCATTCCAAAAAAGTCGTTGCATACGTACCCTGCTCTCAGGGTATGTAAATTGCATTCTGTTTTGAAAGGTAGAAATAACTCCAGTTATCTCTGTAAAAAATGTTTCACTGCGTTATAGAACTACGACAAGGAGTAGTCGAAATAAATCGTGTATGTCGACCATGTGGTGAGTGAACTAGAAGTTGCACGTGTTGCTGGATGTCGTGCTGTGAGCTTGCATACCTTGGAGGCATTTCTCTCTACTCCTAGATGAAGTGTTGTCTTGTTGTCTTGGAATCTCGTCAGACGGATGTGCTTGTCCTGGTGCAAGGCTCTTACCTGGACAATACAAGAGACAGTACACAATTAAGCCATTACGGCGGACAGTATATAGCTCCGAGATAGCTATATCTGAAATTATAACATAGACACGTTATCAAGCGCGCTCTGATTGCACAATTTGTGAACCAGAAATCAGAAGAACGATTGACCGGCGAACTACATGAAGATGAGTCAGAATGCTGTTCTAATGGGCCGAAACAGCTTGAGAAACTGACAGAGTCCAAGGTGGAGTTGAAAAGCATGGCATACCACAACTTGGACATATCCATGTACATGCTGAATTCGAGAACGATGTTATACATGTGGTCCGCCATGCCACAACATTTGGTATGCACCCAACAGTCACACTAATCGCAGCAAACTCCTTTCTGGTTGTTTTTGACAGGTTTCCCACAAAGCTTGCATGGGTACTTCTATCTGGGACCAGGATTAAGGATGGAACCACTGGAGCTTATGACGAGTAAAACCGAAATCCAATGAGAATTTGTCCTCGCCGAGAGTTCACAAACTCGACAGGAAGATTTGTTGGAACTAGCCGCATGTGACATCAGAGCGACTTTTAGAAATGCCCCAGATGGTTTCGGAAGCATTTCTGGACCTCGGGTTTTGATTGGGCAAAAAACAAGGCAAGAAACAGGATTAATAACGGGCCACGAAAAAACATGGCCGCCATGCTTGCCGACCCAGGCCCCCTTTCCTCATCATTTTCATTTTTCTCCAGAAGTATTCCCATATGGAGTACTCTCCCAGAGGAAAACCTCTTCACCACCATGAATATGGGAGTTTTCCGCCATCTTCACACTTTTCTTTGGGAGGCCATGAACAAGATTGAAATTTGTGTTGCACCCATCCGCTAGCCTTTTCAAGTGTGATTGAAGGCTTAATGTGATATTTTTTCCGCATGGCCAGCTTAATTGCGCTCTCAGTACTATTGGGGCTATTCTGCTTTGCTTAATATCGCTCGTGTTGCTCGTGTTACACCATTCAGAACTGTCACCTTATACATCTACGGTTTGACGGCTGAAAATATAATTTCATGATTGCATGATCAGAGTATCGCAACAAGAAACTTGGATTTTTATGGCAATTTCTTTTTTATCTTCATCGGGGAGATTTCACGAGGATTTGGAGATTTTTTCCAGAGATCACTTTTGCTTAGATAGTGCCACCCTAAAAAAATTTCCTCGGTCCTAAAATACCTTCTTCAGCGTACCATTTTCGTTCAAAGAACCCTTTAAACATACCAAATCGCCGATTTAACCCCCCCAAAATACGACGGTCATACCTACCATCCGAATATACGGAGTACCCCCTAGGGTCATACAGTTGTAACTCTTTCTAAACTTTCATTGCTTTCATTGCACTACAGGAACGTTTTGAGAGACATGCCCCACTCCTCAGGTGTTCAAGGTCTAATGCCTTCGCGGGCTATTTTTAAGTCGTTTCTATTTTCATGTGTTTTAGTGGCGTAACACGAAAATAGAAACATAATATAAATAGCCCGCCAACACATTACACCTGGCCCACCCGATGAGAAAGAGCAACCGTCTCAAAGCAGTTCTGTAAATGTGATTTAAGTAACATATGAAAGACGACTATGAGGACTTGATGGGATTTCAAAGTCCGGAGTGGAACTAATTGCGCGGGCTTTGAAATTCCGTCAAGTCCTCATAGTCGGCTTTTGAAATACTTCAAATACTCAATAATTATTCATGGCGTAATTAGCCAACACAGAGAGGAAACGAATGTTGAAACCTCTCCATTCATTTAAAAAAAAACGGCTTAGTCATTTTAAATACTCAGATAATTGCCTGTGACATAATCTTCAATCACAAACCCCTCTGATACCTTGTAACTTGGATTACGTCACTAGTCATGCGCAGAAGTGAAAAGGTCAATTAATCCTATAGAGTAACTAGTATAGTAACTGTGCTTATATAGCGCTTATTCTCGAAGCACTAAGCGCTTTACATTTTGGATAACTCATCTATATCCGAACACGTTTATAAATATGAGTGTGTGTGTCATTAAATCCTATGATAATGTGAATAATGTGTCACTAACTCGACTTGGCTTGTTCTAGTTATAGTCGTGTCTAGGCTTTGTCAGTAAAGCAAGAGAGTAAATGGTTCTCAATAAATCTTCTGTAACCATGTGTTAATAGAGTTGTATAGAGTACGATAGAGTCATTAAGTTTTGTAGTAGGTCGTGACGTCAACACGACTAGTGATCAGTCTGTTACAGTATGTCTGACCGGAATCCACCCAGACCCCATAGCAGCTGGTAGGGATTAAAGAGGGGGGGGAAATGTAAGAAACGCACGGCACGTGCCCGCTTTGCAAAAATTGCTTTCGGTTAGTTCGTGTTTATTACAAGCCTAATCTAAGTTTATATGACTAAGGTGGACTAAGGTCGTCTTTTTTGCTTACTTTTATTCCAATGTTTTTCCTAATGTGTTGTTGCGCCTGTTTCGTATGTGACGTCCTAACAGCTGCTAAGCGAAAAACAATGCCACTAAACACTGAGTTAGATCAACGGGACTAGGTTGCAACGGAAACTAATTAACTCTGGCACACAGCGAAAATTTTCCCGCTTAATTTTATCTCCATAAACGTCGTGTCGCAGTAAGATCAACAGGACTAGTGTGTAATGGAATTAATGCCCTTTGGGCGTATTAACTACCACACCCCGAAAATTTTCCCGCTTGATTTTATCTTCATAAACGGATGTCCTACCGATGAATGTCACTGACGTTCACTGTCTCATACGGGCGAATCGTAGACGCTCAATTGATCGCTTGTGTTGTAACGAGCAGAAGTTGAACAAAGATGCTTCCTGATTGCAAAAGCGTTTTTATTACCGGCAGCAATCGTGGAATTGGCTTGGAACTTGTCAAGCAATTTTTGCGGCTCCCCAAGCCACCGATGCACATCTTTGCCTCATGCAGGTCGTTGCAGTCAGAGAGCGCTTCCGAGCTGAGGTACCTAGCGTCCACGGCACCAAGCTTGCATTTGATAGAGCTAGACGTGAATAACATGGACGCGATACAGCGGACGTGTGCGGAGGTAGACAAAGTTCTAGGTCACAAGGGGCTCAACTTGCTGATTAACAACGCCGGGATCATGGGCTGCGACTCTTTGGATAAAGTTAGCAAAGAAAGTATGATGGAAAACTTTCAAACGCACTGCGTTGCGCCGCTGATGACAACGAAATTGCTGCTGCCCTACATAAAACGTGCAGCGTCCCAGGAAAACGGCACCGCCCCTAGAGCGGCAATCGCTAACATTTCATCAATACTAGGCTCGATAGCGGAAAATAACGAGGGCTCGATAGGCTCTATCCATGGCGGATACCCTTATAGGGCCAGCAAGTGCGCCCTTAACGCAATAACCAAGAACCTGAGTGTGGATTTGAGGGAAGACGGGATATGCGCAATAGTTTTGCACCCTGGATGGGTGAAGACAGATATCGGAGGTCCGATGGCCTCACTGACGACCACGGAGAGTGTGTCTGGGATGATGAGTGTGATCGGATCGTTGGATCTTGGGAATTAAAAACAGGGAAATGGTTTTTGCACAATGGGGAGACTATTCCCTGGTAAGAGGGAATAAGCATATTCAGAGTGCATAACATTTCCGCTTGAACGCATACGATCCCTAGAGGAATTGGCTTTTGTAGCAAAACTTTATTAGAGAGTGGAGTGATATGATACTGTAACCATAATTAGTTTAGCACCGCTCACTGTGCAGAATGACTTGATAGTACGAACACGTGAACTTTTGCCCTGAAGCTCTAATTATGCAAGAGATCCCAAGAGCTCATTAATAAGTATATCTAATCTCAGTCAAATCGACGATCCTAATATCGTAATTTTAGCCGGGCACTTGGACTATCGAACAAACATCGACTATTTTAGGATTTGTTGTTTCGTTGGTTAATCTCGAGCCAATCAGATTATTGCTCTGTTTCACCTAGTTACCTAGTGCAGTTTGCAAACGCGGGTAGTGATGCTACTGTTTTAGCTGTAACACCGGTTTCACAAAGTGAAAGCCTTCGTACAACGTACGGGTTTGTGGTTTTAAAAAAATGTCAAGAAAGAAAGAAACTGTACTCACAGTATCAATTTCGTCTTCTTTGACAGCCCCCCACAAATCCCAGTATTCCTCCTCCGTCGCTTGATCGCTCTCAAGCTCCTGTGGTAAATAGATAGGTGGAAGTTACATGCTGAAAACGGAAGCTATAGTCCATTTATAAAGGGGGCAGGGCCGTAGCAAGATTTTGTTTTCCAATTTTAGGAACATAAAAAACGCCCAACTTGGTGGCATAGCCAGGCATCTACAAGTGGAGTACGAGGATACAGTACATGCATACCACCAATGAGTTTTTATCGATCCAATACCCCCGGCGTAATCAATCGAACGTTCGGTAATCGAACTCAATCGACTTCCAATCGTTCGATTGATTTTCGACTTGTTCGGCAATCGAACACAATCGAACTCACAGCAAAATCTTCACAATCGAACAAAATCGAACGTTCGGAAATCGAACGTTAAACATCCTTTAGATTTGTCTCCCTAAAGGTACTAAATTGGGAGTGGTTTTAGCTGATTTTGACTCCTAAAAATTACCAACAAGTCCGAATATAGTGTAGATTTGTAACACACCTGGGATCGGTTCCTGAAAGGTTGGATAAAGTTATCCACGGATAAAAGTTATCTGTTGTATAGGTTTTGTTCAGGATTTATCCGTTACATAAGCGTTTATCCACTGATAACTCTTAACTGGCTTTCTAGGAACCGGCCCCTGAACTACTAGAGGTTTTAAGCTACAATGTTAAGGCAAAACCAAATGTCGACAAATCTTTCACGCCAAAATATGCTGCCTGATGTTTTAAGACGGAAATAATGTGGTAAACAAATGCCTTTCCTTTTTTTTACCTCAAAAAGGTAAAAAGAGTCGATTTTAACCCCTAAAAATAACATGGACGGCAAGCATCCCCATCCCAAAGGTTTTGGAGTCCCCTCTTTCCCCTAAATGCTGTTAACTAGACTTATTTTCCCTGTCACACATTATTCATAACTTAACACCGAACAAAATCGAACAATCCAATCTGTTCGATTGCTGGTGTTCGATTTTGTTCGAAAATCGAACTCACAGCGAAGCTCGAGTTCGATTGTGTTCGATCGCCGAACAAATCGAACGATTGATGTTCGATTGAGTTCGATTGATTTTTTGTTCGGATTTGTTCGATTGATTACGCCGGGAATACCCATGGCCATGCGTAAAAACAATATGGCGGACCACCAATAAGTTTTTATCGATCCAATACCCATGGCCATGTGTAAAAACAATATGGCGGACCACCAATGAGTGTTTCGTTAGAACTTTTTAGACCGCGATTAATTTTAGGGCATGCAGTCTGATGTCTGTAACGGTGTGTTGTTGAACTTGCTCCTTTTGACAACTCAACCAAGCTCTCAAATGCACCCGAATTCGTTCAAGAAAGCTCTTTTCAGGAAATAAAAATGCACAGGAATGTGCTGGATTTTTCCCAAATAACTAAGCGGCGTGTTGGCATTCTTTTTGGCCGGTGATGCTACATACCGATGCTACATTGTAGGTTTTAATAAAATCTATTATATACCTCGATGCGAGCCTAGCGTTCCATTTTAATTTTAAGGATATTATTTTTACACGAGACGATTCGTATCTGCAAGCGGTCATATAATGTTCTGTTTATAAACATCAGTAAAATACCAAATTCGTATTTTGTTTGAGAAAACCTAAAAATCCAGCATGGAGCACAGGCAAGTGCGTTATCAAGTTTTCGCACGGGTGATCACCCGCTATTTCATCGGTGTCTATAATAACACTGGTTATTACCTCTCGAATGATAGTTATCCTTCCTTCCACCTAAACACAAAACAAAACATCAGTAAAAACAATAATATCAGTAATGTTGGGTCTTACAAGCGTTAAGCGCAAGGATGGTGTAAAAGGCAATAATAATGCTGAGATTGATCAACTGAAGTACCCAAATGGAAGGTATGATGAAAACAACGTACGAACAAAAGCAAAGAGAAACTCGTCAGCTGTGGTTTCTTAATTTTACTTTATTTAGGTATCACAGATATAATGTGGACCCATCTATCCGCATAATAGCGGAAAGGCTTATCTAAGGCGGGTAGTGTGTTGTCGCTACACACACTGCGAGGAACACATGCTTTGAACATTTCATACAAATGAATACATGTTAGACATTGACAGAAATAACAAACTTTGGTTGTGATAAACGAGAAAGAGTCTGACCTGAGGGTTAATCCTGACATGTCTCCTCTCGCTGTCGAGGAGGCTGGCGGACGATCTGCCATCTAGTCTCCTATGATCCAGGAATGGAATGATAACCTGGTAAATTTGATGTTCTTTTCAAATTACACGGGATGGGAGCTAGCCCCCTAAAAAATCGATGCGTTTCCTTGGAGAGGTGACCAAAATTTGACTAAATGTCCTAAGTACTAAGTGTATCCTGCACGTGTATGGAATTATAGAGTGAAGAGCTAGACGGGCAAAGCATTGAACATTTATGAATTAGAGAAATGATCATTGAATCATGCCAAATAAAAATCTGTTATGTAACACATTGTTTTTATTTTATTTAATTGCGTTTTGGAAGGCCCAGTGGAACTCTGATTTCTTAGGCATATCACTTGTTATTATGTACCAAGTGTTAAAGTTCACTTTTTCTAGTATCTTTTTGGTCGAGAGCGTATCACGTGCACGTGAAAAAATTCGACTGTTTCCCTTGCGACAACTTGGAGGGCAACAGTGTTTTTTTTTTGACCGGTAATAACAAAACCGGAAATCACGAGACTGAACAAATATCAAAACCGGAAACTAAAATCCACCACATTTGCGCGCGCTTTTACCAATTCATTCACGTAAAAAAGAAACTCTTCTTTATTCTCTGTTTTTGTTTTGTTCTGTATGATAATAAAGGACTTACTTTCTGGAACCTCGGGGAAGCAGTATGTTTTGTGGTACCTCGACCGTACCTCGACCGTTTCCCTAGGTCCCAGTAAATTCTTGGTGTTCAGATGACGTCATCAAAATCCTAACTTTGAAACTATGGCCTCTGTGAAACTGTCCTTTTTTAGATCAGTTACATTTCCGCAATAGGAGTATTCACACCAAATTTAGCTCCTGAGATATCGGTGCTGCAATTTCTGTCACGCAACACTAGTCACGCTTTTTTACGCATGGACTTTGTGTCATATTTCAGGTAATTCTCCCGTTTCGAGCATTCGGTGAGAGCAAACATGCTAAAAAAGTGCAAATTAATCACATTTTGGACAGTGCTAGCTCATATTGTGGCCTTACATTACATTTGGTAATTTGGCCGCCATGTTGGAGTCCTTCCGAGGGACTTGGCGGCGCCATACATTTTACAGTAAACAGTTTGCACATTTGCTCGCTAAAATCTCGCTTGCAATATAAGATACCAGTCTAAAACGTGGCAAATCTATTGAAGATATAGTTCTCCTTCAGAATTTTGGCTTTTTGTTCGAAATAACTCGCTAAAAATCAAATGTCTCCGGAGGTGAACACCAAGAATAAGTGTTAAATATAAACGTGCGTCATGGCCACCAAAGTGTAAATCAAACACGTGAAGGTATCTTTGGACTCTGGATGGCTCAACGTTCAGGTGATTTTGTTGCACAGTCTAGAGCATCACCTCAGACTACAATGAACTAAGACCCACGAAACTCATGTTAACTAAAACCCACGAAACACAGGAATAACAAAGGACAAGTAGATGGCGCCCCAAACTGGGGGAGCTGGGCGTTGTCTTACCTGTCCAACTAAACTGCAATGCCCAAGTTTTGTTCTCTTCGAGTCTCCCCTTCACCAGATATTAATTTTTCAAGCTTTGATGACGTCATCGTTTCGCTTCTCTAGTCACGTAGACAATTTTGTCCATCAATTTTCGTTGTCTTGGAGGGATCAAGAAAGTGCTGTCGTTTTCATGGCAAATCCGCATGGGCTACCTGTGGTGTTCAAATCGCGTCTCAGGCCCCTCGGCGGGGGGCAAAACCAAAATGGCGACCAAGACAACGAAGTTTCTCGAGTATCTGCAAGTTTTGGTAATTTTTCCTGCTTTTTTCGCTAAGATATGAGGCCAAAGTACTTACAGACCTTCCAAATAAGGTAAGGGGATATCCTAATAAGGAAGTTTTGCAACGCCGGCAAAACGACAGTTTTTGGCGAAATTTCTTGATGTCTCTTCCCTTCACGAGATATTAGTCTTTCAAGCAGGGATGACGTAATCGATGACGTCACATCACGTGATCAATTAGCAGCACCCCCCTTGTAGCATAGAGAAAATACCCCAAGTATGGTTGTCTTAGCATGTTTCCTTGAGGAGAAATAATGTTTTCTTTGTATACCACTGGGTTCCCATGTGTACTCGGACGGACGTACACAGGTTTTATTTAGGAAAAATAAAGAAAAATCATATCTCATGAAGGGAAGCTTCTATACGTAAGCCAAACTTAGAAAAATTTGAAAGGCCATAGGAGAATGTCTACACCAAAGTCACGTGCCTCCACAATCAAAAAAATTTCCCGTGACGTCCATTATTTTCTTATGTATGGTGCGCCGCGTGGGAGCTCCGCTACAAATACGGGTGCCAAATGTCTAGGTGACTAGTGAAGCGCGGTGATGTGACGTCATCGATGTCGTCATAGAGACGTCATCGATGACGCCAAGGTCTAATATATAGATTTAGGCAATGCCTAAAAGCGGAACTCCAATCATACACTCCCCACGTCTTACTCACAGGGAGCTCACCTTTACAGTTTAAATCAAGAAAATTCATGTTACCATTATATGGCAATGACAGTAAGCGCGTTCTGATATGCTAGCAAGTCTTAGTTCACGACCGACAAAAGATAATCTCCTTGAAATAAAAATGAAAAATAAGATTTTCAGCGAAATCCACAAAAAAGAATACTTGACATAGTATTTGTCTCATTGTACTAACTAAATCTAACATGTGACAAAGGAAAATCAAGGCTAGAATATCAGAAATGAACTGTTTCATTAAAGCAAAGCAGGGCCAAAAAGTCAAGCTTACTCAAAACTATAAATCGAGTTTCGCCGGAGAAAAAGAAACCTTGAGGGAGCCAAAAAAGCAGCAAAACGTAAAAGTTACATGTAAAGTCAGAATTTTCTCATCAGGAATGCTTTGTGCTTACCGATAACTGATAGTGAAGTGGTGAAGTCGTTTCTTTCCTCCGAAAGTCTCCGTCGTGTTGAGTTGAATTCATTCTTACTTGGGAAGCTTTTGCACAAAGCCAATTTTCTTAAATATATTATTCGGCTAAAACCATTGCAATTTTCTGTTATTGTCAATCCTGTTCAATCCAGTTCTGGCTCCCTGTTCGTAGAACTCATATGAGTATTCGAAGAACACGTCGTTTGCAGCAATCTAGCCTTTGAATCTTTTGCAACTCCCTCATAGTTTCTCCAAAATGACTAAACAACATTATGAAATATCGGCGAAGGAATCGAATCCGAAGTATTTTGACAATCATTAGAGAATTCTATTGAGCATATTTGGCGTGGTTCGCACCCACGAGTTTGTCTCAGTTTGACTCAACAAAAATTTCGTCTGAATGAACTCGAGTGAGCCGACGCGGGCGCGTGTTTTGTGAGTTTTTTCGGCGGGAAAATGAAGGAGCGACTTCTGCCAAGCACCGCGTCAAAGCACCGCGGCGCTGTGTGCTGGAGGACAAAATGACGCGCGCGCTCAGTGATCCAAGACGGACTGTGATTGGCTGTGTACACGGGTCGCCACTTACGCAAGTGCGCATGCGTAAAAAAGAGCCCGCGATGTTTTCGTAAGCCGCTGAACGTATCGTTTTGGCTTAGATGGGTTGCTTTCTCATGTGACGTTGAATGATACGTATGGGGCTCCACTCCGTGCCTTCGGCACGGGGAGTTCCGCTAAAAAGGGTATAAAACTTACTGGGAGCTCCGCGTTTAGGCAGTGCCTAAAACTATTATTCTAATCCTCAATGATGTGAAACAGTTCTGCATGGCTAAATTTCGGTCACTTTCGCAAGTACACTAACTCGATTAATTGCTATGGTTCCATCCAGATGACGAAACACTTCTTTTAGAAGAAGCCGCCTCGTTACACCTAAGCCTCATTACACCTCATTACACATAAGACTCGCCTGAGCTATTCTGCTGACCTTGCTCTCTTAACGTCGAGTGATGAACTTACATGACAATGCTCTGTCTGTGTCTTGAGCGAGAAAGCTTGATTCCTTTCACAATCTTTATTGAATCGAAGTGATTTTGTACGATGGTGGGTAGAATGGGACCAGACTCTTCATCAAGCTACAATACAAAACAATCAATCCTCAAAAGATATTCAATCCTAGCCGGCTGCAAAAGAAGAACTGACGGCCGAGATGCACATTTCGTACCTTCAAAGCAACAAGTTAGTTTCCTCGCCAAGCCAATTCTGACACAGGCGCGGAGATAAGATGGGAGATTTTTAAGAGGAACTACAATTTAATGATACCAGTTCTTATTTTATTTTCGCAAACAATGAGGTGAGCTTCAGGCTGCATTTAACAAAGTTCTCTGGTTCGAACTTTTTTGTGTCTCACATTCGGCAAAACGTAGCCGGCGATTAAACGTGAAGTAGCCACCGGAGCTCCGGCGGTCGCCGGCTTGTTCTGACAGCTCTGCATCTAGACGAGGAGTAGACACACTCCTAGAGTTAGGTAATACCATTACTTATATGGGATGCTAATAAAGTTATTGTATAATGGATGAGAAAAAAATATATTTAAAAGTATTTTAAATGGATTGTACAAACAAATCACCAAACAATGAGCAGTTTTTCCCAGTGGAATTCATTTTTGAATTCCACAGGGAAAAGGGAAAACTGCCCATTGTTTAGTGGTTTGTTTGTACCGAAGCTAGACCACAATGCATTGCAATCCACGACTTCCGGTGTATCTCAAAAAAGGCCTATGGTATCATATTACACTCACCAAAAATTTCCCTTTCGTTAATACGCCATAACCATCTTTACCTCTTGCAATATAACTTTTCGTACACACCTTGTAGATCTGAAGATAAAGATATCATGGCATATCAAGCTCTCGTTGCTCATTTCAACCGCTCGACCAGAATTCCTGGAGTCTAGGAACTATAGATAACGTGACTTATAGGTCAAGTGTGTGTTTATTAGTATCCCGCCGAAATAATTGCCGTAGTTTTCCCTTTTTTACTCTGAAAACTAAATAGAACAGTTTTATTTCACCTTATGAAAGTATGGTTAGAACATAAATTATATTAAAACATCGAGAAACTGCGATATAAGGCAGTTAAAGAATTTTGAACTGCCAGGATGCCGTTACGATGTAGGCGGTTGTTTTATCTTTTACATCTCAAAGGGTATTACTTTCGTCTCCAATCCTACACGCAAACTTCAGGAATTTCCAGAAAAAAGAACCGATTTGATTCTTTTTAGCAATATTGCTCTTTGGCTAATTAACAGAAGAAAACTACAACTACGATTCACAATGTTTTTGGTGTGTTTTTGATACATGCTTGATATGCATAATAATTCGTTTAGTAATAGTATCTTCAGATAGGGATATAAACTAGCAAGAACTAGACGCATATCTGCGAAACGCTAGGGACTGGCTTCTGTCTATATTTATCTTTATATAGAATCGAAATGTTAATTCTTGAGAAATATTAAATTAAATTTCAATGCTTATTCGATTGTAGCTGTCATTAGTACATTGTTTGCTTCTTTTTCCCGACGAAAATACTTAAGTCGATGTTTCATTAATTCTAAGAAAAAGATTATTGCGCGCACGTGCATCAAGTCACGTGTATTTGAACAGTTCTGAACTAGGACACAGGGAGCTCACCTTTCCGGTAAAATAAAAAATGTTTTTTTTTTAAATATTTTTTTCCTCTGTACTTTATATATCAATGGGAATCCCGTGTATTGTTTTACCTCTTGGACCCTAGGGAACGAGATTACGTCATGCTACTTTCTGATTGGCCACTATCAGTAATTTTCATAACAAAGGAGTCTATTGACCTTCAGAAGCTAGTGAATACTAGCGGGAGGAAACTCGAATCGGGCAGTTTGGCGAAAACACTCATAGTAAATCAACCGAATGCTTTTAGGGAACGAAACTTCGATAGATATATAGCGGAAGGGCTAATCTACAATATGCTTATTTGTAGTTTTCAAAAAAATAATTTGGAAGCGAACAGAAAATATATATTCGAACAGCCGGGTTTTCGCACAGGTTATGCCTACAGTTGGGGGCGACGGAAACGGAAGTGAATTGCCAAAACTACTGCCAAATAAGATGCAAATTCAGCTTAATAAGTAATTTCAATGGAAATTTTTCTATCAAATATTCAACGAATATTCTTAGTGTTTATTACATTGTCACGCAGTACACATCAAAGGCAAAGCGGTAAATTCAAGAACTACATTCTAAAAGTGTTTTAACTATGTAAGTAATTTGCAAAGCCTATTTGGAAATGAAAAGTTACCTAGATTTATCTCAATTTTGTTCGGTTAGTTCAAACCAAAGAGGAACAAACAAAACATTTGCGCAAATAAGACGAATTGAGGAGACGGCAATTTCAAATGCGCTCAGCTCGTAAGGCTGGTAAAATCGTTATTTGAATTTTCATAAAATATATAATGCAAAATATGAACTCAGGCTCTTTCGTGTCTTGATTTTCGAGTAGGATGTGGAGCATTTTCATAGTTCTTAAATATTCAATGATGAAATCGGTGCCGTGTTTTGCAAAGACCATTAGTTATTCACTCACCAGTTTGCTGCATTAAATGTTGCAACGCTACTCATTTTGTATCAAATATGTTTCATTTCGTTTTGCAATTGTTTATACTGTAACGCATTCAACGGAAGTTCATTTATTATGTACAGTCTACACTTTGAGTGCAAATTTGCATAACCATTGTCCGTTGCCATTTGCCATTTTTAGCTTGACAACCGATGACGCTTTGATCCCAAAAATACTGAAACATGAACATCAAACTCCTGCGCTCATCGCTAATATTTTGAAGGAGACAAAAGGCCATAACGAGCAAGTATAAGGGTTGAGCTATCGCATCACAGCAATTTAAATTACGAACACGCATTCACAGCAGTAAGATTTAGCGATAAGAACAGCGTCGACTTAACTAAATTCAGATTTTTTGTACAATATGTTAAGAATAGAGTACAGAGCTGAGAATTACAGGAAAGCTTCAGTTGCTATTCTTGTCCAACTGTTGAAAATTTGAAGTTATAACTCCTCCGCTTTGGCAAGAATTTTCAACGGAACTGGACACGCACTGTTTTGAACCTACGCGCGCCTCGCTGACGAGTCCGCGAAGTTCTGCATGTCACCTTATGTGTCAGTTTGCACAATTAAACAAAACAGTCTTAAAATCTGCATGCGACGTCTATCAAAAAGTCTTTATAGAATATCACAGGCAATTAAAATTACAACAACTCTCTCTGTGCAGAGCAAATTAATTTTTTTATAGCCAAAAATAAGTCTACAGTGGTGCGAATTTGTATATATTATTTTGTCTAGCCAGCGGCTCGCAAATTTTTGAATAGTGCTGAAAAACATCCCACTAACAGCATTAACTAAGTCAAATGAGAGCATTTAGGATAGGCTGACATTTAAAAAATGTTAGAGACCAGATTTATGTTGTTTCTCGGGGATGTCACCTGCAGTTTCGGGGAAATTGCACAGGATTGCACAGAAGTGACAACAATGGAGAGGAATCTTAAAATCTGCATGCGACGTCTATCGAAAAGTCTTTATAGAATATCACAGGCAATTAAAATTACAACAACTCTCTCTGTGCAGAGCAAATTAATTTTTTTATAGCCAACCATAAGTCTACAGTGGTGCGAATTTGTATATATTATTTCGTCTAGCCAGCGGCTCGCAAATTTTTGAATAGTGCTGAAAAACCTCCCACTAAGAGCATTAACTAAGTCAAATGAGAGCATTTAGGATAGGCTGACATTTAAAAAATGTTAGAGACCAGATTTATGTTGTTTCTCGGGGATGTCACCTGCAGTTTCGGGGAAATTGCACAGGATTGCACAGAAATGACAACAATGGAGAGGAATCAATGGCGCGCGCTAGACATTAAAGGACGTTCGAAAGCTGAATGCGAATTACGGCGTTTTTTTGTCAGCGTTGGTGAGCCGATCTCCATCGCGAGTAAGTTAGCTACATTTACAACCTTGGTAGTTGATTTTCCAGACGGAAGACGATGTCGAAATCCTCGTCGTTATCAATAGTTTTGCCTTTGTCCTTGACGGTTGTTTAGTGAAAATGTCATGTCGAAGATTTCAAAGCACTATCGAAAGTTTTGGACGTTCTTGTATACCTCTCATCAGGCCTGATCTCCGATTTATTAACAGTTCACTGAATATAAGTACATCGACCTGGGTGAACATTTAGAAAGACATACAAGCAGTTTAACTTGTCACACTAACGAAGAATTAAAAACACTGCATGTCGCGGTCATTGGCGCGTGACTTTTTTTTCGCTTGATATAAAAGTCCAGAATAAAATTAACATAAACTGGCTGTTTAGCATAAAAATAAATAACTTAATAAATACATTTTTTTCTGCTTCAATATTAATGTCATTCTTCCAAAATAAGTCATTGTCGGATGGTTAAAAGGATATTCTTTATGTTACTGTACATTGTTATGCACTTCCGATTTAAAAGGTCCGAGAAAAATATGGTTCAGTCTTCATCCCCTTTCCTTGCTGAGTTGTCATTTGCAGCTCGCTGGAATGCACTGTCGTGTTATTCGTTTGTGCGAAACTGACATCTGATCAAGATCAAAATTCAGTCGAAGCCAAACACACGATAAATATTTGTATTTGGTCTCTTATTCCTTGGTGCTGTAAAGTCTGAAGGAACAAATTCGTATACAAATAGTTTATTAATGGGGGACTCTTAAATGATGAATTTCGGGATTTTCGGTGTTTCTGTGGATGTGTACAGAAATTATTTTAGACACAAAGGCGAACTTTGTCATGTGTTTTCTATACGGAATAATCCTACCTTTACAAAAAGAGTTGTGGTAATCGTAACTGCTTGAGATATTCTACAAAGGATATTGGATAAAATGTCACATAGAGATTTCATTGGTGTTTTGTTTTCTCCTGCGATATTGAGGTACAAAGTTAACTTGTGCTTCGCGGCTGAACACTGCTAAAAATAGTGCGTGTCTAGTTCCCTTCAAAATTTTGCGAAAGCGGAGGAGTTATTATTTAAAATTTTCAACAGTTGGACAAGAATAGTAACTCAAGCTTTCCTGTAATTCTCAGCTCTGTACTCTATTCTTAACATATTGTACCAAAAAATCCGAATTTAGTCAAGTCGACGCTGTTCTTATCGCTAAATCTTACTGCTGTGAATGCGTGTTCGTAGTTTAAATTGCTGTGATGCGATAGCTCAACCCTTATACTTGCTCGTTATGACCTTTTGTCTCCTTCAAAATATACATACATACATGCGATGAGCGCAGGAGTTTGATGTTCATGTTTCAGTATTCTTGGGATCAAAGCGTCATCGGTTGTCAAGCTAAAAATGGCAAATGGCAACGGACAATGGTTATGCAAATTTGCACTCAAAGTGTAGACTGTTGCTAGTATTCATTAGGTTGTAAAGGTCAATGATTCCTTTGTTATGAAAATTACTGATAGTGGCCAATCAGAAAGTAGCATGACGTAATCTCGTTCCCTAGGGTCCAAGAGGTAAAACAATACACAGGATTCTCATTGAAATATAAAAGAACAGAGACAACAAATATCAAAATAACACATTTATTTTTATTTTACCGGAAGGGTGAGCTCCCTGTGACAAGGACGTGAATTTGCCAGCTTCCACACGTGAAATGAACTAAAAAATCGAAAAAACTATGTTACATAACAACTGGACGCGTGCTACTTCGAGTTCGTAAACAAACCGATAACGAACGTCGCCAGAGAAGCTGTATAATATGGTGTTTATTGTAATATCTAATATATAGATTTAGCCACTGGCTAAAAGCGGAGCTCCCAACTACATAAAAAAAGTTGCCATTGTACATAGCCTGTCACCGTCATACCAGGTGACCTTGCCGTTGCACCCCCTTGCCACTTATACAACTTCACCCAAGTTTGGTTGTCAGAGGTTCATCCCTTCCTAAGATATTGACCTTTCCTCGTTTAATGACGTCATAGATGACATCATACCACGTGACTAGGCAGTTGCACTAGTTGTTGTCTGAGGTTCATCCCTTCCCAAGATATATACCTTTCAATATCTCCGCTATAACTCTGGTGGGTTGCCTGTGCGACGACGAACGGACACACAACCGGAAGTCCATAACAGAATTGGTCGATGCATATACTCTTTTGTTTTGTTCCTTTCTCTCCTGCATGTAGCTATGGGACTCCGAAGGCGCCCACGGGAGCTCCGCTATTACACGTTGCTATGGTGTGCGCAATCGAAGATCGTGACTCTGTAAAGCACCAGGTCAATCGAAAATAACTTGAACCATAGCTATACCTTATCCATTTGTAGAGGCTGACCAGCCACAGTTACACGATCCTGAACAACTCTATGACCAGGCTCAAGTACAGGGTTAAAAGCGAACTTCATCCCGGAAACCTGAAAAACATCCGAACCCGAATAGTCCAAATAATACATCCAAGGGTATGGTCACTAGTAATGCATATACCACGCCCGAGGGAGGGCATTAGGACGTGTGCCGGTAGATACAATAGTCAGTTATACAATGCTTTCGGGTGGCATACTGCAGAATACCCCACGCGTCACTTCGTATTTTCTGTTATACACCACGAGCCTTCAGGCGAGTGTGTATGCTAAGAAAATACAAGTGACAAGCGGGATATTCTGCAGTATACCACGAGAATTCATTGTACATTAAAGGCAACGTTTTACATAAATGCAGAGCACGATGGGAGGTTAAGTGGAATACAGCCGAAAATACAACGCCATTCCTGCATTCTGATTGGCTGTATCTTCTGTGGCGTGGTATAAAGTATAATATAAACCCACTCGTTCACTTTAGCTTCTTCTGCATGAGTTCTCGCGCGTCTAATCACGGGCTATAGGATAGTTTACATCAGTATTGTTGTGGAAACTCTATTCGACGAGTTTGCGTGTAATAAATCACTTGAAATGGGCTCGATATTCAGGTTGCAAAACTTTACGAATCACCATGAAAATAGGACACACAACAAACCTGATATAAACTATCCTACAGCCCGTGGTCTAATTGCTCTGTTTTGCTCGCGTTGCCCTCTTCTGTGGGCTTATTATTTTGCGATATCTTATTCCAAGTTCATATCAAAGTAATAGACGCTACAAATCAGTAGAAAACAAAAACGCCCTAATAGCATTGCTCAAGTGTAAATATTCCACAGCTTGTAACCAAGAAAAGGGAATCTCTAGCCCGGTCCACCACGTGTCAGGAGGTCCTTCAACTTGAACATTATATTCTATAGGTACGCGACTCGGGCGATGTCGATTTTTCGCGTGAGATTTAGTGTGGAATTCCCTCGTCGGGTAATGGATTTTCTTTGAATCCCATGCCGGAGGTTTTATTGATTTAATAATTTACAAAAAGGCTTTACGCGCGCCAAGGAAGCCGGCGGGTCTCATTTGCAGGTCGCAGGTCGCAGGTCGCAGGTCGCAGGTCACAGGTCGCAGGTCGCAGGTCACAGGTCGCAGGTCACAGGTCGCAGGTCACAGGTCGCAGTCCGAGATATAAAATATTTTTTACAAGTTTCCGAGATCACGCAGACTCCTGTAGTGGTTCTACCATTTGTGTACGCTACAATCATGAAAAGAAAAATGCAATGATTTTCTGCTGTTTCATGTACATGTAAGTTGCCAACCAATTCGATTGGAACTGATCAAAATGAGGCAGAAATACAGCAAAGGTATCAAAAGCGATTAAAATATAATGCGGGAAATGAAGATAAAATGCGTGAATCTCCCGCAAAATGCGGGAGCGTTTGCATCTCTGTGTATAACTTAATTCCCCCAATAAGTATCAAATCTTCTATAAGATTGTGATTTCCAGTTTTCAACTCGATCATGTCGCCGACGGCGTTCACAAATTAAATTCTAGTGACACCAAAACATATTCAAATCGAAAAAAACTTACGGCCACGAGAAAAAGTACACTTTAGGGTGAAAATAAATACAGTACTTACTTACATTTTTCGCCTTCAGCCCGCCGTCGTCCGAGGTTCAAGATCGAAGAGAACAGAACAGGGCGTTTCAGAGAGTTTCGTTTGTGCAGCACGTGATTGACAGTCTGTGAAACGGCCAATAGAAATGGAGCGATCCCACGATAATTAGCATTACATAGCATATGTTTGCCAAAATAGAAGTAAAAGTTTTGTACCTTCGTACACTCACAAAAATAGATACGATTATTAATTCGTCGCTCAGGTTCTAAGTATCTTTAAGATAAAGATAAACCCACTCATGGTTCTAAACTGCATTTCCAAAACTACAGTCCGCATCTTAGAGATCAAACATCTCGCAATTGAATTTTTATAAACACATAAAATACATACATCAGCAACATATTGATATTCGCGCGTAAATTTTCCCGTTCCCAAAGACAAATGTTAATTCGCTCAAAAGAAAGTGAAATGCAGTTTAATAAAAGTTTCTATCAGTCCGTGAATACTGCTTCATGAATACGGCTCAAAGAAAATGGTAGAACCACTACAGGAGTCTGCTTGATCTCGGAAACTTGTACAAAATATTTTATATCTCGGACTGCGACCTGCGACCTGCGACCTGTGACCTGCGACCTGTGACCTGCGACCTGCAAATGAGACCCGCCGCAAGGAAGCCATTGCCAAACTGTTTCAATTTCAGGAAAATGCAACTTAAAAATCTTGCTAGCGAAGCGTCTTCGTTGACGAAAAGACGTTTCATACAGTGTTTGACAGAGTTTAAAACTTTAAGAGTTATTGTTCCTGCTTTCTTGCTTAATAAATAGTAAATTTGTCGTGTAGAAATCTAATTTCGTGGGTGTCCTGTGTTTTCATTGAATTCTACTTTTGCAGCCATGTAATTCCACAAAAAATCTCCCTCGATTTCAGCCAATCGGCACGCGAGATAGAGTCATAGCATGGGATTCTAAGAACTATATTAGTTTACAATAGCACACCACCTGCAGATAGCATGGCTAGTCGGGGCAGGCGGTAGTCCTGACAATGGACCTTGTTGGTTGTTGTTGTTGAGGGGCTTAGAAAGTCCTAGCCTCCACCAAATGTTAGAACGTAGATGTCTACGTTCCTCAGAACAAAAAAACTAAAGTAAAGTAAAGTAGGTGCTTATATAACGCTTATCCTCAAAGCTCTAAGCGCTTTACATTTTTGGATAACTCATCCTATAGAAACCAGTTTTATAATAATGAGTGTGAGTTAGTATGGTGAGTTCTGTGACACAGAGGTTGGGCAACTTCCGACGGTCCTCGTGGTTCGTTAACGTCCCTCCGGTTCCAGTTAGTGTAGTGTATGTGAGAGACGGGACCTACGGTTTAACGTCCTTATCCGAGAAGACGCGAAGGTCTAACCAATTATTTAGAAAAGACCTTGAGTGTTGGTCCGGCCGGGGTTTGAACTCCCAACCTCCCGCACATAAGCCCGGCGCTCTACCACTGCGCTAACCGGTCGTCGGTAAAAGAAAAATAATAATAAATAACTAGACTTGCCAGAAGTCGAAACTCTCTCAGGATGCTGACAAAAGCAAGATCCACTTGCTACTTATACTTTCCACAATATTCCCTTCTCTACTTTTCGCTTAATCGTTGTGGGAGCTCGCGATCAGCAAATCATGCTATTCGCCTGTGTGTCAAAAGTGGACGGCATCTTGGGCAAATATTTACAAAGATAGGAAAATCGTATTATTCAAGGGGAGGTGAGTAACACGATCTTCCGGAATTAATTCTGCTGCCAATGAGAAGGCGCTAAATTCACCATCCAATGATAGGAGACCCCAAAGCTCCGCCTTTGGGACTATGTTTTGATTGATAGAACTGAGAATCCTAGTGCGTGTCCCCAGGGTGAAGTTTCAGCAAGGAGCAGAGCAAGACTAGAATCACTGAGGCAAAACGAGCTACCATTGAAATAATCCCAATACTGTACGACTTCAAACTTGGTTCGAAAACACGGAAACTTCACCCTGGAACCAGGGTAGTCTGACCAAGCTGCTCGGTTAGAATATCCATCCAACACATACTGACCTGCGGAAATCTGCCCTCGTGTTTAGGCCACTGACTGACGCCATTCTCAAGCGCTTTCAAAACTTGTGCGCCTGATAAGAACAAAATGAAAACATCAACCCAAGTAGAAAAGTGGCTGGGGAATAAACCTTGTTTTCCCACTTTCCACGATGAAATCGTTTAGTCTAACACCCCAACTATACTAATATGTTCAAATCCGATGTCAAAATCTTGAGGCTTTATTGAGGTCGGATACGCACATAACAAGACAATACAAATTTAGCCAATGAGGTTATTGCACTGACAGGGGCGTGTCCTGTTTTCACATCTATGGTATTACAAATGTTCTTCTATTCCTAGACATTCTTTTGCACAAGCTATAGTGAGAAATGAATGGCATAAAAGTGTACATTTTAATTTTCTGGTTGCTGGTTTATGTTTTTTACCTGAGAGGTTTTTTACCTGAGAGCTCCATGACAACAACCGAATCAGGCATAGGTAGAATAGACACCAGGTCCTGAAAGGAACATATGCGTTAGAGGAAAACGTCTTGTTCCACTACAAGCTCCCGAGGAGTTTTGGGGGAGAGAAACCTGGAAAAATAGAAGAGGCGAGGGGGCGAGCGTAAAAACGACGGGGAGTAGGGGAGGGTATTGCCGGGAGGGAGGCGATTCTCCTTTCCTCTAGTATTTTTCGCTCGCTATATTTTACGCCTAAAATGTGCTGATTGAGTCTTACAGGGGCACTACACCTCATAGTTACTTTGCTTGAGAGCCCTTTAATCAAGGTGAAGATTAATAAATGTATGACAGCCGGTTTCAACTGGAACTCGTTAACGCGAAACCGGGAAGCGAAATGAACAAAGTTCTTCTTACGACAACAAACCATGCCCGTGGCAATGGATAGCTGAGCGTTAACAGACCTCGCTGAAATATCATGTAGTTTTCTTACCTTTTTCTTAAATTCTCCAGGGGGGTGCAGCATATCTGAGCGTAGAGTGCCGGAGTTTAATAGCACTACATCCGCTTTGCTTACATAGTGCATTATATCCGCTATGAAATTACCTGGAAATAAAACAAAACCTCCTACTACTACTACCAATATAATAGACACGCTAGAAGACGAGGTCATTTACATTTTAACTGTCTTATAATCGATACCTAAATTGGTTTCCTGAGTACGGAGACTCGAGAATCGTCCATCAAGCTCAACCTCTGTTTCTCCAAGTTTCTCTTCCATACTTTCTTTCATGACATCTAGAAATAAAATGGGTTTGTTCGTAAAGAAAATCCCATTTTAAAATGAACAGATCTGTTGCCTAAAGATGTTTCCATTTCCCCTTTGTATTGTCCGTTGGTAACATAATGCTGTGTTCACAATCAAGTAACGCGCGTTAATTAATATCATTTCCCAGCTCGGGGTAGGGGTAGGTGCTGTTTTGCATGCTCGTGGACCCAGTGTTGTAACACATACCCTCGTGTATGAATGTTGTGATGTCCCTGCCTGTTGTGACGGTCGCGAATTCTGTAAACGGCTTCTAAAACCTAACCCCGCAGGGACTATTTTTAAAGGAAGTATTCTTGAGCAGAGTAGAAAAGAGTTTTATCTGTATCAGTTTAGTTACAGAACTCATGTTTATTAAATAGTTAGTAACAGAACTCATGAATATCAGTTACAGAACTGATGACTATTGTTTCGAATCAACCAATCAACCAATCATCCTACAGCAATCCGCACGTGAATATTACATCAGCTCCACACTCCCCTGGTATATTCAATTCCGCCCCCATGCTTTTAGTTTGTTAAACTGTATTGGGATACACAGATGAAATCACATGATCATTTGAGCGTTCGTGATTGGTAGTTTCGCTCATTTACAATTCATGAGTTTAAGAATAGTATTTTCGGTCAGAGAATGTCCCACCCATAATATATTGCTGGTTTCTCCGCCCTGATCAACAATTTAACAATAATTCCTGACTCAGTCTATGTTGACCCTGGCGTCAGCCCACACTTGCCTGTCACATGCCTTCGACTCGGTGTGTGACCTACACCACCCCAATAAACACTGACTTTGTTACTTGGAAGACATAAGTTTCGATATAGTTTCTATTCCTCCTACCCATATATTTATCCACAATGCGTTTGAGTTCCGGGTCCTCGGGAATGTCGCTGGTGATGTTTACCCTCTCCACGTCCACGCTATAATTGTTTACGTCACTAAACTGCACAGTAACACGACTGAACTGTCTAAAGTCCGATCCGCTCTTTATTATATTGACTCCGTTAGCCTGCAGGTAAGAAGAAAAAAAGAAATTTAGAACATATCCAAAAGCGATATTTAATGAAAACACTTTTGGACAATCCCAAAAGGACAATAAAGCTTCCTCTCATTCTGTTCCTGTTTCACTCACCTGTAAACTCGTACTTTTTTTTACCTCTAATTCCGTACCTTTTTCACCTGTAATTCCGTACCTGTTTTACCTCTCATTCCGTACCTGTTTCACCTGTAATTCCGTACCTGTTTTACCTCTCATTCCGTACCTGTTTCACTTCATAATGGTGGTCATGTCCGCCCAGAATCAAGTCGATCCCAACCGCCTGCTCGGCCAGGCGACAATCATTTGGTATCCTCATGTGTGTCAGAGCAATCACAAACTCTGCTCCCTGCAGTTATTGCAAAAAGAAAAGAGCTTTATTAATAAAACTAATAGTATATATTTAGATAGTCATGTGCTCGAGGGCAGAGCTACTTTTTCTAGAAAGCGTTTTGTTTGTTAGTGTATAAAAATGAGGCGTCTGAATGTTGTAAACATTGCAAGAAATGTAATAAATTATTTAATTGTATACATAATTATTTTCAATGTTATTGATCAGTGTTATGATAGAGCGGTTTTCATATGACTGTAGTGAAACCAATCGCAAAGTAATTACACGAATTCTGAATAAAGCCTATAGGAATTACTCACGACAGTCATCTGAAATCCGCTCTATAGTTGAATCTGAAGGCTGCAATAACACCAACATTTCAACAGAATTCGTGTAATTACTTTGCGATTGATTGAAAATAATTATGTATACAATTGAATAATTTATTACATTTCTTGCAATGTTTACAACATTTCAACTGTTTTGTGGCTGCTTCAGGAATGTAAATATCAATGTAAATGTATGTTTCAGGAATCAGATTTATGGTCTGAAATATAATTACTGAAGCAGGATTTTCCAATTGCAGTAGCTTGGTTTCTTGTTTTGGTTGAATATTCTGGGTGTATAGAAAGCGAAGAACGAAGATAGAAGAATGAAGAACGAAGATCTAGAAAGCAAAGATCTAGAAAACTAAGATTGAAAAACGCAGAATTGCTAGAAAACAAAGATCGAAAAACTAAGAAATCTAGAAAACGAAGATAAGAGTAACAAAGTTTAAACTCACCATCAAATTCCATTATAGCCTGTTGCAGCCCGGAGTGGGGGGAGTTCTCCCTCATGTCGACTATACGGGGATGCTCCGCCCGAAAGGGGTAGGGTTTTGAGACTCGAATTATATAAAAGGGTAGCGATTTTGCAAATTTCAGTATATAAAAGGGTAGCGATTTTGCGAATTTCAGTATATAAAAGGGTTGAAAATAACTAGATTCTGCCGAAAAAACATTAGTTTGCAGTATAGAAAAGGGTTTCAATACTGCGCTACGTTTTGAAGCTTTTAACGCGTACTTAACACATACATTTTGGCAAGAACTATAAGAAAGGGGTGCCTTTTTCTAAATTCAGTATATATTTAAGGGGTACCTTTTTCCTAATTTTTGGTATATAAAAGGGTAAGGGGTCTAGAGTCTGGGCGGAGCATCCCCGTACAAATTGTTTGAAGTACCCCCCGGGGCTTGCAGGCATTGGAGAGTAGTTTTTAGGTCGAGAAAAGCCGAGTTCGCTTTGGTTAGTACTCGTTCAAATTGACCAAAAGGACGTCCTATTGTCTGTGAAACAATAGAATGAGGCATAGATATATTGTGATGCTCCTCGTTCTATTTTTGTTTCACAGAAAATAGAACGCCCTTTTGGTCAATGTTAACGGCAAGTGCTGGTTTGCTTTCGCGTGACCGCCATCTTGGATTTGTGACAAAATGAACAAATCGGGGAGGAGGGGCGTTAGACAAAAACGACACATTTATCATTTGGGATAATATAAAATGTTCCTGGAGAGTCAAGTTGATTTTGGATGTTGCCAAAACATGTTGGTCAATGGTTTCAGCATAAACTAATTACAATTTTGAGACAGCAATACTATACACTTAATGACTGCTCCCGAGGGAAACAGCGAGTTTTGTTTTCCCTCGAATCTCTTCGTCTCGGGAAACATCGAGAATTTCGGGAAAACAAAACTCGCTGTTTCCCTCGGAAGCAGTCATTAAGTGTATAATGTAGCCCGCGCGGGCTACATTGAATTTGTACTTTTTACCATGTGACCATGA
This sequence comes from Scolanthus callimorphus, assembly GCA_033964015.1. Classification (NCBI taxonomy): domain Eukaryota; kingdom Metazoa; phylum Cnidaria; class Anthozoa; order Actiniaria; family Edwardsiidae; genus Scolanthus; species Scolanthus callimorphus. Next base: position 286,336 of record JAWWUD010000061.1, read on the forward strand.
TAGAACCAATCAGCAGAGCGCGCGCTTTGATCGAATAAACACGAGCTATATAATAACACAAAGTATTTGGCTCCGTCGCTGGCGACTCCGCCAAATACGGAAAATATTTTCTCCCAAGGGCATTTTGTGGTATTGCCGTCTCAAAATCGTAATTAGTTTATAAAATTGATGGCAGGAAACTGAAAATTCTTCATTGAACTACAGGGAGTCCGAGAACTACAGATCGTGACCATATATAAAGATGCGATTGTTACTGCTTCCAATATGGCGCCCAGCGCACGATTGCAAACAAGTAGAAAATGACACTGTAACAAAGTTTCTTTGCCAAAATATTTCGTTGATCAACAAAACAGAGAAAGAATGCTATAAAAGGCGTACGAAGGAGATTATCGCTGGAAGAAAGTGGTTTACTGAGGTTGGGAAAAGCTACAAATCCGCCCATTGGGAAACGGCCCCAGAAATATAATCCTCATTCAGCTGTCGGTGTGTCAGGGGTCGCATCACTGCTTTCCTGCCAGTTATCTTTTGGTTTTCATCTGCGTTTTCTACCCGGGGAGGGGGGGGGAGGGGGGGACTCCCATATTTTTTGGGCGGGGGTGCTCGTCGTACGAGGGTATAAAATCAGGCCTCTGGTACCTTTATAGGGGGTAAAATTCGAAAACTTGTAATTTTTGGCAGATAGGTACCTGTTAGAGGTCCGTTCTAGCAAATCACACTTGTTGGTAGCCTGAATTTCAGACGTATTTTCCCTCGTAAAAAATACGAGAGAAAATTACGAGGGAAAATACGTCTTGTTGGTACCTTTTAGGGGTCAAAATCAACTAAGCGACGCCATGTTTGGTACCTTTTAGGGGTAAAATCGAAAGTTCCCGACGAGCACCCCCGCCCCAAAAATATGGGAGTCCCCCCCCCCCCCCCCCGGTTCTAGTGGATCTTTGTTTTTCGTCTTAGCTTTCTAGATCGCGTTTTATTTCTTCGTTCTTCGCTTTCTATACACCCTGAATATTCTAACTGTGCAGCCATTTTCTTAATTCAATTTGGACAAATATTAATAACAGCTTTAGACTTTTCATGCATAAGATACAGCATTGAGCCAGTTTTTACTTATTATTTGAACAAGTCAATCATTTTTGTTTGTGAAATAATTATTCCCATTATAAGAGGCACTGTATATGCTTGGTGTCTTTGACGGTCTGTAAAAGCTTCCTAATTGTCTGTTGATTGTCTTCATTGAAAGAATTTTGTCATCGTTGTTCATAAAATATAATAATTTGGCCCCTTGCTCAATAATTGCATAACAACTCCTGTACATATCCATTTTTACGAGTGGATAAGCTTTAGCTTAGAAACGAGTATTGTGATCGTTGAGTTGTAGGTGGGCTCGATTGGGCTCGTAGGCTCGAAGGCTCGTAGTCCCCGTGTGAGACTGGAGCCCAGTCCCTCTCCTTTCCTTCGAGGCTTCTTCATTTCAGACACTCTTTTATGCATTTCACATAGTTGTTTACCTGCTGAAACTTGTTTACTATACTAGGAAAGCACGTCTAACCCCCGGAAGCTGGGAAACTCGATAAGGCAATGACCGACTTTCCAGCTGCTAAGTTCTGCAGGATTTTCTAAATTTATATCTGTCTAAAATACCAACAATTTTCTTTGCGAAATTTTAACGTTGACCACGATGATGACGGAAATCGTGGGAAATAAGAGTACATACCACTGTAAAGCCCTGGAAATTTGTTTTTTTTCCCACAATTTTCAGTTTTTTTTCAGACTTCTGGTCGCCAAGCGTTACATTTTGCGTGACAAAAACAAAGTGCACCGTGGTATATAACTTTCTCGCGTTGTGATTGGTTTATTTTACAAACGCGCCAAATGCGCGTTTGTGATTGGTCACTACGACAATAGAACTTTTGATTAGCAATGTCCCACGCGTGCAAGGAATGCCCTAGAGAAGAACGAGTTCTCGCTACGATGCTACGACAAGAAGAGAATTTGAAGAAAAGCCGGAGAAAAAACTCGAAAACGGCAAGGGAATCACTGGAGAATAACATGTAGAAGTCAAGTGGATGCTCGTAAAAGCTTGAAAAGTTTCTAAATAAGCTGAAGAAGACGAAAAACTGTCTCAGACCCGGGGAATTGCGGAGCTCGAAAACAAAACTTGGATTTGGACGAAAGCAAAAGCAACACTCAACAGCAAGTGAAAAAAGCACACACCTGGAAAGTTATCAAAAAGATGAGACAATCTAGACATTACAAAATGGAATTACGAAATGTCCCTTATATTTACACTATCGGTCACAACAGTGAGAAAGAACTGCAGTGCAAAGCCTAAATGGAGATCGGATACTTTTACGCGACCAGCTTCTTGTTCTAGAAATAAAAACCGTTAGCTTTGGCCACTTTATAATTCTAAGGAACTTAGATAAAGACACTGTGGCTCAAGGTAATGTATTTCAATTTGTACTTGCTTATTTGTGTATCTTCTCATTCAAGGTTTTCAGTAAAATCTTCGAAAATGATATAGTTTGTTCTTGTTGTTTTGTGAAAACGTTTTCGCTCTTGAAAATCCCCTCTCGTCACTGCGTGACATGCTGATGTAAGCAGAGTGGTGAGGACTCTTATTTACCACGGCACATTGGCCAATCAGAACGTGAGATAACTAACAGTTGTGGTAAAAATCAATATTAACGATTTCCGCACACTTATTTTGGCTAACGATTTTTAACGATTTCACGGAACAATCGATAAAAATCGGTGATTTTTATCGATATCGATTGACTAGACCGGGATAACATGCTTTGAAATCTGTGATAGCTTTCAAGATTCATAACGTTTATACTTACCTATATTCTCTAAAATTCCACGAACACGGCGCTTCACTTCTGTTGAGTGTTGTGAAAGAACGACCAAAACACGCTTCGTTCCAGAATATGGCTGGTCGACTTTTGCAAGTAATGAGACGGGTATCCTGTGGCATGTTGCCGACGGCAGCAGTCCAAAATCTATCCCCTCACGTTCTACAATCGTACTGCGCATGTGCGAGAATCACAGACTGGTACTGGTGAGCTCGTGAGTATTGTACATTTGCAAACTGCGGTACAAAATTAGAGTTGCTCTCGCTCGCTGCGCTCGCTCGAGCGAAAATGAAGTTGTAACCAGAATGACGTTGTTGTGCGAACTTATTGGGTAAGTGTGTGGAAAATAAGGCAAATTGACGCTCCCTTTGCCTCCCTTTTGGCTGGAGAGAAAATCCCTAGAGATCTCGAGTTTCCATAATTTGGTAGTTTGATTCTTCTTAAATGTCTACTTCGTACAGAAAACCGATGACTACCTGTGTATTTCCATGGAGGGGAAATATGGTTTCCTGAAACTTTCTACTTAGAAATATCCATTTCCTTGTGAAGCTGTACTCACCTCATCTCGTAGCTGTTGCGCCAGTTTTGTGCCCTGTTCAACAAAGTCTAAATAGGTAACCTCATTAGGGTCCACCGTTGCCAAGGTGACCAACCATTCCTGTTCCACAAGCCCCATACATCCAATCTAGAGCGGATAAGAACAGTGTGCCTCAAACAATAGGGAGCACATGCAACACGGAGCATATGCAACACAGAGCACATGCAACACGGAGTACATGCAACACGGAGCACATGCAACACGGAGTACATGCAACACGGAGCATATGTAACAGAGAGTACATGTAACACGGAGAACATGTAACACGGAGCACATGCAACACGGAGCACATGCAACACGGAGTACATGCAACACAGAGTACACGCAACACGGAGCACATGTAACATGGAGTACATGCCACACAGAGTACACGCAACACATGCAACACAGAGCACATGTAACACGGAGTACATGTAACACGGAGTACTTGCAACACGGAGTACTTGCAACACGGTGCACATGCAACACGGAGCACATGCAACACGGAGCACATGTAACCCCGAGGGGACTCCCCTATTTTGGGGACGGAGTTGCTCGTTGGAAACCTTCGATTTTAACCCCTAAGGCTGCATTCATTATGTATACTACAGGGGGGGGGGGGGCAGAGGAATTTTTTTTGACAATGCAAAATTTTCAGATCCCCCCAAGGCACAACATATTTTTTACGAATCCCCCCTCTTGGTCAAAAGGAAAAAACATGCCCCCCCCCCCCCCCCCCCCCCTCATCACCCCGGAGACAATTTTTTCAATTTATATTTATATCAATTTTACATTTTCTCAAAAAATAAAGAACAAGGCTCGATGATAAAAAAAATGCAAATAAAAATCCTAGGTGGCTTTACTTTTTTGTGTCGGTAGTGACTTTCTACCAAGTGATCTGGTGCGCTCCTCGATTGGAGCCTTACTACACATAGGCTGAGTATCAGTTATTTTGTATTTGATTGTTTGGTATGTTTTCCGTTGTGCGGGCGAAGCGCGCCGCAATTTTGACAATGAAGCTACAAGACTATTAATCAAAATTCCAAAGGCGTTTTTGTCTGGCAGACGAAAGCCACTGAAGAGGACCTCGAGGAATTGTAGTAAAACAAGAAGGACTTAAAAAGAAGGACTTTTTAAGTTTAATATAATTCTTTATGCGCGCGAAGCGCGCAGTTTTTTTTCAACATATCAGTTGAAAGAGGGTGAATACACGAGAATAGTAGTGCAAGTGATATTTCTTCAGGAAGGAGGTTCAAACTCGGTGTTCAACAATTGAGCCTTCCTTCATTTACTATCAAACTGCACAACCTTATCTTAAATATATATAATACCTTAACAAAAATATGCATCCCCCCTTCATGTTATGAAAAAAACTTGACATCCCCCCTTTTCCAGTTCCTAAATTTTGAGATCCCCCCCAAAAATCCTCTGCCCCCCCCTGTAGTATACATAATGAATGCAGCCTAAAAGGTACCTAAAATGGCGTGACTTAGTTGGTTTTCACCCCTAAAAGGTACCAACAAGTTAGCCCTCGTTATACGTCTGAAATTCAGGCTACCAACAAGTATGATACTGATAAAACCATTGTTGATTTAGAACGGACTCCTAACAGGTACTTATCTGGAAAAAATTGCACGTTTTCAAATTTACCCCCTAAAAGGTACCAGAGGCCTGATTTTAAACCCTAAAAGGTACGACGAGCACCCCAAGTCCTCCCCTCCGGGCATGTAACACGAAGTACATGTAACACGGGGCACATGCAACACGGAGTACGTTGAGCATTCGTGAAAAGATCCATAAAGATCAAGGTCTACGTGGAATAAAATGATTCAAATCTTTTTTAACCACTGCTTCCTGAACTGATTTGAATCTGCAGAGAAGAACAAAAGAAACGTTGAACTGGTCTGACCCCAAAAATTTTTTCTCGTTTTACGTCGTGCTCGAGGATGTTGCGCTGTTCTTTTTCTCCACAGTTTCGAGCTTGTGGTTTCCTTTTAGAAGCGGCCACAAAGACCTGGCATTGGGCTTTGTTCTTTCTTTTAATCTTTGTCTTGTTTCATCGGGATTTCAGAGCAATGCTAGAGAAATAACTTTACAGACGACAAAGGCCGGCGTTGGAGTATTAAAACATACGGACGTTTCGGGTCAGAAAAACAGTGCCAGTGGGTTTAATGGATGAGCAGCAAGATGTGCTTCGGAACATGTTTCGGAATGCACAGCAATTAGGTAAAGGCACCAAAACTCAGCGGTCACGAATCGGCCATCACGGAATCCTGTCGACGATGCGAATATTTAACTGCATAAAAGTAATTCAATAATATATGCCAGAAGCTCATAAGTAGGAGCGTGCATCCCCTAATGGGTGGTTCTCACATGTGTTTTATAGCTTGGGCTATTTTTGAGATTTTCGCGCGAAAAATAGAACCAATGAGAGAGAAGTAAACAAATTACGTCACTATGCGGCAGGCGCACGAAATCTGAGACGACAAGACCGGCTTAGTTTAGCGTTTCTTTTTACTTTATCCCTTTGAAGCAAATATTTTTGACGGTCTAAAATGATGAGCTTCTGTATATGCCTAACCATACCAATGATACCAGGATAAAATACAAAAAAATGATGCAACAGAGATGTATATGTACCTTTCTGCCTTCCCATTCAATAATTCTTGTGGTTTCTCCTTCTGCAAGTGTTTCTCCAGACATGTTGTCAATGACATTACTCATTAACCAGGGGAATTTGGTTGCCTCGTTGAACTCAATCAAGTCATCAACACCAAAATCTGAACACAATAATAGAAGAGAGAGAGTACAAGAAACAGAACTGATAGCAGGCTCTTAACATGGCATATTATTTTGAGCCACACAACCTTAACTTTTTGATATGATCCCTGTTCTCTCATTAAAAATTCTAATCCCTGATCTGCACCTGAAGCAACTATTGATTCGCACTCCTTTCCATTTGATCCCTGATCCCGGGCATATTTCAGGCTTTGATCCTTGAGCCCATATATACCATGTTAAGAGCCTGTGATAGGGCTATCAACGTGGGGGGTAGCCACTCCATTTAACCCTAAGAGAAAGACAAAGCTATGCTACTGTAAACCGAAGAAGTAAATGCTGAGGAGATTTGTGCTTCAGGCCACACCCATGCGATAGCAGACCTTTAGAACCCTACTAAGAGATAGTAGATGTGTCAATTTTTCACCCCTAAAAGATATACAATGTCATGTAATAGATCCAGTACCCCAACCTTTTTATATAGGAACCCCCAAAAGTGGTATAACAAGAATCATATAACCATCAAGTCACTTTTGAGTGCTTTGAGACATCTTTGCCACTTTTTGTGACGTAATTAATGACGTTATATCACGTGATTATGACAAAAGATAGCTTTTACCCCAAATACAACTTTTCCCAAGTTTGGTTGCAATTGAAGCTTTTTTCGTGAAGATTTTGTTTGTCTACTCCATGTCAACATCCGGGAACCTTAGTATTCCTTTAAAAATTCATATCTCAGGAAGGAAAGGTAATAAGACAACCAAACTTGCAAAAGGGCAAGTTTGCACCAAAAGGGCTATGGGATGTGACGTCATCATTCAAGAACCTTTGTGTAATACGTTCCTTCGTGCGGGAGCCCTGTGGTAGTTAAAGAAAAAATCATATCTCGGGATAGAAAGATAGCAAGACAACCAAACTTATGGAAAATTGTCTAGGTGGTAAGTGCGATATTACAACATGATCCCGTGATGTGACGTCATCATTTGAGCAACTTTGTGTAATATGTTTGTGTGGGAGCCCTGTGGTATGGTATTAAGAGAAAAATTCATATCTCGGGATGGAAAGATAGCAAGACAACCAAACTTATGGAAAATTGTCTAGGTGGTAAGTGTGATAATACAACATGGTCACGTGATGTGACATCATCATTTAAGAACCTTTGTGTAATACCTTTGTGTGGGAGCCCTGTGGTATATAAAGAATAATTCAAATCTCGGGATGGAAAGATAGCAAGACAACCAAACTTATGGAAAAGTGTCAAGGTGGTAAGGGAGATAATATGACATTGTTACGTGATGTGACGTGATCAATGACATCATCAATAAAGAACCTTTAAATAAACAAAGAAAAATCCTATACAGGCATCAAGAGTTCCAGACTCGCGGTGCATTAACAATGCACCATTAGTGTTGAACAAAAGCAAAAAAGTGAGCCCCTTGCTGTCAAAAACAGCTTTGGACTCACTTTTTCCCTTTGTTCAACACTAATGATGCATTGTTTGTGCACCGCGAGTCTGGAACTCTTGATGCCTGTATCCAAAGAAGTCATGATGGCAAAACAACCAAACTTGCACAAAATTGTCTGGTGGTTAAGGCAATGATACAGCATGGTCAGTTGATGTGACGCAAATAAATGTTCATATATCAGGAAAGGAAAAAAACTCCAACTGGGACAAAATTGTTAGGGTACAATGGACCATGCAATGACATGGTCAAGTGGTGTGACATCATTAATGACATCACCCAAGCCTAATGGGAGCTCTGCTTTTAGGCATTGCCTAAATCTATATATTATTCCTGGAATAAGTACCTGTAACTAAGGAACTGTGCTTCTAGGTACTAATTTTTATTCCTGTAGTTAATCCTAGAATAGAGGGGCACAGATCCAGAAGGAAAGTTGACTGGTTATGAAATCAATGGGAGAACTGTGTCTTTGTGCTATAATTGAGTGTTATAGAGCCCTAAAATGATGACGTCACAAAAACAATATTTTCCATTTAGCAATATTTGTTCCTTGATTTCGAAAGGGCATATCGATTGAAAGCTACACACCAAAAATGAGGTGAATCGGTTGAAACGCGGCCAAGATACGGCCCGCTGAATACATAATTTTCTTTAACAAATCACTGTATTTTTGGTTCAGTTCATAAAGTTATGAACTGAGTCCAAAATACAGTGATTTGTTAAAGAAAATTATGTATTCAGCGGTCCATAGCTCGGTTTCAACTCATTTTTTGCATGCAACGTTCTTCGAAGTTGGTCTTTCATTATCAGTGGACTAAAATCTGGAAGTCAAAATTTTTCAAATTTGTGACGTCACACTTTAGGACTCTATTGTGTGGTTTCAGAAAATATCCACCCCACCACGGAAGGGATTGGAAATTTATTGGGGGTTATTTACCTGATTTCCACCTGATTTCTTCTGGATCAGTTCACTTTTTAGGAACTTGACCCCTGGATGTGTTGGTATAGTTTTGATCAAGCTGATAAGTATTTGTAGGATTTGTTCTGGTTCTGCTTACCAAAATCATGGTTTCCATACATTGCTATGTTGATGTTGAGAGCATTCAGTACTGGGATCATGTGCTTGCCCTTAGTCACACTACTCACTGAAATACAAGGAAATCAAAAACACTAGTAAGCAATGTTAATATGGTACTAAAGTAGGCCAGGTTGCCAGGTATTGGCCTAGTCATCCTCTACTTTTCATTGCTCAAATTTAATAGACATCAAGAAAAAAACATTGTTTTATCAGCCAATGGCATTTTTAATTTACATTTACCAATAATAAGAAATGAAATAAAATGAAATGAGACTATTACATATTAAGAACAATGATGCCATTTGAATGTATTATTGCAATCACAATCAAGCCCTGGAGTTGATGAAATTTGAAGACTATGAAATGAAATGAGAACATATTAAGAACATTGATGCCATTTGAATGTATTATTGCAATCACAATCAAGCCCTGGAGTTGATGAAATTTGAAGGGGTACGGTATGGGGGGGTACTTGGCTTGATATAGGGTGGGTATGTGCCACTGCGCAATGCGGACCCCGTGTTCTAAAACCATTTTTTGAAGACAAGCTACCCGTTCAATGTTTTTGAACCCAAAATGAGACTCCGTTCTAAAGAGAAATTAATGATACCTGTAATCAAAATTGCTGTTATTAACATGTTACGGTTTTATCTGTAATAGAATGTGAAAGCTTGTTGAATTATTTACATTACAATACGAATTACACAAAACGTTATGTTGAGCTAATAAACAAGGAAAATTGCAAGCGTGACATTAATTCTAGAAATATTATCATAGTGGTACTATAATTCTAGTACCACACGATGGACAAGGGACGGTCAATTTGGTGTAAAAGGGTTCCCTGTAAATACTTTGGCAGGAGAAAATCAAGTCTATCTACATAACCAGGCTAGGTATGTTCTGGCCAGGCACCGTGTTTTAGCCAAACACCTAACACGGACACTCTTTACTGATGGACCATTAGTGTTCTCACTGCTCTTGTTAAATACACTACAAACGGTAGGACCAATAATCATCACTGCACGCCAATTATAAATTCACAAGAATACTTACTCATTGAAGGATTTAGTACATCGCCACTGAACACTATAAAAGGGTTCAAATGCCTGTAACTTGCCAGCTTATGAGCAAATCTGGCGACACCACCGACCGGTTCTTTGTCCCTGGGTTCAATATTATACACATCGTTAAAATGCAGAATTGTCAACGTCTTTGCCTTCTCTTTAGTTTGATTATCTGAAAGTTGCGGTGTAATGGAAAGTTGTTTTGTTGGCGCGTCTTCAGCTGGGAAGCCCTCGAGCAGTTTGTTCTGTATTCCATCGGAGTTTCTCGAGTCCGCATCGGCTTTTACAGACGTCGAGCCACAGGTGACCCAGGACAATTGTTTGTGTACTACAACATCGAAGTATTGACAGTAATATAGGGTTTATATGGGGATTGTGGTAAGAGATGTTTGGACCTGGAATTTTTTAGGAAATTATCAATAAAAGTTACTGAAACTTACCATGTTGTTAGTTGTGGTTGTCCTTGATGCTCATGTGAAGTTTCACGGATTTATCTGCAATTCGCCCCCCATACAGAGAGAAAGACAAGGTGGGAGGCTGAAGCCCAAAATCGGCTCGATCGACCGATCGACAGAACGCACTTCGAGACGGATTTTTTCACAAAATTCGAATTCCACAACCAAACAAACACACCACAATCGTAGATATACATGTTACCGACGCAGCAAAATCAATAAATATCCTGCAGTTACGTACGCGAAGGTAGCAGACCCCGTTAAACTCGCACGACCCCCTTTTCAACGGTCGTTAAAAATCCGCGGGACGCACAGCTTGGCTAACCAAAATGGCGGCCGTCAAACAACCAAAATGGCGGCCGTTACCAAAAACTCCTCAAGGGGGAGGGGGACCTAGCGCAAAATCATGCAAATCAGATTGTGCGACTTCAAAATAAATCCATTACCTCCCGAACAAAGGGATTTAATTTTTTTTTACGGAGAAGAATGGATTTGTAGCAAATTTGGCCTAGGGAGCAGCCCGCTCTGCGAGTTTGCGCTAGGTCCCCCTCCCCCTTGAGGAGTTTTTGGTAACGGCCGCCATTTTGGTTGTTTGACGGCCGCCATTTTGGTTAGCCAAGCTGTGCGTCCCGCGGATTTTTAACGACCGTTGAAAAGGGGGTCGTGCGAGTTTAACGGGGTCTGCTACCTTCGCGTACGTAACTGCAGGATATTTATTGATTTTGCTGCGTCGGTAACATGTATATCTACGATCGTGGTGTGTTTGTTTGGTTGTGGAATTCGAATTTTGTGAAAAAATCCGTCTCGAAGTGCGTTCTGTCGATCGGTCGATCGAGCCGATTTTGGGCTTCAGCCTCCCACCTTGTCTTTCTCTCTGTATGGGGGGCGAATTGCAGATAAATCCGTGAAACTTCACATGAGCATCAAGGACAACCACAACTAACAACATGGTAAGTTTCAGTAACTTTTATTGATAATTTCCTAAAAAATTCCAGGTCCAAACATCTCTTACCACAATCCCCATATAAACCCTATATTACTGTCAATACTTCGATGTTGTAGTACACAAACAATTGTCCTGGGTCACCTGTGGTCGAGCTTTGATTGTGTGACTTTAGGGATTTCACATTTCCACCGCTTCCAAAACCTTGTTCTCTTTGCCGACTTGGAGCGCAACCCATCGCCTGCTAAAAAATCACTTTTCTCAGCTAAACATATTTTATTTTAGCATCGTGGGACGGGACCAGGAACAGTTTCACAAGCAGTTTTACGTTTTCCCGCTGAGCTTTCCTTTGAAAAGGTCAACATACCAGATCAGATTACTAATTACTTGTTGCTATGCAACAAAGCTATCTCTGAGGATGGTAGTACAGCCAGCTAATATCTGTCATTCCAAAAGGTTTGCACTTTATAAATGGGTTAGTTATTATTTTGTATGTGCGAGCACTTTGCAGAACGCGTATTCGAATTCGCTCGAAGAAAACAGAAATCAATGACGTCACAAATAATACGTTGTTGACAAATTTTGCCGTACAATAGAACTTGTCATGAACAACAACAACCAAAGGTTGAGATTTATCCGACGAAGGGCTAACGCTCGAAACGTCAGCAAAACACCATTTTTCCACGGCGTTTACATAAATCTCAACCTTTGGTTGTTGTTGTTCATGTTCACGTCTCCGCCGACGCATACCACCTAGTTTTCCCGTAAAACTAGTCATACCAATAGAACTTGTCATTGTATTCAGGCAACTGATAACTCCATAGTCACTAACTATGATAACTCTGGATAACTCTAGTAGCCTGCTAGCCGGCTCTCCAGTGGGCTTTTTCGGATATTTGATTTTTTGGCGCGCGGGATTCCTGTGTCCGAAAAAACTCACTGGACGGCCGGCTAGCATGCTAGGATCAGGATAACTCTGTCCTTAGGGATAAACAATCCTTTTGTGAAACTAATCGCAAAGTGATTACACCAATAGACCTCCTCGGCTTGGACGTAATGTTTTGCCCATTTCAGATCACGTGGCATTCCCATGAGTATTCTCTCTTTGTCTGGAATGGCTTCCATATTCATTTATAAAATAACTGCGATAATACGCGCGCTCTGATTTTTCGAAAACCAATTACCATAACGCTATGGTAAATCTTTTAGTACATAGCTTTGACCGGAAGTGTATTTCCATTCGCCAATTTTTGGCAAAACTTCAGCAGTTTCTATCATTTCTCCATGTAAATATTTAAAGAACAGCATCTATAAAATGATGGAACCTTCAGAAAACGATAGAAAAGATTGGCAGCGTGAGGAAATAGCGAAATGGACAGATTCTTTTTGATTTAGCAAGTGAAAAGGAGGGAGGGGGACTTCCATATTTTTAGGGCGGGGTGCTCGTCGTGCCTTTTAGGGTTTAAAATGAGGCCTCTGGTACCTTTTAGGGGGTAAAATTCGAAAATGTGTAATTTTTTCTAGATAGGTACCTGTTAGAGGTCCGTTCTAGAAATCAAGCAAATCACAGTTGTTGATAGCCTGAATTTCAGACGTATTTTCCCTAGTAAAAATACGCGAGAAAATTACGAGGGAAAATCAACTGAGCGACGCCATGTTTGGTACCTTTTATTAGGGGTCAAAACCAACTAAGCGACGCCATGTTTGGTACCTTTTAGGGGTAAAAACGAAAGCTCCCGACGAGCACCCCGCCCCAAAAATATGGAGTCCCCCCCGGGTTGTAGCGTGGTATTTGTCAAAATGGAGTCTGAGTTGCCAGCCTTCCAAATCTTTTTAGAAAATAACACCTATTTTGTATGGTGAATGTGCGCATTTTGATTGGTTAAAAGGCGTGTTTGTAAGAGACCTGAGAAACACGATTGTCACGCAACGATGTCGCGCGTGTGTACGTTATTTTCTAAAAGCAATAAAAGTAATTTCCGCTTGCTCTCTGGTTCGCACAAACACTCGGGGAATGTTGGTCGAAGTGATAAAACTTGAAAGACACTCGCCTGCGGCTTGTGTGTTTCAAGTTTTGATCAGTTCTCCCAACATCCCCCTCGTGTTTGTAAGAAACCGGAGAGCACGCGGAAAGTACTTATTGCTTAAATAGACATCGGGAGCACTGTTAAAATGTCACTATTTCAACCCAAAGTGGCATAAAGGGAAGGAAGAAAGACTCAAATGAAGGTATGTGATATAAAAATATTTTTATTTTCTCATATTAACGATCTAAAATTCATTCTTACAGTTCCCACATATTTCTTATACACAAATTGTAAGCTTGGGCTGCCTGTGGTTTCGCATGATAGAATTAACGTCAGGAGTTGACAAAGCTTGATTTGATGTCGAGTGAAAGTATAAACGGCCCTCAAAATATACCAAGATGATTTTTTCAGGTGATGAAACTTGCAACAATAGGTCGGTTGAAATGCAAGAATGAACCTGAGAAAATTTGGTTCTGGTGCAAAAGCTACTAAGTTTCTCGAATATGTTCATATTTTATATTTTTACACGCAACATTTGCCGGGAACTAGTAGTCCGGGCAATTTAGCGTTTAACCTGGAAAAATTGCAACATGCATGGGATTATACAGCAAATTCTCAGGAACATATGTGAGAAATACGTGTCCAAATTTTGTGAAAATCCGTTCGGGGGAAGTTGGTTAAATTCGGGGTTTTCCGTCTCCACGAAGGAAAAGCCCGTTGTCTTCGGTGGCACTTAGACAATGAAAGCGAACAATTCGAAGGAAGGGCTATAGACTGTAGAGCCGTAACTCGGTGTGACATTGAACGAGATATCGAGCAATTTCTTTCTACTGCAGAATGTGATTGCATAGATATGAATTTTGTGTTTGTTAATAACCAACTCTGCAAAATAATAACAAAATAATCCTGAGTTTTGACAAAACCCATATGATCCTTGTATTTCCCGCGTGGTGATACACTAAAGTTCGAATATTATACGCTAAAAGAAATAAACTGATCGCAGCCGTAACTCATCGCTCAGAAATTATTTGTTTCAACCGAAAAACCTTATTAAATCTTCCCCGGTTGATCTGTACAGTCTATAAACATTCTCCAAGTTTCTGTGTTTTTCAGTGTCAAAGTGCCGCCGAAAACAAAAGGCGCCCTTGACGTCGCCGGTGGCCAAAAATTTAACAAATTTCCCCCGCTCGGATTTCTACGAAATTTGGATATGTTATTCCCAGATGTGTTCTTGACAATTAGTACCAAAAATTTCCCATGTTGCAATTTTTTTAGGTTCGGGTTTTTTTCGGGCTAATTTGACCGGACTATAGGTAACAATACAAGTTTAAGATCGGAGTATCAAACTTAGGAACCACGATCGCCATGGATATGTTTACGCGTGAAAGGTATGTTTCTATGTGTTCAGCCCTCAAGGCGATCAGAGTACGTATGGCTGATCATTATCTTCAGGGGGTGAAGGGGTTCTCCGTGATTCACCCCAAAACTGCTCCGTGATTCGTGAAAACAGGAAAATTATTGCCGTGATCCGTAAAATCTCATGCCCTCGTGACCCGTGATTTTGCGAATTTCTCTTACGTTACTAGGGCTTGCCTATATCGAGATACAAGATACAGAGATACGAAGATACAGAGATACGAAGATACAGAGATACAAGGATGTCAGGTTACCAAAAATTATACGTGACTGTAACGTGACTGCCTGGTCAACCTAGACAGAAGTGGGTAGATCATGGTACCAAAGCATGATCCGAACTAATATTAAATAAGAACTTAAAGACAGTGTTTCGGGAGCAAAATGTAGTTACTAAACATGACCATCGAAGTTCCCAGCATGGCTCCTTGCGGAGAAGATGCTGGTGTCTTGAGGTGAGTATATTTGACTTGTACTTTTTGTTTTTAGAATAATCGCTTAGGTTAGGTCTAGCTTATGCAGTCATGCGATCGATCGTAAGATGCTCACACCCGGGGGGGGGGGGGGGGGGGGGGGGGAGGGACAGGCCTAGAGATTATCTTAATGAAAGTGAGAAACATTGCCTCAAATTAGTCGTAATTTGACCTGGTTACACTAAGACTGGAATTGTTCACGGTAAAATTACGAAATGAAGTTACCCAATGCAGTCCTTTCGTATATCGTGGCGGCTGCACTTCGACCGGCACAAACAACTCGAATATCAGCAGCTTTTGACGTTATTGAGCCAATATTTTCACTAAGCCAGCTTCTATGACCTTAATTCTGTCTTTGTGTGAGGTTTGCTTATTTAGAGATCCAGACTTTTCTCCGGAAAATCTACAACAAGTCAAATCGCTTTCAAATCATACTGAACTTCTGATCACGTGACTGACGAGAGCCAATCGCAGCCTCTGGGGAGCCTCAAATCGTGACAATGGATTCTTGACGACGGAAAAAAAGAAAACGCTACCGAATTTAATACCTCCAGCGCCGTTGTGCGCGCAGGAGGTAATAAAAGTGAAGTGAAGGCTGTTTTCTTGTTATTCTTATAATACCATGATCGTCTCGGCTTCTTTTATTCTCCGGGGGACATTATAAATGCAAGGGAAATTCATTATAAATGCAAGGGAAATTTAGTACACAAAAGAATCCTTTGTCTCCCTCTCGTGACGTCACCAACACCCAATTCCAGAAAGCACCAAAGAAGTTATGGACATGGATTTCACCTCCGGACACCAACAGGGTCAGACACAAGCAGCAGATTGACTTCATACTAGCAAGGCGGAAATGGCGTAACAGCATCCTCGACTGCCAAGCCTACAACTCTCTGGCAAGCGTGGGCTCTGACCATAGGGCTGTATCTGTTAAAGTACGCCTCAGTCTTAGAGCAAAGAGAAAAGGAACGGTGAAGAGAGTAAGGTACAACTGGAGGGCTCTTGAGAATGATACCGAGCTACAAGATAGATATGAAGTGGCGGTTAGAAATAAATTCCAGCTCTTGTGTGACGGCACCGATGAAACAGGAACTTCTCGTTATGCACGCCTTATTGAAGCTAACAATGAAGCAGCTAAGGAAACCTTAACTCCAATAGCAAAGAGAAGGAGAGACGGACTATTCTCCTCGGATCCACGAGTATTTGATGCGCGGGGGGCCATGGAAGAGGCTACTAGGAACTTGGGCGATAACAGCAGTGACTACATTAAAGCCAAGGAAAATCTATCTAGAGCCTATGACGAGGTGATGGCAGAAGATCTTGCGAGGAAAGTTCAGCAGGCTGAATCCTGCTGCACTAATAACCAGCACTCGGCGGGTTGGAAACTGGTCCGTGAGATTGCTGGGGACCGCTCATCTAGTCCTGGCCAAATCGATGGTGAAACCAAGGAGGACAGAATCAACTCCTGGTACTGTCACTTCAAGAATCTGCTCGGTAATCCTCCGACGGTTCAGGATGAAGACGAGGTGATAGAGCCGGTTTTCCTGACCTCCCCATTGATGATGGTCCATTTACTACCGACGAGTACCAAGAGGTCAAACAATCCTTAAAGGCGGGAAGAGCTGTGGTGAGGATGGGGTTACCCCCGAGGTTCTCAAGTGGGTTAATATTGATGATCTTATCCTGAATATCTGTAACAGAGCGCACGTGCACCGTGAAGTACCTGGCCAGTGGACCATCTTGGACATAGTTCCCATACCGAAGTCTGGCGATCTCAGGAACAGAGACAACTATAGAGGAATTAGCTTGAGCTCAGTAACCGCGAAAGTATATAACAAAATGATATTGAACAGGATAAGACCACCTTTAGACCCTCTTCTGCGACCCAACCAGAATGGATTCAGGGAAGGAAGATCTACGACTACGCAAGTACTTGCGCTTAGACGTCTTATTGAGGGTGTAAAACAGAAGAACTTAACAGCAGTAATAACATTCGTCGATTTCAAGAAGGCTTTCGATTCCATTCACAGAGGCAAGCTAATGAAGATCCTGCAGGCATACGGAATCCCGGCCAAGATTGTCCAATCAATTAGCGATATCTATTCCAACACTTCAGCAAAGGTTATCTCTCCGGACGGCGAAACAGATATGTTCAATATTCAAGCAGGCGTTCTCCAAGGCGACACCTTAGCCCCTTATCTGTTTGTGATTGCCCTCGACTACGCTTTAAGAAAAGCAATAGCTGGACGCGAGGAAGAACTTGGATTTACCATCCATCCGAGAAGGAGCAGACGAGTCGGCCCTGTTATGATAACCGATCTCGACTTTGCTGACGATATCGCCCTGATAAGCGACTCGGTAGAAAAAGCTCAGGAACTGCTTATGAGCGTGGAATCTCAATGTCGTAAGCTGGGACTTTCTCTGAATTCAAGGAAGACCGAGGTTGTTCCCCTTAATCTTCCAGGCAATGCAGAGCTCACAACCCTCAACGGTGAAGCTGTCAGCGTCAAAGAAGATTTCAAGTACCTTGGCTCATACATCAGCTCGACTGGGAAAGATATCGACGTGAGGAAGGCCCAGGCCTGGCACGCCCTGCATAAGCTGAATAACATCTGGCACTCAAATATGACGGACGCGCTAAAACGGCGGATATTCGTGGCCTCAGTCGAGTCAATTCTCACTTACGGGTGCGAGGCCTGGACATTGACAGTTCGGGACGAGTCAAGGCTTGACGGCTGCTACACTCGCATGCTGCGAAAAATTCTAAATGTCACCTGGCGGGACATGATCACCAATGAGGTGCTTTACGGTGGTCTACCACTGCTCTCGACAAAGATTCGGTCGAGGAGACTGCGCCTAGCGGGTCACTGCGTGCGCCACAAGGATGTTGCAGCGCATGGTTTGGTTCTTTGGGAACCCACACAGGGTAGAGCTTCTCGGGGTGGTCAACGGTCGACCTACATAGACAGCCTAAAGCGTGACACTGGCCTGCAGTCTGCTGGCGAGCTACGGACGCTAATGTTGGATAGGCCGTTGTGGCAAGCCACCATCTGTCCCCGAGGAGACTCGACCTGATGATGTGACGTCACGAGAGGGAAATTTAGTAAAAGACAAAGGATTCTTTTGACTACTGCATTTATAATGAGGGAAATTTAGTGACGTCACGAGAGAGGGAAATTTACTGGAAAAGACAAAGGGTTCTTTGGCCCAAAAGCTCTTGTCTTCAACATATCTCCTCCAACCCTCGTCCTCTAGGCGTAGTCGAACCAAGCGCTGTTGTTACATTGGCGTGTATAGGCCGATTCCAGCTGACGTCATTGTTTACATATTTTCTCTTTAGATGTTTCAGCGAGGCTACAAAATGATATGGTCTGAATATCAATAAAGGGTGACAAATTAAACGATGCGAAATTCAATGTCTACAGAAAATGTATGGAGTGATGAGTACTCTGACCTCCAGTTATTCGAGTATAATGTTAAGAACCGCAATTAGTCTTGAAACACCACAAAAACAAGTCAGTGATGAAATAATATCCTGCAAACGGTAATGAACTAGTTCTGACGGTTTATTTAGGTTTTTAAAAAATGCCCGAGTTACTGGAGGGCTCCCAAATTTTTGGTCGGGGATGATCGTCGTATCTTTTAGGGGTTAAAATCACAGGGGTTTGGTCTCTTGCCCTCGGGGGACATTTTCTGCAAATCACACTTCGCGCCGCGCGCTTGTTTTATATGATATGGAGCTGGGATTTTCTACTTATATTCCACCCCTTTTTGATATTCAGAACCGATCCTTTCGCAGCGGCGTTGGAATGCCTGATTCTGGTTGATGTTTATGCAAACTAGTCAAAACGTTAACAATGGAGCTCGCCTATTGGACGACTCGCCCAAGTGATAAAAATTAAAATCTCGTTAGCTCTCGTCAGCGTGAGCTCGACTTACATCCATGTGCGATGGCTGCTTTCGAAACGCGCGTGCTCGGTTTTAATTACGTCACGGTTGTAGTGCAACTTTTAATTTTTTGACCTGAAATTCTTAAAACGTTTTTGTTTTCGCCTGCTTTCATGCTCTGTAGTTGTTGTTGTTGTTTGGGGCTCTCTTCTCGCTCACTCCAGTTATAGAGCTGAAAATTATTTACTGCCGAATGTCCAACCAAAATCGCCAAGTGTCCGAACAATTTTCAGTTATGCTCGGCCAATTTTCCAGCAGACAACCAAGAAAAATTATAAAATATATTTCAAGTTTTGAGTTACGACGCGACGCCACAAAAACGCAACCACTGCGCCACGAGTATCATGAAGAGTAACCGGAAAAAAATGTATACGAGTTACCAGCGGTGTAAGGAGCCCGTCTTAACTTTGAGGCAAACTTGGTTCTTGCATGAATATTGCGATCAGATATGTAAACATTTTCAGTTCCCCGATGCAAGGTCTTTTGGGAGACCAAATTACAATAGTCTTTCTCCAGGGCTAAGCTGCACTCGAAATACGGGTTTGTTTCCTCGGCGATCATAGTATTACAAACTAATACCATGACACACTCGGGATATTAGGGATGAAATTTCCCTCACGGCTTTTAAAAATTCTTCCTCGGGCCTCCGGGGAAATTTAATCCCTAATTTCCCTCGGTGCCATGGTATTACTTAAATTTTCAAATTTGGTCATTTTGTCGGTTCTTACGGACCACTTTTCACCATTGAGTCAAAGATCCTCCCGTATCAGTACCTGATGAATTTTTCATTATATATATATATAAAATGCTATATGAAATCTCTTAGACGCCCTTCTGTCTTTATTCATAAATACAATGTAAACATTCCAGGGCTATTTCAAGATGGATTTAAGGTGGCCCATGGCTAATTCACGGGAAATCACACCCTAAAAGTAAATCACCCCATTTGCCTTGAAAACGACAACATTCAGATACTCGTTTAGTGGAGGTGATAAAAGGTTCTTTGCACGTTATATTTGTCATGAAATAAATTGGAAACGTTGTACAGGTTTCATTTAATATGCATTTTTCCTAAAGGTGTCAAAATGAAATGGAACCCTCCCATTCCAAAACGGCACGACAGAATTTAACGTTATTATTATTAATACAATGGTATATTGTTCTTGTTTACACTGTTAGTAGCGTATAAAAATACTTAGCTTAATTGTTCTTTTACAGTATAAATTAGCATAAATCGCCCCCCAAATACATAACACAAAATCTAAGCTTAGGATTTTGTTGAGCTTGTGATAGTGTAAACAAGAGCTATCAACCATTGCGTATATAACTAAACATTAAAATTCCGTCGTGCCGTTTTCGAACGGGAGGGTTCTGTTCTATTTTAACTTTCTTCGCATATATCATAATAAGTATTTTGTCAAGGAACACTTTATCACATTCGCATAAAAAATATCTGACATTTTGCCGTCTTCGAAGCAAATAAGGCGATTTACACACCAAAAGGTTGTGGTTTTGATGAATTAGCTATCGGCCACCTTAAAGTACACACCAAATGAACTCATTATTTATTCTCTAGAATGCCTGGAATTTAAATATACTTGGTTTAGTTTGTGAGCCTGAGCGTAGTGTAAATGATTACAAACATAAATATTCTCGCGTTCTACAGGACCTCAGCACCGTCCACTTCCCTGAGTTCCATTGTTTATGTTACAACTCATTTGCATAAACAACAAAAAGAACCAGAAAATAGTTCTAAATATCAAACGAGAAAATAAATGAAATTTAACTCGAAAATTGAAACTTGATTATATCTTGAATTATGAGCGTGCAAACAAGCGATGTTCAGTTTACTAAAAGTGTGTGAGCCTTTGCCAACCTAGAATTCACGCGGTCTTGAAAACAGATCGACGCTAGATGTTGAAAGTCGAGCTTATTAATTTAAAATCTAACTGCTTACTATCAAGCGTTTTATTACTTTGAATCCCTTCAGTTTTGTGGAAGGCTTGACACGGCTGGGGTATTAATTAATAAAACCTGAATTCTACTAATTTAACTGCTGATGCTTATTTTCACCAAAATTTAGCTGATCTTTTGCCAAAATAGCTGCCAAAGATTTTGAAGAGCAGAAAACAAATATTTTACTTTATTAGCCATTAATAAATCATTAACAATATCAATAATTATTTATGAAAAATTGATTTTCCCATTTGTATGTCCCGCACAACAGTCCGCCACACATCCCGGTCACACATCCGGGTCACACATGCATGTCACACATCCGGGCCACACATCCCGGCCACACATCCCATTCACACATCTCGGTCACAGATCCCGGTCACACAGCCCGCCTAGAGCGTTGCAGGCTTTCCCTGCGAAGGCTTTTCAGGTCTTGAAGTCCTCGTATGGGTAATCCCTAGTCCATCATCTTACTTACGCCCTAGCTCCAGGTTGGAGCATGAGCCACTGACAAACGCTTTCCAGCGTCTCCTTGTCTGAGCCAACTGCTCCACTTCCACCCAAGAGGTTTCTACTGTGATGCATCGGGAAGAATCGCGCGTCATTGAGCTTAACTTGCATCTCATTACGCGGCGGTAATATTCAAATTTGATTCATTATACAGACCATATTACAAAGAAATCGGCCAAATCACGCAAACTAGCCTCTACATTTATCAAGTTTTCGAGAAATGAGGAGCCCTTGTAAGAATTCGACATATCTAGGTAGCTAGTTTAAGGAACACACAAGGCAAACCTCTAAAGAAATACAATATCTGCGCTTCAGAAGTGGTCGCATTTTGAAGGTATTCACCTTTTTCATCTGATTTTATATGGCATTTCAAGTTCGTCTAGAAGTTCGAGAAAATGTTTTGGAAACAAAATTACCTACAACAATTCGACAGGTTCCAGCATACTGAACCACGTTATAAGAACACATATGCCAAGTTTCAGGGATAAACAACTCTTTAAAGTGGTCGCATTTTCTACTTTAAATTTAACCCGCCGTAAAACTCTCTACACCAACTCAACAAGGTTATTTAAATAATCGCGCTCAGCCGAGTTATCCACGAGAGCACATGAACAAAAGAATTCTCGCACATTTTATAGTTCGTTCAATACTCGGCGGAGCATGACATTATTTTTCTTGATTTTTGCATCTGATTAACGCACACAAAAGAGAGACGTCAAACACAATGGGATTCTTCCCGATGGACTTTTGTACCAAATATCCCCTGAGTTCTGAATATCTAATGAGTGTGAACGCACTACAAGATGGTGCGCCAGCGACGTTCAATATGTTTCTTTGTTCCAGTTCCAGTAGGACGATTTTTATTTCAGTCTTTGTCCAGCTTTAAGAGGCAATAATATCCTAAATATCGAACATACAAAAAAACACTGGCACCCTTTTGGAGTCCGCCTCGTTGTCATTCAAGATGATACAAAATTTGGTGGTTCTATTGAATTCTGACGACCTAGGACTTACCTAAACGAAGAAATTAGTCTTTGATAAATAATTACTAATATCATTAATAATTAATTAATTGTTAACAAAAATAGAATACTAGTTTTCTACTCTTCAAAAATTTTAAAATGCATGTACCTATTTAGCTAAAAAGCAGACGAAATGACAAATATTTGCCAAGGACCCCTTGAATCTTTCGCCATACCTTAAGGTAATTCCCCTGAAATAAAACTTGTCGTAGAATTTTTTTCTTAATTTGTGTATTTACTATTTAGTATATAAGGAATGAAAATATGAAATAAAAAGAGGGGTGCCCATGCTCGTTTAGAAACTGTGATGGTGCAAACATACCCCATTTTTAGTGGCTGAGGGCTATTTTGTGAAGGAATACGTGAAACAAGAAAATTTGATAAAATGCTCACTAATGAAGCAATCCAGTTCGCTTGCAAGTTTGAACAGAACTGTTGGATGCTTCACTACCTAGGACGAACATTAGAATGTTTAATTTTCTATGTGTGTTGACGCTACTCTTGAAAATGTGCAAAAATGTGCGCACCGCTCATGATAATTTGAGAGTCTTTGGTGTCTCATTTTGGGGCTTTTTATGACGATAGCTCAAAAACTTGTCGTGGAAATTTCTTTAAACTTTTTTTATAACAGGGGAATGATAGTCTTATCAAAATGGTTAAATAAAAAATTGGGTGCCCAATGTTGTTTTCGCGCAATATCCCAAAAAGCGACTTTTTCTTGGTGTTTCTCGCTCAAATGGGGATATTTAGCTTGCGCGCGCGCGCTCGATTGCGTCATTTTCGAACGAATTGATCGCGCGTCCGTGCGCAGAACAGCGTGCGCCGTGCAAAACAGGGGAATAACCTTAAAATGACCTCCAGAGCATCGAACAATCTAGGCCTATCATTCTAGGGTGGCTAATACAAGAGCTAATGCACGAAGGGAAAATCGTGTTTGGATTATACTAGATATTCATCTGTGCATGCCTTTCTTCCCTTCAAGTGCGTTGTCCCTACTAATTGTCTTGCTACCCGCTATAGTCCATTCGAGGATCATGTAAGCTTGGAGTAGCTGGGAGGTGCGTACTTGCGTCTAAGATACTTGAGTATGTACAGAGGCAGGCAGCTAATAAGGGTAATCACTATCACCTTCCAGATGAAGTCGGTGGAAATAAGGAACGATTCATCTGCAAAGTTAACAAGAATAGCAAACAAGCACCACAAATTATTAACAACATACATACATCTTTATTTATACACGGGCATTTCATCAATTTAGAATTGGTTTTTGTGAGAGCCGTGTTAGGATGACAAATATTAAAATGTATGAACAGGTGAATAATATGAATAATAAGATTAGGTATAAATAGATAAGAGCTAATGTAAACAATAAAATATGAGTTATTAATGTTTTTGACTTTTTAAAATATGACAAAAAATAAAATTATATTGGGAAGCAGACGAGGTGGTGACTAAGAGGGAAGACAACCCCTTTTTAAAATTAGAAATAGAACTTGCCGCTCTTAATCCTTCGGGGAGATTGTTTCATTCCCTGGCACACCTAAAATTAAAACCTCTCCTGGTAAACTCGGTCTTAGGCAGAGGCAGGAGAAGTTTTGTATCACGCCCCCTTAAATTATATTCGCAGCTCTCGGCGAGGGTCCTGTAGCGTGATCTGAGGTACTGAGCCATGAGGCCGTTCCTTATTTTGTACATGCAGATCATCTCATGCCTAAACCGTCTATTTTCGAGGTTTTCCCATACAAGCTCCTTTAGGATGTCTGCCGATCTGACATCGTAGCTCTTTTGGGTAATACCTCTGGCTGCTCTATTTTGCAGCTTTTTGAGCAGGTCTAAAGTCACCTTTACTAGCAGTACTCCAGGTCATGCCACAGTAGTCGAAATGTGTCAATTCCAAATGGAAATTAATGTGGGAAAGGGGACAAATTGTCATATTTGTCTTGACCCTCCAATCGCACACGATATCTTTTTTGCGACTGAATCAATATGGTCTGACCATGAGACTTTGAAGATTTGACTCTTGGTATATCCACATTATCGATAAAAACATTAGGGCTGTTTATGATATGTTTGAGCTTATATTTTTACCCTATACATGGAAATGAAACTATGGAATGATCTAAATTCCACTCACCAAAATAGTCGCGTAGTAACACGAGTGACGCAATGTATATTCCAAGGCTGCCTATCTCAGCCAAGACCATTAGCCAGTGCCAGGTCCTAATGGTGAGTGCGACCATCAGGAGTTCCGTAAGAATTAGCGAGGTGAAGGTGATGGACACTACGTGAATAAAGTCTTCATCAAACAACAGCAGCCCTCCAAACATGATGATACCACCTGAGACAGAATGGGAGCAATAACTATCACCTTGATGGGCCATTATGACAGAATGGGAGCAATAACTAGCACATTGATGGGCCATTATGACAGAATGGGAGCAATAACTAGCACATTGATGGGCCATTATGACAGAATGGGAGCAATAACTAGCACCTTGATGGGCCATTATGACAGAATGGGAGCAATAACTAACAACTTGATGGGCCATTATGACAGAATGGGAGCAATAACTAACAACTTGATGGGCCATGATCTCCGTTTAGCTTTCAAATGTCATTGATATATTTTATTTATTTGAATGCCAACTTGTTTCCCGGCGTGCGAAACGAAAAACTGGATAGAGATGGCCTTGCAAGCGTCAGGCTAGAGCCGAGAAACCACCTGGGAACGAGATTACAACGAACTAACAAAACTGGTTGAAAAAGAAAAAAGTGTTGTTTCAACATATCACAATTATGGAAAAGTTTATATGATCATCATCTCAGCTCCGTCACAACTCCTTGATCGTATCGTGTTTGATAAGTGTAACGATAATGAAAAAGAGCACAAGGGAGAAGAGGAAAGTGTGGTCACCTTACCTTGATATATTGAAATGAGTATCCACATAAAAAAGGTTTTGTAAGACAAAGAGCGGCCCTGAAATAGAACGGTGGCAAATCAAAAAGAGGACCTCTTTGGATACCTTAACAGGTATGAGACCAAGGTCATGACCAGACAAAACTATACAAGAGAATCAGATAACACATCTTCTTTCTTTCGGGTGGGTTTGGATAAAGATAGCGGGATTCGTTATAGAATCCTATAATATCTCTTTTTTGTGTAAATTGAGGACGAGATATCATAAGATTCAAGTATATTCAAAGCGTTCAGTCGGTAGATTCCGCCGAAAATAGCACTCAAAAAGACGATATCGCCCTCGTCGCTGCGCGACTCGTGCGATATCGCTTTTTTCGTGCTATTTTCTTAGCGGAATCTAGCCTCTAGAAGCTTTGAATAATCCTATAGAATTCCATGCTTTGTTTGTAGATGTCAATTTCAATTTTGCGCCTTGACTCGGCTCAGATTTTCAAACCAAGCGATATTCTTGATGGTGGCGCACACTGACAACTACTGACCGGCCATTCTTGCTTTCCAGACGCTGAGGAGGTCGATTCCAATGACTTTTCAGATAATGTGATCGGCTAAAACTAAATGCAAATTGAGTGCAACTGACCTTGGTGAGGTCTTTGTAGAGTTCTGGATAGAGAAGAGCTTTATCTGCCGAAACATCGACATCGAGTACCAGCGAAAACACAGGGAACATGGTGTAGATTGTCGCATACCTAGCATTGAAGGTAGTAATATTATCATACGGGACGATAACTATAATGGCTAGTTAGTTATATATGGCTTTATAAAATAACTAAGATAGTACGCGCGCTCTCATTGGTCGACAGGTGTGTTTAGATGAGAGTATATAACACGGTTGTGACGTCACGCCCGGGACGATGTTTGCGCTTTTCATCCTTACATTTTGACACTAAATTTATGCAAACACTTGAAGCAATGGAATTGTGAAAGCAGTGCTGTTCTCTCTTAGCTATCATTTGTCGCCCCATCCTTTAACCACAAGTTCAAAGAATTGGCTTGTAGCGTGTACATTTTCACGATTGTCAACATTTTCGCACGATTTAAACATGATATTTTTGTCCTCCAACATCCTCTTCCCTCCCTTTATGAAACGATTTCTTGGATTTCTGGGAACTTTTTAAAAGTATACAGCTCGTACTAAGAGGGGAAAAACAACCCAACTAAAATTCTGGATTTGGAGACTTTCGGCGAATCGGTTAGCCAAAATGGAAAAGAACAACGAAGACCAAATTAAGCTGATTGAACAACTCACAATTTATTTCGTTACTTTCCTATTCAAGTTTTTGAAAATGATGATCTTTCACAAGCCGAGTAGGTAAAAAATCGTTTGCTAGCAAGTTAACAAGAGTTGAAGCATAAACAAAACATGAAATTCTTACCGGCGATCGGCGAACACAGAACGAAACTTTCGACGAAACGTTGACTAGAGTTGCTTCAAAAATTCAATACGATTGACAGTTCATTGACATTCGTTCATTTGAAGATTTGAAGATTGAAACAAGACACGCTTTAATTTTTGCTAGCCAGCTTTTTCGATGCCGTATTCGCCTTTCCAAAACTCGGCAAAAAGCCCCAAGTCAACACGAAGGCCGTTATTGTATGGAAAATTCCTTCGGATTTGCCCGTACATCCCTTCATTGACATTCGCTTATGCTTCAATTACCATAAACACCATAGAAGAAGTCAATAAAGTCGTGAAATGTTTCTTAGAAAGCAGTTTTCTCTCGCCTCCCCTTCGCAAAACTTGCAGCCAACTGAGAGAAAAACTTGAACACATGCGATATAACACGCCCTCTGACTGGCCCGTCCAGGCCGTCGCGCAGTAAGGAGAATGTATATGTTCACACAGAATGTTGAAATAAATTCATTTTAAATCTTTCGCTTCAAAAAGTGAAAGATATTTTATAAAAGCAATAGAGACTTTTTCCCTGTGTCTACATACTCTGATGCAAACACTCGGGTAGGTTTGTCTCGAATTCTCCCAACCTCCCCTCGTGTTTGCATCAGAGTATGTAGTCACGGAAATGTTCTCTATTGCTTAAATATATATTATATTAGGTCGCGCATAATATGCAATTATTACAATTGTTATTAAAGACCTGCACAAAGTCTCATGAGCCACAATCAGCGACATAAATGTTGATAATTTTGTGACTGTAAATCGCTTCTTTGGTGTTCACGGCATTTTTGAGGGGTAACGCCTTTGTACCCCTCCCCCTTCATCCCCAAACCCCTCCCACCCCGTTTCAATGTTGTGTTCAGACACCTATAACCTTGCTCCTCAACATTGAATAGGGGGAGGGGGAAATTGGTTAGGTTTATTTTAAAATTTTGCATCTTAAGTATAGAATACTGATTTTGAAATCATTTTATCAAGCATTTATGTCGCTGACTGTCTGAGGCTATTGGGTATAGGTTTTTCGTTTTTTTCTGCCTATTTAAGCTTGTAGTCATTATCAAAACCTGGGTAAATCAGCGAAAAACATCATTTTTATTAAAACATAGCGCAATAATGGAAATTTAATGGGTTTCTAGGTAAGAAAGTGCTAAAATAGTGTTTTTTGGGGTGTGTAGAAAGTCGATGAAAAAAGCTCTTGACAGCCTATGACGTCACTGATGTGGGTTCTGAGGCTTGTAAACTCGCACGTTCTTATTTGGCACACGTGTTTTTGTAACCTGTTTGTCGACTGATGGGATAAGAACATATGTTGGCATAAATGAAAGGTCTCCCTTAAAGTGAAACGCCTAAATTTTCAAAGGAATAATAGAAATGGAGGTAGAATTGAGAGAGAAAGATGAGCTCGAGCACCGCCAAGTGAGACAAGTGTATCTAGTAACGTACAGCCAGGCGAACTTGACTAAATTTCCAAGTAGAAAGTCGTTTGCAAATGCTGTACTAGACGCATTCTCGCATTCTGCTGCAAAAATGTTGCACTGGTGTTGCTGTAAGGAAAGCCATAGGGATGGCGGTCGTCATTATCACGTGGCAGTGAAATTCGAGAAAAACCAAAGATGGCTTCAATGCAAACGCAATCTACTACTACAACACGGGATCAGCGTTCATTTTTCTTCTGTACATCCAAACTATTACTCGGCATGGAGATACGTTACAAAAGAAGACGAGGATGTTATTTATTCTGATAATCATCCAGATCTGAGTGATGCAAAGCGCCCTCAAACAGATGTAGCGTGTCTTGCAAATTTGAACAGAGCTAGAGCCTCGAAAAGCGAAGACGACTGCGGGGAGGATGAAATAGCCTTCGATGAGCATTTTCCATCTACTGAAGGAGAATCGACTGAAAGAGAACGTTCTAAGAAACCCGAAAAGAAAAGAAAGAAGCGCTTATCAGCTTTTGAAGTTTCGGAAATCATTATCGAGAAAGGGATTAAAACTAGAACTCAACTACTGGCACTGGCGTCCGAGCAAAGGCGCGAGGGTAAAACTGATCTTGCTGAATTTGTTGTAAATAGAGGACAGAGAGTAGTTGAGGATGTTTTAGCTACGGCTTGGGAAATGAATGCGGCTAAGGACACTCTAGCTCGAGCCTCAAAAAACCGTATACAAATCTTAGAAGAGTTTAAGGAAGGCCGATGCACAGAAGGTTGTAACGGGGAATGGTTTGAATGTGCGATGGAAATTCTCACAAACAATGCGATTGAATTACGTTTTTTCCAGCAAGCTGTGTTGGATGCTCTTGATAAAGGTCGCGGGAAATACCGTAATATTTATATTGTGGGTCCTGCTAATTGTGCAAAGACTTTCATTTTAAACCCCCTAACGCTGATCTACAATACCTTTTCGAACCCCGCGTCTACAAGTTTTGCGTGGGTTGGTGCAGAAAAAGCGGAATGTCTTTTCCTAAACGATTTTAGGTGGACCCCTAAAGTGATAGCTTGGAACGATTTGCTGCTACTTTTGGAGGGACAGCCCGTTCATCTTCCTGCTCCCAAGTCCCACTATGCAAAAGACTTAGAGTTTGTATCGGATACTCCGATTTTTGTTACTGGGAAACGGCCACTTGTGTACATAAAGAACGGTGTAATCGACGAGCGAGAAACCGAAATGATGGCTGTGAGATTCAAACAAATTAATTTATTTCACCAAATTCCCAAAGAACAGCAAAAGGAACTGCCTTCTTGTGGTAAATGCTTTGCAAGATTAATACTTGGAACATAAGTTAAGAAACTTACGATGAATTGTGAGTTTCGATCAACGCTTCACGCTTAACCGCACTAAAGTTAAAAGAAGAACCAGAGACGTTCTTTCTATATCTACTGTCTGCCATGGTTAAGCGTTGGAATTGCAAAAGAAAATATATTGTATCTGAAGCGTCGCATTTAAGCCAGCTATTATAACATTATTGGGAAGCATTTTGTGAGGGCTTTAGACTAAATACATTTTGGTACAATGTAGTTTCTTTTTTCTAGTGACTTTCTTGAGTTCAGGTGTCATTTCTACTTAACCGGAAATGAGTTACCAATGACGTCATTTTTGGGGAAACCCATACAACTGCTTTATTGCTCAATCTTAGAAAAAAATAAACAGTTTCTTCGATATCATTTCTCGGAGTTAGCGAAATAGTATTACATTTTTCAGTATTTAGTACGTTGTCCCTTTTTAGCTATTATGGAGTCAAGTCGTTTAGGCATGCTCGAAATCAACTTATTTATGTACGATTTTTCGATCGAAAACATCGTACAGCTAACGCGCGCTGTGAATTCGTCAAATGTTTCGCGCGTGATATTATATCTTAAAGCGTCACTCGCGAGTCTCTTTTTGACCACATGGAAAAAATTCTCAATCGGGGATCTTGGAGGGATACTGAAAATTTCCGCCCCTATCAGTCTCATTTCTTCTTTAGTGGCCTTGCTATTCTGGCTCGGATCCCCATCTTGCAAAAACTTGCCAGAGCATTTTCCACTCATTTCGAAGATGTCCTCAAATTTATTTCTCACAACACTCGAAAATGTAGCGCCATTCATTTTGGCATAAAAATAGATGAAAATTACTCCTTCTTCGTAGGTGATTGCTACTACCATGTGTAGCACCCGTCCCCCGCTGCCTGTGTGCGCGCCTTTAGCGGTGCACCCGAAGGATAAACCCTCGCTAGGTTTCCGCCAAATTCTCCCATTGGGAGCCCGCGCTTGATCTGCTGGATTGAATTTATGTTGAAAGCTGACTCCATCCAAATAAAACGCAATATCGTCAGTCCATAGGGACAAATCGTACTCTTTCTTGGTCTTTCTACAAAATTCAGCGCGCGTAATGAGATCTTCCTTGGTCAAAACGCCCTTTCTTCGTGCCTGGAGATATCTGTATCCGTTAGAACGCAAGTGTCTCTGAACAGTTCTTACGTTAATTTTGTCCATGCCCATCCCCCGACTTCCATCAGTCGTTTAGCTGTACAATTTCCGTCCTCCTCTCTCAATTTTTCTATCTTTCTGAACATCCTTCTCCAATCGCGCGTCTGCAGCTTTTGTGGCCTCCCGCGCTTTCCACTGCATTTTTGCATTGTTTTCTTGAACGTGAAGTCCTCCCTTGCAATTCGATACACAGATGGAATCGAAACTTTTGTTTTTCTAGCAATATCCTTTATCGGGAGCCCCAAATCGCATCGTAAAAGCTTTATATACGCCCGTATTTTTGGATCGACTTCTCTGGAAAACGGCATTTTTGCGCAGAATTTTGTCTTTAATTGTGTACGTCATAGACTTAATTAGCTCTAATTGACGAAAATAGAATGCAACAAGAAGTCCTATAGGTTATGAGTGCAGTATCGACTGAAATTGAACGCAATTCTAGGTATTCGATTTTCAGACAATCAGCGACATAAATGTCGATAATTTTGTGACTTTAAATCGCTTCTTTGGTGTTCACGGCATTTTTGAGGGGTAACGCCTTTGTACCCCTCCCCCTTCACCCCCAAACCCCTCCCACCCCGTTTCAATGTTGTTTTCAGACACCTATAACCTTGCTCCTCAACATTGAATAGGGGGAGGGGGGAATTGGTTAGGTTTATTTTAAAATTTTGCATCTTAAGTATAGAATACT
Organism: Scolanthus callimorphus; assembly: GCA_033964015.1. Lineage (NCBI taxonomy): Eukaryota > Metazoa > Cnidaria > Anthozoa > Actiniaria > Edwardsiidae > Scolanthus > Scolanthus callimorphus. The sequence goes on from JAWWUD010000061.1 coordinate 317,918, forward strand.
GATTTTGAAATCATTTTATCAAGCATTTATGTCGCTGATTGCAGTTCATAGTATTAAGGAGGCTCATAGCAGTTTTTCATGTCATCACCCCCTGGACTACAATGGTCTGTATCTCATGCGGAAATGCACAGAACGGAAAGCCACTTTAGACGTAAACATGCTATGGATAGTTCTTTGCGTCGACATATGTTTTGTTTACTTTGGTGCTTCCATGGCAACGTAATGGCGACCCTCCAAAAAATTCACCAAGACAAAGAGAAATTTGGGCAAAACCCTCTTAATGCCAAAGACACTAGGCTATAAGCATTACTAGGACAAAGTTTGAAGAAAAAGTAGCAACGCGTTTGAGAAATATAACGCGGTCATTTTGTTTCATCAAATTTTTTTTTATTATCCTACTTTCTTGACCCTACAATCTTGGACAAAATGTCTTGGCAATTTCCCCAAAAAATGACCGAAATGACGTTTCACTCCTGTCCATGCGTGATTTGTACCCCTCCCCCACCCCCCCCTATAGTCAATGTTGCTTGGGTCCGTAGACAGATGATCTAGAAGTTCCTCAACATTGATTTGGGGGGAGGGGGGAGCGAGAATTGGCATTATCCGTATGTATTTCAGCATACCCACTGATTTCTGCACAAAACTCAAAATTTTGCCAACAATTTTGTCCAAGATTGAATCTTGGACAAAATGTCTTGGCAATTTCCCCAAAAAATGACCGAAATGACGTTTCACTCCTGTCCATGCGTGATTTGTACCCCTCCCCCACCCCCCCTATAGTCAATGTTGCTTGGGTCCGTAGACAGATGATCTAGAAGTTCCTCAACATTGATTTGGGGGGAGGGGGGAGCGAGAATTGGCATTATCCGTATGTATTTCAGCATACCCACTGATTTCTGCACAAAACTCAAAATTTTGCCAACAATTTTGTCCAAGATTGTAGAACATTGCCTAAAAGCTCGTAGTGATTTAGTTTTCAGTTCCGCATAAAGACCGAGGCATTTTCTTTAAGCACAGAAAATTTCAAAGCCACTGCTTATTCCGATCACGATTAATCAGAAAAGTTTTGAAAGCCTTTTCTTGTTCACGCCAAACTCAAACAACTAGTCCTGCGTTTCAATGCCTAGTTTAAAAAATCCGAGATAAATCTTTGTCTAAATCTCCCCAAAGAGAGTTCTATACCTTGTTGATGTATTTTTTAGAGCCATAATTCTTTAAAAAAGCCGCGAAAAACAATTAAATCTTGATGTGGTGTTTCGCTTCACTTGAAAGCGGGCAGCTTTCCCATTTAGGTGTGTATATTTCTTGTACTCATTTCAATATTTGTCAATGCAGTGTTGTTATCACGGCTCATTGTCTTTGCTACTTAAGTTGAATATGTTAGTAACGCAATACGGTCCAACTTCAAATTTTACAACTTTCTTTTCAATACAAGACATTTGAAAACACATTATCAAACACAGGAAGATTTTAAAACTTTATCAAATTTCTTTACTCTTTGTTTTCCGTCCGAAAGATAGTTTCGAAGAGTTACGCTCTTCGAATAATTAGATGAAAAATTGCAATAGAATCAATAAGCCGTGATAACAATACTGCATTGCCATGTTTTAACATAGTGAAAGAAACATATCCTAAATGGGAAACAAGATTAAAACTGGCCGCTTTCAAGTCAAGCAAAACACCGCATCAAAATGTAATTTTTTTTCGCGGCTTTTTTTAAAGAATTATGGCTCTAAAAAATACATCAACAAGGTATAGTGTAATTGAACTTTCTATGCGGAGATTTAGACAAACATTTATCTCGGGTTGGCTTTCCGTTCTGTGCATTTCCGCATGAGGTACAGACCATTGAAATTCAGTGGGTGAGGACATGAAAAACTGCTATGAGCCTCCTTAAATGTCGTGCATTACGTATCTTGAGTCAAACTTGGATCATATCAATGGACGTTAGTATCTGGCAGGTGCTTGCCATAGCTGATCGTACTAAATCTAGGCATAATAGATTGTTTTACTCAAGATTATAGCTACCTTTGTATATTATAAACATTTTCTTAAATATACTATAAATACTATAAAAGTTCTTGTGAACTTTATACGGCATACTGTACAAAATATCATATAGTCTTCTATGAGCAAGTGTTGGCAAATGTGCCTAAATAGAAGCTCACTATAGGTAGGGTTCCGATTCATCAAATGTTCATCCCTATAGATTTGCACGATGACATCATATGATTACAACTACCAGAATGCTTTTCAGCTTCGTTTTCTTGTTCAGATCAAAAAATTCCTTTGGGAACACGAACATAATAGCCTGAACTTTCTGCACAATAAGCCGCCATGCAAAGATTTCTGGTAGTCGAAACCAACCATGTCATAGTGCAAATCGCCATTATCCAACAGGTGTGAAAAGCTGTGCCCAGGATATGACAGGTCTTGACAGGGACACCTTCATTTAGAATGTCACTCCATTCAACTGTTAACAACATATGTCATCCCCAAAACTACGTCCATTAAAGAACACCAATCAGCTACATCCGTTACCCCTTTTCTGCTAACGAAATTTCAAAATTTCCCGGGGCAAGCCCCCTGTAACCCCCTAGGAAGCTAAGCCCTTACTTCCTTCGCATAGGGCCCAGAAACTCAGCCGCCTACTTCCAAAACTTAGCCTGCTACTTAAAAAATTATTGAAACCCCTGCTTGTCACTTACTCACCCCACCATCAAGAAGCCTTGGTAAAGAGCAACAGAAGCGAAATAGAACACACATGAAAACACTGCCTGAAAGAGAAGGACTTCCTTTAATAACGAAATACTGGTGTGGGAGCTAACAGCATGAAGCGATAATTTGAGAATATAGTGTTCCTATCATAAGTTCAGAAAGTCAAACGCGTGGATTCACAATGCACCAACTCCCTGTTGTCTCGACACGGAGGACAGGGTTTCATGTCAGGGAGAGCTCAATAATGGGATTTATCCGGTCTCGTGAAAAAACACTGACCAATCAAATGTCGACAAATCATTTCTTTAAGAAATGAATTCCTAAGTACTTGCCTGCATGACAGAAATGATGAGCCCACGGTGAATGACAAATTGACTGAGAGCCGCTGACCTCTTGTAGCTGAAAGATAGCAATATAATCACAGTTGCAATTGTCTGCCAATACCATGTTGGTCAGGTAATTACCGAATTGAGATTCATTGACAGTGATCGACACGTTCTTTATGCCTTTTGATGTTGACATTTTCGGTGGCAAGTCCTCTTCTGATTTCACAACCAACTGTTGGCTGACCGATAATAGCAGAGCTCCAGCGCGGACCGAAGGCCCGCGCAAGCGGAGCACCATACCTAGGGAAAAACGTATAGTATACTATCGAGTTGATTTTTGAACGTCACGGGCATTATGGATCATTTTGATGACGTCATTGATGACGTAAGGGCACGTGACTTTGGTGTAGAGTTACTCTTATGGTCTTTGAAAGTTCTTGTCCAAGTTTGGCTTCTTTAGAAGCTACCCTTCGGGAGATATGATTTTTTCTTTATTTTTCTGGAATTAAACCTATAGCGCTGTTCACGCTGACGTCATCCATTGTTATTAGTGTGCCAACCAGAGATCGATTGGCTCACAGAACAAAGGGCGCTATTCAATCTACGGTTGGCACATTAGCATTACAATGGCAATGTTGATAAACAGTAAATAGCGCTATAGTGTCCGTCCGTCCGTCCGTGTACACATGGGAACCCTGTGGTATACAAAGAAAAAAATATTTCTCCTAAAGGGAACATGCTAAGACAACCATACTTAGGAAATTTTGTCTATGCTACAAGGGGGGTGTTGTAGCTCGGTCACGTGATGTGACGTCATCGATGACGGCTGCGCCCGCGATCTCTTACCACAGAATGACCCATCAAGACCCGGAATGATGATTGAGACATTCATTTCTCGTGGAAAGGGAAGACTCTAAATGAACTAAACTTGGGTAGTGTTGTCTAGGTTACCACGGTCACCAGAGGAGTGAAATCTAGTGGTCACGTGATGTAACGTCATCTATGCTTGAAGAAATTATATCTCGTGAAGGGAAGACTCTAAAACAACCAAAGTTGGGTAGTGTTGTCTAGGTCACCAGAGGAGTGAAATAAAGTGGTCACGTGATGTGGCGTCATCGATGACGTCATTTATGCTTGAAAAATTAATATCTTGTGAAGGGGGCGTTCTACCTTTGACCGAAAATGTCATGCGACAACTCCGCGGGAAACACCCTAGCGCGAAGGCGGCTGAACTGGGGTCTTTATTATTTGGATCCGTGGAGGACGTTCCTAGCGTTATTAATGAGCAAATAGACGGGGAAATGATTAGAGACGCCGCCCTACGGACAAAAGGGTCAGGGGGACCCTCTGGTATTGACGTCAATGGTTTCAGGAGGATCCTTGCTACTAAGTCATTTAAATCATCAAGTTCAAATTTGTGCGACGCTTTCGCCAGGCTCACAAGAAAACTGTGCACGGAGTACGTTGATCCCGCCGCGACTGAGCCCATACTAGCAAGTCACTTGATAAGGGCGGGGCCGCGGTTCGACCAATCGGCGTCGGTGAAGTCATTAGAAGGATAATAGGCAAATGCGTAACAAAGGTAACCAAAGATGATGTGATTGTTGCCAGTGGGTCCCTTCAAGTGTGCGCAGGTCACAAGTCAGGGGCGGAGGCAGCTATACATGCCATGCGTGAGATCTTCGAGGCAGATGAAACAGACGCGGCTCTACTTGTCGACGCCTCAAATACTTTCAACTCCCTAAACAGAGCAGCAGCTCTACACAACACCAGAATCCTGTGTCCTACGATTGCGATTGATGCCATCAATACATATAGGGCGCATGCGCGATTGTTTGTCATCGGAGGGAGGGAGTTGGAGTCATCTGAGGGTACAACACAAGGGGACCCCTTAGCAATGAGCCTTTATGGAATCAGTCTCCAGCCACTAATTACACGTCTAAACGTCTCCAGCTCAGCAAAGCAGTGTTGGTATGCGGATGATGCTACGGGCTCTGGATCGCTGGACGATCGGTGCTAGAAGAAAATGGCGCTAGGTTATTTTCCGAACGCCAAAAAGTGTTGGCTCATAGTAAAACCAGGAAAAGAGGGAGAGGCGAGAGAAGTATTTGCAGGAACTGCTATTAACATAACTACTAAAGGTCAAAAGCACCTCGGAGCTGCGCTAGGATCAAGGTCATATCCTGAAGAATATGTCAATGCGAAAGTCGAGGATTGGGTCAACGAGGTTAAAAAGCTCGCAGAATTCGCGATTACTCAACCGCAAGCCTGTTACACTGCTTTCAAAGCATAGATGGACATTTTTCTTAAGAACGTTACCCGACATTGGCGCTTTGCTGGAACCACTGGAGCACGCAATTACGGAGATCCTGATGTATCGGATACATCAATTACTCATCAATTACTGAGCATACCTGCTCTTCATCTGAACAAGACCTTCTGGAGCTGCCAGTGCACATGGGTGGTCTGGGGATTACAAACCCAACGCAAAGCGCCACCACTGAATATTCTGCCTCGGTGTGCATGACTGCCACACTTGTGAAACAGATAGTTGCGCAATCACATAATCCCCCGGAAGCTGATGTACGCGAGTTGCAGCGGCAGATGCGCAGAGTGAAAGATGAACGGTTGCGTGACCAGTTCGGAGTGTATTGGAAATGGCGAGCGAAAAAAGCTCGTCGAATTGGCTCCCAATCATTCCCCTAAAAGATCTGGGTTTTGACTTGAATAAGCGGGAATTTCGCGACGCCATAAGACTGCGATACGATTGGCAAATACCTGACACCCAATCAGTATGCGTGTGCGGTGCGCGTTTCACGGTAGATCATGCGATGGTGTGCAAGCGTGGTGGCTTTATCATTCAACGCCACAATGAGCTGAGAGACGTAGAAGCAGAGCTCCTTAGCATAGTTTGCCATGATGTAGAAACTGAGACCGGATTACAACCTGTCACTGGAGAGGAGCTAAACAGAGGTACCAACCAAGCCCCAGATGCAAGACTAGACATCCACGCTAGAGGGTTCTGGGAACGACAGAGGTCGGCGTATTTTGATGTAAGGGTTTGCCACCCGAATGCCGCCTCATATAGGGACCAGGGGGTCGTTTCTCGAAATCGCCCGATATTTCGGGTGGTTTTTCTCGAAACTCCCAAAACTCCCCCATAATTATCGGGAACCCGAAATCAAAATTATAATTTCCAAACTTTGCGAATACTTTGCATAAATAAACAATGAAAACACAGGAAACTTATCGATTCGTCGCTGTCAGGGGACAAAGTGTATCGCCATGTTGGTATTTCCATCGATAAATGGCAAGAAATTAAATAAAATGTGCAAGCATTTTGCACCGAATTATTGTAGATGCATTCGTACTTTGTTTACAACATGTCAAAAAAAGTTTGACAGCCCCTCGTCAAATTATAGGCGAGCTGTCAAGAGAATGAATTTGATTGGTCAAGAAGCGAGATGCTTGCACCTGATTGGTGTATCTTATCGGGGTACCGGTAAAAGCAACCCGGGAGAGTTACCGGGAAACCATTTCGCGACAAAGAAAGAAAATTTTGGAAACAAAGCAAGACACCTTCATAAATGTCTGTTTTACGAGAAGAAACATGCACTTTCGGGGAAATTCAACTTCGCAGATACTAGAGGGATAAATAAAGTAGCAAAGGAGTGGAAAATCTTAGTTAATTTTGTTATTTTTCTTCCCTATTCTGAGGATTTTTGGAAACCCGAAAAAGTTTAGGGGAGAAGGGTTTCTCCCCTTATTAAGGGGCGAAAAATAACGCAATTTTATCGGGCGCGAAAAACTCGGGAGTTTCGAGAAACGCAAAGTTCGTCATCAGCACGCTTTTCGGGTAATTTATCGGTCCCAAAAAGTTTTCGGGCGTTTCGAGAAACGACCCCCAGAGCCCCAAGCATGCACTTTCGGCTCGTGAGTCCACAACATTTTGACCACGATGACGTAAATCGTGAGAAATAAGAGTACATACCACTGTAAAACCCTGGAAATTAGTTAATTCTTCTTGGTCATTTTCCCACTTTAATATTTATTTTTCAAGTTGTGATACTGGTTTTAGTTTTTGTTTTTAGTTTTTGTTTTGACAAGGTCAATACTTATTTTTATGCACGCATCTGTATTTCCTCACCTGTTTCGGCCATGCCAAACAAGAAGTCTACCAATGTGTTTGAATTGTGTGATGGAAAAATCTGCCGCCAGCGAAGCTTGCCTTCCTTCCTATAAAGGACCAACAAAATGGGTCTATTTAAAAACCCTCATATTTCCATGATGACAAAACACAATTATTGGCGCCTTGACAAACCGACGGAACAAACAAACAAAATTGATTTAAGAAGATGTGATCTTTGTAGTGACTTATATAATAAACAACGCTCTGACATGTCCAACAAGAACCGGCCAAACAACAGGAAGGTAGAGGTTTGGATTCAAGATGAGTGAACTACCCATTCAAGAATGATGCCCCACTCCCATCTCGTAAAGCTGACCTTCCCCTCGATGCCAATCCCGGTATTAGCGGCTTGAATCATGCTTACGTCGTTACCTCCATCACCTGAAAAAAGGCAGTCTTACACTTGTGTAGAAACATGACATGTTACCCATGGCTATGATAAGAATGACACTGTTACGCATTTCATACAAACCCGGTAGAATGGTTATTCAGGGATTCCAGACTTATATTAAAGTTAATTAAAGCGATACACGGCGGAGACCATCTACTAGATTCGTTTTCCTGTGTGCTTCTACACCAAGGGTATGATGCAGGTACGATACAGACTCGTGAAATGTGCTCAAAGTACGTCCTTTCCGCTAACAGATGGACAGGTTATGCCATACCACCGAAACTGGCAGGTTATTCCATACCACCGCGACTGGCAGGGTATTCCGTACCACCGAGACTGGCAGGCTATTCCATACCACCGCGACTGGCAGGGTATTCCGTACCACCGAGACTGGCAGGCTATTCCATACCACCGAGACTGGCAGGCTATTCCATACCACCGAGACTGGCAGGCTATTCCATACCACCGAGACTGGCAGGCTATTCCATACCACCGAGACTGGCAGGCTATTCCATACCACCGAGACTGGCAGGCTATTCCATACCACCGAGACTGGCAGGCTATTCCATACCGCCGAGACTGGCAGGCTATTCCATACCGCCGAGACTGGCAGGCTATTCCATACCGCCGAGACTGGCAGGCTATTCCATACCACCGAGACTGGCAGGCTATTCCATACCACCGAGACTGGCAGGCTATTCCATACCACCGAGACTGGCAGGCTATTCCATACCGCCGAGACTGGCAGGCTATTCCATACCACCGAGACTGGCAGGCTATTCCATACCACCGAGACTGGCAGGCTATTCCATACCACCGAGACTGGCAGGCTATTCCATACCACCGAGACTGGCAGGCCGCGCCACTACATCTATCTTTACGATGATTTTGCTACCGTGGTCAAGAGCATCCCTAATGCTGGGATGGTGTCAACCATCTCGCTTCTCAACTTGTCTTCTTTGGCATCAGTACAGGTGAATAGGATAACGGCCAGGTTAGGGTGCGATATCAAACTGTCCTCACCTATAGCACAGACCCGTTTCCCTGTGTGCTTCTGCACCAAGCGTACGATATCCGCCTTCTGCTGAGGTGAGCATCGACAACACACGACCGCAGGGCAGCGACACGCAAGCTCCATCAGTTCCTGCTCATAGTGAAGCAAGCAAACCTAACAGAAAGATAAGAAAACAGTTTATATTGCATCAGTTTCGTCCATGCAGATGCCTACACTCCAGCCTTAAAATTAATTATGGATTTAATTTCAGAAAAGGTCGCACCCGGCGTGACGCCTAAGCATTTGTTGTAGCCCGTGGTACGTCATGGGAAATGGGACAGAATTGATATACGCTTACTGACATTCTCTAGCTCATTAACTCGAATCTATTAAACATTCATGAGTTGTCTTAGAGGCACCTGATTGGCGGTTAGTTAACGACTCCCTGGAGACGTTCACTGAAACGTAACGTCGCACAAACTTCGGATATGTGCGAACAATCTCCGAAAACTATCTTATCCCTCGGAAACTCAGTCAAGAGGAAATGATTGACAGGATTCATTTGCGATGATTGACAGGACTTATTTTCGAAAGACGATTGAATTAGCCCAGGAAAGCGGTTTTTCAAAATAAAGCTTAATCATAAAAACGAACGTGTACAATGCTTCCAAGCTTTCTTATCTTAAGTCGAAAATTTTACAACTGTTCAACGCTGACAAATATAAGTATTTGTAATATAAGGATTTGTGATTTATAACTTTCGTTGAAGCGAGTGTGATGTTCTTTTGCAAAATGGCGCTTAAAGTAGCCTGAATAAGCGAGCGAGTGTTGTTCAGCGTTCAATCGGTATTTGATACCAAACCAAAATTTATAACTTCGCTTAATGTTCTTTTGCAACACGGCGCTAAAGGAACCTGAATAAGACTTATTAGAGAGTAAAACGCCGCCATGTTGTTTAGCTTTCAATGGTTCCTACCCGGGTTCTGTCAAATTTACACAAAGTATTTGATACCAAACCAAAGCTTGTAATGTAAGGATTTGTAATTTATAACTTTCGCTGATGCGAGTGTTACTGCGACTTTCATAATTCTGCGAACTCTCGCTAACGATTTCCAGCCGTCAAACCGCCTTCTGGCTTCCGCCAATCAAACTCCCGAGTCTTTTCATCGTTACTCGAGTAGAGCCTTGGTCGAGTTTAGCTCGCCTCTGATTGGTCAGCTCGTACTTTTGATAGAAATGCGCCAAACCGTCAAACGGTTATGTATTATAAACGTGGCACGTCTGTCAAGAGTATGACTTTGAAATAGCTGAACGTCGGGTAAAAGCAGCAAAAGGTTATTAGCAGATAATAAAGATAACTCATAAATTAGCCAATAAACTAAACACCCTTTCACACAATTAGCCAGTGCATGAGAAAATGGTAGTTAAAATTGAGTGTTCGAGTTTCTTTCTAGACACAACGCCAAATTATTTTGTTCTAGAATTCCACTCCTGTGTTAAATAAATCACAGCATTGTTCTCTCTTGTTTTTAAATACTTGCCAAAACTGAAAAGGTTAACCTTACTGAGTGTAGTAGACTTGTGAAAATATATGTATTATATATTTTAGTTGTCAACAAGGGAAGTGGGCTGGATTTTTTAGCCAACTGCCTATTGTAGTTGCTTGAAATGCACTAGTCTCGTTTTGATCGATCCTTACATTTGCATAGGTACTTTTAAAACCTACAACATAATTCAGGAACTATAATGAGCTCTCAATACCAAAATATAAGTCAATCTTAATTTCTGAAAGGGCAATTAAAGGCCCATAGGCTACCGGGAACCTTTGCGATTTGTTTTCAATTGGATCTATTGTTATTCGACAGCTGTGATTGGCTGATACTGCAGGTCCCAAGGGGTTCCTATTGTTCTTCACATTTCACAAGTTGAAACTGAAAATTTGCATCGAACTGCGTTTTATTCTTGTGTGCCTGCAATGCAGCTTGGGTGCTTATGGGCCTTTAACTAGGTCTTGATTAGAGTCTTGATGGTGGCATTCTCTAACCAAATATGTTACCTAAAAAATCGCCATGCATGCATGGATGCAAGTTTGTCATGCATGTTTCTGTCAAATTTACACGAAGTATTTGATACCAAACCAAAGCTTGTAATGTAAGGATTTGTAATTTATAACTTTCGCTGATGCGAGTGTTAATGTTCTTTTGCAAAACGGTGCCGAAAGTAGCCTGAATAAGAGAGTGAAACGCCGCCATGTTGTTTAGCTTTCAATGGTTCCTGCCCGGGTTTCTGTCAAATTTACACGAAGTATTTGATACCAAACCAAAACTTGTAATGTGAGGATTTGTTGTTGATAACTTTCGCTGATACGAGTGTTAATGTTCTTTTCCAAAACGGCGCTAAAAGAAGCCTTTTTGTTTCCTGTCGCTTGTTAAGAATTCGTGTTCGTATTTATTTCAATAGGATTTGTATTTTATAACTTTCGCTGATGCGAGTATTTACCCATTCTTGAAAACGCGCGGGTTTCGGGGCAAAGTTAAGGTATGAGTATACCTTTGCGCGAGAGATGTCAATTTTTACGCGAAAAATATCACTGTCGCGTCATTATTTACACTACAAATGCCATTTATACATCGTTTTAAAGCTTGTGAAACGGCCTTACTTGCTAAGTGGTATATTTATATGCAACGTTAATTTGATGGAACGTTTTCGTCGTTTTGTGCTTCAAAGGAAAAGTACCAATTTTTGCTTTTTAAGAGTTCCTGCCACTTCCAGTTAATGTTAAAAGCTCCAGATTTCCCCAAAATGTATTCCTTAGAGGGCGATCTGAAAAAAGGTGTGCGGGATTTTTGATATTTTACGTATTTTCGGAAATATTACGTAAAACAGATTGAAAATCGATATTTTTGGCAATGCTAACACAAAATTAGCATAAAATATGTTTTGAAAGGAAAATCAAAAATCCAGCACACCTTTTTTAGATCGCCTTCTAAAGAATAGATTTTGCTTAAATTTGGATCTGTGCAATTTAATTGGAAGAAGCTGGAACTTTTTAAACAAAGTCGGTACTTTTTTCTTTAGGGCTAAAAAGTATATGTTCATGTACAATATAATGAAAACAAAATTATCCATCAGATAGACCAACCTTTTAGCTTTAAAATGATATATAAACGACGTTTGTGGTGTAAATTGTGACGCGATACGAATTTTTTTTCATACCTTAAACAACATGAAGCATCGCCATTGTCGTTAAGGCTACAAAGCTTCGCACTTTTAACTTGAACTTTTCCAATGCGCATAGTCTCGCCTCGCCTCGCATGCTCACCGCACGCCTATTACCCGGCAATCGCGATCACCTCCCATAACTTAATTCCCGTGACGGGGTAATAGGTATGCAGCGAGGATAAGATACTAGCTTATGCATTAATTTGCATATCGGAATGTCCACTCATTCTGCCCCAGCCCATGACGAATTTGAAATAAAGGGGTCACATTCACCCTCGTTAAATATTGCCCCTTGAAAAGGACTCTCTCGTGATGCACTATAGCGTGCAATCTCTTCTGAAATAGGTGAATATGTGAATAAAGCCGGACGAGATTGCAATATTTTGCCAAACGAACTATCGACATTTTCCCCATACGGTGTATTTCTCTCCAAGTATGGCCATATTCTGCAATGATGATTTGGATGTTTGATGCCTGGACTTCTATTATAGCTCTTGCGAAGTTTTAAACCAGTGTGCCTTATCGAAGGGTTAACTATCATAAACTTGTCTTTCGTTACTCACTTCTAGCGAGTCTCCCTTGATAATCAGAGCACAGTCATTCTTGCGTCTGAACGAGTTGATTTCCAAGTGTGCTTCGCTCCGTGTGGCAACCTGACAGGATGTGATTTCAGCAATTGAAAAGTGGAAAATTCTCCCTCATTTTACAGCAAATGAGAAGGTTTGTGTTTGTTCATAAGAAACGTTGTCATGCGTTCTGTTTAGTATGTCAACTGTACCTGTTTGAATGTGTAAATGGTCTGATTACGAGACACCAGTCGAGAGCTCTGCGCGATACACGTGGCTGTCTCTAGCTTGTCCCCCGTCAACATCCAGATCTACAAATACAAACAGTATCAATATATCAACAAAGGAAACACAACAGATACCATCGACACCATGAGCAGTAGCACTAGTCAAAACAACAAGTAATTCATCACTAGTTACAACAGCTACATTTGGCTACATCGGCATCAATGACAACCACTATGGCAATAAAATTTGCAACCGCGGCAATGCTACGAAAACATCTTTAGCAACAGTGATGTCATAAATAATAGAATCTACAATAACACCTGTAACAATCACTGGCAAATCGCCTACAGAAAAGACCATTTGCAGCCGCTCAAGCGTCCCCTAGAGCGCAATAAGGCTACCTGTGGAGCCTCCGCCGTCTGTCGTCCAATCAAAACCGAGTTCAAAATTGAAAGACGTTTTCCTCAGCCGAATGCATTCTCGAATCGAATAACAGAACCAATATTCCAAGAATCAACTCATTATTGCGCTCTAGGGGAACGCTTGCGCGTCTTTGGCTGTACGAATAACTATCGAATCACCATATCTATATCAATTAGACTTACTCTGATCCCTGCGTTACGAAGTAACTCTAGAGTCGGCCTGACCTCCGCCTGGAGAGAGTGACGGAAAATGGTTTACAGCTTTGGAATACAAATACAATCCGTCGGGGGTCAAGATGGCGGCCCTAGCTCATGACTATTAATAACTCAAAAGATACAAAGATACAACGATTACAAGTTACTTATTAGCGGAGCTCCCGCGGGCGCATTCGGTGGAGCCCCATAGCTACATGCAGGGGAAAAGGAAATAACAGAAACGTATATGCATCGACCTTGATTTTCATGGACTTCCGGTAAGTTTGTACGTTCGTCCGCCGTCATACAGGCAACCCACCAGTTTTTATATTACAGGCGAGAAAATTATAAAGGCGGTTAAATGCTTAGGACAACCATATCTCGGGTATTTTATCTATGCTACAATGAGGGTATGTAACTTTATCACGTGATGTGATATGCTTGAAAATTTCATATCTCGTTAAAGGAGGAGTCTCACACTGTAAATTTCGGGGAGTTAAAGCAACACCTTTAATGGTGTAAAATTACACCGATTTAGTGTAAAGTCGCGTTTACACTATATTGGTGTAAAATAACCTGAAAATGGTGTAAGTTCGACGCCTAATCGGTGTAAACTTACACGCAACCACAATTCGAGCGAAAAACACCTTTTGGTGTAGAAAAAACACTAATATTGGTGTAAATATAACACTTATTTTGGTGTGCCATTTGAAGCCCTTTTGAAAATGCAAAATTCAGTTACGCTTGCTAGTTATGATTTGCTGACGTGCAGACGGCACCGCGCTTTTCCGCGCGTTTTTTCTTAGTCGATGTGTATTTACGAATCTGCGCCCAAAAATTTAAACTTCGAAGGCCAAACTACCATGAGTCAAAATACGATTCTCTTTTCCTCTTAACAACCTTTTCAGGATCCTAAATAGAGCCCATTTTTAGACTCCATTCCCAAAAGCCATTTATGGCCCTTTACGCACATGAACACTCGTTTACGCATCTTGATGTTCCTTTACGCAAGGCTTTAGATACAAACGGGCGTTTCGTTATAGTTTTTAGATCAATGGGAAATTTCTACGTCTTCAGTCATGTAGTAAAATAATTGAGGCGTGGAACTGGCGCCCACTAGCCACACACTTATATATCTGACAAGGAGAGATGCGGAGCTGCGTTGCGAGCCGAGAATTTTAACAATTTTGTTTGATGACTGTTTGCATTTTCTGTCAACTTGTCCACCAAAATCGCCCAGGCTGAGGTATGACATTCTCCTTGCATAATATTTCAAAGAACAGTGTGTCAAAAGCCACATATATTAAGGAATTTGCCTATTCATTTATGCAATTTGGGTATCCTGTGGTTCATTTCAATCACGTGATCACAACAGAACAGAGGATGTTTGGTGGTACAGGAGAGTGTTTCGTCGCCGATTTGTCCTCCTTTTTCTTGCTGGTAGAGGGATATTTATCACTGTTCAAGGATACATGCCGTGGATAAAGGTCTAAAATTGCGAATGAGCAGAGAGATTGTTAATGGTAAGTATTAAATACTCCTCAAAACGCCATTTACAAACTGGCGAGTTTCAGTGTGATACGAAACAAAGGGAATGCATCGTTTGGCGACTGTTCAGGTAGAATTACGGCCTGATTTTCGAGTGATTACGCTTGTTTTCATGTTTGTTATGATATACATGCCTTGCTAATACATTTTTATGTGTTTTGCTGTATAGTTAGTGCCACTTTAGTCGTATAAAACCTCGTACGAACGTACTCGTCTTGATAAAATATGACGAAACAAAGCCAACGCTGCACGAGATTTCCATAACAATACGCGATTTGAATAAATGGCGGGAATCTCACAAACAAAAGGCAACATGAAGAGTCCATTTTTGTGGATTCAGTGAAAGGTTTTAAAGGGTAATTTGATTCTTTTTTCCAGGTTTTGAACTAAATCTGAGGAAATATGAAGTCAGGAATAGTAAAACACAGTGTAGACCATTTTCACTGTTTCCTCATCTTTTGAAATCAACAAGGTCACTAGAATCTACCCATGTCACTGAAAAGACCACCAGAAATGAGTAAATTTCCAAAGTTTCAGGAAGAAATGTTGTAAATCGGTCGAGATACAGGCTTATGAATTTGTGAAATTTAATGTTGCATAGTAGGTTTGCTCCTGGTGGCCAAACTTTTGCCTTGCCCAAGTGAAGCACCGTTGAATTTTGATATCTCAGGGCTGTTTCTTTGCCATTCTATAAACTTTCGCTATGAAACTTGGCAGATTTACATGCGACTTTTCAGGGGCGTCAACCCCAGGACTTCAAAAATCTGGAGACCACCTGGAAATGGTGAAATTTCCTGCAATTCTCCATCATAAAAGAATTAGATCCCAACTTTCTGACTTTATCAGCAAATAGAGCAGTTGTAATGATGGGAGAGAGACTCAGAACATGTTAAAATCTCTCACCTACAGCTTGGTGTTTTTACAATGTTCTCGTGTCTCTCCCAACATAACACTTGCCGCTCTATTGTGCCGATAAAGTCATAGAAAGTTGTGCTCTAACGCTAAAGTAAAATGTACCTGTAAATAGAATGCTAAATGAAATTATACTCTGCTCTTTTAGGTGACAGATGTGACTGCAATATTTCAACAGAAAGCAGTGACAGGTATATCTGGTGTGCAAGAGTTGGATTCACAGCAAGTTTGTTTTTTAATTCACAATAATAAGGTCGTAGTTCACCAATTTATTTATTATTGACTCTTATTGACTCCAGTCTGTTTCCATATACCTGTACGTTCTCTACAGTTGAAGGGCAAGGAAACTTGTCGGCCAGTTTTCTACATGTAGTGCAATTCCCTTAATTGTTTTTTTCAATGGAGAAATCTTTTGTTGTAGTGCATAAAGAAATGTGGATGGAACTTTATGAAAGCACATGCTGTGCATCAGTGCTTACATTGCAACTACCGGTAGTCTGAGTTTTTCTCTGTGCATAGATTATCTTAGATACAGTACCTACTAGATTAGAACTTGGTTTTAAACTGGGCAAATTTACACTGTATAACAAAACATGAGAGGGTTTTAAAAATATGTGATCATTTTTCTATCTAGTAAAAAATTAACTGTGTTTATTATAATAATCCAAACACATTTTGAAGCAATATTTTGTCTTTCTTCTAATGAAAGTATGGTATGGGCTTTTATCACACTGCAGCCATCTTGGATAAAATTCTTTGTTTTTAACAAATAGATCTCGTTTTGCATGCGTGTGTACTGTAATAGATACTTTTTTTTGTTCATGACATTCTGTGACGTCATCTGTGTATCTATTACAGTACATGTGCACAAAAAACGAGATCTATTTGTTTTATACAACAACAAAAAGGGATTTTTGCCAACCATGTGTCTGTACTCTTATATAGTAACATGGCTCTTGACCAATCAGAGCGTGCGATTTGTTGTATAATCTTTGATACCATGTGTGGTGGGTAGGGAGAATCTGCACTCTGTGAAGTACTCCAGGTTCAGCTACCCCCCTGGAAATTTCCAGTTAATTTTCTCACAACCACCCTGGAAATTAGTTTACCCCACCCTGGAATTGCATATTATGGAAATGCCCACCCATCCGGATTTCCTAGCTGCTCTAGAATCACCCAGCCTGGAATTGCAGAGGTTCTTCAAGGGATACAGATTTTTGGGACCCCATAGTTCTACAACTTTCAGGATTACAAAAGTGCTCAATATCATTTCACCGGTATCACTTTTAAAAACTAAAAATACTGTATTGCTCCTAGACATCAAGAGTTAGTGTTTGGATTATCCAAAGCACATCTAATACTAAAGATGGTTTTCTTATGTTTTTATTTAAACATTGCCCATTTGAAGTCCAGATTAAAATATGTTATCAATTGCTTGATTTTGTCCATGTACAGAGGAAATCTGTTACATTTCAAGAGAAGTGTCTTTGTGCACGCATTTCTTCTGTTAATTCACTACAACAAAAGGTTAACTCCATTAGTGCCACTAGCTGTACCAGCCTAATTTGCATTTAGCTGAAATTCCACCAAAATCAGCACACAAGTACTCAGACATAATGATCTTCAGCACTACCTCATTTAACTACCAGAAGTTGAAAGGAAGAAAAAAAAATTCAACAGTTAACAAAGTTCTAATGGTACATATTCAGTCAAAAGCCGTTCCGAGATATCAGTTTTACTGTGCGACTACGTCAACCGGGCCATCACATAAAATGTTTGTCATTCAGATATTCAAACCATTTAAGGGAATTTAATTCTGCAATATGTTTGGCGATGAGTAATTTGTGTTTTGAAGTTATTTCTGCTCATAATTTTCACAATTTTCAGAATGTCTGAGATATCAAGAAAGTCAAGATCCTTTGTTCTGTACTTGCTTTGTGATTGGCTGACTTCTTACAAACTGACTTGGTTGACATAGTCGCACATACAGTATTTGGCAGGCTTCTTACAGTATATGCAAGGAAAAAACAGTCATTTTTTTCTTGATTTCTGTTGTACAACATTTGCAAAGGCCAGCTGGCAAGGCCAATAGACCAATAATCTGCTAATGGTGTTTACAACTTGTTGCCACTCAATTCAGATGATGTGATGATTCCTTTGGGTAGTTATCAATTGTCCAATCTTTCTCAGTCAGCCGAGTGCACAAGTGTATGTGCAGAAGTGACAATTGTAACCACCCAGAGGAATCATCACATGATTTGAATTGGGTGACAACAAGATGTTAACAGTGCGTTAGCCGATTTCATCTATTCGTATGCCTACCGGTACCTCAATAGAAGTTTTATTAAGATGCGAGTCACCAAAACAGTGCTCAGGAATGGCTTACAACTGAATATCTGTACCATGGTACACATGAACCGTTGAAGATAGTTACAGTCAAACCCGATGTGTGTTTCCTCACAACTTTCCAGAATGAACAACATTGCAATATTGATTATCATCTTGCTCAATCATTTGCAAGTGTGTTCAGCAAGTTGCTACTAGTGCCGAACAATTTCCTAGAAGAATGGAAAGAATATCCACCAAGGTGCTAAATGTTGCTTAAACATATTATTGGCTTACTTCAAGTAAAATCATACAAATGTGTAAAAAACTGAGCACCTTGGTAGATTTCTTAGGAAATTGTTCGGCACTAGTAGCCACTTGCTCATCACATTTGCAAATTGAATGAGCAAGTTGATCATCAATATTGCAATGTTGTTTAGCAATGTTGCAAAGCTGTGGTTTGACTGTAACTGTTGAAGATAGCAGGGGAAAGATAATATTGCAGGAGAAATAACTTTCCTTTGAACTGGCAAAATGAATGAGGTAGTCAATTCGTACGTTTACTCAATACAAGTTTTCCAAGACGTTGTTGACCGCGTTTCTGTAGTTACATAGCAGGGAAGGACACTGAAAATCGATGGTCTTTTTTTAATAGGAAACGAGAGTATTTGCGAATTGGATACACGTGTTCAATCAATCAATCAATTTATTTACTTTAACAAAGAACAAAATAGTGTCACACACAACCTGCTAAGTAGCTGAAAGCTAGTCGAGGCAGGCAGTGTGGTTGACGTGAAAAAATAAAAAGGTAGTGCTGAATATCATGATGTCTAATAATAATTAATAATAATAATAATAATAATAATAGGTACTAGTGGCACTTAAAAACATGGAGGTGGTGTTGAAAAATGGCAACAAGCCTCCTTAAAGTGCAACCCTCCTGTTTTCTACATCATTTGATAAATGCTGTTAAAATTATATTTTGCTTTGGTGATGTGCTGAATTTACAACTGTTTGACAAAGGGATTTTCTGTGAAAGTGCTATATATATTTTTGTTAGTCTGCACAACCATTAAAAGACCCTTAAAACTTAATGATTAACACTACTTTACGCAAACGTTTATGCAAAAGAAGGTTTAAAGTAAATGTAGGAAGAAATATGCTCTGAGCATTTTTAGTTGCAGTTTAGAGCCAGTGTTGACTGAAAATGCAAAACTTGTTGACTTGGATTTCCTTTAATAACATCAGTAATATAACTATTGTAACAGACACTCAAGTAGCATTATTGGTAATAAATATATTCACTGAAAAGGAATCACTTTTAGTTTTGTTTTCACTGATTCTAAGGTTAATGGTTATGATTATTGGAAAGCTAGTATTGGTCATAAAATGTGCTTGAGGGTGGTCATAACATCTCATACAATGACACCGAAACCCAATCAATAAGCACTACATGGGTGTAGTGCCCACACTGTGTCCCCATAACACTAATAATGGTGTATTTTTACACCAAGTGTAAATTTACACCAGTCCAGTGTGCCCAGAGCTGCAAGCTATTTTACACCAAATAAGTGTTCAAATAACCCCAATCTTGGTGTAAATTTACACTGCCTGTTGGTCACTTCTTTGGAGTGCCCACAGCTGCAATGAATTTACACCAATTTTGGTGTTACAGTAACTCCCAGAAATTTAGAGTGGACAACCCAGCGCAACAAAATAGTCACCTAATGTGACGTCATCGATGACGTCACTAAATTTTGAAAATTCATCTCTCGTGAAGGAAGACTCCAAGACAACCAAACTTGGGCAAAAATGTCTAGGTCATCAGCGGACGTCATAGAGACGTCAACGATGACGCAAAGCTTTAAAAGAGGTATAATGACTGGGAGCTCCGCTTTTAGGCAGCGCCTAAATCAATATATTTAATGTGCTTATTTTAGTAAACAAATAATATATCAAAACACTGCAAGTTTCTATGTTAAGTTTTGCTCCTTTGTCCGCACTGATGCCGACTCATTGTCGAACACACAGCGCACGCTCATTAGGCAACTATACAAGGAAACCAATTTCACGACTTGAGTTGAGCCTCATTTACAAAATAACCGAAATATTACAACCAACACAAGCCGACGCAAGTTCGAAAACATGTTCAAAGTGGGCGCAAGTTATTGCACGTGGATGGTTAAACTGTTTGCAAGTCAATGCAAGTAGCCGAAATTTCCGTTTCGTTTGGCCAGGGCTTTAGACCTTAGCATTAAATATATCACAAATTAACCGTCTAAAATAAATATATTATCTCTTTTATTTGTTTGTTTGCCTACAAAATGATGGCTGCGTAAGAAGTTACAAAAAAAAAATCATTAAAAAAACCCGCTATGTACCTGGAGTTTATCCTCAACTCCCGTCAAACACAACAATTCCATGTCGTGTTCCAGACTTTCCTTCGCAGCATTTACCTGGAAGGGAACAAATGAATCAACCACTCAGAAGCAAATAGAGGGAAGGAGACACACAAATCACGTCAAACTGAGGACAGGGAAAGCGAACCACGTCAAACTGGAAAGTAGGATGGCGACAAACGAATCACGTCAACCTGAAGACAGGTAAGGCGACAAACTAAATAATTTACTTACTTTTGCTGCTCGATCTGAGATGCTAAGCTTGGCCTGGTTATACCGGTGCTGTGAAACGATAATCAAAGGACGCCAATGGCTTCTTAACAAATAAAACACACTTCCCGTGACTGCACAGGCTTATGCAAACCGAGATGTGGTTGGGAGAATTCGAGAGCAGATCAGTGGAGCCGCAGGCGAGTGTTTGAATCTGCTGGGGAATTCTCCGAACCACATCGTGTGCAGTCACGGGAACTGTGTTTTATTTGTTTTATAAAATAATTATCTATAAAAATAAAATGGCTTAAAATGGATGGAGCCTATCTTCCATTCAAAATACAAAATAATTATGACAGAAGGTGAACAGAAGACTTTAGTACAGAAGCCGTTGCTTTACATAAGTGTGTTGGCCGAGCTTCTTCGTCTATGAAGCCAAAATAAAATCTCTCCCAAACAAGATCTTGCATGTTTGGCAGCGGAACTATGGCATATGTAATGTTGATGCTTTAGCAGCGAAGAGTGAATTAGAACGCTTTGTTTACGGCAAATGGCAAAGAAAAAAGGAATCCACCTATTTGCATCTGGGCTTGTTAATACTCGAGGATCCAGAGGCAGAATTAGTTAAGATTTAGAAAACGAGAATGCCGAACTGACTTGAGACTGTCGAACTGTGTGCTGAACTCAGTTCAGGTAAAGAAGCGAAAATGTTATTTTACGAGTCTCATGCTTTATGTGAATTCAATGCGCGTTGTCAAATGTCTATCCAAATAATATTGACTTCTCAATAAATGATTTTGCCTAAAACATGTTACTTTCTAAAAGTAAAAGACTTTGAAATTACTGGCTCGCAAATCACTAAAGTGTGTGACGTCACAACCATGTTTGTACAGTGAAATGCAAACATGGCTCTAAGCCAATCAGAGCGCGCGTACTATCTAAATTATTTTATAATCGTGAATGGAGAATGAACTATCAATATCCCCTTGTTCGGTCACGTCTAGGGGCAAACATATATGGCATTACGCTAGAGTGGGTGGGTGGGGTGTGTGTGTGTGCAGAATAGGGCGAATGAAGCTATTAGGGATAAAAGCAGCAAAAACTGGCACGGAAGTAGTATAGTATGGACCTACAGTCTCAGTTCTGCAAGAACCTCATCACAGTGGCATGTGAATGTTGCATGAAAGTTATTCTCAATGTAAAAATCGTATTCAGAGCGGATTGCAGCTGACTGTCGTAATTCGCAATTACTTTTTAATTACTGCTTTACGTTTTATTCAGAATTGGCGTAATCACTTTGCGATTGGTATCACTACAGTTATATGAAATCCACTCTAGTGGACGGCATGGTTTCGTGATTGTTTACCTCAAACTCTAAATACTGCTCTTCCGTCAGGACCTTCTTGGAAACCACAAGTGTACGTAAACCCTCCCTCGCCATGTTGCCACACTGAAACAAGAGATCAAACATTCATTCATCATGTTCATCATCATTATTGATCCACAGTCTCGCGCATTAAGCCTATGATGATGTGGGAGATGTGATGATGGATGGGAAGTGCCATCCACCATCGCATCTCACCCATCAATTGCCATCCATCATCGCATCTCATCCATCAAGTGCCATCCACCATCACATCTCACCCATCAAGTGCCATCCACCATCGCATCTCACCTATCAAGTGCCATCCACCATCGCATCTCACCCATCAAGTGCCATCCACCATCGCGTCTCACCCATCAAGTGCCATCCACCATCGCGTCTCACTCATCAAGTGCCATCCACCATCGCATCTCACCCATCAATTGCCATCCACCATCGCATCTCACCCATCAAGTGCCATCCACCATCGCATCTCACCCATCAATTGCCATCCATCATCGCATCTCATCCATCAAGTGCCATCCACCATCACATCTCACCCATCAAGTGCCATCCACCATCGCATCTCACCTATCAAGTGCCATCCACCATCGCATCTCACCCATCAAGTGCCATCCACCATCGCGTCTCACTCATCAAGTGCCATCCACCATCGCATCTCACCCATCAATTGCCATCCACCATCGCATCTCACCCATCAAGTGCCATCCACCATCGCATCTCACCCATCAATTGCCATCCATCATCGCATCTCATCCATCAAGTGCCATCCACCATCACATCTCACCCATCAAGTGCCATCCACCATCGCATCTCACCTATCAAGTGCCATCCACCATCGCATCTCACCCATCAAGTGCCATCCACCATCGCGTCTCACTCATCAAGTGCCATCCACCATCGCATCTCACCCATCAATTGCCATCCACCATCGCATCTCACCCATCAAAGTGCCATTCATCATCGCATCTTATCTATCATCGCATCTCATCCCCATCAAGTGCCATCCATCATCGCATTTCATTCACCATCACATCTCACCAATCACCATCGCATTTTATCCATCACGTGCCATCCACCATCGCATCTTATTCATCATCGCATCTCATCCATCAAGTGCCATCCATCATCGCATCTCACCATCACCGCATCTTATCTGTCAAGTGCCATCCACCATCGCATCTTATTCATCACCGCATCTCATCCATCAAGTGGCATCCATCATCGCATCTCACCATCACCGCATCTTATCCATCAAGTGCCATCCACCATCGCATCTTATTCATCATCGCATCTCATCCATCAATTGCCATCTCATCCCCATCAAGTGCCATCCACCATCGCATTTCATTCACCATCACATCTCACCATTCACCATCGCATTTTATCCATCACGTGCCATCCACCATCGCATCTTATTCATCATCGCATCTTATCCATCAAGTGCCATCCATCATCGCATCTCACCATCACCGCATCTTATCTATCAAGTGCCATCCACCATCGCATCTTATTCATCATCGCATCTCATCCATCAAGTGGCATCCATCATCGCATCTCACCATCACCGCATTTTATCCATCAAGTGCCATCCACCATCGCATCTTATTCATCATCGCATCTCATCCATCAAGTGCCATCCATCATCGCATCTCACCATCACCGCATCTTATCCATCAAGCGCCATCCACCATCACATCTCATCCATATAGGTGGGCGCATTGTCGGTCGAATTATAAATTCGAAGATTTTATCAACGACTTAGCTCAAATTTGACGTAGCATCGCCGGACTTCAACTTTTATTGCTCAAAATTGGTTTTCTGACTGTCAATGTGATCTTTTCCGTGGTATTGATAGATTTTAACTTGGACGCCCGTATGAAAAGTTGAAGATTTCGTGACGTCACGATCAGGTCACGATGCGTCCACCTATTATCTCACTTCAATAACGTCATTCATTTGTTCTGACACGTCACTCCATTACGTCTTGCTGATCACATCATCCACTACGACTCATCGTGCATGGGACTCACCTCTTCTTCAAGCCAGTCGTTGTATTGCACAATTGAGCTCATCACTACATCGGCGCCCTTCATGTAAAATGTGATCTCACCGGAACTCATATCCTACCAAAATATTACAAACACTTTTTACATACATTGGGAGGAATGCGAGGCGAATAAATTGCTTTGTTTTTCGACTTTTATTGCAACAGGTAAATGTTTTGTTTCGAGGAATGATGAATGATCGCATACGTCTGATTAATCTTGCCATGAAAGAGTTGAAAGATAACCACAAGGTCTAGTACTTGCTCTCCCACCTTGACTATGACTCCCATACGTTTAGTGTCAGATGTAAAGGGGAAAATCTGAAGGATATTGAACACGAGAGTCTGGCCAGCGGGTGTTTGCACGCGCATGCTCGATAGATCACGGTGTACGAGCGTCAGGCCAACTTCCTCTGTCCACGTTACCAAGGCAACCTGATTGGAAGATACATTTTAATTTTTTTCTAAAAATCATGACTTATTCATAAGGTTTGTGATCAATGGGTGAACCCTATAATGGCAACGTGCCGTGTTTGTAACTACGATAAAGACATTCATCTTTAATTAATGAGTGTCTATATCGTAGTTATAAACACGGCACGTGACCCCGGATGAAGTACCTGTTTCGACACTTCAAAGCACATAAGCACTTTTATTTCCAACCCTACGCATTGGGTGAATTTTTTTAGGATTTTGTGAACGCAGGTCAAAAGATAGGATTTTGTGAACGCTGGTCACAAAATCGCGTGTTTGGTTCTGTATCTGCGCATCCTTGACGTTCTACGTCACACTAGCCATACTCTACCGTTTTGTTGGAGAAAAACTCTTTTGTTTGAGAACATTTATTAAATGCATACGCCCAGTCCTTCCTGCTCCTAAAATTAATTTCGTATTAACTAATTAAAGTTATAAATTTCCGTATCTTGTAATATAAATTTCAGAAGTGATTTATGAAAATCGCATGTCGTGTTTTATTGGTTGATACAAACACTCGGCTGCACCTCGAGTTTCTATCTACCGATAAAAAAAAATCCAGCTCGTTTTATAAATAGCACTTAAGGCTACTGAGAACCGTCGCGCACCTCCTCGGAAAAAAAATCATACACCTCCTTAGTTTAACCAAAACATGTCAACCTATATATCGCTGGAAAGCTTATAGAATGGACTAACGGGCTATGGCAAAAAGAAATAACTTTTTGATAAACAGAATTTTGTTGAAGGTTTTATTAAAAATGTGGGTGTGACACTTTCAAGAGCTATCGCTGCCGAACTGCTTGACCTTGACTCCCAAGTAAAACATTGTACTAATCCTTAAAGGTGTTTCTCAAAAATCGTGTCTGCGTTTTTTTAAAATTTTACGTAGATCAAAAGTTATGGAACTTTTAAATTTCCAAGGTCAAATTTTATAGAATTTTCACGCTCTAAAAATTTAAAAGATTCATAACTTTTGAACTAAACAAAATTTAAAAAAACGCAGACACGGTTTTTGAGAAACACATTTAAGGATTAAATCAATGCGTTTCTTGAGTGTCAAGGTCAAGCAGTTCGGCGGCGATAGCTCTTGAAAATGATACACTCATTTTTTTTTATAAAAGCGTTAAAAAAATTATCTTTATTAAAAAGATATTTCTTTTTGCCATAGCCCGCTAGTCCATTCTATAAGCTTTCCAACGATATATAGGTTGACATGTTTTGGTTAAACTAAGGACGAGTATGATTTTTTTCCCGAGGACGTGCGCGAAGGTTCTTAGTAACCTTAATAGGCCTTTATCACGCAATATTGATTTATAATTAAGCAATAGAGAACTTTTTCCGTGTCTACATACTCTGATGCAAACACGAGGAGAGGTTGGGAGAATTCGAGACAGTTATGCAGCCACGAGACCGAAGGTCGAGTGGCTGCATAACCAGTCGAGAACTCTCCCAGCCTACCCGAGTGTTTGCATCCGAGTATGTAGACACTGGGAAAAGTTCTCTATTGCTTTTATAAAATATCCTTCACTTTTTGAAGCGAAAGATTTAAAATGAATTTATTTCAACATTTTGTGTGAATATATAAATTCTCCTTACCGCGCGACGGCTTGAACGGACCAATCAGAGGGCGTGTTATATCGCATGTGTTCAAGTTTTTCACTCAGTTGGCTGCAAGTTTTGCGAAGGGGAGGCGAGAGAAAACTGCTTTCTAAGAAACATTTGACGACTTTATTGACCTCTTCTATGGTGTTTATGGTAATTGAAGCATAAGCGAATGTCAATGAAGGGATGTACGGGTTAAAAATTGCAAAGCCGAAGGAATTTTTTATACAACAACGGCCTTCGTGTTGACTTGCGGCTTTTGCCGAGTTTTGGAAAGGCAAATTCGGCATCGAAAAAGCTGGATAGCAAAAAAAAAGCGTGTCTTGTGTCAATCTTCAAATCAAGTAAAATGTTAAATACAAGACTGGAATGATACTATGGGGTCTTCAATTGCTGCTGATGGCATGAACGAACGTCCATGAACTGTCACTCGTATTGAATTTTTGAAGCAACTCAAGTCAAAGTTTCGTCGATGTTCGCCGATCACCGGTAAGAGTTCATGTTTTGTTAATGCTCCAAATCTTGTTACTTGCTAGCAAACGATTTTTTACCTACTTGGCTTGTGAAAGATCATCATTTTCAAAAAAATGAATAGGAAAGTAATGAAATAAATTATGATTTCTTTAATAATTTGGTCTTCGTTGTTCTTTTTCATTTGGCTAGCCGATTCGCCGAAGAAAGTCTCCAAATCCAGAGTTTTAGATGGGTCGCTTAATAACTTGATTTGTGTTGTTTTTCCCCTCTTAGTACGAGCTGTATACTTTTAAAAGTTCCCAGAAATCAAAGAAATCGTTTCATAAAGGGAGGGAAGAGGATGTCGGACGACAAAAATATCATGCGTGGGTTTGACTAAAAAAGTCGAAGACAAGTCAGTTCTTTGAACTTGTGGAAAAGGATGGGACGAGAAATGATAGCTAAAAAAGAAAACAGCACTGCTTTCACAATTTCATTGCTTCAAGTGTTTGGATAAATTTTTGTCAAAATGTAAGAATGAAAAAAAAAGGCAACGCAAACATCGTCCCGGGCGTGACGTCACAACCATGTTTATATACTCTCATCTAAACACACCTGTCGACCAATGAGAGCGCGCGTACTATCTTAGTTATTTTATAATATACAATAGTAATCAGAAAATGAAATCCAGTATTCAATTCTACACATCCGTATTAGTAAAATTGAAAAATTCGGTGAAGATTGCTTGAATACTGACTGAGATATGAATTTTCAAAACTTCGTATTCTGGTATTCGCCCATACATTTCCTTGTAAAAAGTAAGCCAGAATACGAAGTTTTGAAAATTCATATCTCAGCCAGTTTTCAAGTAATTCTTTCGAAACTTTGTAGTTTTACTAATACGAATGTGTAGAATTGAATACTGGATCTCATTTTCTGATAACTATCATATATTATCAATCAATATGTTAGATTTAATTACCGAGATTCGAGGCAATAACCCCAATACATCCCAAGGGCCGTAGGCCCGAGGGATGTATTGGGGTTATTGCCGAGAATCGAGGTAATTAACGGACTTCGTTTACAGTTGACAAGGTTTTCAGAAAACAGGAACAAATGAAATACATTCTCCTCATTGAAATTAACTGTTTTGAAAAGGAGTACAGTTTACAATTGAAAAAGATAGCGGATTCCAATAGGAACTATTGTTAGTTATTTAGCTGCTTTCATAGAAGTGCGTTCCCCAGAGAAACTTATTGCAATTAATTTTTACCATGCACAATAAAGTTGTGATGCTGAAGAAAATGAATGACAACTTTTATTCAACCATGATTGACAAAGGTTTCCAAACAAAAACATATACGAGTGCATCCAGAACACAAATTACGTCTTTTGTTTCCGTACAACAGCCAGTCCAATCAATCAAGCGCCTTTTTGTAAAAGCGCAACTCATTAAAGTGCATATCTACACAGCTACAGCTACTACAGCTCAATTTGCATAACGTTGTGGAGCTGATTCAAGTTGGCGAAACTGAAGGCAAGTTTCAGGTATTTTGCGCTCGTTGGTTGCTCTCTACGATTAGATATGCAATTAACCTGGGCATGATTTTATCTGTATTTTCAGGTTTACGTCTTAAACACACTCTATGGCAAGGAGACCAAGCAAGTAGACTGGACAAACGCTTCTCAATTATGGTTCAAGTGAAGGCGTTCTCGGAAATCGTGTTTTGTGGCGTTCAACGGGATTCGCATAAAGGATAATCAGGAGCAACTATTGGTTATAGACAGATAGTCAGTATAGATGCATAAACTGAGATTATTGGATGTTTTTTTCTCGGGGTAAGTGTATGGATTTGAATTCACTAGTTAAATGTTTGGGTTGATAATTGAATTAGTCATTGTGAAAGGGGCACTGTCATGGTCTATCATGAATTTGGTCCAAACTTGGGGTCATTTTGAGTAGCTTAAATGCAGTCAAACTCGCTAGAAATCAACAAAATAATCGTCTACGTTTTTTAACTAACCTTTCAGCTGCTAGATCAATACAAATTTGGAGTATTTTCGTGTATAATCGACGGATGGAATTGGATTGCTAATTGGCATTTTTGATTTTCGAACAGGCTAAACAAGTTTCTTTTTTCTTTCTAAGACTAATTTGAGTTGTTTCGGTGTTGTTTCTGTAGAACAGTGGTCTTATTCTAAAACATTTTGATAAAACAACCGTGACAGTGCCCCTTAAAGTCTAGGTAAAAATGGCTTATTGTGTGGTTCCAGAAATTATCCATAGGAAGGATAATAGGAAGGGATATCTTTTCCATACAAATACTGTATTTTTCTTCGGAAATTCCAGAGAGGTCGGGGGTCACTTTTCAACACTCTTCCGGGGGGGGGGGGATATTTTCTGGAACCACACATTATAGATTCATAGGTTTGGCTTATTATGGATTCATAGGTAAGTATCTAGATACTTACCCATGAGTCCATAATGAGCCATATACTTACCCATGAATCTACAATGAGCCATATATTTACCTAGAAATTCCATTCAATTCTATTGATCAACCCCAACCTTTCCCTGGAGAATTCAAATCCCTCCCCGACTTTTAGTTTTTGAGAGTCATTATCCGAGTTAATACCCTACGAATAACAATGGAAACCGCGTCAACTGTAAACTAATGCGTGATAAAGGCCTATAAGCCTTGAAAGCCGTGTGATATACAAAACAAGGAACTGGCTGTAGAGTATCAATACGCTTGTAAAGATGCATTTTTTTAAGCTTCAAATTGTGAACCCAGCACTTGAAAGAGTTCTTTCAATTAGCAAGTTTAACAGGATTGGTTTAAAAATTGCGAAGATATAGCGATGTAAATAAACGCATTTGTTAACATAGTTTGTACGCGAAAATGACATAGGATGGCAAGCTTTTGCCACCCCTAGCCTTCCCAATTCTGGGCGCTCTTTCTAGTGGTGAGAATAGATTTTAGCTAGCTTGTCAATTTAAACGGTTAGAAATAAGCTGAAACGCTCGTATAAAAAGTCGAAGACTTCGTGGCGTAACGCCCACCCCCCGATTTTAGCTAGCTTGTCAATTTAAAACGTTAGAAATAAGCTGAAACGCTCGTATCAAAATTCGAAGATTTCGTGACGTCACGCCCGCCGCCTATAGTCACAAGACAGATGACAATGTGGAAATGGGGAAGAAGTTCTCAGGATAGGTTCCCCTACCTCGTCTGGGCTAGATGCCTGATACGTCACTCCCTTTCTCGGCGCTTGTTCCACGTCCCCACGGCCACTAAATATCTGCATGTCACTTTCCTCACTGGCAGAGTCTTGGCGTGACCGGTCATCGTTATCGTCTGCCACTGGCGTGACATTATGACATAACGCAATCGCCTTCACGGCCTCATGGACACGCGTGACAACAGTACGGCGAACCTGAAGTGATGAAAAAAGATTCCTAATTGACAATCCTAATCTAGAAGGAAATGCCCGATGGACAGAAATATAAAATAAAACGTACCATAGGATTGTAGGGATAGGTCTTAAGTTTACATGTTTGTCACAAATCGGCCTGTGAGACAACAAATGTTGAATTGGTTGAACCTAATTGCACCATACGAGCCGTTATTCTATAACATGGGCCATTTTTTTATAATTTTATGGAAAAATGAACTAATGCGCTTAAATTTCCAACACTGATAAATTTGAAATGTCCGCGCGGCGATGTAAAGTCCTCTATAGAACATTTTCACTATTTCTGGGCCATGCCCTAAACATTTAGGCCAATCTGTAGTTCGACAAACATTTATTATAAACCTAGAACTCTATTTTTTTGCTTTTCATTATCAAAGCAACCTTTCTGGAGTTTAAGGGGTACGACTCTATGGCCAAAAGATTCATTATCATCAATGCACGAGGCAACATTAAACATCCTTGGTTGATTAAATCATCAACCTTCATCGAGCCGTAAACAGGCGCTAAAAATAGGTAAACAAAGAAGTTCAAGCGTGAAATTCAAAACAGCCACTGAGTCGAATCAGTCGAACCACGAAGCTCCGTTAAAACAGGAACATTATTTTCCTTAAATTCAATTAAGCGACAAGAAACAACGAAACAGGGCAACTGTTTCTTGTCTTATACGAACAAGGTAGGAATATTTAGTTTAATAGATGACAAGTTATTTATATATATATATATATATATATATATCTTGTTCTATTCTGACTGATTCACTTGACGCCGTGCAAAAAGTGCGGAATTTAGTCTTGTTCAAACCCAAGTCGTTTGTGTATTAAACAATAGTCGAATTCCTAGGGAATGTATCCATCTTTTAGCTACAATTTACGGCTTTACATCTAACTGGGATTGGAGAACTGAAACGCTATATTACAGACAGACATACATATAGGGTTCACGACTGGTTTGCGACGTTCCCTAGTTGAGGGTTTGTAATGAAACCACCACTTCTAATAGAGAGCGAGAATGCGACAAACTATATCGTCAATAACAATAAAAGCCCAAATTATATACTTTTAGTCGATATTTTTCCTACCGACTTTGGCATAAGAATGTATGGTTAGAATTTTCAACCATGAATCATTTTAACGGCTTTGAAGTAATCAAATATCATCGCACCAGTCATGCAAGCAATGTAGATACTCCCTCTTGGCAAATAACTGTCAAACAATCCAGGTCTCTTTACTGAGTAGTGATTGCGACCCAGTGCGTCTTACAGGTTGTGATATCGGCATCTGCTGTATGCTGACGGGTGCTATTATTGCAATCGGAGACCGGATTACGTAATTGCCTCAGTTTGAAGCCTGCTCGCAAGGCGTTGGAGAGTAGATTTAGGTCAAGACACAAATCCAAGATGGCGGCCACGCGAAAGCAAACTCGGGAACTACTCTTCAACGCCTGGGAGCAGGCTAAAAGTTATGTAGAAAAGTGGAGATTGAGTGTGAATTTGAAAAAGCCCAAATGCAAAGTGATGATTTTTGGAACCCAGTCACAGCGTAGGCCGTATGTCACTTCAAATTGATACTTAATGGAGAGCTTTTAGAGTACGTGGATCAGTATTGTTATTTGGGGATTATGTTTCATTTAAATGGTGGCTTCAAGCTTGCTAAAAAGGTGTTGCATAATAAGGCTTTACGTACTTATAACAGTCTATAACGGCATTTTCAAAACCTTTTCTAATGTAGAAAACGTCCCAGTAAAGGTGCTGTTGAAACTGTTTTTTCTCACCTGTTTTATCGTATGAATGTGAGAGAGTATATGAATCTGATTGGCTGATGAGTTAGGAAGATTAACTAGTCTCGACATGTTCCGGCAAAGATAAGCTTTTTAAGGTCTCGTGAAAGGCAAAAATGTAAAAATTCATAAAATGACTTTTTTCCCGAAATCCATTTGATACAGTGCTAAAGTATATTTCTAAGACCTCAAATGATGCGTCAACTGTTTTCCTAGGCTTCCATTGCCCATTCTTTTGTATTGCTCGCCACTCATTTTCTGTAATTTAAATAACTTTACACGCTTTTTGTAGCACTTTAAATATAGGTTCAAAACATAGGAGGAGGTCTTGCATAGAAATTCAAAACCGACCGCGAAGCGGGAGGTTTTGAACTTCTATACAAGACCGACTCCGTAGTTTTGAACTTGTTTACATACCTACCACACCCAAATTCTATTGTTTTTATGGAAAGCTCATTATCACTGTTTTATCGCTTTCTGTGTGCCATTGTCAGAAATGGACAACAAGTCCTAATAATAACAAAAGTGTCTTGTTCTATAGAAATTCTATCCAATAGCAGAGCAACACAACGAGTCGCCTTTTCTGAGGCTTGGCAGTGGGATATTTGAATTTCAGATTGCTTCATTGCTAGCCGTGTAAACATGTCTGCGGAATAGTTGCGCACTTTGTAAACCGGCAAAATTTGGAATGAACGTTCAACGTCATCCATGGGATGGCTAAAGAAAGGTAAATACGCAATGTTTGAGATTGAAGTACATTTTTTGTTTAATTTGAGTTTCTGTAGTCAAGAAAACTGGCGTACATGATTGAATCATAGTATAATGTTTCTCGCTCTATTTTGTTGTAAAAGTAGCTTTGTTTGCATTCCTAACATGTTGCATTTTCTTCAATTTAGATTGGGCAATTTGTTTCCTGGATATTACTGCACACCGGTGAAACATAACAAGCAATGAAGATGTTTGTGAGTTTCAACTTGACTTTTTTCTTGAAAAAGCAAAGGAAAGAAATACAATTTGTATTGAATAGAATTGAACTGAGGGATTGAACACGATCATTGTATTGATTTATTGTTTACATTAAATTTCCTAACGATAGACAATGGATATTGTTTTACTTTCGTGTAATTTTGAGACAGTTAAAATTGATTTTTGGGGAGCGGGACTAATTATTTAATTCTGGTGCTAGAGTAATGTAGGGGTGATTTGATTAGTTTAGAGGAGCGTGTAGACCCGGTACAGGTTTTACATTTGGATGTAAGACCTGTACTGGGTCTTACATTTGAATGTAAGATCTGTACCGGGTCTTACATTCAGCCCCACACTCCCCTAAATAATTCAAATGCCGCTACCATCTTTTAAATAGTATAGGTTTTTGCATCAGGGTTCAAGACCTGCATAAAACAATAGGATTTGGGTGTGGTAGGTTTTTAATTTTAGGTCAAATTTTCACCTTCGCGAAGCTCCTGACCCCGCACGATTTAATTTATCGGCCTCAAATTTTCTGTGTCGTTAGAAAATGATCACAACTAAAAAACCGTGTGAGGGAATTTTAACTTGAAAATTTTGCGGCCACAAACTGTAAAAAATGCGGCTTTCAACTTCGCGACCTAATATTTTCGTAAATATGCAAAATATCGAAAATCGCTGACACGATTTTGCAGTTCATTTCTCCGAGATTAGAATCCGACAAAGTGTGAAATTGTGCAACAAACCGCTAGTGGTCTGGAGCTTCTCAATTAGTTTTTAGTTCGGGGTCTAAAAAATACAAGAAAAATTTAAACTTCAATAAACTAAACAACTTAATAAGATAGAGCAGTATTTTAGCTTTAGAATGATATATAGCTGATTATCATAGCATAAATTGCGACGCGACGAGAATTTTTTTCCCCGAAGACACCATTCACAGGTTTACAGAGACCTTAAGGTTACTGAAAACCTTCGCGCACGTGTTCGAAAAAAAATCATACACGTCCTTAGTTTAACCAAAACATATATCGTTGGAAAGCTTATAAAATGGACTTGCGAACTATTTCAAAAAGAAAAATATTTTTTCATAATTAGAAATTTTTAGAAGGTTTTGTTAAAAATTCGGGTGTATGATTTTCAAGAGATAACGCTGTCGAACTGCTCGACCTTGACTCCCAAGTAAAAACATTGTTTTAATCCATAAAGGTGTTTCTCAAAAACCGTGTCTGCGTTTTTTAAAATTTTGCTTTGTTCAAAAGTTATCGAACTTTTAAATTTCGAAGGTCAAATTTTGTAGATTTTTCACGCTCTAAAAATTTAAAAAAACATAACTTTTGAACTAACCAAAATTTAAAAAATCGCAGACACGGTTTTTGAGAAACACATTTAAAGATTAATTAATGCATTGATTAAAGATAAATATTTAATCAATGCATTAAAAAAATTACAGATATCAATAAGTGATTTCTTTTTGCTGTGGCCCGCTAGTCCATTCTGTAAGCTTTCCAACGATATATAGGTTGACATATTTTAATTAAACTAAGGACGTGTATGATTTTTTTTCGAACAATGCGCGCGAAGGTTCTCGAAGCGGATTTTCTGTAAATATAAATTCCGTCATAACTTTTATAATATTCGTGTGAAGGATATCAAACTTGGAGGAGAGTAGGAGGTATCATTTAGCAAAAGTTTAACGTATTGCGATCATTATTTGCATTAACATCCACAATGCATCTCATAAATTGAAATTCATTCTATTCGCAGATGACACAAATGCTTTTTCAAGTGACTCTAATATTGATGTTCTACAAAGAACTGTTAACAATGAACTACATCAACTTTCAATATGGTTCAAGTCTAATAAACTTTCTCTAAATATAAAGAAAACTAAGTTTAAAATATTCTAACCACTAAAAAGAAACAAGAAAGAGAAGATAAACAATATAAACATCCATATTGAAGATTTACCTGTAGAACGAGTTGAAAATTTCAAATTTTTAGGAATCATAATCGATTCAAAGCTATCATGGAATACTCATATTAATCACGTATGTCAAAAAATTGCCAAAAACATTAGAGTTATAAGATATGTGAGTCACCATTTACCACAAGAATCCCTTACTAACCTTGTACTATTCTCTGTTTTATCCATATCTATTTTATGGTAACATGATTTGGGCAAATTGCTTCTCTATTAATTGCACTAAGCAAAGTTCTCCTAAACAGATTAGTAGCATTACAAAAAATAACTGTACGAATAATTTCTCACTCTCCTTATCTTGCTCATACTGCACCCTTATTTGGAAATCTCAAGATGCTCAAGCTACATCATAATAATCTTACGGAAACCGCTTTGTTTATGTACAAGCTAACACACAATATCTTACCAAATACATTTGATTACTTAAAAACCACTAATGCTGATATACATTCACATAACACACGCAGATCACAGGATCTTCGCATACCCCGCAAAAAGACATCAGCTGGTCAGCAGTTTATATCTTTTAGAGGAAAAAAATTATTGGACAATCTCAAAACTGAAACGAAAGAAAAAAAAATTAAATCATCGTTAAAAGTTGCAATAAAAAACATTTCTTGAGCAGTACGCATTATCTGAATGAATTTATTCATCATGTTTGATTATTTGGATTATGACTTTCTTGAAAGCAATTTATAAAAAATAGTTAAATTATTTGTTTTTTTTCATTTGCAAACAAAATATTTAATTAAGCCATAAGTTGATCTGTTAGATACTCTGCTTTAAATGTTAGATTACTGGGGTCCAGTTTAACAAGGTATGCATTCTTTTGACCTCAACTCACTCATTGTAAACAAAAATTGTAAACAAATTGATAGATACATTGTAAATATATAACAACCAGAAAATGACTCTGTGACGCCCGGGGAACAAAAGATAGGCGGAGGTCACTTTCTCATGCAGACGTTTTAGATATTATCTATGGCTATGCATTTAAAATTACGGGTTGTTGATGGTGTTGGGCAATGGCTAGGAAATACCTCCCACATGCCGAAATAAATCACTATTGTTTGGAAACAAAGCGTCATGCACACTTTCGCCGTTGTTTGGCCCTGGCTATGCACTGGTCTCCCTGTGATGTCTACTTGGTTTTGGCGCGAAAATTACGAACGCGCGCGAATCAATCGTCGTATGTGCTTGTTCAACAAAGCCCCAAAATATGCCACATTGAATAACTTTGAACCTTATCAAAAATCAAATCGACAGAGTTCACAAATAGAATCTAGCATTGTGGCTAGCATTGTGGCCAAATGCAAACAACACTGCAGTTTTGGGTTCTTTTCAATGGCAAAGGCGAATGGGGAACTCGAGTGGAAAAAGAAAACTTCAAAAATCTAGCAGAGACTTGCGGGGCAAAATGAGAAAGTCAACAGTTTTCGAAACGTCCTCATGCGCCTCACATGTTTCTTCACTGACATGTCACCATGTCAAATCAGGTGAGCTCTATAACAGCACAACAACATTTACTATTGTATGGACGCCAACCCATCAAAATATAAGGCAAGGCAAGGCAAGAGCGACTCTTTATAAATAATTCAGAGAACTCCTTAAATAATCCAAATAACTTAAGCAAAAACTCAACCAAATCCCTTTCCAACATAAAAGATGGAGATTTACACTATTTCAAAATGTAGCGATTACACTTTTAGAGAAACATTCATGGCTTTGCATTTTCCTGTGTTCATTTAGACTTAGCGCGCAAGGTTTGTTTTTGACTTGAATGAAATTATTTCTCAGCGCACAGCTTTCAAATTAGAATTATCCCAGCACATGCCTGCAAGTAATTTTTAACAGAACTATTTAGGTCTGGATGTCTATGGTGTTTTCGGCTATGCGAACTCAGTTCTTTCTTAGTTTCTGTGTAAGAATTCAACATGGGCGGCTTTGTCCTTCGCATAAGAAATCGCATGAATAGAACAGGTGAGATTTCAACTTTCTCTTCAATGGGCTGTGAAATGTTTAGAGTTTGAAAACGGCGTTTATTTTTTATGGCCCTTTACCTTCGCCTGCCCATGGAAACGCGCTAAAATGCCGCGCTCTGATTGGCGGGGGGTGACACGATGACAATGCGATTTTAATAGTATAGATGAGTGAAATAAAGATTATTATTAATACTTTTAATAATATTCCTGCTACAGTGGACCCCTTGTTCCTCTTTAAACATCTCTAAAACAAAATTTTGCTATCATTTTGCACGAAATTTCAAAATTGACAAAAATAAAAATAATCTTTATTTTATCACAAGATAAAAATTTACATATCCTATGTTACAAAGAACATAATAAAAATACAATAATGTATTTGAACATCTTACTGTTGGGCAGGACATTATAAAGCCAACAAAACATGCTTAAAATATCGGCGTATGGTTTGATGATTCTCTTGTTATGAACAAACAGATTAATGCAACCTGCAAATCCGCTTTTTTCCATCTGCAGAACATTTCGAAAATCAGATATTTATCTCATTTAGTCACTGCAAAATCTCTAAATTAGACAACTGTAATTCTTTACTCTCGGGCGTTAAAGCTGAGCAAATTAGAAAACTACGGTAGTTTCTTGGTGTTACGGAGCACCAAGATGGCGTCCATGACCACTTGGTGCACCACCAAGATGGTGTCCTCACTCACATTCTCTCTGCACCACATGCATCCCTTTTCTCGTAGCATATGCTACAGTGCACCAACATGGCGTCTCGTAGTTCAAATGCGTTTTACTGAACAGCGAATCAACACCAGCAGCGAATGCCACTCAGTTTTGTCGGCACTGACAAACCGACAAAATGGTCAGACACTTATCCCAGGCACGTAGCTACTGCAAAGAGGACTGACAAATCGACAAACCGACAAAATAGATTTTGTCAGTTTTGTCGGCACTGACAAACCGACAACATGGTCAAACACATATCAGACACGTAGCTGTTGCAAAGAGGACTGACAAACCGACAAACTGACAAAATAGATTTTGTCAGTTTTGTCAGCACTGTCAAACCGACAAAATGGTTAGACGCTTATATCAGACACGAAGCTTATTGCAAAGAGGACTGACAAACCGACAAAATAGATTTTGTCAGTTTTGTCAGCACTGACAAACCGACAAAATGGTCAAACACTTATTTCAGATGCGTAGCTATTGCAAAGAGGACTGACAAACCGACAAACAGACAAAATAGATTTTGTCAGTTTTGTCACCACTGACAAACCGACAAAATGGTCAGATACTTATATCAGACACGTAGCTATTGCAAGTGGACTGACAAACCAACAAACCGACAAAATAGATTTTGTCAGTTTTGTCAGAACTGACAAACCGACAAAATGGTCAAACACTTATATCAGACGCGTAGCTATTGCAAAGAGGACTGACAAACCGACAAAATAGATTTTGTCAGTTTTAAAATGGTCAGATACTTATATCAGACACGTAGCTATTGCAAGAGGACTGACAAACCGACAAAATAGATTTTGTCAGTTTTGTCACCACTGACAAACCGACAAAATGGTCAGATACTTATATCAGACGCGTAGCTATTGCAAAGAGGACTGACAAACCGACAAACCGACAAAATAGATTTTGTCAGCACTGACAAACCGACAAAATGGGCAAACACTTATATCAGACACGTAGCTTATTGCAAAGAGGACTGACAAACCGACAAAATAGATTTTGTCAGTTTTGTCAGCACTGACAAACCGACAAAATGGTTAGACACTTATATCAGACACGTAGCTTATTGCAAAGAGGACTGACAAACCGACACACCGACAAAATAGATTTTGTCAGTTTTGTCAGCACTGACAAACCGACAAAATGGGCAAACACTTATATCAGATACGTAGCTTATTGCAAAGCGGACTGACAAACCGACAAAATAGATTTTGTCAGTTTTGTCAGCACTGACAAACCGACAAAATGGTTAGACACTTATATCAGACACGTAGCTATTGCAAAGAGGACTGACAAACCGACAAACCGACAAAATAGATTTTGTCAGCACTGACAAACCGACAAAATGGGCAAACACTTATATCAGACACGTAGCTTATTGCAAAGAGGACTGACAAACCGACAAAATAGATTTTGTCAGTTTTGTCAGCACTGACAAACCGACAAAATGGTTAGACACTTATATCAGACACGTAGCTTATTGCAAAGAGGACTGACAAACCGACAAAATAGATTTTGTCAGTTTTGTCAGCACTGTCAAACCGACAAAATGGTTAGACTCACACTGATATCAGACACGCAGCTTTTGCTAGAGGACTGACAAACCGACAAAATAGATTTTGTCAGTTTTGTTAGCACTGACAAACCGACAAAATGGTCAGACACTTATATAAGACACGCAGCTATTGCAAGAGGACTGACAAACCGACAAATAGACAAAATAATCAAACACTTATCTCAGACACGCAGCTATTGCAAAAGATGACTGACAAATCGACAAACTAGATTTTGTCAGTTTTGTCGGCACTGATAAATCGACAAAATGGTCAAACACTTTTTCTGGACCCCTAGCTATTGCAAAGAAGATCGACAACCGAAAGGCAGATGGGCTGAAGCACTCCCTCACTTTTTGAGACATTTCTTTACATTTGCTTTAACTTCACATGTCAGTAAATGTCAAACTTGCACCCAGTTTTTTTTTTTCAAGGTGCGCGTTGTCATTATGTATACTACAGGGGGGGGGCAGAGGATTTTGATTTTTCATTACATGAAGGAGGGGTGCATATTTTTCTTGAGGTATCATATATATTTAAGACAAAGGTTGTGCAGTTTGATAGTAAATGAAGGAAGGCTCAATGGTTGAACACCGAGTTTGAATCTCCCGATGAAATGTCACTTGCACTAATATTCTCGTGTATTTACCCTCTTTCAACTGACATGTTGAAAAAAGCTGCGCGCTTTGCGCGCATAAAGAATGATAAACTTAAAAAATCGTAAAGGCCTTCTTGTTTTACCACAATTCCTCGAGGTCCTTTTCGTTAACTTTTGTCTGCCAGACAAAACCGCCTTTGGACTTTTGATTAATAGTCTTGTAGCTTCATTGTCAAAATTGCTGCGCCCTTCGCGCGCACAACGGAAAACAAACCAAACAAGCAAATACTTATAACAAATAATGATACTCAGTCTATGTAGTATGGTTCCAATCAAGGAGCACACCAGATCACTTGGTAGAAAGTCACTACACACAAAAGAGTACAGCCACCTAGGATTATACATTTTTACGCTTTGTATGTTTTTATCATTGAGCCTTGTTCTGCAACTTTTGAGACGTTATTGACGCGACCCTACCTCGACATATAAATTGAAGAAAATGTCTAGCGGGGGGGGCATGTATTTTCGTTTTGACCAAGAGAGGGGATTCGTAAAAATATGTTGTGCCTTGGGGGATCTGAAAATTTTGCATTGTCAAAAAAAATCCTCCCCCCCCCTGTAGTATACATAATGAATGCAGCCTAACAAAACAATATCGCTAACAGCCAGTTATTAATGGCCGTTTTCACACTAGAGACGAACAAATCGTCTGGACGGACAAATCGTCTCAAGACAAACAAATCGTCTGATGTGAAAACGGGACGAACAAATTTCAGACGAATACAAATCGTCTAAATTTGTTCGTCTGTTTGGCCGTCTATGAAGACGATTTTTCATAGACGCTTTGTTCATGTAGACGAACAAACCGACTAAAGTCCGACCTGAATTCACACTAGACGTACAAAGACGAACAAATCGTCAGACGATTTGTCCGTCTAGACGATTTGTTCGAATGACTGGGTACGAGTCTGAATAAATGTTATTATTCAGCTCGTAAGACATCATGGACGGCTGCAGCAAATAAGAAATAAAGACTGGAAGCAGCGAGGTGGTACTCAATACCGTCACATGCGAGTTTTGCGACGTATTTTTCTTTACTGATAAAGTTTTGCATTTGGCTACTTTGTACTATTCAAATCGGCCGAAAACATTCCACGGGCACTAAGAAGCACGGAAACCACTAAAATGTGAGCTATGCTCACCTAGAACACAATAAAAGAGCGAGCAATCCTATTGCTCACTCTCTTCTCGCATTTTGCGAGTGCTGGCCGGATTTGCTGGTGTTTTGAGACGACATGAATGAATGGAGAGTGAGAGGTGGGGTGGGCTATAGCTTTGGGGTATGGCGCTCCATTTAGAGACCCGCCCACCCAGTCCCTATTTTGGTGTTGTATCCACACTGGCCTTTGCTACGGATCCACACCATTGCTCAGGTTACTGGACAATGGAGTCTGTTGTTCCCATCTCTAAATCAGTGATCCGTGGAACAAAGGCCGGTTTATAGAGAAATACGTCGAATTATCTACTTTTCAACTGATTTTGATAAATATTTCTGATAATATGAGCAATTTTATCTCCTTACCGGTGGGGCCTGGTAACTAGTCAAACGCAAGATTCCTTTCTTTTGCAAAAAAATCCACTTGCACTTTCTCAATATCAAAAATTCGAACTGTACATAACAGTTGGAAAAATCACCAGTCACAACGTTTATAATAAATACCTTTCTTTTAGAAATGCCATTTGCAAGTGTTTCAGATAACACCCGACCCTGTAGGTTCAAATCTAGTGAGCCTTTGGCAGTTAAGTTTGCAGCGTAGTCAATCACAATCGTGTGAGCCAATCGGATCCTTGTTCAGTGCACTCCTTTGGCTTGTTTTCGAGACATGTCGCAACAGACATGTCGCACTAGGCGAAACTAGGAAAGGATCTGACTTTTTTTGCAAAATATAGACAACACTTCAAATCTACTAAGATACCTATTGTCTTGAAAGAATTCCCGTTGATAAACTGTAATGAATTTCTTCCGAATTGCATAAATTATAAAAATAACATTGTGAGTTTTAAATCTCGTGTGTTATAGCCGAAATCTAGCTCATCGGTGCGAATGAAATCTCAGATGTATATATTTAAATAGTTTGAGCAAAAAAACTTGAATTCTTTAAAATGTAAACGACGAAATCAGAAACAAACTTCGGTAGCAGTCACATTTGCTGTCGTTTGTTTAGTTATGCAGATTTTATGAAGTGGGGGACAAAACTTTCAGTAAACTTCACGCCATTCCTAAACTCTCTCAAAATAGGCTATAAGTCCGGGCAATAGACCAAATGACTGCAATTTTACTAGACCACACATCTGTAGTTTCTTAGTGCAATAAGGCTTATGGTTATCTATATATTAGAGGAAATGCAATCCCCGGTCGTATTATTATGCTTTAAATTTTGGTTGGGGACAATGCTTTCAGTAAACTTCGAAATTTTATATTCCAAAAACTTATTTCCGATCT
The DNA here is from genome assembly GCA_033964015.1 of Scolanthus callimorphus. Classification (NCBI taxonomy): domain Eukaryota; kingdom Metazoa; phylum Cnidaria; class Anthozoa; order Actiniaria; family Edwardsiidae; genus Scolanthus; species Scolanthus callimorphus. The sequence goes on from JAWWUD010000061.1 coordinate 360,100, forward strand.
CAGTCAGAATACCACATTTTGACATAAAAATCTATAGACCACAGTTGGCTCAGTTTGTTTCATTGCGGCGTTGCTTATTTTGACAATAAATCTAAAAAACCTGAAATACGCTAAAATTATCAAATTTTTGGGACACGAAAATGACAAAAACTGTTGCTCTCCCTTGCGCGTCAGACATTGCGGGCGCATTAGTATAAAGAGTAGATGCTAGGTGTACACATAGCGTCTGACCTTTCATGGAATGTACATGTTGAATATATTACTGAAGAAAGCATCAAAACGGTTCCTTTATTAGCATTAAATGTGTGTTTGACCATTTAATTGTCGAATTGTCAGACCGACAAAACTGACAAAATCTATTTTGTCGGTTTGTCAGTCCTCTTGCAATAGCTGCGTGTCTGATATAAGTGTCTAACCATTTTGTCGGTTTGTCAGTGCTGACAAAACTGACAAAATCTCTTTTGTCGGTTTATCGGTTTGTCGGTTTGTCAGTCCTCTTTGCAATAAGCTACGTGTCTGATCTAAGTGTCTAACCATTTTGTCGGTTTGTCAGTGCTGACAAAACTGACAAAATCTATTTTGTCGGTTTGTCAGTCCTCTTTGCAATAACCTACGTGTCTGATATAAGTGTCTAACCATTTTGTCGGTTTGTCAGTGCTGACAAAACTGACAAAATCTATTTTGTCGGTTTGTCGGTTTGTCAGTCCTCTTTGCAATAGCTACGTGTCTGATATAAGTGTCTAACCATTTTGTCGGTTTGTCAGTGCTGACAAAACTGACAAAACTGACAAAATCTATTTTGTCGGTTTGTCGGTTTGTCAGTCCTCTTTGCAATAGCTACGTGTCTGATATAAGTGTCTAACCATTTTGTCGGTTTGTCAGTGCTGACAAAACTGACAAAATCTATTTTGTCGGTTTGTCAGTCCTCTTGCAATAGCTGCGTGTCTGATATAAGTGTCTAACCATTTTGTCGGTTTGTCAGTGCTGACAAAACTGACAAAATCTATTTTGTCGGTTTGTCGGTTTGTCAGTCCTCTTTGCAACAGCTACGTGTCTGATATAAGTGTCTAACCATTTTGTCGGTTTGTCAGTGCTGACAAAACTGACAAAATCTATTTTGTCGGTGTGTCAGTCCTCTTTGCAATAGCTACGTGTCTGATATAAGTGTCTAACCATTTTGTCGGTTTGTCAGTGCTGACAAAACTGACAAAATCTATTTTGTCGGTTTGTCAGTCCTCTTTGCAACAGCTACGTGTCTGATATAAGTGTTTGACCATTTTGTCGGTTTGTCAGTGCTGACAAAACTGACAAAATCTATTTTGTCGGTTTGTCGGTTTGTCAGTCCTCTTTGCAATATCTACGCGTCTGATAGAAGTGTTTGACCATTTTGTCAGTTTGTCGGTGCTGACAAATTCTATTTTGTCGGTTTGTCAGTCCTCTTTGCAATAAGCTGACAAAAATCTATTTTGTCGGTTTGTCAGTGCCGACAAAACTGACAAAATCTATTTTGTCGGTTTGTCAGTCCTCTTTGCAGTAGCTACGTGCCTGGGATAAGTGTCTGACCATATGCTACGAGAAAAGGGATGCATGTGGTGCAGTGAGAATGTGAGTGAGGACAACATCTTGGTGGTGCACCGAGTGGTCATGGACGCCATCTTGGTGCTCCGTAACACCAAGAAACTACCAACTACGGTATGTTCAGAATTCGGCAGCAATACTTTTAACAGGAACCAGAAATGTGAACATATTACACCTTTTCTCAAAAGTCTCCTTCTCTACCTGTACACGAAAGGATTCACTTTAAACTTCTTCTTCTTCCTTTCAAAGCTCTCACCAATCTGGCACCGCCCTATCTCCAAGAACTTTTACATCCTTATAAACCTACAAGGTCGCTTCGCTCTTCAAATAAATGACTTCGCTCCTCTCTTCAAATAAAGGACTTCTTGTTGTACCTCGTTACAAGTTTAAAACATACGGGCACAGGTCTTTTTCTTTTCAAGCCCCCTCACTCTGGAACTCCCTACCTGTTGAAGTGCGAGCATGCACTGACCTCGGTGCTTTTAAATCAAAATAAAAATTTCTTTTCAAACGCGCGTTCCACGTATGAGATTGTAAATGATCATTTTGTAAAGCGTATTGTAAAGCGCTCCGAATCTCTAGGAAGCAAGCGCTGTATAAGATTTTATTATTATTATTAAAAAGCTAAGATAATAAGAAGGAAATGCATGACTATGTAAAGTTAAAGAGCTATCGGCAATACAATTATAGGGCTAGAAGATTGTGTATGAAGATTTCAAACGTTTCGCAAAACTGCTCTTGAACCTGTCCGTGTTAATGTTAGGATGATGACTTAGATTGTACTTAGTAGATTTCTTTACCGGCATTATTATTCTTAATGGGTGTGTTTAATAATTTAATGATACATCATTAAATACTTTCTTAAAATTACGCGTATCTTGTAGATTTAAAAAATCGTTAACATTTATGGCATACCATATATATTTGCGCTTATGACATCGATCTAGAAAGCATCGGAATTTACAGCACCATATACGACAGGAAAAGATGGTCCAATACTAGGCCTCACGGCGCAGAATCCCTATTGTTCTCGCGACATATTATGTGCCGGCAGATAATTAGATGCAACAAAACATTGCTCGCATGCTTGAGCGCCCTCGCCGCTGAATTCTGGAAGGCACTAGTGATTGGCTGTTGCTTGCGCTCATGGGAATTCAACGACTGTCAATCAGCTGTCTCCAGGGAACAGAAAGAAAATTTCTTGAACAAAGCGCTAGAAATGCTCTCTTCATCTCTGACCTTCATTTGAGTAAAGCTGCTCCTTTTAAGGGGGACCAGGTCACGTGACCTCTAACTGCAAACGGCCTATTCTGCTTGATTATAGCCTTAAAATGAACAAACACTTGTTTACCTTGATAAGCTTTTCTGGAACCTGTGTTGTAAATCTACTATCTTCCTGATACGTTAAAAATCTCCTTTGTAATTTCACAGGCGTGGAGGAGGGTGGCTACTGATCAGCCAGTGAGATGAATATCAGCGGCCAAGAGAGATTAGCCAGGCATCTTGCAACTAGAGAATTATGGCTCAAGATCTGCGAATGTGTCTTCGCACTTCTCTTGGTATTATTCGCAATGATTGGAAATCTTCTTGTATGCCTGGCTGTGTATCGCAACAAAAGGCTACGAACAATCCCTAACTATTACGTCATCTCGCTAGCATGCTCGGACATACTCATGGCCACTGTCGGCATGCCGCTGACATTTGTGACAATAGTTGCAGGTAAATGGGTATTAGGGTCGGGCCTGTGCCAATATCAGGGGTTCATTGGTACAGTTCTCGGAATCGCCTCTCTGTTGACGATAACTTTGACGGCCGCGAATCGTTACGTTAAAATCACCCACCCTTCCGTCTATCCCAAGATGTTCACTAAGAATAATACTCTAAAGAGCATCTTATGTCTATGGGCCGTGTCTTTAACAGCGCCTGTCCCGTATTTAGCTACAGGACATCGATATTTATATCACCCTGGAAAAGCCATGTGCTTCTTCGACCTCGACAATTCAAGCCCCTACTACGCTGTTTGCTCGATATTTGTTTTCGTGGTAGCACCATTCTGTATCATCTGCTTCTGTTATTACAAAGTGTTCCACACGGTACGTCATCACAACCGTCAGCTACAGACGTCTCAAGTCAACACAGCGTCGACAATCACCCAAAGCAGTTTTTCTGTCAATGAGATAAGACTGACGAAAATGTTGTTTGCCATTCTCCTTGGTTTTGTCATTTGCTGGTGTCCTTTTGTAATAATTGACGTGGTTGGTGTTATTCGTGGTCAGTTTTCACTGGACAGATGGGTATATTGTGTCTATACTGTATCAGTAGGCGTGGCAAGCTGCGTTAACCCTTTGATCTACGCCTATATGAATGCGGACTTCAGACAGGAGTTTAAAACGATGCTTAAAAAGATACGTTATAGCCACCTGAGAGAGGTATTTGGTCGAGTGCGGTCTCGGAGAAGAGCCAGTGCTACTATTAACGGAAACGGACGGACTAACGAAGGATTTTCATCACGTCAACAGTGTTATGTGATCAGAAACAACACGTCGCGGACGGACTAACGTTTCACGTGTTTTAGAAATGCCGCAACAAATAGACCTCCTCAGCTTTGGCGTGATGTTTTGGCCCATTTCAGATCACGTGACATTCCAAGGGTATCTTTCTTTCTTCTACTTTTATGCACCGAAGGATATATGAATATAGAAGCATCCCAAACCAACAACTATAATGAAATGAAGTGATCTAAAATGTGAAAACATTATACGGGCAAGCTGAGGAAGTCTATTCGACTGGCTCATCAGAAGCGTTCGATTTCGCACCATCACTAACTGTACAAATTGACTCTGTGCGTGCAAAGGTTTTCATATTGATGTGTATTTATATGCTAATTTGTAGAGACGAACTGATAGATTCATTTCTTTTTCAGTTTAGGCTGCGCTTGGGAAAAAAGGTTCAAGTTAAAAAATCCAGGAATATATTGTTAAAAATGTTGTTTTAATAAATGAGCATGAATTAAATAAAAAAATCCAAATTGTGTACCTGCTCCCCAAGGCCAATTTCTTGGGACATTAAGTGTGTTTCTCCAAGTGGTTTAGGGTTAATGGTTTATGTAGAAACATTTACTAGGTTTGGTCTTTTGTGATCGTAGATTGACTAGACTACTAAGGCCGTAGCTCTCCAAATGGCAAACTAACTGCCATTTGAATAACGTGGTCATCATGTTGTAATCGCACATTTGTTGCAACAGAGAACGGTTCCATATTATCCTGAACATAGTAATAGTTGAGGTTTAATTAGGTTTACCTTCGCTACGTTTACGGCTGATTTCCGTGATCCCGGCGTGCTCCCGACTGCGTACGATGATCGCAGATGCGCGCACACCTCCTCCATGGAGTCTGTTCCGAAAGACACCGTGCCAAGATGAAGGCGCTTGAAAATCTGTGGAAACAGCAGGCAATGCAAGAATGACTATTTATAAAGGTGACCGAAAACACACTCAGTATTTACCATTTTTCTAAATAAACTTGCATTCTATCGCAACAACCCAGAACGTCGTTCTCACGGCCATCCATCGCCCCCCCCCCCCCCCCCCCCCCTCCCCCCACCCCTCCCCCTCTCCAGTCTCCTCCTCTAAGCATAAACATGCACTTCAGTATGTGGACCCTTTCATGTAAAATTATAGAAAAAAGTAGATTGAAAGATATTTAGGTGCAAATTGAAGCATTTTTAGTTTCTAAAGAAAGTAACAAAAGGTTAATGTTTGACCTAGAATTGTATATTTACGTTAATGTAAAAGTAAAAATTGAATGAACGGTCAGAGATGATGCTTCCCCCCGCTTCTTATCTTTCCAGCAAGTACCTCTTTCAGCAAACATTCATTCGCAAGCCTACTCACCATTTCATTTTGTGTGAGTGTGCCGGTCTTGTCAGTCAGGACATATCCAATCCGTCCGAGTTCCTCGGGGATGGTACTGCTACGAACTACTGTACCAGGAATGTCTTTATCATGCGCTATCATCCACGAGTACAAGACCTTGCCCATGTCAAGGCTCACACGTAAACTGGCGAACAACAACACACATGTCAAAACCCATACCGAAGCATCGTGCAACAACACGCAAATGCTAAAGTCGACTGAACTCGGTAGATATAATGCGGCGGATCTGCCATAGACTTCTGTGGTAGCGAAATTGACGTCATAGTTTACCGGAATTGACGTTATAGCCATATAGGCGACGAACAATAAGCGCGAAGAAATGTATTCATCCCTAACTCCGATTTAGATAGGCCCGCGCATCACGTCATAGCCATATAGGCGACGAACAATAAGCGCGAAGAAATGTATTCACACCCTAACTATGATTTAGACAGGCCCGCGCATCACGTCATAGCCATATAGGCGACGAACAATAAGCGCGAAGAAATGTATTCACCCCTAACTGCGATTTAGATAGGCCCGCGCATCACGTCATAGCCATATAGGCGACGAACAATAAGCGCGAAGAAATGTATTCACACCCTAACTATGATTTAGATAAGCCCGCGCATCACGTCATAGCCATATAGGCGACGAACAATAAGCGCGAAGAAATGTATTCACACCCTAACTCTGATTTAGACAGGCCCGCGCATCACGTCATAGCCATATAGGCGACGAACAATAAGCGCGAAGAAATGTATTCACACCCTAACTGCGATTTAGATAGGCCCGCGCATCACGTCATAGCCATATAGGCGACGAACAATAAGCGCGAAGAAATGTATTCACACCCTAACTCCGATTTAGATAGGCCCGCGCATCACGTCATAGCCATATAGGCGACGAACAATAAACGCGAAGAAATGTATTCACCCCCTAACTGCGATTTAGGTAGGCCCGCGCATCCCCGACAGCGAGATAATTTCCCTCGTCACTATCTAACGCTCGCGGCAACCTAGGAGGCTATGACGCCATTTCGGTCCTTTTCCGTCCGAACCAAAACTGTCATATTATCAAACAACACATGTAACTAGAAGTTTCCAATAGAAGTGCTGCGAGAGAGGCCTATGGTTTATTATATTATGTTGTGACTACTCTCGTGCATAGACTTATGCCAACAGGCATTACATGGTAAGGCTAGCTTGTGGCTGTTATGAGATAATATTTTGCAATCTTTCTTCTTGCTAATTGAAATAAAACTTTATTAAAGCAAATTATATTTTGGTTGTAGTTAAACATAAATTTTCATGTTTCAAGGAGCTTCCATGGCCTAGCATCAATATACCAAGTTAGTCAGTATTGTTATCTAGTCAACACAAATGAGAAAGAGAGAATAGTGAATGGCTGAATTTGATCTGTATTAATTTAGAGTGATGTAAGGTTTTGGTATTTCATCAGAATGTCGAAGCACAGCACTAGTATCTGCAGTTCAATCACTTGTGCTTATAAAAGTCGATCTGGTGTTGTGAAGGAATAAGTCAGAAAGCTCAGCTTAATTAAGCTACCCGTGATTTCGCACTTAGGAACAAATGCACAGAAATCATTAGCACTTTAAAATGTCGGAAATCCTTATCAATTGAAGACAATATATTGAATGGTTTCCGTTAATATGACAGTAGTCATTAACTACTGTCATATTATCAAACAACACATGTAACTGTCATATTTTCAAACAACACATGTAACAACACATATCAAAGACAATTACACAAGTACACTTAAATTGTGTGAAACAAAGACGGTCACGAGCAAAAATGTAGTGTAATCTTCTAGGAAAATCAGTTACATTATTTGAAAGGTCACCTGTTTGTACAGGTTACTCGGCTTTATCTGCTACGGTGAGAAAATACAAAATGACAGATAGCTAACCTGAGAGGGATAATGTACGAGAAAAGCAGAACAAATCTGAACAAGTAGCGGTACCAGGGGCCTCTGAATCCCTGTAACAATATAAGGACACTCAAATATCAGCGAACAATTGTCAATTAAGATTTGCGCACGTGGAATTGGCACACCTAAGAAAAAGCTACTGAACGAAAAACGAAAGGTTAATAAGGCAAACGGAAGTCTTGTTTTAGTAGCTCTGCACTGATATTCCCTAGTGGTCTAGGCGCGACAATAATCCGTCGGCGAGCACGCAAGCTCCAAAGCCTTAAAGTGCCACTACGATTAAATTCTAACATACCTTGAATCATGCTTATCATGCACAAATCCGATCACAAATCCTACCTTCAACCCAATCAAGACTAAAGACAAGCTCAACGTGGCCAAGAAAGCACCTTGGTGAGGTTATTTAGTTCGATATCAATCAAGCCAACCTGCAATAACAGACTCTTTAAAAAAACATCGCCGGTGTCAGTGAAAAACAGAAGAACACGAAAGTGACCTGTGAAGATAACATACTGGTATAACAAGTGCGCATGTGCAACGTCGAACGTTGCGGCAAATTCAAAATTGTACAGTAAGAGTGTTTACAGTATTGTCGTTCGACGTTGGTGAGTGAATGATCGCTTTTTTCTCGAATCCTTAAAGGGAAATCTGCAAAGCTTGTAAATGTTTCTGTAAATGTTTCAAACCACAATAGAACCTGGTGATTTGTTCGCAATTCCCACGGGAGTGCTCTAAAGAAAGTTTAAATCACTAGTCTGACTGAATGTTGAATACGGTTGACTCCCTTAGCATTTTATTATATTATATTATTATAATCTGAATGAGTCTTGGTGGGGTAATTTTCTCTTCTGGATTTTCACATTCACAAGCACAGTTAAAACATTTTGCGCCATGATCTTAGTGACAATATGAACAACATCTGTGTCAGATTTCGTAGTTTTAGTTATGATACATGCGGAGTGGGAAAGAAACAGTTTCCCGGTAATTTTCTTCTTGTATTAATAAAAATAACCCTCAGTGTACCTTAGTTTCAGGGTTTGACGTATTCATAACACTCCTTGTCTCTCGGCCTGTATAAACCACCACACCTAATGCAGTACCTAGAATACAATAGAGCGTTATCACATTAAAATTGCTTAATCATATCTTTTAGTGAATTGACAATGCTGCGTTCTGATTAGTTGAGCTACTAGTAGGCTATAAGTTATAGCCTAATAGTAGCGAAAAGTGTCGGACATGAAAGCCAGACAATGGCAAATGTCCAGAACAGAAAAACGGTCGTAGTGTGATTTGACTAAATCAATTATTCCTCTCGCCCTCCTGGCCTCGGACTCAATAGCCCATTCGGCCTAATTGTTAAATAGCTATCACAAAGCAGAGTCCTGTGTTACATTCAGCACATCTGCAAAGTTTGGAGGGAAGCTTTGATGTTTTTGAGCAGTAACATCTCAGCCAGTTTCAACGCTATAGAAATCAACCTGTTTTTATATGAGAGGTTCAAAATTGGTTGGCATGGGTGCAAAATTACTGGGTCGATCCACCTTAACTATTAAAACAGGAATGTGTTGAATTTAATACTACACTCCGTTTCCTGAAAAAAAAGACGTTATTAAGGTTGGTGCCTACTTTTGTTATTGCGCATCCGCAATGCGCACGCGAAACCCCAGCCATTGTTTTCCCTTTTTTCTGTCTTTTTTCTCTCCTAATTTTATCCGAAAAGGTTGCACAGAGGTGTAATTTGGCTTTAAATGAAAATAATAATAAAAATAAATCAGTTTTTAGTAGCCTGAGTATCAGGCGTAATTGTATTTTTCCCTGAGAAACTGAGGGAGGAAAAATAGAATTACGCCTGACACAATTACTTGTCGCGGCGCTTGCCGCCCCTTTGAAGGCGGCTGTCAAAATCATATCAAAGCTGTCATCGCCTATTGTGTCGCTCAAGTACGTTTTCGTGAACCAATCAAATGAGACCTGCAATACAGTTTTTAAAGTCACCCTTAAAATGAGCAGCTTTACCAAAATGGTGCTCAGAATGAAAAGGACATGGTAATTTCAGTTAAAATTCAGACTTTCAGGACTTTACAGAAGAAGCAGAAACAAATAAGTCAGTGGTATTGTACATTTCCAGAAAAATCCATACCCCCACCGCGGAGGAATTTGTTTAGAGACCTCCCCCACCCCCTGGATTTTCCAATCCAGGGGGTGACTTTTGACCCCCCTACCCCCTGGAATTCCTGACCTTGAGAAAAAAGCCCCAACCCCCTCTAGAAATATACTATTTTTTCAAAAACTGACTTCAACGCAGTTTGAAGAAACATGTTTGGATAACATCGTTTTTTTATTTTATTTCTAGTACTAGAGTAGATTTCGTATGACTGTGAAAAGTACCGCCACAAAGTTGTTCCGCGCCGCGACCGTGACCGTACCGCGACTACGCGATTTCATTGGAGATTTCATTCCATCTACAGTAGGCCAGGTTCCGTACCGCCACAGTACCGCGCCGTACCGCGGCAGTTTTCAGTCATACGAAATCTGCTCTATCTGTCACTGTTCATACACTTTCTGAGCATAACACAGTAAATCAAGTCTGAGACCAAGTGTAAGCTCGTTTATCATAAAAAAGAGCTGAAAGCATCTTTGAAAACAGATGCGCAGATGTCCTTTCCATTAAATGTGCATAATGTGCTCCAAGAAGCGCTGCGATGTCATTTTCCTAAACAAGGTGGTAAACAAAGTCTCAATATTGCGCAATGCAGTCTACGTACCGCCAATTGAAATACTACTAAAACTTATTTATAAATATCAAAAGAGTTTTTCGGGTAGTTTAAATTGGAGGCCGCGACAGTCATCAATATGAACCCAAGTTCAACACAAATTTAGCGGTCTTTCGAGAGCAAACAAGCGATATTACTTACCGCAGATCACGTTAATTCCACTGGAATCACGGCTTCAAAAACGACTTCAAAAATTTCTTCCAGATGACCTAAAGGCCTACTCTATTTATTGGAGAGCACCTCAAAAAGGTCATTTCGAGAGTTCAGTGGAATTAACGTGATTTGCGGTAAGTAATATCGCTTGTTTGCTCTCGAAAGACCGCTAAATTTGTGTTGGCATAGGGATGTCGCCTCTTGTCACGTAGTCTTTCGCACATGTCAAAGAATCGAGAATAATCAGTTCTACAGTTCGTTAACAACTTTAGATCGTTTTAAGCATCCAAGTTTCTTGAAGCTAGTCCATGAAATACGTCCACGACTTCAAAGAAACCATAAGCCGCCTTTGTGTAAACTGGAGTTTGTTTTCCAATGGTGATTAAAATTGATAGTCAACTGCTGTACATGAATTTTTGTGACATGATTTAATGTGCGCGTATCCAAAGAAAGGAATAATTTTTTTGTAGGAAACAGACAAAGAAAAATACTCCTGATACTCAGGTTATGAACTGCTAGCAGTCGCTGGCGAAAAAGGCAATACAAGTTTGTAGCTCGACAACAAAACAATTTTTCACGCGCTAAAGGTTTCATAGCAGTCTATTGATTGTTTCAGCCACTGCCGCAAATTGTGTAAGCACACAATCACGGCAACCATCTACACCTGGGTCCGGTGGCTCGAAAGTGGTTTAGCACTAATCCAGGATTAATTACCATGGTGTCTCGATGGTTTTGTTCAGAACTAAACCTGGTTTAAATTTAATCCACCTTTGAACAACCCGCGCCTGCTGTTTTGGTATCCCTGTGCCATAATCGGGCTCGGTTGCATGGATACATGTACGATATCGAGTTCGCTCGTCGTACCCCGCATAAAGAAGACATCAAAAATGAAGGCGTTTTTTTAAAAGAAATGTGGTCTAAAATGCAGCTTGCTCGAAGCTACATTAAGATCAACGCATGTAAAAAGCAAAGTCTGTAAGCTTACATTTTCCCGCGTTCTGAATGGAATAGAATCCGACAGCGATCGACACGTCTTGTCTCTGAGAGCACTTCCACGGCCCAAGATCTAACACGCGCTTCTTGTTACTACAGTAATACTTCTCCCGGCTTCGGTTTCTCGACTCGACACGACCAAGAACTTGTTTGCCTCTTAAAATGTGTACTTTCATCCATGGATCATTCGTCAATAAACGGATGTCTTATTGTAGGTTATAAGTTGTCAAGAAAGCCAGATTTCACAATGATTTGCCCCGCCATCTTTTGTCAACTAGCACGCCTCCCAGGATGCAATGCCAGCTCACTTTCGAAAGAAGCAGCAAGTTGAGTGGCTGTCGTCACAGTGTCGTCATCACGGAAGATTATTGACTAAGATTCTAAACAGCAAGCCCATTGGCTACACGGAGCTCACTTTCGAAAGAAGCAGCAAGTTGATTGGTTGTCGTGACAGACGATTATTGACTAAGATTCTAAGCAGCAAGCTCATTGGCTACGGACAACTCTCACAGATTTGGGTAACTCACAGATTCCCCATAATACGCAACAGCTCATTCTGCGCTTGCGCAAGAATGAGCTAAAAACCAAAACAGTCGAGCTGCCTGTTTCTTATGTTAGATCAACGGCTTATTTAATATGGCTCAAGTCCGGATCAGTACACTTATTTTGTCGAACAAACGGCCAAGTGTCTGGAAAGCTTGGAGCTCGAGCTTTAGCGAACGACTTCACCCTCCAGCGAAACAAGACGATAAAGGAGCATGTTTGCAACATTTGATGACGCTTACCTCAATAAAATGCGCCTAATGACCCCTATTTTTTTCTCGGATTTCAATAGTCCTGATCGCCACCTAGTGCAGTAATATTAGATTGGAGTGCATACAACGCCTAGCGCAGTCATATTTAACAATTATTCCTCGAGCCCGAATGGGCTCTGAGTCAATAGCCCATGAGGCCGGAATGTTTTAGTCAAATCACACTAGTAGGTCAATTTGTATTGCCAAAAACGTTTTTTGGTCTGGTCATTTGCCATTTTCTGGCTTTCAAATCCGACACTTTTCGCTACAAGTAGGCTATAACTTAGAGTCTACTAGTAGCTCAACCAATCAGATGGCAGCATTGACAAAAGACCATTAGTGTGATTTGACTAATACCAAATATTAGAGTACTGTCTACGTAAGCACGTTGACACGGTACTCTCATTAACTTGTCCTGTATTGTGTCCTTCTAAATCAAGACCCATTGACAAAAAAAATCAAACAATATTTAGGTAGGGTCGTTTGGCAAGTGTACGCGCTGCGCGTATCATAACCTTCTCTAGCTACGATACCAGTGCCGTTACGCTATTTCAAGAGCTTGGTTGGTTCAATTTGAGTGATCAACGCAAAGTAACTAAATCACTGTTTATGTACAAAACACTCAATAACCTTACTCCGAGCTATCTCACTTCCAAATTCTCCTGGCGAGACAATTCTTGTTATAATTTAAGGAACTCTGAAAACAAGTTAACGGTGCCGCTCCCTTGTACTGAGTATGGCAAACGAAGCTTTAGTTACAGTGGAGCGGCACTGTGGAATGATTTGCCGGTAGAATTGAGGCGATCTCCATCGCTAACTAAATTTAAAGACGGGGTCACGCACGGCCTCTAAGTGACACGGCATCCTTGAAAAGCAGGGTTTTTTTTTCATATTATATATTTTGTATTTATATATTTGTAGTATTTTCTTTTTTTTTTCTTTCGAATATTTGTAAATAGATTTCTCGAGTATTATTATAGTCTTTACCTGAAGGATCTACCGTGGATAAATAAAGCTTTACTTACTTACTTACTTACTTACTTACTTACACGTTATAGTTCAATGGGGCTCGTTCGTCAAGATATTGAGAAATAGATGACGAAATGCAGTCGTGAATTGGATTTTCTCACCTGATGCGACGACAGTGTTGGACCAGAGAGTGTTCTCGGCATTCAGGGAAATTTCTGTTCGTTCTCCATCATACTGTCAAATAATGTGGCGGATTTATGATGAGTATTTGAAATATTGTGTGTGTGAGAGACTCTACTTATTACCATACATGCGTGCGTGAGATCTCTACTTATTACCATACATGTGTGTGTATGATCTCTAGTATTACCATACATGTGTGCGTGACATCTCTTCTTATTACCATACATGTGTGTATGTATGATCTCTAGTATTACCATACATGCGGGTGTGAAATCTCTACTTATTATCATGTGTGTGTGTGATCTCTACTTATTATCATAGATGTGTGTGTGTGATCTCTAGTATTACCATACATGTGTGCGTGAGATCTCTACTTATTACCATACATGTGTGTATGTATGATCTCTAGTATTACCATACATGCGGGTGTGAAATCTCTACATATTATCATGTGTGTGTGAGATCTCTACTTATTATCATACATGCGTGTGTGTGATCTCTAGTATTACCATACATGTGTGTGTGATATTATACACTTAATGACTGCTCCCGAGGGAAAAATCAGTTTTGTTTCGAGACGAAGTCGAGGGAAACATCGAGATTCGAGGGAAACAAAACTGGCGTTTCCCGAGGGAGTAGTCATTAAGTGTTTTGTTATATAGCAGAAAACATACTGCAATTATTAAGTCAAAACAAACGTATTTCAAGAATGAAAGTGAAGTTAATAAGTGTGCGCCGACTGCATCATGTGAAGGGAAAACACTCCTAAATAACACAATTTTCTTTAAATAAGACTCGCGTGTTTACAATAAACTTCTATTTTTTCCCGCTCTCAAACGCGACGCGCGAAAGCAATATTCTCCAAACGGTCAATAATTTTTCGCAATATTGACTGATCGGGGTATATTAATTTGTACTTCACCACGTGACCTTTATTTAGCCAATGAGAGCGCGCGCTCGGTTGGAGTGAGCACTCGCTATATAACAACTCTACTTATTACCATAGGTGTGTGAGATCTCTAGTATTACCATACATGTGTGTGTGAGATCTCTAGTAATACTATACGTGTGTGTGTGTGCCATCTCTACTTATTACCATACATGTGTGTGTGATCTCTAGTGTTACCATACATGTGTGTGTGATCTCTAGTGTTACCATACATGTGTGTGTGAGATCGCTAGCATTATCATACATGTGTGTGTGTGAGATCTCTAGTATTACCATACATGTGTGTGTGAGATCGCTAGCATTATCATACATGTGTGTGTGACATCTCTAGTATTACCATACATGTGTGTGTGAGATCGCTAGCATTATCATACATGTGTGTGTGTGACATCGCTAGCATTATCATACATGTGTGTGTGAGATCTCTAGTATTACCATACATGTGTGTGTGAGATCGCTAGCATTATCATACATGTGTGTGTGTGAGATCTCTAGTGTTACCATACATGTGTGCGTGAGATCGCTAGCATTATCATACATGTGTGTGATCTCTAGTATTACCATACATGTGTGTGTGAGATCGCTAGCATTATCATACATGTGTGTGAGATCTCTAGTATTACCATACATGTGTGTGTGTGTGAAATCTCTAGTATTACCATAAATGTGTGTGTGAGATCTCTAGTATTACCATACATCTGTGTGTGAGATCTCTAGTATTACCATAAATGTGTGTGTAAGATCTTAAGTACTACTCTACATGTGTGTGTGAAATCTCTAGTATTACCATAAATATGTGTGAAAGCTCTCTAGTATAACCACACTTACAGGTGTGAGATCTCTAGTTATTACCATACATATGTGTGTGAGAACTCTAGTTATTACCATACATGTGTGTGTGATCTCTAGTTATTACCATGTGTGTGAGATCTCTAGTATTACCATACATGTGTGTGTGACATCTCTAGTATTACCATACATGTGTGTGAGATCTCTAGTTATTAACATACATGTGTGTGTGAGATCTCTAGTATTATCACACTTACGGGTGTGATCTCTAGCATTACCATACATGTGTGTGAGAGATCTCTAGTATTACCATACATGTGTGTATGACATCTCTAGTATTACCATACATGTGTGTGAGAGATCTCTAGAATTACCATACATGTGTGTGTGAGATCTCTAGTATTACCATACATGTGTGTGTGACATCTCTAGTATTACCATACATGTGTGTGTGACAGCTCTAGTATTACCATACATGTGTGTGTGAGATCACTAGTATTACCACACTTACGGGTGTGATCTCTAGCATTACCATACATGTGGGTAGCCAGTATGCAAAGTATGCAACTGTGCACTAAAATTTTTACTTCGTTATACTTTTTCATTTTTTTATGATGATAATGTCTGTGTGTGACAGCTCTAGTATTACCATACATGTGTGTGTGAGATCACTAGTATTACCACACTTACGGGTGTGATCTCTAGCATTACCATACATGTGGGTAGCCAGTATGCAAAGTATGCAACTGTGCACTAAAATTTTTACTTCGTTATACTTTTTCATTTTTTTATGATGATAATGTCTATCACACTATACGCTCTAGCTACGCCCCTGGTAGTATTGTGCATATTTGAAACAACTGAGGCGTGCCACTCACCCGTGTAAAAGTTCCGATGAAGTTGTAAATATCTTTTTGTGGCTTTTCAGCATAAACCGAGGCGCTAATATTCAAGAGATCCTTGAAAAAAAACAGAACAATGAGTGTAGTCAAATGAACTGCAGTCTTCAGTACAACACTAATAATAATAATATTATTATTATTATTATTGCCTTTGTCCATGGTCTTTAGTAATTATTTGCTAATTCCACTAATTGGATTTCCATTTGTTTAAATCTTGTAAAATTTACCAAAATAATGAGAAGTCCTAAACTATAGCTGCACCCCCCTTGTCAAGGATCCCAATTTCAGCTACCCGCCCCTGAATTTTTAGCTGCCCTTACCCACCCTGGAATTCCAGTGAATTTCTGCTTGACCAACCAGGAATTCATATTTGAACCAGCCTTCCATATTATGGCGATATCCATCCCGGAATTTTGATCCTGTTGTGGGGTACCCACGCTTGACAGCCATGCAGCTCTAGGACCGACCACCCTGGAATTACATTGGTCACCAATGCGTGTTCTCCCCTTTGGACCCTTATTTAATATGCATTTTCTTATTATTTATTAGTGCTTTTGATTTATTTTGTTTAAAGTAGTCCAATAAATCTAGGCTACAGTAATGGGATACATAATCTCAAATCTGCAAGTACCACTTCCCAATCTCTCAAATAGTGAACTAGGGACGGCCGGGTATTTTATTGTTCATAAGATGGAGTCACGTGCCAATGCTGAATCACAAATTCATTTACCAATGACTGATCAGAGAACAACTCAATCCACCAACCTCATCAGATGGTAGCCGCTGACAAGGAGTGACAGTCAGCCTTAATTTCCAGTCAGTTTCTCCATCGAGTTGGTCTGTGCGCAAAAAACACGACCCTGTAAAGAGCAGGTTGTGAGAATCTCCACAGTCTGTCATAAGCAACGCACCTTAAAACCGTTGCAAAGCAGGTGAGTCTTAGGTTTTTCTATATATTTGATACGAGGCCTAAAATGTCTAGAAACATAGCCTGCTCTCCAGTGGTTCTTTCTGGGTATTTGATTTTTTGGGCGCGCGGGATTCCTGGAGAAAAAAAAAACACAGGAGAGCCGGATAGCAGGCTACTAGAAACAATGCACTAGTAGTAAAGCATGAGCAGGATTAGCAGTTTTTTCGGCGTGAATACTTATTTTTGGCAGGAATACTTAATGGCTGACAAAAACAAAATGGCTGTTCACAAATCGTTAGAAAAGGCGAGGACAATCTCAATGTAAATTGTCCAAATGCAAACACGCCGTCTACGAGATTAGTGATTAGTGATTTTTTTCTGTGAGACGAAACATTAAATAGAGTCACTGAAAAGAAAATTGGGAATTTTTCCAAAAACAAAGGAACAGTACGATGTCGTGTCGTAGTATGCCTCTTTACGCGCGCGAAGCGCAAGCGATTTTAAACATAACAGCTGAAATGATATTTTTCCAGGAGCTGAAAACTAGGTTAAATTATGCTTCTCCTCGTTTGCTATGCAAATTGTTATGTGCCGTTTGCACCGTCATCGGGCAGAATAGCGGGGCATATGCTTATGCGCATATAATTAAAAGCCTAGAATCACTCGCTAGAACCTCATTATC
This sequence comes from Scolanthus callimorphus, assembly GCA_033964015.1. Lineage (NCBI taxonomy): Eukaryota > Metazoa > Cnidaria > Anthozoa > Actiniaria > Edwardsiidae > Scolanthus > Scolanthus callimorphus. Next base: position 377,642 of record JAWWUD010000061.1, read on the forward strand.
TTGTTGGCGGGACCTCAAATACAGAGAAAAGAGCAAAAAACTCTTACCGCTTTGCTTTAAAAGCATATCCCTGGTTAAATCGGTTAATATTTATTGAGCGAGCACTACCTCTGTAAAAGAAACCTTATGAACTGATCATTTACTTCTGATAAGTTTATGTTCGGACTGCGGTGTAGATGCTAAGAAAATGAATCGGATGAATGCGGATTTTAACTTCATTGGTATATCCGATTAGGAAATTTTCTTTCGGATGGTTTTATTTTTTATTCCGCGAAGATAACAACGAACAACAATAATTTCCGTTGATTCTACTTTTGACCAGAAGAGGGAAAGTTGCTATTGATAATGTAATCGTCGTTGGGCCCGGCAAAGAAACATTGAAGCTTAAACTTTTCTTTATTTTCGGTCAAAGATTTGCTAAACGTTTTTTACACTTGAAGTACATCTAATAAGAGTTCAAGAAAACCGCTTTTTGACTGATTTTGCATGTTAATGAGTCCCGGTTTGTCGTCAGCCAATCACATGAGGGCAGGTTTTTGATAGTTAATATATGATGTCCTAAAAACAATATCCATTCTGACCGATGTGCTTTACTTGAATTCGGAAAATGACAAGAGCTGTTAGTTTATGCGCGCCGACCATAAAAGACGTCGTTCCCTGGACGAGTCTAAATTTCTGTGGTCCATTTACTTGAATCCTTTTAGTATAGATTCTCGTCTCCGAGTGAATTCTGAAACCCTCCAAAGTGGACCTTCCTGTCACGTGGCTACGGGCCTGCTAAACTGTCCAGACTGTCTCCCGATATGGCTATATAAGCCAAGTATGTATCCATCACACAAAACTGAAAGACGCAACAACCAAAGCTTGGTGAAGTGGCTGACAACAATTCTAAAAATAAGTATTCCTGCCGAAAAACCGGTCCGCGCAAGCGTCAAAATAGCTTGTGACGCCATCGAGCTGATTGAATATTCGTGCCGAACATTAGTATTTCTACACAAAATCAAAAAACTAATTCTTCCTTCTAATTTACTGTTTGTACTTCACTAACGATCTACATACCATTTTTTTCAGACGTCCTTAGAAATACCATGTCTGCTGGAACTCTCTGATCCTAAAAGCCAAAACCAAATAATTAATTGTTTTATTTATGATGGATTAGTCAAACCTATAATGAAAAACTAGAACAGCTTTGCGAGAGTCAGAATAAACTGATCCAGCCTCATGTTATGACATCTTATTGTCATTTTCCCCCCTTTTATCAAGGAAAATTGATAACAGTAAACAAGGTCGTTCTCTTCAGGTTTGTCACACGGTCCTCTTGGGCCTCATGGATAAGTGGCCAACAAAATTTATGACCACTACAATAAGTATTTCTTCTAGACCAGTTTTATTAGTAACATGCAAGCACTCTTTATGACTTCACCTTTATTTTTCTGGCGTTGCGGTATACAGCTTTTAGCTGTATCAACCGACCTCGATTAGTTCACAAACCTTTTCTACAAATACGAGATCTGACACTTTGATGGCTGAACTTGGAACTGCCACAATACCTGAAGAACAACAATAACAATTTATACTCTCGACAATAAGAAGGGTGGCTTTTTTCCCTTTACATGTAAAAGGAAAAGGGTCCAGGTAAATTCCTTCCATTATACTATGGGACTTAAGGTCTCGTGAAAGTTAAAAATGTAAAAATTCACAGTCCTAAAGTATATTTCTAAAACCTCAATTGACGTGTCAACTGCTTTCCTAGGCTTCCAATGCCCATTCTTTTGTATTGTCCGCCACTCATTTTCTGTAATTTAATTAAAATTACTCGCTTTTCTAGCACTTTAATTTTCGGTCAAATTTTCACCTTCGCGAAGCTCCTGCCCCCGCAGGATTTAAGATATCGGCCTCAAATTTTCTGTGTTGTTAGAAAATGATCCCAACTGAAAAACCGTGTGAGGGAATTTTTATTTTTTACTTGAAATTTTTTTTATGATAAATTTTGCGGCCACAAACTGTAAAAAATGCGATTTTCAACTTCGCGACCGTAAATATGCAAAATATCAAAAATCGCTGACACGGTTTTGCGGTTCATTTCTCCGAGATTAAAATCCGACAAAGTGTGAAATTGTGCAACAAAACGGTAGTGGTCTGGAGCTTCTCAAGTAAACAAGGTAGTTTTTAGTTCGCGGCCTTTAAAATACAAGCTAAAAAATTAAACTTCAATAAACTAAACAACTTCATAAGATAGAGCAATATCTTAGCTTAAAAAAGATATATAGCTGATTATCATAGCATAAATTGCGGCGCGACGAGAATTTTTTTCCGAAGACACCCCTCACTGGTTTAAAGAGACCTTAAGTCAGTATTTTACTTTTCAGAGTTTAGTAGAACAACACAAGCACGACGTGTTGTAAACGTTACATTCTTGTCTCTACAAAACACGAACAATCGATTTAACATACTGCACAGTAATAATAGCTGTCTTTAATATTTCCAAGATATTTAATTTTAATACAATGAAGTTGAACGCTTAATTATCCTCCTCGTCAGAAAACCTCTACCCTGCGAGCAGTGATTTCCTCCTCTCTTAGGCCGTCGCTAGCCGCCGGCCTAAGAGAGGAGGAAATCAATGCTCGCAGGGTAGAAAACTTCAAGCCCAACAGCCATCACGTTTGGTCATTATATTTGAACATCAGGAACCACGCTTGTGTGTTATACAGTACATCAAATCAAATCAAAAAGAATTATTTGCACCAGAGGACTGCATTGTTTTTCGTGTAGAAAAACCGCACAGCTTTTGTTCGATGTAACACCCATCCTCATACAGAGTGGAGATAAGGAATTAACCTTGTGTGAAAGCTAACGTGCTAATGAAATGGTCCCATGTGTGCTTCTGAGCGTGTGTGCTTCTGAGCCTAGTTAGCGGAGAAAGAGAAAAAATCTCTGACCCCGAGAGGGATTCGAACCCGCGACCTTCAGAATTGTACATCCGATGCTCTACCAGCTGAGCTATCCAGGTCAGACTGGGAGCAGGTCGGGGTAAATTAGATGTTATGTTCGCGGTAATGAAGTGAATATATGTAGATGTTCAGGCAAGCCTGTGGCCGCGTAGCACTAAGTTCAACAGAGTGGAGATAAGGAATTAACCTTGTGTGAAAGCTAACGTGCTAATGAAATGGTCCCATGTGTGCTTAGTGCTACGCGGCCACAGGCTTGCCTGAACATCTACATATATTCACTTTATTACCGCGAACATAACATCTAATTTACCCCGACCTGCTCCCAGTCTGACCTGGATAGCTCAGCTGGTAGAGCATCGGATGTACAATTCTGAAGGTCGCGGGTTCGAATCCCTCTCGGGGTCAGAGATTTTTTCTCTTTCTCCGCTAACTAGGCTCAATAGCACACACGCTCAGAAGCACACATGGGACCATTTCATTAGCACGTTAGCTTTCACACAAGGTTAATTCCTTATCTCCACTCTGTTGTACTTAGTGCTACGCGGCCGAAGGCTTGCCTGAACATCTACATATATCCATCCTCATACACTTTTACATTTCCAGTTCTGGACACTCAAACTAAACACTGTTGGCTCCGCGAAGAACTGCCTGCACATTGAATCTGTTTTTTTTTTTTCAAAGATATCGGCAGGACAAGATACAGATTTACAAAGTATGCATCAAGGTTTCCATTGCCGTTTCATGCATTTTGCAGTGGTGTCTCTGTCGTCAATTTCAAGTCAAATTAACAGGATTCTCATTCTCGTACCCAGACCCTGCTCGCTCCTCTGATCCCGCAAATGCCTACCATGATTGATACAAATTAGAGATTATTACATGGCAAGAACTTGATATCGTTTTTATTCACGAGTTTTCGTGTCAAAACGCGAGCGAGCGAGTCGTTTATTATATACTCTGAGTCAGATAAAATAGCAAAAAGTAAAGACACATTTCATTTTATTCTTGCCGTGAAGTCACTGATACGATTTTTATTCACTGCTTTATCACATGGATATCTGGTCACAGTATATAATAAAATGATTTCTTGCTCTCAAATTAGCCAATCGCCAAACGCTAAGCGTTCTAAACAGATTCTAAAAGCATATTGCAATGAGCATAAAAACGTTTCCATCTTCTCAGACTTGTAAGATGATTAAATCTAAAGTTCGGTGAAAAATAATTCGCTGGACTCAGGAACGTTTGGTTTTGACAAACAACCCTTTGCACACCGTCAGTGAGTTCTGCTGGTATATTTTTAGCTTCTGTACATTTCAGCAATTGATTCTTACCATTTTTGGTGAGCTTGTGGTACATCTTGGAGTTGACTTCTTTGTCTCTTTTGTACCTGATGAAGTCATCATATGCCTCCCTGCACATGGTCACCATCAGAACAAAGCCCTGGCATAACGAGGTGTTACAAACCATATTTAAAACAATTATTCGCCAAAGACGAAGTGAATAGTGGTGAATAGTGGCGAGCCGCTATTCACTTCGCCTTCGGCGAATAATTGTTAAATATATTGTATAATAACAACAACATACAAGCTGTTTTGAAGGTGTAGATGATTTAGGGTCATGTGGCCTTGGTCAAATCAAATGTTCCCCATGCAGGCTACTGTACATTTGACACAGCAGTGTTGCATGGCAAAACAACAAGCTTTCACTTGGATGGAGACCACAACGCCAAGTTGCAAGGTGGGATTTTACCAAACAAAATCAGGTTGTGTAGATAGGAATGCAATTCAAAAATGGTCAAATGCAACCCACTAAAATCCCACCTAGTCATTCCACTGTCCTTGACAATAGTGCTGTTTTACTGTACAAAGTAACTCTAAAACCCATGTCTTGTCAGGGAAAACATTGTGCACAAGCACATGGGTCTATAGGACAGCACCTCATTTGCCATCTCTTACTGGCTAAACACATGCAGCACAAGTAAGGCCAGTTTCAGACGTCGAACTTTTGCCGCATCGAATCCAATTATTAGAAGTTTCATTTGCAGCTTAGAGGACACTTTGTCTAGTGCAAAAGGTAAATCTAGGTGAACTATGGCAGAACAGAAAGGAATGTTAAGCTTGTTTTTCTTGTTTATCCTTCTTTTGGTTTTAAAATGGAGAAAACCAGTCTACAGAATTGGATTCGACGCGGCAAACGATCGACGTTTGAAACAGGCCTACGGAAACATTCAGGACACCAAAGGGACATAGTCTGCACTGCGACAGTAGTAGCTAACAGCATTCAGAAATGGAATAACTTGTTACAGCATAGCAATGTGTTGTGTTGATTGACTTACCAGTGGACCCCAGTACGTATATAAATATCCAATCCTGAGAGCAGGAATAAATTGTGACAGTGCAACCACTAAAAAATATAGATTAAGGAAGAACTTGAACTGGTGGAATAGAACCTAAAATGAACATAGAAAATCAGAAGTTAAATTACATATTTATAGAACCTAAGAGAACGTAAAATGAACATAGAAAACCAGAAGTTAAATAACATACATTACTTATTACAGTACTACGGTGGCCAACAACTGTCACGGCAAAACAAAGAGTCCACGGCAAAATACAATATTTGCACGGCAAAATACAATATTCTCACAGCAAAATACAATGTCTTCATGGCAAAATAAAGAAACCAAGTTGATGGCCAGCGGTTGACTTCGCGCGTAGTATCATGTATGGCTAGATCCTTCATATATGGTACACTGTGTCCTCCGTATCAATATCTCTCATGTCTTATAGAACGAGGATATACAGGACACTATAGTGTACCATATAGGCATATATGAAGTAGAGAACCGCTGACCATCAATATTTTATTATATGGACACAAGTGTTTTACTGGGAAATACGCCATCCTTAGATTTCATATGAAGCTACATCCGGGACCATGAGTGAGGATATCGGTCAAAACAAAAGTGCTTGGAAATCAATTTGCAATAATTATTTCCGGTTTGTCCATATAATAAAAGAAAATTACACGGTGGCTTGAAGATATGAGTTTTATTTTCTTCTTGCCACTCGAAAATCAAACTAAATAAATATCTTCGCGCCACCGTGTAATATCCCCGGGACTCCCCTATTTTTGGAGCGGGGGTGCTCGTCGGGAACGTTCGATTTTACCCCTAAAAGGTACCTAAAATGGCGTCGCTTATTTGATTTTGCCCCTAAAAGGTACCAACAAGACGTATTTTCCCTCGTAATTTTGTAGGGAAAATACGTCTGAAAATCAGGCTACCAACAAGCGTGAGTTGCTTGATTTGCTAGAACGGACGTCTAAAAGGTACCTATCTGGAATTTTAGAATTTTACCCCCGTAAAAGGTACGACGAGCACCCCCGCCCAAAATAATATTAATAATAATATTTATTAACCTTAATGCTGCTTTCCAACTGGACTGTAGCTAACACATCACTAAAGTACCTAGCTAATAAGGCCATCACAGAATCATCATTTATTATTATTATTATTATTATTATCTTTCATAGAAAGGATGTACAAAAATCATGATTTTTCATCAACAAACTTGAAAGTTTCATTTACCAGGTACAATTTATCAAGAAAAGCATTTCTTAAACTCACAAATTTAGCATTCGTACACTTCATCGTAAATGAAATTCATCTCCAATATGTTGTAAATCGCAGACATTACACAACCGATTATTGTATGGGATTTTACTATAGCGGCCAAGCTCCACCGGGGGTCTATGTGCTGATATACGCAGACGGGTCACAGTGATTCATATTGGAAATGGAGATTAGATATTTTTCTAAAGAGGGGAAAGGCTTAACTGAACAGTAAGTCCTCAACTTGCCCTGACTTTCAGGTGTAACATCAAATACTTTCGTTTTCCAGTGGCAAGACCTAATCTCCGTAAACTTTTTCTTAATATTTCTGATGAAGGTTTCCAAATTTTTAAGGGGCACTGTCATCTCAATAACCTTTTTTCCGTACTCAAAGAAGCAGCTTTAAAGACTAACGAATTATTATAGGCCGGATCTCTCAATCGCAACCAGTATTTTAGCGTCAACGAAGCCACCAGGAAAATAAGGGGAAGTCTGTTTAATTCCCCATAAACAGCTAAATTGCAAGCCCTGGAATGAAGCCCCAAAACACGCTTACAAAATATCAGATGTAGCCTTTCCATCGATGACACCAATGAAAAAAACTTACTCTTAAAAGTGTCAAAATCCTTCAATTTTCCTAGGGCATATCCTCCCAAAACTTAATGTACACGAATGTAGGGGTAATATCCTCTATGTATTTTGCCGTGAGATTATTTCATTTTGCCGTGAAGACATTGTGTTTTGCCGTGAGATTATTGTGTTTTGACGTGAAGATATTGTATTTTGCTGTTAGGATATTGTATTTTGCCGTGAGATTATTGTATTTTACCGTGAAAATATTGTATTTTTGCCGTGAGATTATTGTATTTTGCCTTGAAAATATTGTATTGCCATTTTGCTGTGGACTCTTTGTTTTGCCGTGACAGTTGTGGGCCACCGTACTTTACAGCTAAAATCGATGCATCGCGACCCGCGTTTTTGTTTTGGGCTATTGTGTTCCACCAATAAAATATTTTGAGCCAATCAGATTCTTACCCTGCTTCGCCCGGTGCAGTCGCCTGGCTTTCCGCCGCGACGTTGTCTGGTTTTAGTTTAGAATGAAGCCAGTTGACTTCAACAGGCGAAACAGGGCAAGAGTTTCATTGGCTCAGATAGTTTGATTGGCGGAACAGCAAAGTCAAAAATAAAAACATAATTTGAAGCTTTTGAAAACGGGGGTCGCGATGCAACAGTTTTTTAACTATTCTTTAATGTGTCATTGACAATAGCTGGCAGTGTAAAGTTCTAGCCCCCAAACTGACAAACATTTGACGTCACCAAACTATAATTTGGTTGCTAGCTTCAGTGGATAATAAAGATCCGTCCGTTTTTTCCTCGTATAGTTTTCGTTTAAGGTGACTCCCACCAAACTAAACGCGTTTTTCAGACATTTTTTAACTCGCTCGCGTCGCGTCAAAAGTGGTCGGATATTTTTGAGCTCTGGATATGTTAAACCTCCACTATTGGTGCTTTTAACTATTTGTTCGAATTTATTTTAAGATCCGCATTTGCTTATGCAAGCCGATATTCTAACAGTGGTATTTTTACAAAAGTCCTTCTTGTGCGAAACATTTTCGCGCGTTTTTTCTGAAACTTTGGATTTGGGATCATTCGACCTTCGTTTTTTTGTCATTCAAGTTTAAAGAAAGTTTACAAGCGAAAATTGCAGTACAAGGTAGAGCCAAAGAAATGACCATGAAAGTGAAGTAATATTAATGTGCTCTTATTAGACTGCCAATATAAATCCGATTTATGCGATTTACGAACTCAGCAATCCACTATTCCTCCAGTGTTTCAGTTCGTGGCCGTAGCTTTACAGATAGATTCACGATTATTTATTCAGGAGCAGCTAGAAAGTTAAAAAGCTAGAAAAATAAAAACACAACAAATTTCTTCATTTCTTGGAGTTGCGCGCAAAAAAATTAAACGCAATTGTTTGTAGTATATTTAGTTTGTCTTCAACGGCTCTTGTTTTGAGATGAGAGGACAAAAATTAGAACGCTCTCCGTAGTTTGCTCAAATCTACACTGTAATGAGCTCTATCGGATTTTGCTCGGTGGCCTTTTGTTTAGGAATCGTTTTTTTGCACGTGAAAATCGTACTGAGCCCATTGAAAACTTTGCTTTAATGGTATGTAAATTACTTCATATTCACTCGTGTGGAAAAACGACAGGAACCCGAGAGAAATCCGGCAGAACTCATTATTGCGATTCTTTTTTAGCAAGTTGATCACCGCTTCTGGAATCTGGTCTCTCATTTGAAAACTAGGGCCGATCGAGATAAACTAGATAGCCTACCTTATCAAGAATGGGCTAAACTAAATGGAGCAAGCACTTGTGTTTTATATTTCGCGTGTACATTCAAGAAATAAAGCAATTTGTTTTGTTTTTAATTTTGTAACTTTTCGACCGTTTATCTGCTCCCGAATAAATAGTAATCGCGAAACTGTCTTTAAAGCTACGACTATGAAATTTTAAACTTTAAATCCAGAAGGAATTAAGTGGATTGCTGAGCTCGTAAATCGTATAAAATCGGATTTATATTGGCAGTCTAATAAGAGCACATTGATATTACTTCACTTTCATGGTCATTTTTTGGCTCTACCTTGTACTGCAATTTTCGCTCGTACAATTTTCTTCTAACTTGAATGACAAAAAAAAACGAAGGTCGAATGACCCCAAATCCGAAACTTCAGAAAAAACGCCTGAAGATTTTTCGCACAGGAGGGACTTTTGTAAAAGTACCACTGTTAGAATATCGGCTCGCATAAGCAAATGCGGCTCTTAAAAATAAATTCAAACAAATAGTTAAAAGCACCAATAGTCGAGGTTTAACATATCCAGAGCTCAAAAATATCCGACCATTTTTGAGGCGACGCGAGCGAGTTAAATAATGTCTGAAATACGCGTTTCATTTTGTTGGAGTCACCTTAAAACAGTGACTTTATAAGATTTAAAAGCGAAACATTCATGAGCGTAAATTACATTTAAAAACCTGTAGCTTTCTCGAGCTGTTTTCGTATAGGAATGAGTAGAACGAAGCAATATACTTCCTGGTAGTATAAAAATAATAATAAAACAAACAGTGGTATGCGCATTCCATGTGAGATTAAAACTCATACTACTTTTAAGACTTTTAAGATTTTCTTATCTTGAACGAATAATAATCGTGAATGTTCCTCTGTCATAATTATTGCTATATTGCCCAAAATATCAATTTCATGTTTAGATTTTTCAGAATCGTTAACTGAATATGATCGGAAGTCAATGATGGAAACGTGACAAACAAAAAACTACGCAGTTGTACGACAGCGGTCTACAATCTTGGACAAAATGTGTTGACAAAATTTGGCACACGGTTTACAATAAAGAGCTTAAGCTAGCAAACGCAAATCCGATCGATTTTCTCGGCCGATTTTCAACGGTTTACACCTGAATGTTCTTAAAAACATGATCATCTATGAGTAATTTTGCACCCATGACAACCAATTTTGAACCTCTCATATAAAAACAGGTTGATTTCTATCGCGCAGCCAATATAACATACCTACTACCCATAGACTGAAATACATGTCAGTACAAAATTTGGGGAGATCGGAGTTAGTATCACGTGACAATCAGGCCACGCCTAATTTTACTCTCACCCCAGTTTCAGGCTGTACCGATATTTTTTCAATAAATGCTCGAGATTGAATGATTGCCTCCGTGTAACCGAAGTTTGACTAAATTCTACAAGCCCGATTTGAAGATATTTCAGGATTTCTAAATATGGCTATAATTTATGTAAAATTCAGTGTAGTGAATTAACATGGCAGAGTTTGGTACTTCTTGGTTATAAATTGAAGGTTTTTATAGCTCATTCTATTTGTATATGTTCAAGGAAGGTCATGCTTTTTATAAGAATTACATATTTCTTTGCGATTTCGAAAAGGACACAAATGTAGGTATCAACATAATTGCCCCACTCATCAGCTCGCCGCGAAATTTGGGCCTACTTTCAACAAATTTGGTCTGATTTAAAAAAATCGTAGTTTTTTTCGCATCAAATGTTTGGACGACACCAATGCATCAATGTAAAGTTTGTCTCCTTGCTTCTCCTTGCTTGGCTACTCTCCGACATATTATAATTTTCTTAGGCTTTCCGGTCATTTGTTATGCATTTAATTACCATATGTCGGGGACGATTCGTTGAGCAGTCAGGCGCGAATATCTACGTGTGCCGCACTGGAATTCGATTTTATGCCAAACGAAGAACAATAGCTTGTCCCAGAGCAGAAACTGCATAAATCCATCCAATATTTATCGACCTTTGCGTTTACATTTGATAACCATAGAGGATTTCAATTGACATGAAACGTTGGAGACAAACTTTACATTGATCAATCGGAGTCGTCCAAAAATTTGATTTTTTATATCAGAACAAATTTTGTGAAAGTAGGCCAAAATTTCGCTGTGAGCCGATGCGCGGGGCAATTATGTTAATACTTACATTTGTATCCTTTTCGAAATCGCAAAGAAATATGTAATTCCTATAAGAAGCATGACCTTCCGTAAACATATAGAATGAGCTATAAAAACCTTCAATTTATAATCATGAAGTACCATCTCTGCCATGTTAATTCACCACACTGAATTTTACATAAACTATAGCCCTGATTTAGAAATCCTAAATATCTTCAAATCGGGATTGTAGAATTTAGTCAAACTTCGGTTACACGGAGGCAATCACTCAATCTCGAGGTACATTAGAGCATTTATTGAAAAAAATGTCGGTACCGCCTGAAACTGGGGTGGTGAGAGTAAAAATAGGCGTGGCATGATTGTCACGTGATTCTAACTCCGATCTCCCAAACTTTTGTACTGCCATGTATTTCAGTCTATGGGTAGTAGGTTTTTATATGAGAGGTTCAAAATTGGTTGGCATGGGTGCAAAATTACTGGGTTGATCCACCTTAAAACAACGTCAAAACCACCGTAAACCGTTGCGAAATCGAGGAAAAGCAAAACCAGACCATTTTTTCACGGCAAGTACTTTCCTACAGTGCATCTAAGGTCAACTAGATAGATAAACACAACACAACTATCTTTACACGATCATAGAATGCCAAAAACATAGACGGTTTACGCCACGGTTTACACCGGAAGTGAACAGACGTTATGCGGACCGGAAATCCAAATTTCTGCTGTGCTTTATTTCAAGATCAAAATTCCAAAAAAGCCACAATTTACATCATGAAACTAATTCGATAAGTTCTCTCTCCTCTAAAAATTTAACAACGATGCGACCTATATTTTTTCGCGCAATACCACGTAACGTGCTCAGACAATCTTGGACAAAATGTGTTGACAAAATTTAGCACCTACAGGACCACAGCCAAGAAAACAACATTGAAGAAGGGGGAGGGGGGGGGGATACATTTTAGACGATAGAATCAGTCCATAGGTGTTTGCGACAAAAAATGCTACTTTTTGCCAACAATTTTGTCCAAGCTTGTCAAGCATGGATAGTATGAGTTCTGGCCAACTGAAAACCATTCAGTAGTCAAGATTCTGGTAAAAATATACCATCGATCTAAACAGGGTTGTGTTTGAGTTGCAATGCGTCAAGCGTTTTCAAACGAAAACGGATACGTTTTGCTCCGGATACGGCTATCGTCCACACTACAACGTCGAAAACGATCACCGAAAACGAATCAATCCGAAAACGCTCTCCAGAGTGGAGCGATTTGAAAACGGAGCTGTTTGAAAACGCTGTTTTCTAGTGTAGACGGGTGAAAACGATGCTATGTGAAAACGATGACGTCACCACAGCAAACCCGACCAATTTGGCGGGCCAACAGATCGAAATGCGCATGCGTTGAGCTTGTTTTTGAGCATGCGCTCTGAATGCATAAGAGCGTTTTCGTACGGATTCGTGTTGTAGTGTGGACGGGCGAAAACGATACGAAACGATGGTGTGGACGCAAATCTTTTTCAAATCGGAGCAAAAAGTATCCGTTTTCGTTTGAAAACGGTGTAGTGTGGCATGGTCTAAGACCCCGTCCAACGCATGCGCATTTCGATCTGTTGGCCCGCGAAATTGGTCGGGTTTGCTGTGGTGACGTCATCGTTTTCACATAGCATCGTTTTCACCCGTCCACACTAGAAAACGGAAATCACTATATCCCAATGGTTGAAACCAGAAATCTATATAAATCTATATAAATCTTTTATCATACTTCGTTTTATTCAAGAAATGAAGAGAAAACTGTCAAAACAGTAATTTGTTAGGGATTAGAGTAAGGATGGGGTTTTGGTTTGTTTAGATATGATATTTACTGTATATTCCTCGTTCTATATATGATAAATTACATAAAATGCCATAAAATTAGTGACCTGACCAGCAAACTCTCTCGTAGTCTAGTGGTTAGAGTCTCGGGTTTATAATGATGTTGGTCCAGGATCAAATCAGCAGTAATTTTTATAAGCTTTTTTTCTTTGAAGTTTTCTGAAAAAATCTAAGTATTTGGGTCTGTTCTGGTTTCAAGCATTGGGATATAGTGACTTCCCTAGAAAACAGCGTTTTCAAACAGCTCCGTTTTCAAATCGCTCCACTCTGGAGAGCGTAGTTCGGATTGATCCGTTTTCGGTGATCGTTTTCGGCGTTGTAGTGTGGACGATAGCCGTATCCGGAGCAAAAAGTAGCCGTTTTCGTTTGAAACCGGTGTAGTGTGGACGGGGGTCTAAAACGCGTAGCCGGCGTTTTCAAATTGATCCACTTTTGGCAGAGTTTTCAGCGTTCCATTTTGGGAAATAATCAGCATTTTTACGATTTAGCCGGCGTAGTGTGGACGGTGCCTAAGGCGACGCCAAAACTGAATAATAAGGCTTGCTAAATTTATTTGAACACAAAGAGAACAAAAAAAACAATCTTGTAATATCGAAAATAAATTTATTTAGTTTTGTGCAATTGTACACTGTACTCGGGGAGCAGAGGAAAAATTCCCTGGGTCTCCGAGAATGCACTGTACTTACCAGTGGTATGAAAGTTATGATGCTGTATTTCTGATTTCTGATTACATTGGCAGGAAAATGCTGCATTGCAGACTGAAAACAACAGCAAAAAGGTATTAATAAGGGCGATATATTTACGGAGCCTGAAGCGACTAATTGTTTTAGTATAATTACTCAAATTACTTTTGAGATTTTCGACAAAAAAAAAAATCGCGTTTTTTTAGTTTCTCGTAAAAAGTGAGCGCGCGATTCCCAATGCTTTCAATGTTATAGGTGATATAGCAAAATATGATGAACGTCTCGACCAATCAGCGAGCAGAATCGCTTAAGTAATTATACTAAAGTCAGCTATTCTATATACATGTAGTATACATGCAAAACATTATGAGTGGTCAAACTACAAAGTCTACTTTTGATGTAACAACAGTGCAGCAATCTATAAAGCGTAGAAAGTTGCTGCAAAGCACCATTCATGTTCAAACCATAGTCAACCAGCAACGTTTGCGCTTTATTTTCATTGTGATTTATTGTTACTGACCGATGTGTGTTTAGCTGATCGGATTCCCAAAGGGTTTACTACTGTATTGTTCTTCGCATTTCACACATTCAAACTACAAATTTGCATCGACTTTTCATATGGAAAGTCAACCCTTACCCTGACTAGGACTGCAAAGGATGTCTGTTGACTATGGGGCTTTAAATCTATACATTAATGCTAATTTATTGCTGTCTTCTTTTCATAATGGTCTTATTAGATTGAAGCTGGTCCACTATAGCAGTTGCTGGTTACATACATACATAGACTTTCTTTAAACATTACTTTAAACACTTGGTAAACAAGAATAAAAGTACTGATTACAGGTTTGCCGTGTGTGAGTCCAATACACTCTTAAATTTCGAAAGTGATGAGGCAGTTTGTGCCTCTTTCAGCAGGCTGTTCCATAGCGACACACCGCCGAAGCTGAAAGAGCGCTTTAGAGAGTTTGTTTGCAGATTTGGAAAGGCCAGTTTTTTTCATTGTCCCGGCAGTTGTATGGCTGGTCACGGTATGTAAATATACATCAGTGTTATCCCAAAACGTTTTTGCTATAATTTCCCTCTACCCAGTCTTTAAAGCTGAGGCAAATGTCCCCTAAATTTTGAGACTCCCTGGATCACAAACCCACCTCTCGTCCTAAAACTACTGTCCTGGGTTTCATCTCATGCTTTCCTTGTAGCTTGTTTTTGAGATTCTCCAGACAGCTGCAAATCAAGAGGTATACATGTAGAGCAGATTTCATGTGACCGTAGTGAAACAAAGTGATTACACCAATTCTGAATAAAACCTATAGGCAGGCACTGCGGCGCCGGGGGGCTTGGTGGGGCTTAGCTTAGGATCTCATAATTTGGCCGCCATTTTGAAAATATTTGTCCAATTCATCTGGTGCTTCTCCAGAAAACTAATAATAATTTTCACACTGAATGTCATGCGTCCACTTTAATTGTTAAGATAAACGTAATAATCGTCAATAGAGCGACATCCGCCCGATCTGATGTGAAACGCATATAATCATCAATGCTTCTAGTTTATGAATATTAAAACAAATACTATATATTTATAATTAGGCAGGTGCGATGCACGTGCAAACAAAACCTCGTTTTTAAATCGTGGATACGCGTTAGCGTATTCACGAGTTATTGTGGTGGGCCAGATGTCACTCGCTCGCTCGCTCATAACTCAAGTGTTAGCTCATGACGTCATCAAAACTAAACAAATTAATATCTCGAGAACGGTATATCGCTAGGTGACCAAATTTGGACAAAGTTGTCTGAGTGACAAGGGGGTCCAGCAACAAAGTCACATGACATTACGTCATCGATAACGTCATCAAAACTAGAAAAAATAATATCCCGAGAACAAAACATCGCTAGGTGACCAAACTTGGCTAAAGTTATTTTCCGTGTCAAAGGGCGTCTAACAACAAAGTCACATGACATAACGTCATTGATGACGTCATAAAATCTACAAAATTAATATCTCGAGACGGAACTTCGATAGGTGACCAAACTTGGACAAAGTTATCTTCGTGACATGGGGGTCCAGCACCAAAGTCACATGACATGACGTCATAGATGACGTCATTAAAACTAGAAGAAATTGACATCCGAGAACGGAGCATCGCTAGGTAGCCAAACTTGGGTAAAGTTATCTTCGAGCATGGGAGGTGCAACACCAAGGTTACGTGGTATAGCGTCATTCATGACGTCATCACCACCATCTCCAGACGACCAAACGTGGATAAACGGTATCCACGACTTCACCGAGGCACTCGGTGCCTTTGATTGGGTTTTCGGTACAATTTCTAAAATACTAAAGTTGCAAACCACTGCATTTTGCGTGTATGTGGTCATTGTTAATTGAACTTTTATCTGACAAACGTATTGCCGAATTGAGACCTTGCATCTATTGGAAAAATCAAGGGACAATATAACCAAGAAAGGTATCCGGTAACTTCGCCACCTTTCGACTTCGCCACAACCAATTTCGCCATCACATCTGATGAGATCGCCACCGGTGGCTAAGTCAACATCCACTGGTGGCGAAGTCTACCTTCCCTTATTGAATCTGAATGTACTGTATTTCTAAAATGCCAAGTCAAGTTTATTTACCATTACATTGTTTACAGGAAATGAGTACATTTGATAAGATATCAGTCTTCTAAGGCTTCGTAGTTGTTATGATGCGATCTTAAAGTGCTACTAATGCTTTTCGAGAGACTTTTTGAGCAAAATCCTCTAATCAAGTAATGAGCTTCTATGAAAAAATTTTTCGATTCGGTTAAATCCTGATTTTTTAGGAATCATTTCATGTTGCAAATTTCCCGCCATCTTTGAAACACTTAACTCCGCTGACTGCATTTGTTTCTTTGAGATCGCAGGCTCATTACAAGATAACCGGTGCGCGTGAGTGCGCGCGCTATCTGTCACAACAAGCGGAGGAATCTTTTATTCTTTTTAATGAGTTTTTAAAGCGAGAACAGTTTATTGTGAGTACAACCTCGGGTTTGCACAAAATTTCTTCGCAGTAGTCGCTAAAATACCCGACATTTCTGTGTTTCTTTCCGGTAGCACCGCTCAAGAAGACCATTTTCAAAATGGCTTTGCTGTTCTAGACGTGGGTCCTTTATCATCCCACTATTATAAATAACGGGGTATGACATTGAAATTTAATATTAGCTATTTCACACCATAAAGGACCCTCATAGAGGACAGATAGAGGCTATTTTATTCGACGGAAATAATACGTGACAAACGGTAATGGCGGCAACCGTTGTCACTGAAATCTAAAATCTCCACTCGCATTCAATGTTCTGACGTTAAAAACTTTAAAGATCAATAATTTAAGCAACAAAAAAATACATATCAATAAATGGCCTACATTCCACTAATACCAACATCGCAAAAGAACGATAAAACTAGGGAATTCTTGCCAAGAATATGCTGTTAACTGAGAAGACGACTTGAACCTTGAACGTCCTTATTTGGGCATTGCTTTGATCTTGGCCGCGCGAAGACGGTCCGTGAGGGAGACTGGTAAGTGTTTCAAAGATGGCGGGAAAATTCCAATATGAAATGATTCGTAAAAAATTCAGGATTTAACCGAATCGAAATTTTTTTTTCACAGAAGTTCACTACTTGATTAGAGGATTTTGCTCAAAAAGTCTCTCAAAAAGCATTAGTAGCACTTTAACTGTACGTAAGAATACAGTTTCCGGAGTTGATCTAACTTGGTGGTTGTTTGTAGATGAGGCAAGCCTGTGGCCGCGTAGCACTAAGTTCAACAGAGTGGAGATAAGGAATTAACCTTGTGTGAAAGCTAACATGCTAATGAAATGGTCCCATGTGTGCTTATGAGCGTTAGCCCTAGTAAGCGGAGGAAGAGAAAAATCTCTGACCCCGAGAGGGATTCGAACCCACGACCTTCAGAATTGTACATCCGATGCTCTACCAGCTGAGCTATCCAGGTCAGACTGGGAGCAGGTCGGGGTAAATTAGATGTTATGTTCGCGGTAATGAAGTGAATATATGAAGATGTTCAGGCGAGCCTGTGGCCGCGTAGCACTAAGTTCTGAGCTTATGAATAATATGTTGAAAGAGTAGGTCAAATTACAAATTATTGATGTCAAAATCAATACTCACCATACAATAGTCCAATTCTTCCCAATTCATCCTGGACATGTTCAAATGGATAAGGCGAATGCGATGCGACAGGAACATGCTTTGTAGAGATACAAATTTATCGCCAAAGTTGGCTGAGTTTCCACTATCAATAACAGTCCAGTTGCCTATATTTCACAGTCGTGGAATGGCAAACTTTAGCTTCCTTATTCTTCAAACCGTATGGACGAAACACGCTCAAACTTACTCAGGTAGTTTACTAACTGTTATTTTCCGTTGCAATAGTGAGGGTGGGTTAGAATGACATATTTGGCTCGCATGAGTAAAATGTTAATTGACCTTAGGAAATTGAATAATTTGGTGAGAAATTTGTATCTCTACAAAGCATGTTCCTGTCGCATCGCGTTCGCCTTATCCTTTTGAACACTTCCAGGATGAATTGGGAAGGATTGGACTATTGTATGGTGAGTATTGATTTTGACCTCAATAATTTGTAATTTGACCTAGTACTCTAACATATTCATAAGCTCAAAATTTCTGGGTTATAAATTGTCCCTTGATTTTTCCAATAGATGCAAGGTCCCAATTCCGCAATACGTTTGTCAGATGTTCAATTAACAATGACCACATACATGCAAAATGCAGTGGTTTGCAACTTTAGTATTTTAGAAATTGTACCGAAAACCAAAACGAGGTTTTGTTTGCACGTGCATCGCACCTGCCTAATTATAAATATCTAATATTAACTGTTTCAATATTTATAAACTAGAAGCATTGATGATTATCTGCGTTTCACATCAGATCGGTCGGATGTTTGCAAGGGGCTTAAAATATGATTTCAAAATGAATGCATTTTTTTTGAAATAATTACCCATGGGCCACCTTAAGTATAAACTTAATGAGTTGCCCGCCAGCTTCTTCGATTTTCTTAATTTAGTTTTATACTTGTATAAAACTAAATTAAGAAGAATTTTTAATTTGGACTTTTTATTTAAAACAGTTATACTTTTATAGATGATACATTATCTCTTTTTCACAGCTTTTTGTAAAACAGTGCAAGCTGAAAAAAAAAACGTGTTGAAATAAAATCATCTCTCTCTCTCTCTCAAACTTTAGAGCCTTTCCTGCAGAAGTGTAAAATCACTGACCAGCAGTAAGGTATTATTTTCAGAATTTGCAATTGCGGCATGATCATTCTCAGCAAGTGCAAAAAAGTTATCAATTTCAAACCCTCCCCCCCAAGTTGTCTCATCCCGATTTAACCCCCCCAATCAAAATTATGCTCTGTGGTACCTGATAGGAGTGATTTCAAAGTGAATACAATTACTCTATAGTCATACAAAAATCACATGTGTATTAAGTACATACAATAGACTGCATGCAGCTGTCCGCCTACTAAAATTATTACTGTTTATACCCTCTGTGATTAAAAGGTGACTCATTCGAAATTCAAATTGCACCTAACTGTGTCTTTAGCGCAAAGTTGCAATGGCAAACTCAAGGCCATAACGTTTGTGTTTTCTCCTCAAAATTTTTTTATTATTCTTTTTTCAAATCCTACTTTAATGATGTATACAGTAAGTTATTGAGAACTGATCTTCTTGAAAACATTTTTAGAAGTCACAATAATATCTAAATTTTTGTAAGGCCCTAATTTCATATTCAGGTCATACAAGAAAAAAAAATGGCTCAAATTCCGGGAATCAATTCCAGTTGAAGTAATCTCAAATCAAGCTAAGTTGCAGACAATTTGTCGGAACAGAAATGCAGTAATAAAATGCTGTCAACTATGGCCAAATTAGACGGCTGATTCTGCTTGGCTTGAATTGAATTTTAATAGTACTCTGAAAACTCATTATTTTGGGTTCTTCCGCCAGCACTATGTTGTATAGTAATGCATTAAACTTTACCAAAGGTCCGATTGCAAATACCACGAACTACTAAAATGTTCAAACATTATCTAAGAAAATTGTGAAAGCGCAATGAATTTTATTGCAAGAATGTTGCATTAAAGTGCCACTCAAGGCTGAAATTTTAATGGCTTATTTGATTGCACATTCAAAATAAGGAAGAATGTCGGGGTTTTTTTACCTTCATAGCTCTTTCGAGCGTGAATTTGAGCCAAAAAAACTGCCAATTTATTTTTCTAGTACGACCTGAATATGAAATTATTAGGGGGCCTCACAAAAATTTAGATTGCGACTTCTAAAATGTTTTCAAGAAGATTGGTTCTTAATAACTTATTTATACATCATTAAAGTAGGATTTGAAAAAAGAATGATAAAATAGAGGAGAAAACACAAAAGTTATGGCCTTGAGTTTGCTGCCACAACTTTGTGCTCTAGACAAAGTTGGATGCATTTTGAATTTCGAATGAGTCACCTTTATGGCAGACTGCCAGTCGAAGCGCCCCACTGCTAGTTGAAGTTGAAGTTGCCCTGATGAAGGCTTTTAATAAGCAAAGCCAAAATTTAGCAAAACATTTGTTGTTATACATACTCAGTTATTCTGAATCGCTTAAATTTTATTCTGAGTCTGAAAAACACAAAATAAACTAGCGGTTTCAATTGAAAGTAAAATGCTGCGAGCGCGATTTTACAATCTACATGCCTTGGTATACACTTATTCATGACTGTAAGCGGCTGCTTCTTGTTGGGATAGAGATGCTATATTCTCGTTGATTGACTGTTGCCTATAGTTGCCGTGTTTTACTGCATTTTGGGCCTTTCAAGTAGAAGAAACCATTGCCACAAAGGTGAGACACTTTTGCTTTGGCAAACATCTTAACCGAGGAATTTGGGAATTACAATAAACATTTGTATACCGACTGTAGAGCTGTTAGCAAAAATTGCATTTCACTGCAGGTCTTCAGCTCACCAGACAATCGGATAATCTGATGCACTTTGGCACGCGACTGCAACTGCATATAAACAAACACTGAATAAAACCCAACTTAATCGTGAAAATAGCGCGTCTCTTGCAAAGCACAACACAGATAGCTAAAATAAACGTACAGCTCATCGTTGTGAGCATTTATTTGGTCTCAGACGTACCTTAAAAGGCATGAAATGCAGTAAAACCCTGCATTACAAAAGCGGAGATGTTTCGCCGGATGATATCAGAAGATCTCATGGGTGAGTGCTATTTCCTGTCTACATCCCCCATCGCAAAATGTGTCGTCGTGATTGTGAGGCTCAACAGCCGTCCAGCCGGCCCGTTGAAGCAACCTCTAATAAAATCGTGTTATGCAAATCGCGCCCGGCTGCAAATCTCGTCCTTTCATAGCGAATCATTCTTCGTAGCGAATATGTTGCTGCTCCTAACGTCGCAGCAATTATAGAAGGTTTATGAGTACAAGGACGTTAAACCATAGGTCCCGTCTCTCACATACACTACAATAACTGGAACCAGAGGGACGTTAAAGAACCAAGAGGACCGTCGGAAGTTGCCCAACCTCTGTGTCACAGAACTCACAATGCTAACACACACTCATGTTTATAAAGCTGGTTTCTATAGGATGAGTTATCCGTTAATGTAAAGCGCTTTGAGCCGCGAGGATAGGCGCTATATAAGCACGGTTACTTTACTTTTACTTTACTTTTTACAACCACTGCTAGCAGGGATATGGTAAGTGATTTGTGATTGGCTACTAATTTGAGGTTGTTTGCTCTGTTTCTAACATGATCTCTGATTAGCTCACAGACTGTCAAATTTGAACAACAATTATATTTTAAAATTAATAAAAATAATAATAATAGTAATTAATAATTAGTCACCTCAGACTCCGTAAATATCGGCGAATAGTCACTGAGATGAAGATGGATATTCACTGATATATGTACGGAGCCTAGGTGACTAATTGTTTTAGTATAATTCAGTGTATATACTGCAATTAATGGATATTATTATAATTACTCAAGTGAGTTTTAAGATTTCCAAAACAATTGCTTTTAGGGGTATTTTATTAGTTTCTCGTAATCATACTAATAATATTAATGACTTATATTGCATATAAAATGTTAAAAAAAGTGAAAAACTTGGCAGTGTTTTCATAAAAAAAGGATCAATGTAAGTCAAAGATTTGCTTCCTTTCCTAAAAGGCTTGAAATACAGTCATACTGCATCTGATAAGATTGGAATTTTTTGTCAGAGCTTGCCTCTCTATGTACATTTTCCACGTAAGATGCCTAAATAATGTAAAAGTGAAAGTCCTCCAAACAGATCACTGGAAAAAACAAGCACCTACACCAGAAACCTGATCTACAAAGACATTTTCTTGCGCTGACAATTCACATAATTATAGTCCCCTCGAACACCCTTCAAAGACAGTATGAGTGAATTTATTCACAGGTAACCAACTAGTAGATATTGAGATGATAGCAATAGTATTATTATTAAATAAGACTGATTTATCACGGTTTGTATCTAGGCATGGCAGTTTTGAAAACCAACTCTTTACCATTGATAAATAAAGTTTATTATTATTATAATTGTCTTGCATAGATAAAGTTAAATCGAAGATGACTGACTCCCATAATTGAAAGTGAAATGTTAACTTCTTGAATGGAATAAACGATTGAAATCAAGAACAGATAACTTACTGTCTTGCTATCTCTTATCGGTCCCCTTCTCGTGCCGAATGTCTGTATTTGCATTATTGATCATTACCATAATTCAATGCAGAAAAAGCTTGCTGTACTTTCTCTCTAGATTATCACAAGCCACGTTTCAGTTTATTAGAACGTTTAATTAAGGTTATAAATAAAAGTTGAACATACCCTACAAAAACTCATATACAGATTAAGTGAAGTAAAAAAATTAAACATATAATTACTTGATATACAAAAAGTACATAATTTTGAATCATTTACTTGTTGCTTTTCTTGTTTAATCCTTCAGAAGACATCATCAGACACAGCTTGTATAAGAAATGAACAACACTCACCTTGCACAAGACGATTTCCATCCCCCACAGCAACAAAACATCCAAAACCTAGAACAACAACCTTTCTTTTGCTTTCGCTTTCTCCATTTCCCTGTGCTGCCTTCCTCTGTGGATCCATACCCTTCGGAGAGATAGTCTTCCTCGTCGTGATCAAAATCCCCATCCTCCATCATCAGTGGAGAGTCACTAGCTCCATCTTCCGAACTCGCAACTCCTCGAGACCTCGCATTTGAGCGAAGTTTGTTATTCGCTCGCTCATTATTTCCAACTCCTAGGGGTATTTCTTCGTATGGCATTTTAACTTGATAAACATTGGACCATTTTCGACAACAACAGGGTGTAGACTTGGCGGGAACTTGGGTGGAACGAAGTTATAAGTACGTCTCACAGAACCGCCATGTTGATTTTTAAAATGGTAACCGCTGGACCGAGAACCTGCCCTTGAGAGAGACAGGGATACCGCGTGTCAAAAAATGTGTTTCTTAAAGCAGAAATCCCGGGGGGGGGGGGGGGGGGGGGTTCTTCGCATGTCGACCTGATAGGGGTTCTCGTCGTATGTTTTGGGGTCAAAATCGACTCAGTCATTTTTAGGGGGTATTGGAGAAATGTTGTGGCTTTCCTAATAAATAAATGAATAAATAAATGAGTTTTCTGGCTTTTATTCATTTATAGCTCTAGCGGATATGATAGAAGAGAAACAATAAACACTAACAAATAAGGTTTATTGTTGGTGGGTCATTTTTATAGCGGGGTCCGTGGATTACTTTTTTTTCCTGGTATTTTTTAGGTAGTATTTTCCGATGTCCCGACAAGCACCCCCACCCCCCCCCCCCCCCCCCCCCCCCCCCCCAAACATTAAAATGGTGCCAGATCAACTTCTGATCCTTACGATGGACGAGAAGGGCCTCTTCCGACTTCCGACTTCTGACTTCCAACTCGCCATCTTGGAAATAACCCAATTCGATCAACTGTGCTGGATTCTTGCTTCATTTGAGCTAGTAGATAGAGAAATATTATTATGGTGTAAACATTAAAGAAATGTGCGGCCAAGTGTTTGAGTTTGGGTCACAGATGAACGCACATGCAAACCGCAAATATGACCATATTTCTGACACACTATCACTAAAGGAACTGCTACCCATAGAACAACGAATAGCTTTTAAAATAGATCTGATAACATACAAGGCCCTAAATGACTCAGCACCATCATACATTAAAGATTTACTAGAATTTTACCGACCTGGACGTGCCTTGCGGTCATCGAGCGATCTTAAAGAACCTTTATATAATTTGAAAACCTACGGATCGGACGGCGGGCTTTCTCGGTAGCTGCGCCAAGACTTTGGAACAAGCTCCCATTTGATATCAGGGCTAGTCCCAATGTAAATCAGGGGCGTAGCCAGGGGGGTCCAGGGGGGGGGGGGCATTCTTGGAAATTTTCCCATACATTTACTGTATTTGCAGGAGAAAATTTGAGCATTTTCGTCCCATGTTTTCACTATCCGGCCCCTCACTTCAGAAATTCTTGGCTACGCCGCTGTAAATGCCTTTAAAAACTACTAAAGACTCACCTTTTTAAGATCGCATATGACGTTTAATGTATCAGTCAATTCCAGCGGTGACCATTCCCCCCCCCCCCCCCCCCGGGCATTTGGTCATTTCTAAAAATAAAACTGAAAATTCCCCGCCCCCGGGCTAGCAAAAATGCAGAATACCCCACGGCGGGGAACACAAAAAGCGGAAAAATGCCCCACCCCCGGACGAGAAAAAGACGGTAACTCTGCGTGACAAAGCTTCACAACAAAAACTTCAACTCCATTTATACTGTCCGAACATTTGCAATTCGTGTTTTTTTTTAATGTACTTTAGTTTTCTCGTCTTTGAACGAGTTCTCATTTCACTGAAAGTGAGACAAAATATAAATAAAGAAGTGACATTCCTAGGCCATTCGCGGTTGTAGCCATTTAGCTGCATCTCTCAATGCGAAATTACCTTTATTCTATTTGCAGAGCAACTATTTCGCAGTTATGTTAATTGACTTTTTGCGGAATTGGAACTCTGTTTATAGTGTCAATTCATTTTTATGTTTTTCCACTGAGACGAAATTGCGAAATCTGTTTCTTCTCTATAGAAGACGGCGTTAACTGTGAAATGTGCAAATGTGTCAGTCTCCAAACGTGGTGTATACGGGCCATGCTCTGCATTATATTTTATGTGGCGTTATTTTCTGTAACTGGGTTGTAGTTCGCAAAACCCGACGCGCTTGAGATGAGAAAACCAAAATTCCCCACCCCCCTCCCCCGGGGAAAAACAATTCCCGACCCCGGGGCCAGCAAAATTTTCAAAATTCCCCACCCCAGGGAAGGCACTGGTGTGCAAATGCCCCACGGTGTCCGGGGGGGGGGGGGGGGGGATGGTCACCGCTGGAATTGACTGATACATAACCATATAGTTTATTGTCATATGTATAGTTTTTTTTATCATTTTTACTTTTTGAAGCTATTTGCTGTATGCAAATCGCTTCTAAGTCGTCACCCTCGGACTATGTATGTATCCATTTCCGGTTCAATAGATGGTTCTCCATGAAGTTCACCGTTAATGTAACTAACATCCCTCCCCTCCCTGCTTATTAGTGCTCACCCACTTATTTCATGTGCGTGCTGCAGTGTATTTGAAATGGACCCTTTCCAGTTGACTTTTATGACTTTGCTACTGAAAGGGGGGATGCCCAAACCATTGTTTTCGGTCCATCCAACGACCTTTGAACCCTAAACCATCCTCCCCCTGGCTACGGGCATGACTTACCCTCCCCTCTCGGTATATCTCCCCACCATCCCCTCATGGTTGGTCACTGGTTATCCAACTACTAACCTTTTTTTTTTCTTTTTTGAAGCTATTTGCAGTATGCAAATTGCTTCTTAGTCGTCATCCTCGGACTATGTATGTATCCATTTCCGGTTCAATAGATGGTTCTCCATGAAGTTCACCGTTAGTATAACTAACAACCCTCCCCTCCCTGCTTATTAGTTATTAGTGCTTGTTTCATGTGCGTGCTGCAGTGTGTTTGGAATAGGACCCTTTCCAGTTGACTTTTATGACTTTGCAACAGACAGGGGGGAGTGGCGGTTGCGTGGCGGTTGCCACTGATTTTACTGCTTTTCAAGTCCAGGCAACGACCTTTGAACCCTTGATCATACGCCCCCCTGGCTACTTTTGACATCAACCCTCCCCTCCTCGGTATATCTCCCCACCCCTCATGGTTGATTACTAAGGCTGCATTCATTATGTATACTACAGGGGGGGGGCAGAGGATTTTTGGGGGGATCTCAAAATTTAGGAACTGGAAAAGGGGGGATGTCAAGTTTTTTTCATAACATGAAGGGGGGATGCATATTTTTGTTAGGTATTATATATATTTAAGACAAGGTTGTGCAGTTTGATAGTAAATGAAGGAAGGCTCAATTGTTGAACACCGAGTTTGAACCTCCTTCCTGAAGAAATATCACTTGCACTACTATTCTCGTGTATTCACCCTCTTTCAACTGATATGTTGAAAAAAAAACTGCGCGCTTCGCGCGCATAAAGAATTATATTAAACTTAAAAGATCGTAAAAGGCCTTCTTGTTTTACTACAATTCCTCGAGGTCCTCTTCGGTGGCTTTTGTCTGCCAGACAAAACGCCTTTGGACTTTTGATTAATAGTCTTGTAGCTTCATTGTCAAAATTGCGGCGCGTTTCGCGCGCACAACGGAAAACATACCAAACAATCAAATACAAAATAAATGATACTCAGCCTATGTGTAGTAAGGCTCCAATCGAGGAGCGCACCAGATCACTTGGTAGAAAGTCACTACCGACACAAAAAAGTAAAGCCACCTAGGATTTTTATTTGCATTTTTACGCTCTGTATTTTTTTTTTATCATTGAGCCTTGCTCTTTATTTTTTGTAAAATTGATATAAATATAAATTGAAAAAATTGTCTCCGGGGTGATGGGGGGGGGGGGGGGGCATGTTTTTTCCTTTTGACCAAGAGGGGGGATTCGTAAAAAATATGTTGTGCCTTGGGGGATCTGAAAATTTTGCATTGTCAAAAAAATTTCCTCTGCCCCCCCCTGTAGTATACATAATGAATGCAGCCTAATAGCCAACTGGCAACCCATCCTACTACTAATCCCATCCTACTACTAATCCCATCCTACTACTAATCCCATCCTACTACTAACTTCAAGAGATTCGGCGAGTCACGCGCTAACCAACTGCGCCACGGGGACTTTGATGACGTAAGCACTAGTAAAAAAGTAGATATATAGCTGTCCCAGCTCTTCGTGTCACGCAAGTTCACTGTGTTTTGAGACTCGTCTTCACTTCGAGGCTGTTATTCATCCAACATTGTTGTTTAGATGCTAATGGATTTGCCAATGAGTCGATGTATTCTCCAAACTCGAGAAAAGCTTTGAGCTTTGAGAAAAGCTTTGAGTCTCAACGATAACTGTCCTTACTGTCTCTCGCAGTAGCCAACTTCACTTTGCGGCTTCTTTACAATAATTTGAAGTTATTAAAGTTATTAAAGTTAGAATTCGCACAATATTCGACCGATTTCTTTGTGAAAAACAATACCGCACGAGAATCTTATTACTCACACAACAGTGGGATAGAAATCACCCAACTTCTGCCCTCTCAGAAACTTGCTTGGGGCTTCGTTGGCGTGATCGGACTTCGCAAGGCAATCGATCAATTCGGTCTTTGTGAATCGCAAATTTATTTATTTATTTATTTTTGCAATTGTTTTGCAGTTTTAAGTGGCTTACTTTCTTATGTTGATTCAATAATGCTAGAAAAAAAATTGAAGGGAGAAAAAGAAAAAAATAGCCGATACCGGGAGTCGAACCTCGGTCGACCCGGTTTGATTTGTTTTCCCCGGCCCTCTGCAGATTGAGCTATTCGCCACTTCTCAACGAATGGATGGCTCGGACCGAGATATAAAGGAAATTAGTATAAACCAACTAATGGTCTATTACAAATCCTGCATTCTGATTGGCTGAACTACTAATGGTCTATTAGTGATAGACCGTACCTGGCAAAACCACCACCTTTCTTTGCAAGAAAACTTGATTTTTTCAACATAAAATAATCGAATTCATTACCAAAACCGACCAACTAGTTGGTTTATACTAAAACAATTAGACCTCTCGTCCTCATGTGCTATGATATCAATAGACCATTCTGCCTTGGGCCTCATGGTCTATTCATCATAGCCTCCTCCGCAGGCGTCTCGTTGTGTTTTGAAACACCTATTTCGAGCCTTCTTCGACGCGCTTGGTCGTTCTCAGGTTCCGCTCTGCCAAAACCGCCAACGAAGCGATGCAAAACGATGCAAAGCACACGGAAATCACACGGAGATGCCTGCGGAGGAGGCTATATTCATCATAGCACATTCGGCCTCGAGGTCTAATTGCAGTGGCGTAGCCAGGAATAGTGAAAACATGGGACGATGGGCGGATAGTGAAAACATGGGACGAAAATGTTCAAATTTCCTCCAGCAAATACAGTAAATGTATGGGAAATCTCCCGAGAAAGGGGGGGGGGGGGCGGGCCCCCCCTGGCTACGCCCCTGAATTGTTAAATAGACCGAAGTACGTTATTCCAGTCCCTGAACTCTCCTTCGCGGCTCCGTTGTTTCCTGTGGTCGCCGAAAGGAGAGTCCAGAAACCTTTGGATGCGCATGCGCTAGATCTGACCAAGAACTTGGGTTTTTTCGTTAGTGCGCATGATCCAAACATCGTTGTCGGAAATTGATTGTTGGCTATATGAGTTTTGTCCATCAAGATAGGACGCCCTTGTGACCGTAACCGCTAAAATTCAACAAACAATCTTCGACAGCGGTGTTTGGATCATGCGCACTAACGAAAAAACCAAGTTCTTGGTCAGATCTAGCGCATGCGCATCCAAAGGTTTCTGGACTCT
Source organism: Scolanthus callimorphus (assembly GCA_033964015.1). Lineage (NCBI taxonomy): Eukaryota > Metazoa > Cnidaria > Anthozoa > Actiniaria > Edwardsiidae > Scolanthus > Scolanthus callimorphus. Next base: position 406,302 of record JAWWUD010000061.1, read on the forward strand.
CCTTTCGGCGACCACAGGAAACAACGGAGCCGCGAAGGAGAGTTCAGGGACTGGACTAGAAGTACTTATACAGAAGCGTAACCAGGAATTTTGGTTGGAGGGGGGAGTACAATGTCTCATGGCAATCGCAAATAGCTTCCCGTTCGCGTTAGCGGACCTATGTTTTCTACTAAGTCAAGAGATTCTCCGAGTCACGCGCTAACGAACTGCGCCACGGCGCCACTTTGATGACGTAGGCACTAGCGAAAGTACTTATATGTCTGCCTCGTCCCAGGCGTCTTGTTTCAGCTCTTCGTGTCACTGTGTTTTGAGAGACCCCGACTACTAAAGGCGAAAATCGAGGCTGTTATTCATCGAACACTGTTGTTTTGATGTTAATGGATTTACCAATGAGTCGATATATTCTCCAAACTCGGAGTCTTAACGATATAACTGTTCTTACTGTCTCTCTCGCAGTACGAGCCAACTTCACTTTGCGGCTTTCTTACAATAATTTGAAGTTATTTTAAGCTCACTGAAGTGTTGAAAATGAAGAATTCGCACAATCTTCGACCGATTTCTTTGTGAAATATACAACCGCCCGAGAATCTTCTCACACAACAGTGAGATATAAATCACTAAACTTCTGCACTCTTAATTCTTTGTGATCGCAAATTTATTTTGCAGTTGTTTTGCAGTTCTAAAGTGGCTTACCTTATGTTGATTCAATAATGCTGGAAAAAATAATTGAAGGGGGGAAAAAAAATGGCCGATACCGAGAGTCGAACCTCGGTCGACAGGGTTTGATTTCTACCCGGCGCTCTGCATATTGAGCTACACGCGATGGTAATAATAGAGCAGATTTCGTATGACTGTAAAAATAGTGCCGGGTGGCGGTACGGAACCTGGGGGTCGTTTCTCGAAATCGCCCGATATTTTCGGGCCCGATAAACTTTTCGGGTGGTTTTTCGGGCGAGATTTAGGAGTCACGAAAAGTGTTTCTCGAAACTCCCAAAACCCCCGATATCGGGAACCCAAAATCAAAATTATAATTTCCAAACTTTGCGAATACTTTGCATAAATAAACAATGAAAACATAGGAAACTTATCGATTCGTCGCCGTCAGGAGGACAAAGTGTATTGCCATGTTGGTATTTCCATCGATAAATGCCAAGAAATTAGATAAAATGTGCGCAAAAGCAAGCATTTTGCACCGAATGCTTGTAGATGCATTGGTACTTTGTTTACAACATGTCAAAAAACGTTTGACAGCCGCTCTCAAATTTGACAGGCGAGCTGTCAAGAAAGAGAATGAATTTGATTGGCCAAGAATCGAGATGCTTGCACCTGATTGATGTATTTTATCAGGATGGCGGTAAAAGCAACTCGGGAGAGTTACCGGGAAACCATTTCGCAGCAAAGAAAGAAAATTTTGGAAACAAAGCAAGACACATTCTATTCATAAATGTCTGTTTTACGAGAAGAAACATGCATTTTCGGGGAAATTCAACTTCGCTGGTACTAGAGGGATAAATAAAGTCGCAGAGGAGTGAAAAATCTTAGTTAATTTTGCTGTTTTTCTTCCCTACTCTGAAGATTTTCGGAAACCCGAAAAAGTTTAGGGGAGAAACCCTTCTCCCCTTATCAAGGGGCGAAAAATGATGCAATTTTATCGGGCGCGGAAAACTCGGGAGTTTCGAGAAACGCAAAATTCGTCATCCGCACGCTTTTCGGGTAATTTATCGTGCTCGAAAAGTTTTCGGGCGTTTCGAGAAACGACCCCCTGGCCTGCTGTAAATGGAATGAAATCGCCAATGAAACCGCGTAGTCGCGGCATGGAACAACTTTGTCACAATACTTTTCACAGTCATAAGAAATCTGCTCTAAGTTCCAGCACCCCGAGAAATAAAGGAAAATAAAGGAAAATAGGCCAACATACAGGGCGTAGCCAGGAATTTTGGAATTTTTTGGAGGGGGAGGGGGAGGGGGGGATTACAGTGTCTCATTGTAATCGCAAATAGCTTCCCGTTCGCGTTAGCGGTCCTATGTTTTATACCTGTTGCTTTTATCCCTCAATCGTTGTAAATTTTTGCCGTTTTATTTTGCTTGTTTGTCTGTTTGAACATTTTACTCTATTTTACTATTTTTACTTGTTTTTTCTCTTATTTTAAAGAAACATTGTAAAGCGCACAGAACAGCAATGTATGTGCGCTATATAAGATATTATTATTATTACTTTGCATTTCGAGTGAAAAAAGTACACATATGTTTAGTGCTACTCGAGCCTGATGCTCAGGTTATAATTTGAAGGGCCAAGCTAATGATACGTCGTTTACGATACTGTGTAAGCTTTCAACCATGTCGCTTTGTCCGCATTGCCACAGTCCGCATTGCCCTAAAGGGTATGGATTTTGGGCTCCTGAGGTATGCGCTAGGGTATCGTTTTTCGCTTAAATTAGGCTGGCTCGCAGAGCCCAGCCTCATAAAATGGGCTCGTTTCACAAGTCGTTTCCCCCAGTCTCATTTGCTTTCGCGTAAACCGACGACCGTGTGGAATCTGGTACTCGCAAGCCGAAGACAAACCGAGCGCGAACGAAAAAAAATAGCCGAAAGTTAGCGACGACTAAACGGCTTTGCAACGAGAAGCTCCGATCCTTTCCGTGTCTTGTCCGTGGTTACTCGAGTTAGCCGTCGGCTCGTTCGGGTTCTTACGTCAGAACATGTGATGAGCATGTTGTTCTGTCAGCAGGATTTCAGTTTCCCCGGGCATTCGGCGAGATGCGAGCTTTGCTCAAGAAAACTTTTCGAGCACGAAACTCCCGAGTTTTTCGCGCCCGATAAAATTGCGTCATTTTTCGCCCCTTGATAAGGAAGAAACCCTTCTCCCCTAAACTTTTTCGGGTTTCCGAAAATCCTCAGAATAGGGAAGAAAAATAACAAAATGAACTACGATTTTTCACTTCTTTGCGACTTTATGTATCCCTCTACAGCCTCTAGTACCTGCGAAGTTGAATTTCCCCGAAAGTGCATGTTTCTAAGCAATTATTGGATGAGGCTTTTGTGATGAGAGATATTTTTTATTCTGGAAATCACAAAAACCGAATTCAAGAATTGTTTTATTATACATTGATTCAGTGAAAATACTTTTTTTCTGTCAAGCAATGTCTTTTACACAAGCGCCTTGTTAAATAGGGGAAATATTCAAGGGCTGCAGTCCCATGAAACATTGCGCGCGTAGGATCAAGAATCAGCTAGCTGATTCTTCAAAAATATGCATGCTGATTCCTTGGAGACCCGACCGGTCATTATTTTTATTATACATTGTACTCACTATCTCGATTCTGATTGGCTAAAAGCGCGCGCTTTACTTTGGGAATCACGCACTTTAAGGGTCTCCAAGAATCAGCATGCTGATTCTTGAAGAATCAGCTAGCTGATTCTTGATGCTACGCGCGCAATGTTTCATGGGACTACAGCCCTTGAATGTTTCCCCTATTTAACAAGGCGCTTGTGTAAAAGAAATTGCTTGACAGAAAAAAAGTATTTTCACTGAATCAATGTATAATAAAACAATTATTGAATTCGGTTTTTGTGATTTCCAGAATAAACAATATCTCGCCAAGTGGAATCAGGCTCGGCCTTACGGCCTCGCCTGATTCCACTTGTCTCGACATTGTTTATTCTGGAAATCACAAAAACCTCATCCAATAATTGCTTAATGTCGGAGAGGGGGTGGAGGAGAAAATACCTGTGATCCGAAAAAAATTTCAAGAACCCCACCTGATAGCATTGATTGTTTTCGGGAGCACCCCTCTGATAGACTGAAACCCCCTTCCCCTCCATCCATGTCAGTCAAAATGATTCAAACAGGTCCTGAAGGGGGTCCAAATCCCATTTCTCAGTGTAAAAGTTTCGCAAGATCCCAGTCCTGAAGTTTTCCCAGTCAAAGTTTTCAAAATCCCAGCGGTTAAAAAGTGACTTTTAGACATGTGTACAGAGTGTTTGTATTGCAGTCGTAGGGCAAAATTTTAAAAGCAGTTCACAAATTTTTAAAGCCACTCTTTACAGACATTGATATTTCATTGTTGGTTCAGTTAAAAGCAAATTGACCCATTTCTAGTTCTATTGGCCAAATCCCAGTGACTCCAATCCCATTTCCAAGCCTAACATTAGGTCTCCCACAATGGCTATCATGGCAAGTCACTAAAACGTCCCCCTCTTTTCTGAAGGCAGTATCTGGGTCTCTTACAATGATCAGGAGTGTTAAGATTGAGTAGATGGCGAGCGCGTAGCGCGAGCCGAAAATTTTTTAGACTTTTTGCTGATATAGGCAAAATAATTGTTTCTCAAGACCCCCCTTAACTGCCATTTTCGCCTTTCAAGACCCCCCTTGTGTTCGCTTAAAAAATTTCAGGGCCCCCCATTTTCTCCTCCACGCCCGAAAAACCGAAAAACCACCCGAAAAGTTTATCGGGCCCGAAAATATCGGCGATTTCGAGAAACGACGCTTGGTGGTCGCTTACGAGAGCGGTCGCACAGAGAGCTTCGACTGTATTTCAAATTACCGGCCCGAAGCTCGCCAGTGGGCGACGTCACAACTGTGTTTGCACAGGGAAATGCAAACACGGCTCTCGACCAATCAGAGCGCGCGTACTATCTAAATTATTTTATAAACTTTTATATACCATGGCTGAGAGCCAATCAGAATTCGAGAAACGCGCGCGTTGTGGTATAATGACCGACACACCAAGTTTATCTAAACGGGTCCGAATGTGTCCACGAAGTCGAATTGATCACATCCGAACTTGTTCGGAGGCTTTCGGGGTCCGGCGAAAAGTTGCTTCTTTTGTCAAAGGCTGCCAAGCAACTTGTGGAAAAGCCTAGTGAACACAGAGAAAAGTGTTTGCTCTACGCGCCGTGTTTGGGTGTCGCGTTTCAGTGCACCAAATGTGTATCAGGCTTTAAGGCATTCCCTGCCCAAAACTGCAAATACATCAAGGTCTCTTGGAACGTGAGGTGCGAACGACCGCCCAGCTTTTTAAGGCTTTCTTTTAGGCGCAACAACAGCACAAAAGGATTACGAAAACACGCCACAACCAACACACACAAAAACAGACAACGCGAGCGGGCACTCAAGGACGAATATCTTTGGTGTAGACTCTATGACGCGAAAATGCATTTGATTATGGCCGTGTGTGAACATTGAACCCCTACACTCGTTTGCACCATAGTTACTACTAACTATGATTGCACTGAGAAACGTCGCCATCCAGCCCTAAAAAAGCCCTACAACCTAGTGTTTAAAAATGGTCTCTGACGTTTCCAAAAAAAACGCTTTACTTGTAAACAACACACCAGAAACTACAAAATGAGCCTGAACCTCAAACCTTATTTAGCGGGGGATATTTAACGCTTGAGCTCTACTCCTCTTCTTGCAAATATGACGAGCTCAACCTTGTTTGCCATTTTGTTTCTCGCTTCAAATTTTGCTTTCTCGTTTTCGGTATCAGAACATGAAGCATTTGCTCGAGAATTCCTGAACGTTTACAACAAAAGGGCCGAAAAGCTCGTGGAAAAGCAGTTCAAGGCATTATGGAAATACTACAAAAATATGAGCAAAGACAACGAAGACTTGGTCTCGAAAACGGAAGTTGAATCGTCGAGTTTTACTAAGAAGATGGCGAAAGCGGCAAAGTATTTCCATCTTGGTGGACTTAGTAATAGAACAAGTCGTCAACTTCTTATGATGCGCGAGGGAAACGGTTCTCCCGATTCTGCGGAAACGACCGAGGAACTAAGTCGAACTGTATCAGAGATGACAAAGGCTCTAGGATATGCCAAGGTATTGACAATTCATAATTACACAGATATCACAAGTACGTATTTGAAATACAAATTTCCTTGGTCTTTTCATCGCTTGGCTGAGCTCGCCTGCTGTGCTGGGCTGGTGGATGACAGGTAGCAAAAACAGAAAAAAATAAACACCTCTGTGCACAAATCAACGCTGCTGTTAGTTTTTTGTCTTTTGGATTCAGTTTAAGTTTCTGTTTGTCTTTTGAAAATTGGCTTTTTAAGTCTTTGTTCAAAATGGTTGCTTTGATCATTGGTGTTAGTTTCAGGTTGCATTTAATACTCCAATTGCATTCTGGGGAAGATCGCGGGTGCTTGCCATTTGTCCGACAAACCAAAGGCTCCCAACTCAAGCAGAAAGCAAAACCAAACCTGTGCATTTTATATATATTAGATTTCACTGTGTCTCTCTTGTTCCTTTTTTTATGACTGCATCAGACTGCATCGAAGCCGGGAAAAGACGTAGATGTAGACACAGACACAACTCACACCCCTCCCCTACCCGACATGATAATAACACAGCACTATTTTGACGTCGTAGATTTGTAACAATACAAAGGATTTTATGAACACAAGCGCTTGTCCGAAAAACCTGCAGCTAATAGAAGGCGACCTGTTGTATATCCTGTCCACTTCACTAGATTATGACAGGCGCTGGTTCGCCTGGAACAGCTGGCACACGGCAGTGGGAAGAAAGGTTTGTATGGCTCGCTGGAAGAGCATCAGTTGATAAGTGTGATACGATAGTTTATTGATTTTTAATAAAGCTTATGTTGATGATTATTATGATGGTGATATTATATTTCCTTCGATGCGTCAGCGCACCAAGTGACCGTTGTTGGTTATTAACACCAGCCGATTTTTCTATGCGAGACCGACCATTTTTAGTGTCGGAATTAGCTCGACAATACGGTACATGTATCAATGGCATGGTTCTTGAAACCCTCGAAATATTGGAACGTGCTAGGTGATCCAAGTATAAACATGTAAACTCTTTCATTCTCTAGGTCAGGCCTTTATTCACCAAATACGTAGAGCTCTCCAATATCGGGGCAAGGGATTATGGGTATGCAAACGCTGGTGAAATGTGGCGAATGGCGTACGAGCTTCATCCTCGAGTACTAGAACAAGAAATGATGAGATTGTGGGAAGAGCTCAGACCTCTCTATCTAAAACTCCACGCTTATGTCAGGTACACTTTCAGTTTCTTTTGAAAACACACAATAATAAGAGTAAAGATACAACCATTTGGTGTTTGGGCAGACTAGCCCTTGAAGAGTCTATTTAACAACTAGACCTCTCGCTCTCAAGGGCTACGGGTCAATAGCGGGTCTATTGACCCGTAGCCCTTGAGAGCCTAATTGTTTTAGTAACACTACCCAATAAGTTGGACAAAAAAAGGGAGGAACAGATTCAGAAACCTCGACAAGACGATAAGCGGCAGCCATTGTTTTGCTTGTTCAAAATCGGCGCTTTCGCTATTGGAGGTTTCTTGATAATAGTCTCCTAGTAGCGTGGCCATGAGTCAGATGCAGTGTCGACAGTAGTCCACAAGTTGGGTGATACTAAAGGAGAAAATGATCGGATGCCAGTAAGGAGCTTTGAAAATCAACAAATATATTGGACAAGGCGTCTGAATGATCATGTATTTTTTAGGCACAAACTTCGAGATGTTTATGGAGTAGACAAAGTGAGTGTCGATGGCCCGATTCCTGTTCATCTCCTGGATATGACTGGTTTTAACTGGAACTACTTATCGGGTCTGATTAAGCCTTTTCCATACCAATCAGATGTTACAATATGGCCAAGAATGAGGGTATGCACCTCCGATTATCTGAGTTTTGAACTCAAGTGACTAAAAAAAACTCCGCGCGCTGATTGATCTAGAGTCTTGTTTTCTCTCGCTATAATCAGGGTGGTGAAGGGGGGTAGCGATCACGAATCACGGACCGATTTTTTCGTTATTTCACGGATCACGGAGTTATGAAAACGCTTTTCACGAATCACGGAAGTAAAATTTTAAAAACGATTATGCAAGTTGTGTTTCAAGTAAATATAGTGATATAAGTACTGTGCACGATCTTTTTTACTGATATTTCTTTTGATGGTGTGAGATTCCACTTAAATTATATCGCCACAAGAGTACATAAATAAGAGTGCACAACATGACAATAGGGCGTGAGAGAACCTTTAGACACACCTAGTTATTTTAGATTGGCACTTAGTCTTCTCTATACATCCCCTAAGGCCACGCACAGAGAAATTGATTTGCTCATAGCATCCAGATCAGAATTTTCGTTACTATGAAGATGGTTCGGATCAGTACCGAGCCTTGCTTGTATGTTTCTGGATGCGCGCGAAGCGCGCTGCGATTTTGAACATCAATCTACGCGGTTAACGAAATTCTTATTTCTGAGACATATAAATCACGCTGAAGAAATGGAGTCACGGAAAAAACATAATAGAAATTTTCGAAAATTAAAAAAAAAAACTGCGATGCTTTAGTTTCTAAATGCTACACCAAAGTATCCTCTATGCGCGCGAAGCGTGCTGCAAATTTTGGACAAATAAGTTGAAAGAATGGGGAAAGTCCAGGAGTAAATGAGAACTTGATGTTTAACAAATGCGCTTCCTGACATTGCTGCACCTTTATTTACTGTTTGCTGATAGTAAATTTACTCAATTTTAAAAATACATTTTGATGTTGTACATGGCGAGCGCGCAGCGCGAGCCGACAAAAAAAATCTATTTTTAAGGACGTCAGGTTCCCTAAAAAGCAGTCAGGAGAGAACTCAAGTAACTTAAGGCCTGGGTGGAAGCCAAATCCAAAATGGCGGACGCAAAACTGAGGGGGGTAGTCTATCTCTAAACGAATGCCTCTAAGGGATCCAATCAATTTGCATTTCCATACCTTTGGTCATTCTCGATCATTTTCACCAATGTTGGTCTCTATGGCAACAAATGTATGACCTCTGACCTTAAATATAATTTCTTGGAAAATGGTCTCTGCATTCGATGGGAATAAGTTAAATCGTTCCTCTAAGCGTGTGATGGTGTTTGTTATCTAGTGTAGATTATTGATCTAACGAGGCTTGCTGGAAATGTTTTTTCGAATAGCTATACTTGTGATGATGTAATATGATACCTGTCATTTTCTTAAAATGAGGATAACTTGGACAGCGCGCCTCGTTCGAATGGTAATGTACTCCCGACACTGGTCATAATAAGACCCATTGGGAAACCATTGGTATGATCCCCGTCGAATGCAGAGAATTGAAACAAAATTGCGCGTTTGTCACGCTCTTACAAGTCACGCAACCCGTTGACATGGTAACCAGATACATCAAATGAAACGTCTCACCGGGTAGAGCAACCTTAACGACAAACATTCTACAAGACATTTTATCTACCCTAGGGAATTTTTTCAGTGTTTCTCGCATTTTTGTGAAAAGCACCCATGCCTTAATATACCTGAGAATGAGCCTACTCGATATTGGTCCAAATGGTCCGTCTCTAATGACCAACGTTCACGTTTCACGAATCTCTAGGCCTGTAATCACGAGTCACGTAAGAGAAATTCGTAAAATCACGGGTCACGAGGGCATGAGATTTCACGGATCACGGCAATAATTTTCCTGTTTTCACGAGTCACGGAGCAAATTTGGGGTGAATCACGGATCACGGAGAACCCCTTCCCCACCCTGTATAATCGCCTACCGGTGACTAGAGCAAAGAAAAGGACTGGTACGCCGGGCCTATAAGGATCAAAAATCGCCGGGTTTGTTCTAACTTTGTGAGTTTTAATCCAATCACTACCATATTTCACATGTAAATAGTACTCATGAAATTAACAAACATAGTCGCTTTGGAATTTTCAAATTAACGAATTTTGGCGGGAAAATGACGTCATCAATCTTACACAAAAAATTCAAATCGATCATATGAACTTTTATGACTTGGATATGAAAGAGCTCATTGAGATAGCCACAAAACCGAAAAGATTATTGAAATATCTCTTTCCCTTGAGAAGTTCTGAGTATTTTAAGTTTGCAATGTCCGCCATTTTGTTTTGGTCAGCGTCAGAAGCTCATAAGTAGGAGCGTGCATCCCACGTAATGAGTGGGTCTCACATGTGTTTTATAGCTTGAGCTATTTTTAGAAACAGTTGCGCGGGAAAAATTAGCCAATCAGAATTCTTCCTTACATAGTGACGTCACGCGTCAGAGCTCTGCTTTTAGCCAGTGGCTAAATCTATTTTTACTTGCAGCTCTTTTCGAGATGGAAAACCGGGTGAAAATCTCTTTGCATGGTTTCTGACTGTACAAGTTGAGTAAACTAAAACAGATAACAGATATGGCTTCAGACATCAAGAAAAATTACTTGAAAACAATCTAAACGACTAAGGGAAAGCAGAAAAGAACCGCGGTCTCGCTTCTTCTCACGGTTCTCGCACAGCAAAAAGTTCATGAAGGACTCATAAATTTATGCACTAAAGCTGATGAATTTGGTGGCCACGTATGGATTAGGGAAGCATAAAGGATTTACAACGAAGTACCAGGACTATGTGGATGATTTGATTTCTAATTTGGTACACGGACAATGAGATGAAGTTCGCTACTATACAAACGATAGAATCGGACGGTGTAAGTTGCAGGTTGCAGGGTGCAGGGTGCAGGGTGCAGGGTGCAGGGTGCAGGGTGCAGGGTGGGTATTGTAAAACAAAAATAAATACAAACAATATATAAATTAGAATATTGGAACTTTGCTTTTTTTCAATCCAGCAAAACACACACACGCCCCGTACGAGCCGAAAAAATCCCGAAATGTTGTATTACTAAACTTTCCGTGCAAGTACAGCGTGAAGTATCGTGAGAATGCTGTTCTGCTAATCGCCAGTGTTGTCTAAAATAACAATAACAGGAACACCACGTCAAATCCATCACAATCTCTATAGTAGCGGGCTTAGGTGTCTCTCGAACACGTGAAATACCAGACGCGTGACAAAAAGCTAACGTGTCTGGATTATTATCATTCTGGGGCCCGATAACTACCGTGAAGTTCCTTAGACCATTGAGACACGCTCTATCGATCCCGGTAAATTAAGTTTTCCGATAAGTTTTGAATGCGAATGTCAGGCATTTCCGCTATAAACGACAGAAGATGAAATAAGAGAGGGGCGCTTGGCACTTTTCAACTGGCTAATTAGGAACATATGGCATTGAAACTCAGAAGCACGTTATGAGGGACTTTTTTTGTTACGTTAAAGGAATGTTAAAAGAAACGACAACGATGAAGGACCAAGCACTTTCAGGATTTTTTCGGCTCGTGTGTATTTCTCAAAATTCCAATATTTTAACCCTATTCAGACTGGGGGGGGGGGGGCTTTTCGAGCCCCCCCTCCAGTAAAATCCCGATTACTCTAAAACCACTGCAGCTATGATGGTGAAACTTCGTGACTTTTCCTAAAATTTATCTGGGGACATTTTAGTGTCAATGACATGTCAGGGTCAACGATCCAGTTTCCATGGCAACCACTTTTTGACATGCATGTTTTGCAAAACTCGAAAAAACGTGAATTTTTCATATTTCAAGCTTAATGTTGGACATATTGCCCAATTTATGACTATCGGAGCTTGTACTCATTAGTAATTTACGTACAGGCTAATTAATTTTTGACACAAAATCTTTGGGGGGGAGGGGTCGGGGGATTTTGTTCATTTTAACATATGGTCTAAAACTAGCTCTGGGATTCACAAATATCCTTTTAATTCGACTTTTTGAATGTCAAACACTTCTTTGATGAGTATTTTGTACATTTTGACCATTTTTTTTCTCATTGAGTTATCTGAAGAGTGAAATGGAAATTAAATGAAATCCAAGATGACGGATCCAAGATGGCGGACAATATTTTCAAAAGTCGTCATTATGACGCAAGTTTAATAAAATTTATGTGTTAATGTCACAAACTATTACATTTACAATATCTTGATGTTAATTAGTTGGCTTTTAGAGTATTATCTACCAAGTTTTGGAATTTAATTAAAATTACTTAAAAATTGATAAAACATTGAGAATGACGTCATTTGCGTTTTCACGTGACAAAAATGGGCGTGGTGATTTGTCTTAGGCTCATGGTCATTGTGTGAAAGTTTGATGATCATAGCCCCAGTGGTTCCAGAGATATAGAGGGGGGGCTGAATTAGCCTCCCCCCCCCCCCCCCCCCCAGTCACAGATGGTCAGAAAAAGCCCAGTCTGAATAGGGTTAAGGTATTTTTATAAAACCCACCCTGCACCCTGCACCCTGCACCCTGCACCCTGCACCCTGCACCCTGCAACTGACCGTCCGGGCGAGAATGAAAGTTTGTCAAAAACTTTACAAGGAGTCCGAAAAAACTGAACACATACAACTCGGTAAGCCGGGACTATGTACTTTTTCAATTCCTAAGTCGACATGGACTCTTCTTTTTTTTTTTTTTCATTTCCGTGAAATTATTTTTTGATGCACGAAATTTGTCCATTTTGTTGTCGAGAACTGGAGTAGAAGCGTTGAACTTGTACTTGAACTGCTTGAATGAAGCACGACTTGAAAGAGTTGATCAGGCGTTTATCAAAAATACTTTATAAACGACTGAAGTTTATTGCCTACATTCTATAAACTATTTGAAAACAAAATGAATGATAATAAAGTGTTACTACTCAACCGGTGCGAAAGGTGTAGGCACTGCATGATGGCACTCTCTGCGAATCGACAGGAAACAGCGAGCGTTTTCTAAAATTGTCGGCCAACGGAGCACTGCTTTGATTTCATGAAATACATGGCAGTCGAGGATGGCATCTGCTTCACAACCAGTCAGTCTGAGGGTAGAAGTTAGCTTATAAAGTTAGCTTATAAAGTTGTCGGTGTTCCTCTTGTAGCCTACTGCTTTGGTCTTTTTATTTGCCTATTTGCTGGTCGCTAACAATCATAACAATTTTTAACACTTCGTGGATATTGTACGCCTGCAAGCTTGACACTTCATCGTGTGCTTTGCTATTTTGCACACTGGATCTAATCACTAGACTAGTAAAAATATTTGCTTCATTTTGGCAAAGGGATAAAGTAAAAGCCGTTCTTGTCGTGTCAGAGGATTTCGTATTTCGTGCGCCTGCTGCATGTATGACGTAATTTGCTTACTTCTCTCTGATTGGTTGATTTTTCGCGCGAAAATCTAAAAATAGCCCAAGCTATAAAACACATGTGAGAACCACCCAATAGGGGATGCACGCTCCTACTTATGTGCTTCTGTCAGCGTTCCGTGGAAATACAAACTTAAAATATCCATAACTTCTTAACGGGATGAGATATTTCAAAAATCTTTTCGGTTTTGTGGCTATCTCAATGAGCTCTTTCATACCCGATCTCAAAAATTTCATATGATCGATTTGAAATTTTGCTAAATTTGTTAATTTGAAAATTCTAAAATGACTGTGTTTGTTAACTTCATGAGTACTATTTACATGTGAAATTTAAAAGTGATTGGATTAAAACTCACCATGTTAGAACAAGCCCTGCAATTTTGTACCGGCTGCCAATGGTTGCCATTTTGTCTAAAAAACAAAATGGCGGACATTGCAAACTTAAAATATTCATAACTTCTCAAGGGAAAGAGATATTTCAAAAATCTTTTCGGTTTTGTGGTTATCTCAATGAGCTCTTTCATATCCAAGTCATAAAAAATTCATATATTCGATTTGAAATTTTGGTGTAAGATTGATGACGTCATTTTCCCGCCAAAATTCGTTAATTTGAAAATTCCAAAATTACTATGAGTACTATTTACATGTGAAATTTGGTAGTGATTGGATTAAAACTCACAAAGTTACAACAAACCCCGGCGATTTTTGATCCTTATAGGCCCGGCGTGTGGTAGTGTGCGCGTGGAAATCGTATATGTCCCCTTGAGCTAATACTAAAACAATGAGTCGCCTCAGGCTCCGTGATTATCGGCGACTTCGTCTCGGTGACTATTCATCGATAATCAAGCTGTTCAACTTGTTGGACATCCTTCTACACCTTGATCTGGACTTGACGAAACCATGCATCTTCCTCAGAAAAGCGCGCGATGAACTCAACTCATTCTCACTTTTTATTTCCAAGCGTGACAACAATGCCAACTTATGTTACCAATTGTTCATTGAGCAAAAATGCTACATAAGTTGTTTTCTGAAATTATTGGAAATAATGCAAGAATATAAATCGGGAAGAGCTTAGATTAGACAAACAATCAAAAACATTTTATTGGCACTTTGTAACACCTTGTGACAAATTGTGAAATCACATCTCTCATGATATATATATATATTTCCTTGTTTTAAAACAGTCGTCGATACTTCCTACGTTCAATTTTGATATCTAACCCAACACCCTTCCCCCACCGGTCTGTTCCCCAATCCTCCTCCCCCTCCTCGGCAATCCGGTCACCCCTGACCCCCTGACTCCTCCCCAACCTCATCTTCTGCCTTTGTATTGCACATGTCTTTATAAGGTGAACATGACCAAAGTGAGGATGGAAGAGATCGTGGAAGAGTTTTATGAGTCGATTGGGCTGGGGCCAATGGTACCAGGGTTTTGGAAGAAGTCATTCCTGAGCCGTGAAGGTCTTCAAACTGTGGACTGTATGCCGTCTGCATGGGATGTCGCTCCCGGGGACTACAGGTCGAGTCGCTAACTCTATTGTACCACAGGATCTATATATACTTGCCCGCGCAGTGACAAGCGTGTCACAAAATCAAACGACCTGCGCACGCGCGAACCGTTTTTATGGATAATGGGAAGGGCGCACACTTCTAATCTCGATACACGTGCACGCGCGATGAAAACTAATAGTTTTGCAGTGATGGTGCACTAGTAAGTTATTTGCAGTTTATTTCCTTGAGCATCTACCAATTAATCTGATTCTCCGATATAATAATACTGATGAGTATGTGGTGCAAATACACCACAGCTTGTGACGAGAAAAGTATCCATGGCAACGCACGACATCTCTAAATATACCCTACTTTTTCACTTTAAAAATTGATATCTCGAAAAATCCGCGGTAAATTTTTCTCAAAATCTTAAATGATGAGCGCGATAAAGAGTAGTTTCACTAATAAGTTGAAAATTAAAAAATATATCAGTAGGAACATGCACACGTCAGCAAAACATGTTTTTCTCGAATAATGTTTTGAATTTTAGATAAAATTCGGCAAAACAAAATTGTCAACAGCTCAAACTGATAACAATTAAAAATTTATCCAAATTTCAAAAAAATTCACCGTCAAGTTTTTCTATAATTGCGCGCGCAGTTAAAACATGTCACAAAAATAACACGATCTGCACAAGTGCCTATTGCGCATGCGCCAACCGTTAGATACAATGGATATTGGCAAGCGCGCGCGCTCAATTTCGCTAGCGAAGAAGAAGGTCGAAATATCGTATATGAATGAAAACTACTCTATAACAATTCAATTTTTTATTCTTTCTTACATATCCACTAGTTGATAGGTCCTTTATTGGATCCGGCTTCAGTATTACTAGACTTGCCCCAAGTCGCACTCCATGTTTTTTCCTTAGAACAAAGTGAAAAAAGCACACGGTGGAGCGCGGGAGAGTACGACTTGTTTCGCTCTCACGCTTTCGATTTCTGCCGCGAAAAACGAATGCAAAACAGCGCGCGCTCAAAGTGGCGTGATCTTCGTCAGCAGTGCGCGCCGTGAATTTTGTCAACAAGTGAACATTTGCCTAAGAATCAAGACTTTTTTTGCATGATTTCATCGTGTTTTAATGCTAGTTTTGAATAATTTATCTTAAGAAATGCTTACGAAAATTCATAAGTATAGATCTACAAGTGGAAAGACTTTGAAGCGCAGCGTTTGATACCTAAAAGATGTTTTCACCCAACAGAGAATGTTTGTGTGAAAAATATTTCCGTTTCAAATCGCGCGAATGAATGACGATGGCGTAAAATGTGACGTCAAACTTTCTCTCACTCGGATTGTTTGTGTATCAGACACACCTCCAACACGCCCCGACCTAAATTTAGGTCGGTAAAAACTGGCGGGAAGCGAGCGAGAAAAATCCGCTGTACAAAATAAGCCAATTAAACGAAAAAAAAAAAACCGGAACGGCGGACTTTGGGAAAGTCTACAGTATTCCTTGTACGCGGTTCTGCAAATGGTTTACTGGTATTCATCCCTTCTGCGCACGGTGCGCGCACATTTTGTTTGCGCTAAATCAAGATGGCACCCCCACACCCCATTTTAACTCGTGGTTAGTTGCAACAGCCAAATAGTTAATTGGGGAAATCAATGTCACTTACTCTTTCGTTAGCACCTAGAGGCAGGAGGGTGTAAAACGTAGGCAAATAAGAGGTGCGCTAATTTGGATTGTTTTAAAGCGCAACGTTTTAGTAATTGTAAAGCCTATATTGTAAAAAGGACCTTACCAGCTCTGTACAAAGATGTAAAACATATTTATTATTGTGCTGATCAAAGTTTCACCTCTCCCTAAGTTTAATATATAAGATCATGTCTTCCAAAATTCATAAAAAATTAGAATTTTTTTCTTTGGCTATAAAGACAACTTGAGTAGAACATTGAAAACTGCGAAGTTAAAAACTGATAAAATGTCATGCAAAATAACCAATCGCAGAAGTATGGCATTTCCCTATGCTTCGTACGTTTTTCAAGCCACGAGTTGGCCTATGGCGTGCCTTTAATTTTATCTAGGATATCACACTGCTGCACAGACGATGCCTGTGCTAATACTTTCATGCGATATTGTATTGCAGGATTAAGATGCCGTGTCTGACGCTGTCTGATAATGATTTCTACACGTTTGTTCACGAGATGGGTCACATTGTCTACTTCATGGCCTACAGGTAGGAATAGCCTCTAGAAATCAATCGTGAAATTTCCTTCAGAATCGTTATCTCGAAAAAATACCCCGAAAATATATTTGTGTTGGCCGAGTCAAGCATCTGATCATTCAATTTAAGGATTTTTCCACTGAAAATTCCCATTCTCGTACCCAAAGCTCCCCTGCTCGTCTCCTCGCGGAAGAGACTGATGGTCATGGCTAGAAGGGATAACTCAGAATGACCTGATTAATAATTCATAGGCTTCACGGTAGAACGAACCTACATATACCATGGTATGTCATGTAGCATCGTTCTATTGTTTATGCCTATGAATTATTAATCACCTCCACTGTGAGTGGAGCGACCGAGACTGATTGGCTGATTTTAAACGTTGGGACGTGCGCAGACAGTTCTTTCTCTCATCGACTCTGTATCAAATCTCGCGCATGCGTCAATGTTTGTCACGAGATCCTCCCCGCTAGGAGAAAAGCCAGGGAAATTCGGGTACGACATTGGAAGATTCCAGGACGTTACTAGGCCTGACTGACATGCTCGGAATTCCAGGCCTTCCGAGGACCGCGTGAACCCTGAGAGCGTGAGTAACAGCTTATTCAAATCCTGCTCCACATTGAGCGGTGAAGTGAGATATCGATCAAATTCCTATTTGTTTGACAGCTCCCAGCCTTTCGTGTTTCGTGGAGGGGCAAACCCCGCCTTTCACGAGGCAGTAGGAGATGCTGTGACGCTCTCGACCAGAGTACCGTCATACCTAAAGCACGTGGGGTTGATGGAGGCAGACAGCAAGGCAGACACTAGTGATGGTGAGTATACCCTGGTATACTGTAGGGGTCTACAATTTGGGGAAGGGGGACATCAGGGTAAGTAGTAAGGAGAAAAGATTATAGGGGGAGAGCGAAAAAGGAAAATCAAGGTTTCCAAACGTTTCTTGTCTCCCGTCATTCTCGTAGCCCGAGCTCACCGGCTCGTCACCTCGATGGGGAAGACTCTGGTGACAGCCATTTGAGAGCCGCATGCGTACACAAAACCAGCTCTACATTGCTTTTGGGAAACGTGTTTAGCTAAATAATAACACAATTCGTTTCCTAGTTCTCGTTTGAACCTAAGCCTTCGACTTCGACGCTCTACAAGTAATTTTGAGGCTTCCTATACGCATGCGTCAGTCACAAGGCCTCCCCCGGGAGGTGACGAGCCGAGGAGCTCTGTCCGGTGAGAATGGTCTCTCGTCACTGGGACGGTCTAAATAATGCCACTACCAGAGCTTGCTGGTTGCAATGGTTAACTTCAAGGTTAAAATGGTAGGGATGACCGTCGGGAAGCCCAAATTTCCACCCTAAAAAAATTTCCCCTTTAGAAATACTCCACGGCCCCAAAATACCTGCTTCAGCGTTCAAGTTTGAAATTTGTTCCATTTTAGTTCAAAGAACCCCTAAAGAAGCTTATTTTCTTCAGCGTATCGTTGTCGTTCAATTAACCCCTAAAAATACCGACGGGACTCATACCAACCATCCGAATGTAGGGAGTGCCCCCCCCCCCCTCCCCCGTCCCCCTGGGGGTTGCCGTGACTTGGAATTTCGCAATAGACCACTTTCGATATATCTATTCCCCTAAGCCTCGGATTCAAGTTTCAATTGTGTGTATTGTTTGGCGAGTATTTTTATTAGCAATGGAGGTGAGTAACATTTTCCGAGTTGTTTTTACTTTTCAAACAACCGTTACAAGATTCCCTATTTTTTCGGATCGAAGAGCGGTTATCATGATATGACTATGAAGGTCAATGTATTGCATTTCGTTACTCTGTAGTCTCTCCGTTATGTCTTGCGCTCTTTTCCTTGCTTCAGTATACAGTATAGAACCGCCGGACTTTACACGCTTTGATGCCATTCAACTTGGGTGACATGTTTTGAACAACAGCAAAATGCAGATCAAATTTGTTAAGCTTAACTTCCGACACAAATCCATTTACACTTTACCGTGTCATACAACCAGAGGATTCTATTGAGTAAACTACCGCTTGTTTGCTCAGCTAAGTCGCTCGTGTTCTGACAATTCGATTTCTGTCACGCGCAATAACGCTTTGCCGAAATCCTATGACGTCATCAAATCGCTCGCTTTGGTTTCGCAAATTAAACAAACATGAGCTCGGCTAGTAGCAGCACTTGAAGCCTTTCTTTCCATATTAACGAGAAAACCATTTTCCAAGGGTGAGCATGTTTCAATGAGTTTCTTTTCGTCCTCGTGGTGCTAAACCAGAACTCATTTCGCAAGTCAGACTAGATCCCACGTTTCCCAAAAGTTCACGATTTCACGATTTTTTCTTAGGGTAGGTTATTGCGCTAAAATAAAATTGATTCCATTCTGTGCGTGGACCAAGAACCCATTGGATTGGAACGGTTATCTAGTCGCTTCTAGACATCTAAGTTCGATAGTTACTCGCACTACTTTTCATATCATTCATTGTTTGATTACACAAATTAATAAACCTTGTGTATGAACCATAATAATCAGTCAGATATTCGAGTTTCAGATAAAGTAAAAACCCGCGTATAAGAACCTGGATTTTTTAATTTAGCCTAAACAGCTTCTTATATAAATGATACTTAAAGCAAATTTAGGCTACCAAGGTTCTTAAAATAGGTTCTTATATTTTCATATATAAATTATATATATATATATAAATTATATATATATATATATATAAAATTAGTATGCTTCCTTCTCAAAGTCGTACCAATAAGTGAAGTGATATGATAGCGCTTCACAGCACTGCTGTCGATCAATTTTTCGCTAAAGTCTACCATAAATATATAAGACTTATATAACAAATCACGTTACTACGACTAAGAGCGTGAATAGTTCTTATTAACGAATGCAGTAAAAACCCGCGTATAAGAACCTGAGTTTTAAGAACCTTTTAGGCTAAAATTTTCGTTTTAAGCTCCCTTCACATAGAACCTATATATATATGAGTTCTATATCAACGCAAGAGATTCCAGCAACGAGTTCTATATCATTTTCTAGTTTTAATTTACTCATTATGTTGAAAATTTTGGCGCGCTTCGCGCGCATAAGGAATGACATCTAATCTAGTTTTAGAGAACTTGCCCAAAGAAAACAATACGCTTGTGGCGCTTAAATGAAATACGTACGAATGTCGTTACAAGCATGTGCATCTTGGCAAGGACAAATGAAAACCCCAAAAAGTCCTCCAGTGATACGTCTGGTTGGCAGTCAATATGTTCGAAAGAAGTGAGTTCGACGTTACAAGCTGCATAGAATTCGTTTTTGGGCTGCGCTTCACGTACATGAATAATAATAATTTGTAGCGCGTGAAGAATAAAACGAACAGGCTTTTTTACTACACGCAGGATATAAAACGTTTATCTTTTCTCTGGAGGCTTGATGAAATGCGTTTATCAAAATAAAGGCGCTTTTCGCCATGTTGCAAAAGTGCCCCCGGGGGCCTGGAGCTTTAACAACGACCATGTCCCTGGTGACCGGGAAAATAGTAACATTTAACACTTAGTGAATGTTAAATCGGGGGGCCGTGATGTCAATTGACTGATGCATGACAGAAGTCACTTGGACAATAGTCTATCTAACAGGTTTTTCAGAAATCAATTGCACGGGGGAGGGTCCCAATTTTTTTTACCTACGACTGGGGGAGGGTCACATTTTTTTTGTTATGTTCAAGGGGAGGGTCCTTATTTTTTTTAGCCTTGTTTGAAAAAAATGGAAGCCCTCCCCCCCGGTAAATAATGACACGTCCCTTAGGTTTTGGCTGTGGTAGGCATATCTTGAATCCTCCTAAAAAAAAAACGGAAAACATAAAAACAGGCGAGCGGCTACTCAAACTCGAATCCCAGTGGAATCCTAACTTGAATCCCAACTCGAATCCAACTCGAATCCTAACTCGAATCCCAACTCGAATCCTAACTCGAATCCTAACTCGAATCCTAACTCGAATCCTAACTCGAATCCTAACTCGAATCCTAACTCGAATCCTAACTCGAATCCCAACTCGAAAGATAGGTATCCTCGCTGCAAAGGTGCAATAGGTAGAGAAACTGCTGAATTGAGATCATATCTAATTACATTTAAAAGTAACTTCATATAACAATCTTTCAAGCTTAAGTACTATGTTGAATGTCTATTGTGTTTACCATTGAAATATGTAATTCCTCAAACCCAAAAGTTTAAAAAAGACTAGTGTTTAGGTTTAACAGCGTCAATTAAGGCGTAAAGAGTACATGCACAATATGATAAAAATATATTTTCCAAAATGCGCTTTGAAATGCCCATTTAGTGATTGATATTGATGTAAATTCTATAACCTGCCTTGCAAGAACCAGCACAGAGCTACAACGGGCTTGAATAAGAGACTAATGTGACATTAGTAACATACAGATCTTATGAAGAAACTGAAAATATATTCCATATAAGCTTTTTAGTCGTTTTAACTTTTGGAACATAAAAGGCACCAAGTTGCCGTTTGGTCTGGCCTCTTCACATGAGGTGAGTTGTCATGGAGGTAGAGTTGCCTCGGGGGATAAGGGACAACTGCATGCTGACCGGTTTCACATGAAAAAAGCAACACCGATTTATTTATTTTTTACGGCCCCCATCCGCCATCTTGGTTTTATGTAGCACGCATGCGTACATTCATACATGGGATACATGTTGTCACGGGCCCCCGAGATATCTCTTGACTCGGTGCACTCGGTGCACTCGGTTGACTCGGTGCATGTGAAAGAGACATCGTTAGAAACTTTGCTAGCCCGACAACCCAACAGGGCTATAGCCCTACCATCCTAGACAACTCGCCTCATGTAGACATGTTTCATTGACGTCTTTTGATTTTCATGTTTTCGTCTGGTGTTTCTTTCTCTATTCAAGATTTCAACGTTCCCACAAAAAACAACTTCTTCCTTGCTCTGTGGCGACTTTACTTTAATCATTTAAAAAACTCATTCATATTCGATAGATGTCTTGACCAATCAGATGACCTTCTTTGAAACGTGAATGAACTTTATTCTCAATAAAATACTCTACATTTCTAAAGCCCAGGGGAGGGTATTGAATTCTACCCCAGGGAAATCTTGGGGTAAATAGAAGAACAATGTAATGCAAATGAACATGAAGCATTATATAATGTCACTAGTGACATTATATAATGCTTCATGTTCATATGCATTTTCGATCTCACATAAAATGCATACACTCTTTTTTTTATAAGAACATTTTTTATAAGAACGTTCAGCCTGAAATTTAGCCAAATTTTAAGAACATGCTAAGAACATGCCTGAGCCTCAGATAGGAGCAAAATAGATTTATCTTCAGTGATGCGTTCTGAAATCCAGAATCAAATGCGTTGATAATAACAACCTTCAATAGTGTAATTTATAAACACTCTTAAATACTTCATTGGTATGCATCCTTCTATAAGATCTATCAGGTTGCGACGTCACTGAAATGTAAGAACTTCCATAAGAACATTTCCAGCCTCAAACTGCTCCAAAAATAAGAACGGCTCAGCCTCAACTGAAAATTAGACGTTCTTATAAAAAAAAAGAGTGTAAATATATGGTCATAAGCGTTTTATTACTTTACTTCAAGTAACATATTTATACATGCACAATGTAGTTATTCTATAGAGCCTGTACTCGTGAAAACTATTTGATGAAATTAAAGGTACACTTTGTAAATACTGAACCTGACATAACTATTTTTGGACTAGCCTCTGGCAGCTCAAGATTTGCAAGCAATTCATCGGAAACTTCGAAGTCAAACAATTCGTGGGTTGTCAGATTGAAAATTACTTGAACTTGTATTATTACCTTACATCGCTTTGATTCAGTAGTTGAATTCCATTTTCCCACTTTCGACTAAATGCCGTTGAAGCCCCGTGATTATCATGTACAGACTCCTACCAGGATACCTAGGCATAAACAAATATAATTATTTTGTATTTTTCGTAAAACACACACAATGCTACAACATCGAAACGTGTATGGCTGCATTCCGTTATTGTTTAGGCAAAATCAATATCAAGAAAATAGGTAAAATAATTACCTTTCTCCGTTTATCTTGGCAACTTCTTGTACAAACTTCGTCAGCCAAAAATTCAGGGTATCTGAACTCATGTTTGCGATATTAAGTATCTAACCCCTGAACTTTCTCAATGTCGATGTCAAACGAACGCGGCTCTTGACGTGGATTTTTGTTTTCTCTCCCAAGCTGCCACTTAAAAAAACTTTAAACGCCCATTTTGTGGAGCTGCGTGTTGATTTGGGAATGCAATCCTCCATCATCTTTTTTTTTTTTCGTCCTCCTACTTTGCCGGCCTGAACAGTCGCTTTGGAGGCATGGTGAGACTGAACTGAAACTGCTCTCTTCTATAAACTTGTCAATTTTCCATCATAATTGGCCAAAACACCTATCGAATATGAATGACTATTTTAAGCCATTCAAAACACTCGCAGCAGTGTATTATCAGCTATAAAATCCCTTGGGCTTTGCCCTCGGGATTTTATAGCTGATAATACACTGCTGCGAGTGTTTTAAATAGTCCGGCGGATTAGAGCAAATTTTCGAGGAAACTGCGCATTTTAGGCTAAAGCCCCAATTTTTTGCCAGGTGATAGTTTTCAATGTATTTTTAAATCGTAGATATGGAGGCACGCTAGAATTCTTTCGTAGCGAAAGCTAGAGAGGTTTTAGTGTGAACTATTGTTTAGCTCAAAGCAGCCATTTTGAATGCTTTGTTATTCAAATGAGGTTTAGAACTTAGCTTTGTGAACATTCAAGTTCTTCTCTAGACTACACAGCCATAGCAGCTCAACATTTGCTAATTCTGAACTATGGATTGAGCTGACTGACTTCGGCTGGGCGTTTCCTTGCAGTTTTTGGTGATCTATTAAATGTCACGATCCGTTTATTGTGAATGTTTCGAAATGTTTAGAATTTCTATTGTAAAACAATAGTCTGACTGAGGTTTGATAAAATGTTTCAAGAATGACCAACAAATTCTAAAAAAAAACGAGATAATTGGTACCTCATGTGTCAAATGTGCAAAACGAAGCTTGTCTCTAAAATTTTGGCATGATATTTGTTCCTACTACTGTGCTATACTCTATAAACACGGACGATGGATGATTTCACTAAGTGCCGCAGAGCTCATGAATAACAAAGGATTCAAAGATGGCTGCCAATGGCAAAACAATGGTTCACATTAAAACTGTTCTAGCTTTCGTTACGAATAAAATTTAGCGTGCCTCCATATCTTATCTTCAACAAAATACTGAAAACTATTGACATGCAAAGTCTGGAGTCTTTAGCCAAAAGTGCGCAATTTTTACGATAATCCGCCGGACTATGATGACAAAGTAATTGCGAATTACTCACGACAGTCATCTGAAATCCGCTCTATAGGTACGCTCTATAGATATCAGGGGTATACCCCTGATCTATTGTAAGGGAGAAGAACATCTCAAACGCTGTTTTCGTCAACGTCACTATTTGGAAATGACCCTGTTTTACTTGTGAGAATTCCTGGTGCCTGGTTTCTCTCCTGGTGTAAGCAACTATCGACATCCAACACCTTTCTTTCTGGTCTACACTCGATAGGAGGGAGAACCTGGGTTCTGAAATCGCCTGCATGTCCAGACATTCGATTTGTATCGATATCGTCCACGTCGTCCGATGCGTCCGTCGATGTCCGACTTCGCTGAAGAGGTGGTAGTCTCACTAGTTTCTTTCTTTTGAAATTCGTAAGGTCAATGTCATCGGAGTTGTCAAACGACTTATTAACTGATGGTAACCCTGTGGACACGGTATTTTGATCACCCCTTGGGCATCCATTACTCAGTTCTGAGCTTGTATTCAGTCGCTGCTCAGAATTCTGTGACTCGAAGCCCTCATTATAAAACGCATTTGGATCGCGAATTGGAATCGTTGGTGGCAGCTCAGATTCTGATTCAGGATCCTTAAATCGTGTCAACTTCGAACCTTTCGATTTGGGGCCGAACGGCGCACGAACATCATTCGTCACCGACATGGAAGTTTCGTCCATTCCGACCGCTCCAAGCGCACGTCCCGAGATGCGCACGAATATTTTTCGAAAAGCTTGTCGAAAATCTTTATTGAACAAAGCGTAAATGATAGGGTTCATTGTAGAATTGAGTGCTGGTAAGACGTAGACGAACACGAGTGTGATGCTGCGATTAACTTCTCGAGGGATTTTCTGCAGAAGCGGCAGGTTCCATAAGCTTAGCAGAGTCAACACGAAAAAGGGAAACCAGCATATGACGAAGCAACCAATCACAATCGCGAGGATTTTCGCGGCTTTTACTTCTTTGACGAGGTTTATAGAACTGCGGCGGCCACGATGGCGGTTATCTGTCTGAAGCGCGGCTACGGCTCTTGCTTGGTTCAGGGCTACGGTAAAAACTTTGCCGTACATTACAAGAACAATTGACAAAGGCAGAAAAAAACCGGTCACTGACACAACGGTCCAATAGATCTTGTCGTGTTTAGCGCATTGTGTGACGGTGTTGAAGTGAGGT
Source organism: Scolanthus callimorphus (assembly GCA_033964015.1). Lineage (NCBI taxonomy): Eukaryota > Metazoa > Cnidaria > Anthozoa > Actiniaria > Edwardsiidae > Scolanthus > Scolanthus callimorphus. The sequence continues at coordinate 431,593 of JAWWUD010000061.1, forward strand.
TTGCCAGGCTCTGTGAAGTTGACCAAGCTCAGCATTGCCGAAACAAACGACACAGACCATGCGGTTGCCATGAGAGAGAATCCAGTGCGCTGGGTCATCAGGGTGTGGTAGCGAAAAGGCATCACTATTGCTATGAAACGATCGATTGAAATCATAGCCAAGTTCCAAATGGATGCCCCACTACAGATGATATCGAACACTATCCATGTAATACAAGCTTCCAGACTCAGGCACCACGCTGTGTTGTGTACAGTCTGATCGAGGCGAAACGGCAACGACAACAAGGACACAAGCAGATCACTCAATGCCAGGGAAACCACGAAATAATTGGTTATTGTTCGCATCCTATGGAACATTACGACGGCTAGAACCACCATGAAGTTACCAATGAATGTCAATAGGAGAATGAATATCAAGAAGGCTGTGTGAAAGTAGAATTCCGTTAAGGTTGGATAAGTACACTGGACACTTTTGGGCGGAATTCCACGAGGAATAGGAGCTCCATCAGTTGTATTGTTAAACATGGTGACGCTCCTATATGGTAGACGTGAAAGATGAGCTGCCAAGAGATCAATTTACTTGAATCTGCAGGAAGGTCGCAGGATCGTAGCTAAAACAACTTGACTCAATCTTCTTGTCTTTTATCCACTATTGTATTCAATTGTAATCGACTGACAAGTCAAATGTTCCAGAACTGTAGGATTTCCTTGAACGGCAAGTCACTGGCAGTGATAGAATCTTGTTAGTTTTAAATGTTGCCGCACAATGGTAACTAGGATAACCGTGATAGCGATAGCTGCCACTGAAGTTGCCTTTAGTGTTTCAAATGGAACAATTACTTTAGTCCGACAACGTTGGTGGTTCCCGACAGTCTCAAATCAGATACTCATTGTCCAAGAGTCACTGCAAACAGCAATTGTGTCTTGTCAATAATGAATGTTTTCGTGAGCGGTAACTAACCAAACCAGAGGCGAGAATTCAGCTGTTGAATGTTTAGGAACATAAATAAACTGTTGGTTCTGCAGGAAACAAGCTTGGCTGAGGACTTGTGGACTGAAAAATGTCAAAGGCTTGCTATTTCATCTTCCTTTCTCAAAGTAGGTTGTATCTATACTACTCAAGAGCCGACCTGTTGTTTATTCTGCACACACTCGAATCACGAACTTGCTTGGTCTCTCAGCTAACTCTTGCTTCTGTAAACACTTTCGGCAAATGGTGCTGCGCCTAGGAGCACAAGACAAACAACAAAAATATTCATCCAATCATTAATGAATGATTGACATGACCGAGATAAAGACGAAGGGATTTTTGTCCGACGTCACAAATCACAATGCGAGCACATGAGCTCATAACCACCTCAGCTAATCACAGCTTTCTTAATAACCTCCCTCTAATCCCTCTTGATATATTTGGCTGACTTAAAGCGGATAATTAAATCAGAGGGTTTCTAACCTCCTAAACGACTGTACCCGTTCATGAACCATTTCCATTATGCATTATAATGCCTAAGTGCCGTCATTTCGTTTCTGTTTGTTCGGTCCCACACACAAGCGCTATATTTAGCTTGTATTCACTTCATGCGGAAGAGCAGAATTTACATTTGAAAAAATTAGCCCGTCTTCCAAAATGTTTGTTTGAGGGGCATTTTTTCAAAGCAGAATGTAAATGGGTATAATTTTTCAGTGTGACATTCAAATTCAAATCTATCATTTTCTTTATTGATTTAGGCTAACTAAAGAAAAAAAACACCTACTGCCTGAGTTACTTACTGAGTTTCGCTGTTCGATCTAATGGTAGGGACTCCCTTTCTTTCTTCTAGGCAAACTTTGTTTACTCCCCTAGGTTTTGTTTATTTATATATTTGTTTATTTATATATATGCCCGAAGAACAGATGCATTTCCGTGAGTCCTTTATAGGTCACAGGTATCAAGAAGCACTTCAAGTGGAGTACTTCGTGTCTTTATAATCCCTAAAGATTATAACCACGCACCAATCCTAGTTTATACTACCGTTTTCATAATTCTGCGAACTCCCACTTTACCATTTCCCAACGCCTAACTGCGTTTTGCTTTTCGTGCATGGATTTGTTCTTGGTTTCGTTAGCATTTTATGGTGGAAAATTTGGTTTTGAAGGCTAGCTAGGCCTCAATTAGTTTAAAAAAACTCTCAAAGCCTTCGTGAAATCAGCACTCGTTTGATTGACGGAAGCCAAACCGCGGTTTGTTAGTTGGCGTAGATGTCGCGGAATATATGATAATAAACCTCTCGCGATAATGGGCCGATTGCATTTATTTGTATAGCTCTTGGGGGGGGGGGGAGGGGGGGCTGTGTCAGTGGATCACTTGCTTTAGGTAAGCGAAGGGTGAGGGTAAGATCTCAAAGCAAGAGATCACTCCAATTATAACCAAGGGGATCAGCATTATCACCCTTCGATCCCTCTGATCTCGTTACACTTCTGGTCACACACTGACATTCAGCAGTATGGCTCGTGGGCCCTCGTGGGCCCTCGTGGGCCAAAATTGAATCCCCGAAACAGGGAAGGGGCTGCTTCCGAACGTACTAGAAGAGTACACGAGCGAATACATCCGATTTAGGAAACGCAAACCTGCAGGATGATGATATACGAATATTGAAACTTCCTTGTCATCATTTCTATGATTAGCACCGTGTTTATTCCAACATTCATTCTCTCACAAGCAGGTACAAACACGTCTAGCTCTCATGTAGAGAGGCAGGCCCTACTTACGTCACATACACAAACTTGTCACCAGGAGCTCTCGTGTAGAGAGACACAGGCCCTACTCGCGTGACGCAGTGCACACACGTGTTCACTTTCACTGACACACAAAATAAGATAAAATACTAAAATGCGCAGTAACGAAAAGCTAGTCTGAACATTAAGCTAGATATCACAATAAACATATGGTGAAATGCAAGATGACCCACTAGAACAGCATCACCTTCGTTTTATGAAGACTTTTAAGCTATTTGCGGATTCTACTAGGAAAGCAAATATAATGTCTGATCTTTTATGGCAGGCAAAAGACGAACTTGCTCCATCACAGGTCAATCATGTGGGACTAACAGCTCTCCTGTTGTTACTACAATAAAACACATTTTTTCATGTACCATAGCCCGATGGTAGCACGCGTGAAAGGTTGGGAGAACAACAAAGGCTGGGGGAACACGAGCCCCTCTTCTTTTATAAAATAACAACAAAACACGCCATGAAAGAACAACATTTATGCAGAGTTTTGATCGAACTCAGTGTGGCTCAATTATTCACTTTGTGTTTTCTCTTTACTGAGACCATTCAAAACATGGAAATTTATAAACCACTTTTGTTCAGCTTAGGGAACTGTCATTATTTACCGTGGGGGGAGGGCCGTGTTTTTGTCCAAAAGAGCTCCCAAAAAAAATGTGGCCCTCCCCTACAAGTCGTGAAACAAATGTGACCCTCCCCTCGTTCTTTTGTTTTTAAAGTATGGAGTCATTGCTTTCTTTAGTAATTTTACCGCCTCGATCTATTATAACAATATAGTTGATGTTAGCTGGCGTAAATATACTTTGGCTCGACTTAGGCTCATTTTAGCCCGAGCGCAGCGAGGGCCCAAAACATATTTACCCCCAAGAACATCAACTACATTACAATTATTATAACTTTGGAGAGCATTGAGTACAAAAAACGGGAATTTTTGTCACCATCATAACGCGAGGGCTCTAATATATTAAAGCCCGCCAACATGTTCATGTCAGACCGGATAGGTATACGCCACAATGTTCACCAAAGTTATAATAATGTAGTTTTGAACCACTACTCAGGCAAGACTTAGTCTCCTTTCTGTTCGGCGAAATAAATCTACAAAACGGATGAATTTCGAGCATTGCGCGTTCCTGGACACGTTTCAAGAGGCTGTTACTGCACAGAGGACAAGCGTGTTCCAACACAGACGTGACCAAGGCATTGTAAATTGCAACGTGCGATCTTTGGCTATATTGGTAGAGAGAACGGGCTTTCCAAGCTGTGCACGTCCTTCCAGAACTGATCACGTACAGTAGGCTACTGATATCATCTTCGCGCGCATCATTCTCAATGTCTTCGCCATCAGAATCTTCTCTTTCCTGGTTTCCTTTGTATCACTATCACTCTTCTCATAGCCTGCATCACTGTCTGCATCGTTCTCACTTTCCTTACTCTATTCTATGCTAGTAACGTCGAACTTACGCTTAATTGTGACTGACCGCCACGCTTTTTTTGCGGGGGCAACCTTTTAAAATGGCAACCTTTGCGCGCCTTTTTAAAAACTGTATTAGTTCGCGCGCCGAAATTTTTTACTTGAAAAATTGTTACCCTCCCCAAATCCGCCCTAAAAATATTGTGGCCCTCCCCTGAATGAGCGTTAAAAATTCGTGGCCCTCCCCCAAAAAAACATGGCCCTCCCCCCCGGTAAATAATGACAGCTCCCTTATAACGAAAGAGATTTCATTCAGTGAATTGTCTTTAATGGAAAAATGCCTTGAAAATAAATGTATTTACATGCGAAATCGGTGAAAAGTGGCACTAGCACACATACAGAAAATTTTATGCGAGCCGGTGTTTTTGTCTCTTTTCGTAACAAACGAACTCAAAAGGTTGTTTAGACAAAGAAGCTAATGCCCTCTATTTTGTATGCAATCCTTCTTGTATAACTATCATCAACTGCGTAAATTCCTAATTTAGGAGTGTCAAAACTTTACTTACCTTGTAGCCTACCTGTAGGCGTTGGAGTGTTTTTAGCGAGAAAACCCTGAGTTCGCTCGAATTCGCCATCTTTGGCTGCCATTTTGGAAAACGCGACGCGGGAGAACGTGGCGAAAGTTGACAAACTGGCGACGCGAGGGGATGGGGTGCGGGAGAGAGAAGGAAAGAAGGTTTTTCCTTCCTTTTTCTTTCCGACCCCCCTACCCTTCGTATTCTTTGGTTCGATCCCAGGCCGCGCGACCAAAATATCCAAGATGGCGCCCGGCGATCTGAAACACTCGGCTTTCTTCGCGGAAAAAACACTATCTACTGCCTGCAAGCAGGCTACTTACCTTGCCGCCGTTCGCACGTTTTCACTTGATAAATCAAAAATAATCTGTCCATCTCGCTATTTCCTAACGCTACCAATCTTTTCTATAGTTTTCTGGAGGTTCCATCCTTTTAAAGATGCTATTTTTTGAAGATTTAGATGGAGAAATGATAGAAACTGTTGTAGTTTTGTCATAGTTTGGCGAGTGGAAACACACTTCCGGTCAAAGCCATGTACTATAACATTACCATAGCGTTATGGTAATTGGTTTTCGACCAATCAGAGCGCGCGTACTATCGCAGTAATTTTATAATTATATATTGTACCGCTAGTAACACCCTTAGTCCGGTGTTAGTCCAGCCCTTACAATAAGTCGAGTCGAAGGTGAAAAGTTGACAGAAAAAACCGGTTTTCTGATTAGTTGTGGGCCTTTAAGGGTTTAGAGAGGATGAGCATCGACTTGAATGTACTTCAAGCCAATTTTCGACTTCCTGATTTCTGTCGGAAAACATGGAATACGACACAAAATTGACCTGAGGGCCACGTTTGTCAAACTTGCCTTACTTGGTAGTCAGTTTTTTCCAAATTATTATCGAGTATTATTTCTAAGGGTTTCGTATTCGTGCCAACTGTTGGTAAGCAAGATAATTTGTGAACTGCCTCCCTAGAGGAGTAATAAAATTTATTGCGTTTGTTTTTCGTTTGCCCTTTTTAGTTTTTGGTAGCTTCTAGCTATTGTAAGCAAAATCTCTAAAAGGTTTAAAATATGCATTCGGGAATGGCGAGTGGCAAGTCTGAAAGTCTGTTCTATAGGCCAAGGTGTTCATTTGTCATTACTGTATTAACCATTAACGGGGTATCCCAAAAAGTTTCTCCTTCATTACGTGAGTGCGTCACAATGGTTTGTTCTTTAACAAGTAAGGAATTTTAGATAACAATTACGACAAAATACCTGTCTTTATCGCTGGTGTTTTCAAAGAAGAACTAACCGGTGTAATACGCAGTAAGAGGAGTTCAGGTCTACAAGTCGACCCGGCTGAAAGTCCTTGCCTTTGCCGATAAGACAATTGCTAGGAGAGCTATAAAGTTATCACTTGCAAATGGCCTTTTCGCTCAGGTAAAATGCACGAAAATGCATAGTTTGTCAATAGGTGGGAGTTGCCAGTGCAAACGGGATTATTAAAAATGGATTTATTGAAGCAATAATAACTTTTTGCTTTAGGTTTGGAAAACATTTATTTTGGTTTAAGTCACGAGCCATAAACGTTTAATAACTTTGTATACGGAACATTACTCGCATGTATGTGTGTCTCTTTATAGACGAAAAAGAAACGAAACTTTCTTTGTCGCCGTGCCAGGAAAGGTTAGCCCTTTGATAGTTCTTAAATTTACAATATCATGCTAATTCAAGGCCACTCAGCTTATTTCTTCATAAGTACAGCCACCCGTTTGTTTAAGCAATCGGAATCTCATAGTTAAACAGTTCTCTCTCTGTAACAAATAGCGAATCAAATTTTCATCATATAATGCTAATGACATGGTCAGTTTGGAAAACTGGGATATGAATGTTGTTCGGGGCCATAATGGATTATCCATCGGTTGTCCTTTCAAGTGTGAAATTTTCTAAAGATGATTAATCTGTTTATTAGCTAGTTGGTGATATGAAAGGCAATGGTTTTTGAAAATGTGAATACAGTAGCCGTCGGCATGGATAATGTTTTCTTAATTAAGCAAGCAGCCCCGTAAATTGCAAATTACTTGGCTTTGCTTTTTGCCTTTTTGCCGCCAAAACATCCGTTGTTGAAACAAAACTTTTGGCGATTTTCAATTTTTTTTTAAGTCCTAGTTTTCCCTAACATATCCACGACGGGCCAGATCTGGCAGGTCACGAGGGGCGAAATATCGGGAGAGGGGATGTGCGGCCATTTTGAAAACGGTCGATGCAATCAAGTATTGGTTTACTGGGACTGGGAAAAGCCGCCCTGGCAGAAAAAGTAAACACAGAACACGCAATGACTTTATCATTCTGAAATTGTTTTCATATACTAAGAATCACAAGAAATGTCTACACCATCCTAGTCGTTGCGAGGAAGTTTGAAAAACAATTTTTCCCATGCATGGGACTGGAAGATTTTTGAATTCCCCCTCATGTAAAAAATCGGAGAAAGATAAAGATACAAAAAAAATCGTTTGAAAAAGAAAATTTAGATCGACGTGAAACATGACAAGTCGCAGGAAGGCGACGAGTAGACGATAAGCACGACAATAGTTTCTTTGCTTAGAGGACTAACAAGACATGGCATGCATTGTGTTTTGCTAGACAAAATGACTCATATGAGCTATGAAATACTACAATGAAAAGTGATTCTATATTTTCTTAGCAAAGAAACCCACATACTATCAGATGACTCATTCTTCCAGTTTGAGTGAGTGTGTGAGTCTGCATGATGACGAGAGACACAACAAGCTAAACAACTATAGGTTACTTTGTATGATAGAATATATCTTCCATAAAGGAATATTACATTAGCTATCATGATAACTAGTAAGAAACTTTACCTGGTGCAAAAGTTTTCATTGTATAGTGTATTACATATATAGGAATGGATAAATATGGCACCTGTTTTGAAGCGTAGATCTGTTTTGTCTCAATTGCCTTGTTTTTTATTGTAACACTTGGTTGTGCAAACTTCCGAAGAACACTCTAGGGCCCCTCTAGACTGCATAGCAAAAGCTGTTCGACATTTCTTAGCTATGAACTGAAGCCACTTACCGTTCATAGAGCGGATTTCATAAATGGTGACTGTAGTGAAACTATGATACAACAATTCTCCGAATAAAATCTGTGGAGTGATTGCAGGTGATTGCAAATTACTCACGACAGTCAATATCTGAAATTCGCGAATTAATTTTGTAGAAATGTTTGCACTGTCATATTATCGAAAAAAATAGCCTGTGGGATTTGACGAATATTTTCGAGAAAGACCAACAATTCTAAACAAATTCGAGCGTTCGAATAATAGAGGGTATTTCTCTGAAAGTGGGCGTCTCGTCAACGGTCTACTATGAATATATGAATAAGACATTTAAAAGAGTAGATTTCGCTACGTGCCATAAAACTCATAATTAACAAAAGATCAAAATGTCCGCCAATGAGGCGAGATATTTCGTCTTTATTGCTTCTCTAGTATAGCTCGCCCTTCGAATAAACCTCCATAAAGTCTAATCCCCACGCAAATTGTGGTGCGCAGCCTTTGCACAAAAACCGCCCTTTACAATCAAATTTCGTGTGGACAAGAAAACGATTCTTCTGTGTAGCAGGGGCTTAGTTAGGTGAGTCCTAGGGTGCATGTAACCCCCCTTTTTGGACGAAAAACAACAAACATTAAATAAAAAAACCTGACAAATGGTAAGGTAAGGATCATCATACATTTGGAGTAGTTGGACCCCCCTGACCACGCCCCTATATGGCTCTAACATGTGACAAACATATAAATTGAAAAAACATAAATCCAATTGAGGGTAGGTATATTCATAGCAAACAAAGTTTAGTTGTTAACTTTGTGTGTGACGCTTGTTCTCTGCAAGCCATATCTATTGATTGCTATTCTTCCGTAGGAAATTTCTGCATTTTCTTATTCTGACAGCAATGACAACAAATGACAACAGGAATTTGAAAAAAGAAATCAGAGGACAAATATAAAAATAGGAAAGTAACAATATTAGTGACATTGTGAGCACATTTTTGCACTTGTAAGACGATAATGCCATAATGGTTCTTTGTGCTGGAGTATGATGCATGCTGTCGAGGACACAAATATCATATTTCGCAAGAAAAGCTGGATTTGAAATCCACCTTAACTTGGTGCACAATCTTGACCTATGTGGGTTTATGTAGGTTACCTATTTCCATCTCGGCTAAACGAAGAAAGGAGCTAAATATGAAATAGAAGCAACTATTAAGAAATATTTTGACGTTTTTTTCTATTACTTTTTAATATCACGTTTAAACCGAGCGAAATCTCTATAGAAATACCGTTTTGAATTCAATTTTTTATTCAAAAATGGTTTACCCTTTATCTCTTCTTGAAACACAGCTTTCGTTTGTTGGTTGCCCCGTTTTTTATCTTAGAAAGTTGTAATAAAAAAACTCTAGTAGTTAGAGTTCCGAAGACAAACTGTACAAAATCAAATCCCCATTTGATTTATTATTTTTTACCGAAAATCATCAAGATTCAGACAAAAATTAATCTCATCATTTTGACTTTTTTGTGCCTTTTCCACAATCGCGCATCAATAATAACCGAGCCTTCTTCAGAACCAAGTTTCAAGGTAATTCACTGGTGAAGTACTTCTCGTGTGGCTAAAAGACTTAAAGAATAAACAGAAGCAAGTTACATGGTTACCGTGTGGTTTTGTACCTTTCGGTCGCCTTGCCTGTCTTCCAAGTCGTATCTTTCAGCTTTGCATTTCTATGTGGAAATAAGGAGAGAAAAGCTCTAAGCTAGCCAGGATAAGGTTCTCCTGGAAATACATGATCACACTTGAATATTCAGAGTTTATGTACATTTGTTTAAAGCGAAGGTTTTGTATGCGAAGTGCCGGTGTCTAGAAGTCCATTAGCTAGTTGACATCAGATTTCCGCTCTCCTCTCGTGTCTTGCACCGAAAGGTGTGCTAAATTGGTCAGCGATTTGTACGGTTAGCAAACTAAATAACTCTCTTTCATGACGTCACAAACCTATATCAAGGCTGCACTACAATAGGCATACCATAGCGACACGACTTAATCTGTTGCGACAGTATGGCCTGTTTCCTTGACTTTTTCACCGACGGATTTGTATTCAATCTACCGTTAGGCTTCTGCAGTGGGGATTAAGTATAAGGATTAAGGAACTGATTGAGAAAATATTTTCCGCGAAATTGAGTTAATAGGGATTTCAAAGGTGCGAAGAGGTCTTTATGACAAGTGGAATATGGCCATAATCGCCGTGCTGCATAAAGAAAGCAAATTTACTCTTTTTGTTGACAATTTTACAAACCCTCGGTCTTTGTGTCACAACTGGCCATTGTAGATGGCAAGTCAAAGTTGATAAAGCTGCCGTGCTTGTCTTTACACCGCTCACAGGAAGACTTGGCATTTAGAATTTCTTCTCGTATAATAACTACTCATTACGAAATGTCTATTTTGATGCTTTGTTTACACAGCTTCAAACATTTGACTTAGAAATCACGTTAGTACATGATTTTTAAAGTCAATGGAAAGGTGATCGCTCTACTATAATATTTAAAAAACTATATTCCTTTTGACCTTGAGCAATTTGTCTTCGTTTGCCTAGCTTGTTTTTATGTTACATTGAGTGATGTGATAATTCAGTGGCTCATAATTTTATTTAAACACGCCGGTGCTGTTGTCACGTCTCATCGCAAGAACGTCCAGGCCTGTTGATGAAATGTTTATCAAGCTACGATATGACAATTCTGAACCTGTTTCTCACAAGCTGGCCTAATAGTTTTCATGGCGAATAAACTTTTACCATTTAACAACCCCAAGTCTTCAAAAACGCTAAAAAAACAGCTTCTTGTAAAATGCGGTAGATAACAATATAGAAGAATAAATTAAATCCCAGTAAACGATTTAGTTACTAATAAGGAATAAGGCCAAAGCGAAACTTCCTTTACGAATAGGATAGACCTTTACAATGAGTATAAAAATAACTATTTATTAAACGTCCCTATAAAAAATGATATGATTGCATGGCTAACAAATATTAATTAGTGGATAAAATGCTAAAATTTTTAATTGGATTATATTCATATGTATGTCAAATAACACTGCTCCAAAAGTTATCATTTTACATGATTATGGTGCACATAGCAGAACTAGTGAACGGTTTACGTTCCGTGTGGAAGAGGGGCGTGGCATACGCCTTAGGGGGCCTTCACTTGTACCTTGTGTGTTTTCTTTGAGCTAACCAGTAAAACAAGTAATGTTCCGACACAGCTAGCACAGATTGAATTGCACAACTCTATAGAAAGTTCTTCACGTCTATCATGAAGGCAAGGCCAAAGCTGATTAAGCAGGTCTGATATATGAGGCGAGATGATGAATATATCAACTCTTTTCAGTTCAATTAATTTTGAATTATTTACTTATTTCAGACCTATTTCGTTACTTCCCTAATTTCGTCATTTCTATATCATCTCCAATTTAGATCTTGAAAACGGCACTCAGCTGATCTTTCTCCCTCTTATCTCATTAACAAATTGCAACATGCATTAATCCACAACAAAAGGACAGCTGGACGTGTGTTTTTCGAGCTTTTTAAAGCGTTTACCATACGAGGGCAAGCATTAGATTGGATCAAATTCTTTAGACAATTATACGTGTTCCTCCAATCAACTAGTCAAATGCAGTGCCCACAAGGATCAATCCTAGGACCGCTATACTTTTTTCAGTGTATAAATCTTCTTCCGAATGTTTTCCGTATGCCCCAAAGTATACTTCCGCGTGTACTAGTTAGTATTTTCACAAATTATGATTCAAAATGTGTCGTTCATGTTATTACAATAAGAGCTTGTGGATTATGGCTGATGAAATGCAGCAAGCTTTACGATAATGCTATAGTTAAACAAATTAAACTCTACGATCCCTTTAGTATGATAATTTACCACTTACACAAAAAGACAACGTCAAATCTTCAGTTAGGTGTTTTCGCTGATTACATCGAAGTTCCACATAAATCACATATGCCATAAGAGCACAGAAAAACTAGATCTTTCTTCTTACAACATTCACATCACATGTGACATCAACTAGGTCAGATCAGTCTCCCTATATTACTGCGATTTTCATAATTCTGCGAACTCTCGCTATCGATTTCCAACGGTAAAACCGCCTTCAAGCTTCCGTCAATCAAACGCCCGAGTCTTTTCGTCGTTACTCTTTGTGCTTTTTGATTGGCCAACCACGTAACCATTGCTGGCGTGACAGGAAGCCACTTTAGCACTGCTTAGGCGCTGGCCAATCAAAAAGCACAACGAGTAACGACGAGAAGACTCGGGAGTTTGATTGACGGAAGCCAGAAGGCGGTTTTACGGTTGGAAATCGATGGCGAGAGTTCGCAGAATTATGAAAAGCCGCAGTAATAGCCATAAATTCCCCACTTATCGGCTGGTTCTTTATTACCAACCTGTTCGTTTTCAACTAGTAGCGTCGGTAGCCTCTGACCAGTCAGTGTAGCAGGCATGAGATGGAAGGGTATACAGGGTGGTGGATATGGGGATGCCAAACCCCGACATGAAAAGACACCTCGCAATCTTTGAGTGAAATAGCATTACCAGGCGACTGAGGACAATTAATTAGGGCGAGTATTTGGAATCACGGGAAATATAGACGTTATTAGACACTAGGAGAAACTAGGAGAAACTGACGAATAAAGGAAAGACACGATTCATGATGTGATCCCGGCCTATTTTGTGATTAAGACTTTTCAGAGCCTAAGTCAGAAAATAGTTTTTCGCACCTTTGCGACATGAAAAGTTCATGATAATAATCCCGTGTCTACTATACATGATAATCATCCAGACATGTGGTACTCATTAGGGCTTGCAAATGGAAAAATACGGTGAGATCGAGGCTTTAGATCACAATATGAGCGAGTACAAAGCAAAACAAAAACAAAAAAGAAGAAGAAGTGGGAAATGGGAAATGGGAAATGGGAAATCCCGAGTCTCCTTTGGCGAGGCTCAGCAGTGATACTTTGCGAACCTCACCTATACTTAAGAAAGCTAATCGATTCGATACAACAGAACAGGTGCATTTTGTTTCCATATCGACAAACACTCGAGAAGAGGACAAACATTATTAATCGATTTTAGGAAATTGAAGGATTCCAATTAGACTGAAAAATGAAACACTGTTGAATTACTACTACAATTTTTACAAAAAATTAACTCCCATCTAGCAAAGTCAAAGCATTTTGATTCGACACGGAACAGTGTTTCTCACTGAGCATATTCTATGACGTCAGCCGAATGGAGAATTTTACAAAGACTTAACTGTCTAATACTTCTGTAACAAATACAAACAGCAACGACGGTGACGAGAACAACAGACCACAGTACAATTCACAATACAACGACAACAACTAAACAGTACAACAACTGTAAAGCACAGTACAACGGCAACAGAACACTGTACAACGAAAATAAAGCACAGTACAATAGGTACTTTGCCGACAAGAACATGACTGCAGTGCCGTAATATCCTTTTTCGTCCACATACTATTGAACATCAGTTATATACCGTGACATCCACATTATTTTACCTTTCAAATTAAAGATTTTAGACTTCTATGGGCCGGACTTGAACATGTATCATGTGTTTGTGTAATGCTACAAGTCTTTAAGGGATGATCAGTATCGGACAATGCCATCTAAAAGCACTTCAGTTGTTGCAAATGGCTTTTTACTCTAGCCCACGCATTTCAAGTAATACTTTTACGCTCAAAACTTGTGCGTAAAGAGGTTGTGCGTGTGTTGAAATAATTAGGTCCTAGTCTCATGACTGACAGTGTTTGGCATGCAGTTCCCAGAGGCAGACACTATATATAGTTTGTCAGCAGATCTCAGGTCCATACGTACTGCATATGATCACATCTAATGGGGCATGGAAATCCTATTAGATAAGAGATCAGTACGAGTACTTAATAGCACATGCCTTGGTCCAATATTGCTTGATATTTCAGACGCTTATAGCATTTTGTCAATAGCGTGCTTCTAATTGAAATTATAATGGCGACCGTAAAAAAAGTCAATAAAAGTAAAAAGTAAGTTTTAATTTAATTTAACAATGCCATGGATTGGATGTCTTGCTCATTCTTCCAGAGTAAATCTTGATTGATGGATATTGAGTACTGTTTTCCATAAAAGTTCTGGCAGGTCCAACAGCTAATTTCGCCGGGTCCATCGGCAACACTACCGTCTAATATACCATAGGACACATAAATAGAGACCAATACCAAGACCAAAGGCGAAAATATTGATCATTTTATTAGGTATTCATCACGCACATTAATATAGTATAAAAATGACACCGTTTCATGGTAAACGTCAAATATTTTAGCAAACGCATTATTAAAAAGCCTGATCCTTCATATGATTTTGATTACAGGGACCAGTTGGAAAGGAGCAATAAAAAGCTGAACAAGGCTAAATAGTGTATATTAGAATTGCCGTAATTTTATAAAAGAATATGGAATTGCTGTGTTGCTATGTAGAAGCTACTAATCCTTTCTACTGGAAAGGTTAACCCGGGGTTAGCCCGCTCACAAGCACATGTGTAACATAAGAACTGGGAATAGAAATTGAATGCACGGATATTACACTAACCATATCTTTAAAATGTATTTGAATTTAATTTTTCTGGCACTGGTGTCAGGATATGGATATTCAGTTTGAATTTGGAGAAATTGTATTACAATACAATATTATAGAGGAGGTTTGATCATCTTTATCTCCAAGTCGGCGATTTTCAAATATTCTTATCGTAGTTAGATAGCCTTTCTTTTGAAATACCTTTTGGCTTTCCGTTTTACTCGTAAAGTACTGCCTCGGGGTTCGCAATCGATAATACGTTTTCATGCCTACAGATTGATTTATAATGAGAAAAAGGTGTGTTCAATGCTACCACTTACATCTCTAACTGTCCTAGTGCCGAAATAGCTACATCTAGCCTGCCACTTATCTTAAGAGGCCTTCGGTTTAGAGTTCAATTTGGAAATGTTCTTTTATGCCTTAAACTCTGATTGCAGAGGATTCACTCTAAATTCAGAAGGTGCATTTACTGACATCATGACTGACAACTGGAAATTTCCCAGGGGCGATTATCAGCAACCAATCATTCAAAAAAACGCTCAAAGATTTTTACTTTGTCAAAATGAGACAAGATTCTAATAACCCTGTAGTGTCAATAATTTGGGGGACATGTGACCCGTTGAACGATGGCTGTTTCTTAGTGATTGCCTTGTCATCTTTACGAAAACGAGCAACTCAGTTGTTTGAAACAACACTAACATATAAATAATAGTAGTTTAGTATAAGTAGTTTAGTAGCCCCCCTTTCTTTTTCCGAGAAAGGGGGGCTACGCCCCTTGGCTACGCCCTGCTTGCAGAGATTTAAGCTAGGAAAAAAATCCTACAAAGACTGGGCTCTCGTTAAAAAGATGTCTGAAGTAGTTAGGGACGTGTCATTATTTAGGGGGGGGGGGGGGGGGGGGGGGGGGGGAGGGCTCCTATTTTTGTGGGGAGGGTCCTAATTTTTTTCGCGTGTCTAAAGGGAGGGTCCACATTTTTTTCACTCCTGTTTGGGGGAGGGTCATAATTTTTTCAACAACATTTGGACGATGAAGAGAGTGAAACAGATGCAACTTCTATATCATCTGCGTTTTTTACTTAATAAAAATTTCGGCGCGCTTTGCGCGCATAAAGAATGACATATTACATGCTCTTCAGTAACGAAGATGCTATCCTCACGCCGTTTTAACAACAAGTGTATCTTGATGAGGAAAAGCAAACTCTCCCAAAATGCCCTGCAATGATAGGCCTGAAGGGAAGTCACTATGTTTGAAAGAAGACCCCATATAGGTATTAGCGTGAGTTCGACGTTACAAGCATATAGAAATTCGTCATTTGGGCCGCGCTTCACGCATGAATCATAATAACTTCGTCATTTGCGGCGCGCAGTTGCGCGCATGAATAATATAACGTTGTTGGCTCAGAAACCAATCAATAGGGAGAAGCTTTCATCTAACCTATATAGTTGAGGTAGCGTTCTTCCTGGGCTCCTGACAGGCTTTGTTTACTATACCGTACGCAAAACATGTTCTCTTAGGCTTTCTCTTAGGCTTGATGAAATGCGTTATCGAAATTCGGGCGCGCTTCGCGCGCAACGAAAGAAAAGTGGGAGCCCCTTTTTCTGTAAAATGTCTTCTGAATCAGTACTAGGTCAAATAGGGGACGGGAGAGGTGGGATCACGTTAATCATTGTACTTATAGAGGGAGGATCACTGCATTTTTACCGTTTACCCAAAATCCTCTCACGTAAAATCGAGGCGATAAATAATGACTGCGGTTCCTTAGCTTTGACAGAAGTAAGAAAAAAGTATTACCACTGTATGCATTGCTACGCGACCTTCAAAATTCACTGTTGCGATGGGCGATTTTACGCAAGAAAATTTTAATATCAATTTTCTTGAACAGAGAGTTAAACATCTAGGCAAGGAAAGGCAAAGGATAGCTTAAAAGCATTTTGGTTGATTTTGCAATCAATATTGATCCAGTAAGCAGCCGAATCCAGCGTTTTGGTTTGATTGACGGCTAAAAATCGCCAATCGCCCATCGCAACATTGAATTTGAGGTCGCGTAGCAATGCATACAGTGGTAAAAGACATTCGGACAAGAGTCTAACTAAACAGGTTTTTCAGAAAATATCAATTACATGGGGAGGGTCACAATTTTTTTACCTAGGACTGGAGGAGGGTCACAATTTTTTTTGTTATGTTCAAGGGGAGGGTCCTAATTTTTTTAGCTTTGTTTGAAAAAAATGGGAGCCCTCCCCCCGGTAAATAATGACACGTCCCTTACTCCAGCAACTTCTCTATCATTTGCATTTTTCTACTTCACTTCACTTCACTTTAATACTTAATAAAAAATCTCGGAGCGCTTCGCGCACATTAAAAATAACATCAAATATATAGTCCGTCAGAACTCACGCTGCGAAAATAATATATAGATTTAGCCACTGGCTAAAAGCGGAGCTCCTCGTTATAATTTTTTCTGTGTTAATGAAAGGGATTCCCATTTGTACATGGTTGCTTTAGAGTCTTCCCTTCACGAGATATTAATTTTTCAAGCATAGATGACGTCATCGATGACGTCACATCACGTGACCACTTCATTTCGCTCATCTGGTGGCCTAGACTACACTACCCAAGTTTGGTTGTTTTAGAGTCTTCCCTTCACGAGATATTCATTTTTCAATCACTGATGTCGTCATCGATGACGTCACATCACGTGTCCGGGTTACACCACCCCCCTTGTGGCATAGACAAAATATCCCAAGTATGGTTGTCTTAGCATGTACCCTTGAGGAGATATGATTTTTCTTTGTATACCACAGGGTTCCCATGTGTACACGGACGACGGACGGACGGACGGACGGACGGCGTACGCTATAGTTTAATACCAGAATAATAAAGAAAAAATCATATCTCCCGAAGGGTAGCTTCTTTAGAAGCCAAACTTGGACAAAGTTTCAAAGACCATAAGAGGAACTCTACACCAAGGTCACAGCCCTTACGTCATCAATGACGTCATCAAAATGATCCATAATGCCCGTGACGTTCAAAATCAACTCGATAGTATACTATACGTTTTTCCTTAGGTATGGTGCTCCGCTTGCGCGGGCCTTCGGCCCGCGCAGGAGCTCCGCTACTACCCTCGCGCCGTTTACAAGAACCGAGGAAAAACAAACTCTCCAAAAAATGCCCTTCAGTGATAGGCTTGGCAGGCAGTCACTATGTTTGAAAGAAACCCACTTAGGTAAGCGTGAGTTCGATACAAGTATAGAAATTCGTCATTTGGACCGCTTCACACAAATGAATAATAGTAAGTTTGTAATTTGCGGCGCGCAGTTGCATGAATAATAAAGGCTACAGACTTTGTTTACTATGCACAAAAAAACGGAATGTTCGTCTACCCTTTCTCTGAGGCTTGATGAAATGCGTTTATCAAAATTCGGGCGCGCTTCGCGCGCAATGGAAGAAAAATCTACTAGGTCAAAGAGGGGCCGGGGGATGGCGAAAACGTTTAACAGCTTCATCCTTTTTTAATACAACCAATAAAAATATAGCATAAGAAAATTTGCTGTACCTATACATACAGCAACAGGATTTTCTTAATCCATTTCTGAACCAATATAAATATAGTATAAGAAAATTTTGTTGATGCGTATACGGGAACGGAACGCCACGGGAACAGGTCTTTCTTGCTCGATGCGCAGGTCTACCCTCTAGCCCTCGTGGGTTTATCCTTTCCACTGTCTATACTTCTCTCTATGACAAGTTTCGGTATGTATGTATAACGTGTATTACAAGATATTTTGTGTGTGTGTCTGCGAAAAAAAAAATTGTACATGGCCTTCGAGTCCGAAAAAATATTCTTGCACAAGTACAACCTGATCCCCGGAAAAAAAATTCATACGCAAAAAAATTGCCACCCTCCCCCAATTTCTAATGGTCCACCCCTAAAAAGAATGACGAAGCAAGACAACTGATGGCTGCAGTTGTTTTTTAAAAAAGGTTATAGAGGTCTCGAAAGATAGAGAATCCATGTTTTGCTTTTTGAAAAGCACATCCTCGTGATGTACGTGACTGAGGGCACAAAGTTGTGGTCAAGAAGCCATTTCAGTGTTGTACGTGACTGAGGGCACAAAGCTGTGGTCAGGGAAACCATTTCAGTGTTGTACGTGACTGAGGGCACAAAGCTGTGGTCAGGGAAACCATTTCAGTTTTGCTCTCGGACAGACTGATTTAGCCATTCAGAAACGTTTGCGCAGACAACCCGATTATAAAAGTATAGATATATTATGCCATATATGGTAACTATCATTTATAATGTATATTAAACATATCATAATAAGCCACCGAGTGCAATAGAATCGTGCGGGTTGATGAGTTTTACTAAATAGCCAATAAAAAGATTGGGAGACAGTAAAACGGGATCTTTCTAAATAAGCTTAAATAGGCTGATCTCGCGATATTTTTGGTGTTCACCTCCGGAGACATTTGATTTTAGCGAGTTATTTCGAACACAAAGCCAATATTCTGAAAGAGAACTATATCCTCAATAGTTTTGCCAAGTTTTAGACTGGTATTTTACATTGCAAGCGAGATATAAGCGAACAAATGTGCAAATTGTTTACAGTAAAATGTATGGCGCGGTCATGTTAGCTAGTCCCTCTCGGAACAATAAGATCAACCTCCAAGGCGCGAAAAATACAATGTTGCTCTTAGTTACGGGTTTCCTGTCGTGAGCAATTTCAAACACTGCTGTCCTCGACGAGAAACAAGCGTTTTTTCAACAGTACTTTAGTTTGACGCCTAATGAGCATTTCAAACCGATCACACAAAGCATTTTTTTACATGAGCAGCATACCATGGCGAAAGGTAGGTCTAAACAATAACTGCGAGCTTTAAGCACGAAATCGTGATACTACGTACCCTGCAGTTATTAGCATATCTCATTTGGCGGCCATGGCGACAATGGCATGTCTGGGAACACACCTACTGAACGGCCACTGGCAAAACTGCCATGCTTCACGTCTGTTTGATATTTCTATGAGATATACTATGATAAAATCACTCTTAACGTTTGCCGTGCATGGACGAAAACATTGTGTTGTCATATTTTAGACTAGGCATTTTAGATTACCAGGTTCTGAAAAATCATTATTCACAAAAGTTATCTTAACTTCTCCAGGCATTCTCCAGTGCATGGATAGGGTTCATTTTCGAAATATGAAATACTCCACCCTATTACCGTGCTTAATAAGTTTAGCAAATGAATATAAAGATGCTTGGTATCTCTGAATAGAAAATAATTCCAGACGTTTTTTTATTTACATGTCATGTCAAAATCTTACCTTGGTGATAATTAAACAAAGGTCCATGCACCCTCCGATAATATTTGAATTGCAATAAAATATATTTGTAGTGTAAAGGAATAGGCTTTATACACAGTTTATGCCTTCCAGAGTCAACTAATGGACAAGTCATCCAATTGGACAGACTTGACACTTATTTCTATCTTACGAACAATGCACTAAAGAATGTACACTTTCTCAAACAAACAAAGACGACGACCTCAGAGTATGGCTACTGTGACGTGAAGCATGCGCACATACAGAATAAGCATCCCTGACAAGAATAAAACTTAGTGAAATCCAAAATAAATTTTACAGAAGGCGTAGGGTCGGTCCAGAAAGTGCACACCAGCACTATTTCCGACCCTGGAAGAAAGAAACGAAAAAAACCCTAGTTAAAAGAAAGTTGCCCAAGCGTAGAATATGGCTATGTGTTTTCCTTTGTGTTTGGCTCATTAATTATGTATGAGGTTTAGAAAATACACCATACAAATACACCACATCATACAAATTTCAGGGAAGTGGAACAAATGGGAAATACGATCTGGAAAAAATCTGGTAAAATATGCCGACCAGTGTGTAGCAGGATACAGTTTTCTAACTCTTTAATACGCGAAATATGAAAGTGATGTCTATAAACCTATATTCATTCATTATTTATTTGTGAGTTTACGTCGTAGATTGCTTTCCGAATATAGAGAGTGAATTTCCTCGATTTTCGAGATCTTCAATTTACTCTAGAAATCAGAGAAATGTTTTATGAGAGCTTTTTCTTAATTATTTAGTCCCATGTGGTGGCAGTATACTAATCCAGCACAACTGGGTCTTCTGTCAAAATGCAAAACATTTCATCATTGGATTACGCACATGTATCGTGAACTAATTCACACGGAAGAAACCATACTTCAACATTATTTTGAAAAGTGAACTTAATTTACGGAGACCGTATTTAAGTCTTTAATTTCATAACTACTAAGTCTAATCTAAGCGTGACAAAATAATGTTTGCAATAAAATAGAACTTACCAATGAGCTATTGGTCGTACTCCAAATCAAATGAATGCTTGTAAAGTAGAGCTGAGCATGTTTATCATCACGAATCAAATTGACTCGAGCCCGGTCATCAAGACTTTAATATTTATCTTTCTCTAAACATTCTGCATCAATTCTGGAACCTTTTCCCGCCTTTTCCCAGTGGCGATAATCAATGCCTCGGGTGAAAAGTGTCTCATCTCAAGATTAAACCCATGAAATCTTGTTTCTACGTAGATAACTTATAGAACCTCCGATCGATTATCTTGGAATTGTCTTAATGAAATAAAAACCTACAGCATACTTCTCTTATCGCCAACAACAATTACGCAAATCACCCGGACTGATAATGATCGTGTCCACGGACTTCCCCTTTTAAGTGTTATAGACTCTTAAAAGCAAGTTATTCTTTTCCTGACGCACTAGTCCATCTTATATATCGAGTTTTATGACGACAGCAAATACTGTGTCGATTTTGACGGCGTATATTAGTAAACCTCGCATAACTAACACACGCGGTCCGTTTTTTAATCACCGATATTTGGCAAATACCGCCGGGTAGTAATACAACAAACTTACACAATGCTAAAAAAACGTATTTGGAAAATTGAATAGTCTACCCACCAATTGGAATCCTTATCCACATTTTTCAGTACAGGCACTATTCCAAAATGTAGTTACACACAACACGCTGCAAATAAAAAATTACGGAGGGTTTTTTATTTTCGTTCTCCAGTTCAGTAAAACACATCAGACCATAATACCATTCGATCGGCCTGTTAGAGACTTGGGTATATAACAAGGACCATGCTTGAGCATCTCTATATCGTACTATATTGCACCTAGATGTCATTAATTTTACTTTATATTTTAACTTGTGAAGCAATTCATGCCGGTATATATTTCTTACTTAAAATTCAATTACAGTTGCAATTCATGTGCAATTTTTAAATCAAAAATTCTGGCAGTTTTGTTAAAATTTAAAAATTTCTTTTTTCAAAAAATTCAATTTAAAAAGGCTTACGTTTATGATTTGTGGAAATTATATATCAAATCGTGAAAAGTCATAAAACTGTGCAAACAGAAGGGCCAATAATTGTATTCACAGCTCTGTCATCAAAGATTCGCCGCTCCTTTTGTAATTTCCAAAAGATTTTGAGGGAATATAAAACACTGTCGGTTTTAGAAAAAAGAACTATGCAGCATTAATAATGAAAGTGTTATATAATCCTAAACGTAAATTCGTAAACATACATCAAATAAGTTTCAATCATATTGACACATGGCTGGTTTGAACATTTTGTAGAATAAAGTTAAAAGACGCATTATGTTGAACTGAATATATCTAAAAAGCTATTTCTAAATATTTCTACCTTGATATATTGCGAAGACAAAAAGAAATAAAACAATGTATGTACTTTCAAAAACATTAGAACCGAATTTCATTGTATTTCCATTCTTTTACAGAGATCATTAAATTGAAATGATAATAACTTATTGAATAATAAATATATTGTTAATATATTGAATAATACAGGTTTTCGAAATATAGTTTCTAGCAAAAATCGCGTTTTTAGAACACAGCCACACACGTGCCACACACAGCCACACACGTGCCACACACAGCCACACACGTGCCACACACGTGCCACACACAGCCACACACGTGCTGGTCTTGGTCGGACTTTATCAAAGGTCATAAAAGTACCCGACAGTGAGCCGAACAATTACGATTAGATTCGACAATGGCGCGAACAAAGTATGACGGATTTCCGACTGAAATTAAGTACAAGATACCTTGACTTCGAAAGCGATGCAAAGTGAAAATAAAATTCCTTCGAATTCAAACATGAATCTACAACATTGCTGTTTGGGGTATATACTGGTGTCTGTTTGGGGTATATACTGGTGTCTTTTTGGGGTATTATATAATGGTGTCCGTTTGGGGTATGCTGGTGTCCGTTGAAGGGGTATATGTACTGATGTCTGTTTGGAGTATGCTGGTGTCTGTTTGGGGTATGCTGATGTCTGTTTGGGGTATGCTGGTGTCTGTTTGCGGTATATGCTGGTGTCTGTTTGGAGTAATATATGCTGGTGTATGTTTGGGGTATATATTGGTGTCTGTTTGGGGTATACTGTTGTAGACAGGTCAAGTAGCAAGCGATATTCAGGAAGAAAACCTGAAGATTACTCATGCACTTATATAGTTAGGGGCGTAGCGCTACAAGGGCTTCAAATTGTTTTCAATCGTATACGCAACTGTGTAGTTTTAAAGCTTAGAACATGATATGGGCGTACAAATTGTTCATAGATAGGTTAACTTTTAGTGCGCAGCTGTGTACTTTGCGTGTATGGTAGCTGCGCTCGGGGGGGGGGGGGGGGGGGGGGAGGGGGGTACTCCACTGATTTTGGGGTAGGGGTGTGCCGCCATGTCTCCAAAACCTGACCCTATCAGATACCAAAAACCCTCGTTTTTTATACCCTACCATAGACCTACGGTCAAAATTGTATACCCTACCTAAAGTTATAGTCGCCAGGGTGGTCCAATTGGTCGCAGTCAAAGCGGAATTGTGTTAATATTGAAAAGGTTTTAAAATAACTGTCTATCCACTAATTGCGGCACAACTTGATGGAAATTTGCTTGTACTTGGGTGCCATACTGAAATACATACCCTATCAGCGACCAAACAAACGAAAAACGATACCCTACCGTAGACATCAGGAGCCCAAAAACCATACCCTATAGGGCGGCGCACACCCGTATACCATATATGAGGGAGTACCCCCCCCCCCCCCCAAACCCCGGGAGCTACACTCCTGCATGATAGTGTGTACTTATGTACTAGTATACCAAAGTAGCATATTAATGTACCAATATAGTATACTAATGTATAACATAGTCTACTAGTTTGGCAATACCATAAACACTCTGTATTATAGACATGGACGATATTATATAGACTTCGATCAAAATAATACCCAAACTCATCGCGTCATCGGCAATTGGAACAGCAAAAATGCGAAATTTGAAAGAGAAAAACAAAAGCGATTTGCAAGACGGCATGTTTTAGTGTTGTTTTTTTGCTAATATAACTTCAGGCAGATTCAAGATCAATTGTTGTGCTTACCTCAAAGGTCCAACTTCCTCACGAAAACCGTCCAATCTTTGCCATAAATATGGTGGCGCACATAGCGAGTTGTTGATTCTTGCTTTGTTTGACACAAGCCAAATGAGTTGTGCATTGGCAGATTGTCAGAAAGATTCAGAATTCACCATCTGTATCCGATAGTTGTTATTCACTACAGCACACGTATGATTACCGTGCCTAGTCGAGAATTCTGTGATTGAAGGTTTACTCCTGCAATTGCTTTCTTTATTGGACGAGATTAGAACGCTCTGGCACGACGCAAATATGTCATTAAGGCGGAATCGTGATTGCTTTCCCAAATTAACAGAGTCACTAATAGCCCGATGCAATAGTTCGGCTATTGGTCTCGCACTTTTCCAATTATGTCGAAATGGTTTTGCAGAATTATGTGTGGGAAAATGGACTCGTAATGGGCACCTTACACAATGATGACTGGAGACTAATAAAAAGCAAATATAAAGTGGGTGTGGTTGTAGCAGTACACAATTACAAGCAATAGGTATTCTTTACTGTTCGGCTTGAGAGAAGTATCTATTATTCTTTGTTGTCGAAAGCAAACAAAAGCAGCTCATACCTTGGCAAATTGCTCACGTGCTATCTGTAGATAATATCTCCACTAGTGGTAGTACTTCAGCCACCACCGGGTTCATCAAAACCGTAATTATGTTACATAGGGTTGCCCTTGCGTTACATCGTGAGAGAAACACAGTAAAATCCATTTGCTCCGTAGTTATTACGGCCTAGGACAAGATAACAAGTCGTGTTTACTTCCGACCAATTATCGCGGAGGACAGGGACGGCACTTATAGCAAGCTAGCAAGTCACGCAGGAACACAGAGGAATTGAAGTCGTCAAAACGACAAGCCTTTTTGCCACTTTTTGAGTCTTGCATCTCAAAGCCCCCTATAACGGACCGACTATATTCGCTGTCGCAGCACCTTTGAATAAACCAATAATACTCAATCTTGCTCGTTTTTTTGTGCATCCAACAAAATGGCTCTAACTAAAACACGTTTATATTGGAGCTCTGCTTGTGATCACCATGCTATTGGAGGATCCGGGATTTTACTATGGGGGGTTCCGTTTCTTCTTCACTCCTTCGAAATCTGATACGGGCAATATATTATGGAGAGCTCGTCCGCGAGCTGCCTGGGTATGACAGTAAAATCCTCATTGTTTTGATGTTCAATAGGATTCGGTGGAACCCTTGGAACCCCCTCTGGATCGGCACTGCTATTATCATCACGGCCTGATTTCTAAGGAAATCTTTCACATAATCTGTAGTTTTAGCATAATGATGAATGCAGGAAGTACAAGTTAAAATACACTGGTTCTCAACAAAACGTGCCAAGCCTCAAGCCATCAGATCCAAAGAGACGATGTTGTGGTGAAACTGATTAGATGGCTTAAATTGCCAAAATTACGAGTGCATTGTACAACCTCGGGTTTCTTGACGACAGTAGACACGCCAGAGGCATATGTCATTTCAAGTTCACTACAAAAATGCAATTGATTACACGGTTTATAAAGTAACCTTAGTAATTCCCGCCTAATTGGTCTGCTCGTCGCGTCAGAAAATCAAAGGCGCCAGTTTTTTTTATCTCTAGCAAGGAGAGGTACTACTGGTCTCTCGGCAATGACGAAATTTAAAGATATCGTGAAGATGATTTGAAGAGCATTCTAGCCTTTTTTGTAAGCAATCTTTCTGGAATTAAGGAAATTATTTGGCGTCAAATAACAATAAAAACAAGAGAGTCAAAGTCCACTTAAAAGCACTGATTAGAAAGAAAGCGCCTTACACAATGTCGCATCTTATTTTTTGTTTCTAAAGTATAATAAAGTGCTACAATGAAAGCCCAGAGCCCGCTAAAATATTGGCGGTAAAAATCATCAGTCTGGAGGAAATGGGCGGCGCCACTGAGATTAGATATTTCCAAAAGCGGCCACAACCAAGTTAGCATGCCTAGCGTAAATCTTATGTTATGGATAACTTCGTTCATTTGGAAAAGCAAAATGAATGAGCAAGAAAGTGTAACGACCAAATATTCCAAATAATATTACTATTATCTATTACTACCCCAGGTGTGTTCTCGATTTTACAGCCTTTTCACCGAGCGAAATAATAGGGGTAGCGAATGGCCCCTAAAAATGTCAAGAGTCTCGCCAAATTTTAGCAGTCTCGGAATCTCGGAATTTTTAACGTGCGTCTCGGAATCTCGGTTTTCGCCTTCAAAGTTGTAAATACAGTAAATATATGAGCTGCTATTTTTCTTCAGTCTTGAGCTCGGATTTTAAACTGCCAGTCTCGGCAAGTCTCGGATTTACCATAAGCTAACCCTAATAATTTACTAGTGGTAGCCAGTTTATATGCGTATCTGGTTCAAATAAAAATGAAATGAGGAACAGCGTACAAATAAATACGGGGCTTATACATCCTTGACAATAACTGACACCCGACAATTTTGTTTCGAAACGTTATGAGGAAACCGAGATCCTAATGCCTTGCAGACAGAAATCGTAATTACTAGTATAGCGCCGAAAGCCTTACTTCATTTATTTTGACATTTATAAAATGCGGAAAATCTTTCTGCTGATATGATGATTTCTTGAAAAAATACTATTGAAATTAAAAAGGACAAGAGAATATGATGGTGTTATAATGAGGATTTGGGAAATGATCAAATTACTATTGGAAATGACATTGGGAAATCAAACTGATGTGGAACTTGCCATTTCAACACTGTGAGATTACTATTGGAGAAATAAACACGATAACTAAAATGCAAATTTCCAAAGCTGATCACTTCCAGATGTCTATTGTCTGTGCACTGGAACAACTGCTCTTATTTATAGGGAATGTCCATTTAAACGTTTTTAGGTTAATTTATTATTGAATCTTGCTTGTAAATAAACGACTTTCCCAAATCCCTAAACCCTAAATTGAATCACACAACTTTCTACAGTGAAAACAGTTTTTTTTGTGTCTGAAGAGATCACTCCATAAAAAGTAACTATGTACCGAATGAATAAAGGGACAAAAGAAAGGGCCACAAATTCTCACTTGAGAGGGAAAATATCCAAGCGAATAGTTGATGGACCAAACTAGAACTTTCAAGTGCATTTTGTCTTCAGCAATATTGTTCGACTGTGATGGTTCAAAGAACTGAAAAGCCAATTCATCTGAAACGAGTCTGAAAGGATAGAACGTGTCACCCTGTGATGAAAAACGCCCTTACCTGATAATAAAAATAGCTGCCGAGCCTATTTACTCAGGGAAACAAAATGGAAAGTAAATGTTAATGGTAAATGTAAATGGGTGTTGACCACAGGCACATTCAGTGGCTGTTACCGTGGCTCATTTCCTAAAAAGCCTTTTCGCTTGGAAAAAGTAGTTCCTGAGGTTTACATGAGGTTTACTGAGCTGCCCAAGATATCACCTTTGACGAACATCACAAACTGCAGTTCGAACGTTCAGGCTACTGTTTTTTCGACTCTAAGAAACCGTTTGTTTTCATATTTTGTTTGTTTTTAAAACAAAATAATGTACGCCTCTCCTATAGGAAAGAAAACATGACAGAAATAGCAAGAAGAATGTTCGATGGCTCTCGCTTGAAAGCTACACCCTGCATAAATTATGTAAGTATTTGCGGTACAATTTCAACGAGAAAATTATAAGATTTTAGAAAAGAATTGATTTGTTGTCGTTATCCTTTTTCTTCTTTCTGAAAAATCTAAATGGGTTAGCTGTTAACTGTCGGCTTCATTTGATAAGCTATACATGGTGACTTTTACACTTGATATTGTATGTTATGTTTTCAAAATCGGTGATAATATCTACTGTGGTGACATTTGTACCAAATTGCACCCGAGGATTAAACTTATTAAGTTATGAATATTATTATAAAAACAAACATTTAATGAAAACGTAGTATAAGCCTAGAATACCAGGCTGACACACACTGAAGGTGTGGTCCTGGTGTACCTCTCCTCTGACCTCTAGGTAATGGTTTTAGTCTAAATAGCTACCCCATTACATTTATGCAAGTACCTTTTACAAATATCCATCGAATCCAGGGAATGGACACTGACTTTCGCGATGGAGGTGCATGTATTTTCAGCAATGAGTAAGTCAATGTTATCTTGCAGTAACACCGTCTCAGTGCATTTGTTATCCCTTTACCAAGATTTATACTATTTTTGGTGCCAAGGTGATAATGAAATTTATATGTCATTTAAAAAGATGACACTGATAATTCCAAATAACACCGGTTGCATTTCAGTAACCAAGAACACGATATAAGTAACTGACTCGAGATTAGCAAGTGATTATAAATTATTAATGAAACACTTGGGCTTCCTCAGGCTTTATGATAAAAAAAGATTTATTATTTCCAGAAGAGTTCGGAAAACGGCGAGATCAGCCTCATTTACTTTGTACAACCTGTGTTAAAGTAGGCGAAAAAAGCAGTATTTGATGAGAGAAAATAAAGCTCTTTTCTCCATGGAATCGCAGACCGTAATCAAGGAAGGGATTTCCGGGATTTCCTAAATAAGCTTGATATCATGTCGGCATCTCGCTATTCCAAGATCAATCCTGGGCTGATACGCATCATGACCTAGTGTGGGCCAAAATCTCCAGGACCTACATAATGACATTGCCAAGTATCTCTATCCTGCCGATCAGATATAAACTAAATTGCCAAGCAAATGACTTTCGTATTGCAGATATGTCCTCAATGAAGCTCGTTAGTGTGATATCAAAATAATATTTCTGGCTAATGTTTATGCTATACTATATAGAACTGTTCTCGAGTCAAATATCGGAGTACGGCTTGGGGCTCGGCGGATTTCCTTGACTTGTACGTGATCGCATCAGTTTGTAAATCTAATGCAAACAAGGAACCCATGTAGATCATCAGTTGGGGAAAGCAAAGGACCAGCATACAGTATATGTCATTTTTTTACAAAGCGACGATAGTACGCGCTCTCTGATAGGTCGAGTTTTCGGGCAGTACATTTGCCCGGTCTTCCTTGCAAATTAAATTCCTAATTTTGGAGGTTTTCATTATGAAAATCACTAAAGGGATAGCAGACAGAAGCCAGAATAAATCACTAAAAGACCCACGCCCTTTTAGTGGTTCTGTTTCCAGATCGAACAAACAAGTTCGTGAGTAAAAGAGAAACACGCTTCCTTCAGCGTTTACATTTCCAAAATTATATACTCCGATCAAAGGTTCCTCGAAGTGTTTGTTGTTTTTTTCTTTCTCTTTTTAAATAGACGTGACTGCGACTGAATAGACGTTACTCGGTGTCGTGTGCGAATGGCCCATTTCATATCATGTGATGTTTTCATCATTTTCTACTCGTTTCTGCCTGTATACACTTCTTCGCTCATGTTCATGTGAACATAAAATACGTCAAAAGAAGCACTTGTCTTGAGGGCATCATGTAAACATCACATGATTTGAAATGGACAACTTGCACACGACGTCGATTATCAGGAACTGCGAAAATCTACAAAAAGCTTGTGGAATTGCTCCCAGTGTTCATTGTCAGCTGTACTGGTATTAGTAAACTTAGCCTCATGACGAATATTCAAGCCTATACTCACGACTAAAGAACATACAACAACTTATGAGGTCACGTGGCCTGTAACTGTATCACGAGAAGTGTGTATGGACTAGGGTTTGGTTGGACTGTGGGCTTGATGGCACGGATGTGTATGTACTAGGGTTGATTGGAGTGTGGGCCTGATGGAACGGATGTGTATGGACGAGGGTTGGTTGGAGTGTGGGCTTGATGGCACGGATGTACATGGACCAGGGTTGGTTGGAGGGTGGGCTTGATTCCCGCTTGATTAGTTTGATGGCACGGATAAAGGAAAAACATGTATGTAACTTTGCTTTCTTACTTGTGCTGGCAGAAGTTGCTCTTAACTCACTGATGAAGGAGGCGCTTCACATGGTCGTCATTTTGCCCTTCGCTCTGATAGTTGACCTGTGGAGATGGCGAATATTCAGCGGCGAGGTTCATGTGTCGAGATACAACAGGGCGTGGTGGGATCTGAAGAGGAAGTACCTGGGCGTGGCATCACCCCAAGACAGGACGGAGGATGAATTTGATCCTGCTACAATAGCGCACATTTGTAACAGTACACCTTATGTCAGGTGAGGAACCGCATTGAGGACTGTAAACATTACTCACGAACGACAAAAGGAGAAGGGTTGGGATGTCGTGAAGGAAGTTTCTTAGGAAAGGAGTTGTAGATGGCTGAGGTAGATCGAGATAATGTGCTAGTTGTGGACGTATGTATTGGGACAAATAAAACCTTTTTTACGCCCTAAGGTAGCGCAATTTTACATCATAGAGACAAAGTTCCATATACAGCGAGAAGAGATTGACAAGCGTACGACGTGCGCCTATGCGCCATTTCGCTTTATTTTTCACAACACTTTTCTGCATACAGAAAAAAGAGAAAAGGGAGAACAACTTGCTTTTAAGTAGCGTACAGTGGCGAGAGGAGCAAGTAGCTTTCGTGTTGGCTACTGTTGACGTTCAAGTGGTGTAGTTTGGATTCTTAAGAAAATAACATTTTGATAATATTCGCGTTGGAACTGTGGAGACGCTTGAACTGTTTGCGATTGATCACGATTGAGAAAAGTACTTGTTTGCATCTGGATTTGAAACAAAAACAGAGCTAGATTGTTTGATGTTATCTATTGCATGATAGCGTAGAGTAGAACTATGGCTCTAAAGAAACATTATCTAACTTTTGTATAGCCGAGAGAGAGGGCGGCATCAGGGACGGTATTCTCAATTAATGTCTCGGAAATGGGGCGAAGGGTCAGTAGCCTGCATACCAAGTGGTCTCCTGTGGAGGTTTAGGGCAGAGAAACCCTATGAAATCTCGACGAGTGAGGTGTGAGATTTTGGCAGCGCGAAAAATACGTGGAAACGGGCGGCCAGAATCTCGTCTCTGTCCGACAATTTCACGGCCGACAACATATATCTCCCCCCCCCCTTTCTATATAACCAAGTCCATGTAGATTTCTTATTACGGTGAAATCTCTGTATATTTTATATACATTTATATTTTCTTAGGCTATAGGTGCTAAATAAACATGCGTTAAATATTCATAAATATGCTTTGAGCGTGGTCACATCTACAAAACACAAAAGCAAACAATAAAGGGCCAATTACAAAAGATACAAAGTAAAAAAACAAAAAAGACAAAATAAAATGGCAGTTTAGCTGACGAATTGTCTGTTAAGCATGAACTGCTTTAGAGATTCGCGGAAGCAGAATATTGATAGCAGGAAGATATTTCCAAAAGTTTACAGCTAAAGATTGAATGGTTTGTTTTCCTATATTTGTTCTTACATGGCTTAATGAAATGTTTATTTTTAGGGACTGTTTGCTAATGCAGGCTAGATGAAGGGAGAAACCCTTCAGATTGACTCTGATAAGGAACCTCCAATGAACAAGACTAAGTCTGTTTTGGTAGGATATTAGTACCATATACTTAATAGATTTTTGTTCTCTAGATATTACCTGGGCGCAGTTCTTGAGTTCCAGTTCCACGAAGCCATGTGTAAAGCCGCTCGCCACAAAGGCGCGCTGCACAAGTGCTCTGTCTACGGTTCCAAGAATGCGGGATCAAAACTGAGGTAGAAAAACAGAGCAATGTTGAGAAATCATATCCATTCTCTATTAGCAATTCTTCTCTTTTTCCTCTTTTGAATGAGATAAACAAATTTATAGTACTGAATTTGAAAACCCAGTGAAAACCCAGGCAACGCGATATCAGCTTTACTGTCTTATCATTATTTGTTGAAGAAGGAAGTTTATTATTCTTCGCTAAAAAAAAAAACTCGCTTAGAAACATCCTTTAGACAATCAATTAAACCATGGTTTCTTCTTATAGAGCTATTTTACATTTTACGCAAGTCAAAACAAAGAAATTAAACTGTGAGTAAGAGCGGATTTGTATCTTCCGGATCTTACTCGGTTTATTTGATTAGGCAACCTCCAATGTTTTGGTGGATGTACCATTTAAATCAACCAGAGATAGACGCTACTTCCAATAAATTGAACATCAGCTTTCACGGTTTTCGGTCAATTCTCGAATTCCATAACTTATATAATTTAGAATATTTCTAAGGTGAAAAGGATGTACGTTTTCTTCAAAAAGTGGTACATTTGTATTCTATTACCAATAACCTCATTTTTTTCCGAGAGTAAAATGAACGCCCTAGGGAATTACAATCACTTAACTCTTTGTCTGTGAAGGAAAGCTTTGTGTAATTAAAAACTGAATAACGGCCTCCAAGAAATATGGCAGTTTCAATCACCACAGTTCTAATCTTTAGGAAAAACTGGTGGTCCAACTCTTTCTGCAGCCGTGAAATCAGGGGAAGGTTTCATTCAAATCTACATTATAAAGTAATTAGAAGCATGACAGGGTAATGGTCCATACCTTCTGGATATATAACTCATATTGGCCATGAGATGGTTCGGCGCGAAAACCTAGAAATCTCTCTTGCTGTACCAAATATGACGCACTATGAGGAAGCTATGACAAGAGATTTCAAACGCGGAAAGCAACTCTTGTAAAAGTGACGTTAAATGTCTAAGCCAAAATTAGTTCAAATACATAAAAAGTTTGCATGTTCTTTGCGAGCAAAATGCGGTAGACAGATGTAAAAGGCAAATTATGAGATAAGTAGAAAAATCTGTCAAATAATGTGTTTAAGTAAGCAGCGGCACGTGTGATCTTACAAATATCAGATGGCTTTCATTGTCTCGAGCTTTCCAGAACAACCGGTTCCTGTATCCAGGAGGATAGCACAATGATATTGGCAAATTGGGAAGAGGATAAACTTTCCCTTGCAACTCATGATCGCCGCATTTATTTCCTCCACGCCGGAATCAATATTGTCTCTCATAAAAAGAAGAAAGTAAATGGAATTTAATTTTAAGTTTCTTATCACTACGTTAAGCAATTGGGAAAATGAAAAGAAACTCAAGACTTGTTTAGTTTGATCGCGAGAGATATTTAGACCCGCAGTATGGCTCATTAAAGACCCACCAAAAATGCTGGTGGTAGACCACGGTAGACCACCTAACATTTTGCCGTCTGTTTGACGGCATAACGAACTCTGTAATACAGGGACCTTGAAAATCTGGAAGGTGATCGGTCAACTCTTGCAAAAGGTCGCACCCTATCTCAACGCTGCCTTAGAATCGAGCGCGCGAGTGCCTCACATGAGCGTGACAGAGGGGAATTATTGTGGCGCCATTACCATCTTTCCAATAGTGAAAAGTAGTCATATCATAGCAGTTATTTTATGGTAACACGATAAGGACCACATTCGAGAACTAAAAGCTTTCAGTGTGGGCGGTGAATGGAGCGTGTTGAATTTCCTGGCCCCGCTATTGAAAACACATTGAATAAAAACAAAGGAGCATCATCCAACGGAATCAAATAGAAAATGACAACAAAAATAAAAACAACAAATTGGTAGAAGGAAGGATCTAAACCCGAGTTTCTGTCTCCCGAAATACCTACGTACGCATAACCTGATGTAGAACAGAATACAAGTTCTCGTAAAATAATAAGAAATAAAATAAGGCAAAGAGAAAATAAACATCCAAAACTTTAAAGGACAACAGCTTTCATTGGTTCAATTGGTTAGCATATTGGTAGGCATTGCCTATTGTTATTGGTCGGCATATAAGTAGAGTTGTTTTATTGGCTAGCACATTAGACTGGACCCCTGGGGTACCCCGGCAAAGATACCTCCAGGGTTAGAAGATACGCCTTGAAACTCCGCGACTTGGGTGCAGTTTCACAGATAACCAGTGCAGCACAGCATGATCCACGCTGTGAGTAGTAGAGATCGCCTGTTGTTGTTGGTTATCACATTACTGAGTAGAGAACGCCTGACATTTCAGGAATGAACAATGTTTAGCGTGCGTTAATCCAATTCTTGATGCGCGCGGATCATTCCTACTGAAGTGAATACACAATAAAATATATCATTTAAATTTATTGTTGCTCAAGGCCCTTAGAAAACTCTCAGAATTTGATCCAGGAACTGCCCGAGTTACTCTGTGAGTTACACTAACTATCAACTCTGCCCATCACTGCAACGCCATGGTATGGCGGTATGATGTTAGAAACATTCTGGACTTCCTGTACCACGAATTGCACATACGGTATCTGTCCTCGAAATCTTCCATTCTTTTTTTTACAGAGCGATGTTGGAACTTGGGCGAAGCAAGCCATGGCCTGACGTACTGCAGGTGCTAACTGGGCAGCGGTCGTTCAATTCCAGTGCACTGCTAAACTACTTTCGACCCTTGTCTGATTGGCTCGGCAAGAAAAGGCAAAAAGAGGAGTACCCGAGGGCTGGGACGAGCAATCAAATGACACAGCACTATGAATAGGTAGCCATGGCAACTATTCTCTGATCTTACACATACGGTGCATCATCTTTTCAAAGAATATATGTTTCGACGACGCTACACCACGAGATAATGTGTGTCCTATATATGTACGATCTAAGTATTACGTTTGGGCCTGTGCGAAATTCTATTTTCGTTCTTCTTCTCGACTTTTTAAAGAATCTAGTGCACATGCACGAGAACCAGACTGTATAGAATTGTGCGCCATGGTCTTCGTTGCGTGGGAGGACGAACCGTCTCAAGGCTTAGGGAGCGAGATCTCAATGTAGCTCGGCGTTTTTTACCTGACGTGGTGGTTTTGGAAATAGGGGCTAATGATTTGGCTTCCTTTGCACCGCAGACGGTCGGCTCGGAAATCGACGAATTGGTAGAGCTGTTACTGAACCGTTTTTCAGCTCGTTATGTCGTCGTTTGTTCCTCGACACCCCGAGCTATTAGTGATGCTAAATTTAACACCAAGGTGACGAGGTTGAACCAGTATCTCAGTGTGATACTGGGAGAGAAGCAAAGGGTGGCGTTTTGTAGGCACAGAGGACTGATAAATCAAGGACAGCCTATTTTATTACAGGACGGTGTGCATTTGAATGCTTGAGGGCAGTATGCTCTTTACCGCCGTTTGAGAGGCGCCATTTTGTTTTCTCTGAGGTATCTGGATTAGGTGCACTCTTGTTTTTCCAGTCACTTGTACAATAATGTAGAGAATACTGATATGTATTTCAAGTGCAGTTATAAATTGGGTTAACTTGCTCCCTAACCTGCAACATTTCCACAGCTCCCCTTTGTGTATTGGTTGCTAGTGCGATTATGATTGTAACTGTAGTTCAATTTTCATTTTGTTGTTGTGATTTTGTGTTTGTGTATGTCAGCTGTTATTCCCTTCTGGATTGCTATGGTTAGTGTATCATATCATTAGCCAAAGTATCAAGGTGTATGCTGAGTGCAAAGTACTGGCATGTTAAATTTTATTTAAAGTGCAGTTGTGGGAAGCATTTGTTGGCAGTGTTTCTACTTTTGTAGCATGCCTTATGGTTTAATGCTTTCCTTGCACAAACATGATTCTCGCCTCTTCTTGATAGGAGATGGAAGTGGTAATAATAATAAAAATAATAAAAATTGGCCATTTCAGGGGCAGTTATGGGATTGACAGTTGTTGCCAGCAACACGTGTGAGTGTGTTAGCCAGTCATCCTGTCCAACCTAAAATCTCATTGTGACAATCACATTTGAAATCCTTTGTTGTGTAAATAATTAATTGCTTTAGAGTCTTCCCTTCACGAGATATTAATTTTTCAAGCATAGATGACGTCATGGATGACGTCATATCACGTGACCACTTGACTTCGCTTATCTAGTGACCTAGACTGCACTATCAAAGCTTGGTTGTTTAGAGTCTTCCCTTCACGAGATAATAATTTTTCAAGCATAGATGACGTAATCGCTGACGTCATATCACTAGACCACCTCATTTCGCTCATCTGGTGACCTAGACTACACTACCAAAGTTTGGTTGTCTTAGAGTCTTCCTTTCATGAGATATTCATTTTTGAAGCATAGATGACGTCATCGATGACGTCATATCACGTGACCACTTCATTTCGCTCACCTGGTGACCTAGACTACACTACCAAAGTTTGGTTGTCTTAGCTAGAGTCTTCCCTTCACGAGATATTAATTTTTCAATCACTGATGACGTCATCGATGACGTCACATCACGTGTCCGTGTTACAGCACCCCCCTTGTGGCATAGACAAAATATCCCAAGTATGGTTGTCTTAGAATGTTCCCTTGAGGAGATATAATTTTTTCTTTGCATACCACAGGGTTCCCATGTGTACACGGACGACGGACGGACGAAAAATGAAGAAAAAATCATATCTCCCGAAAGGTAGCTTCTATAGAAGCCAATCTTGGACAAACTTTCAAAGACCATAAGGGGAACTCTACAACAAAGTCGCGTGTCCTTACGTCATCAATGACGTCATCAAAATGATCCATAATGCCCGTGACGTTCAAAAGTCAACTCGATAGTATAGTATACCTTCGGCCCGCGCTGCTAGTTTCCCTTTCGTAAACCATCGTTGCCTTTTAGAACGGTCGTTGCCATTTCAGAAAGGTCGTTGCCATTTCTGATCCCTTGGGATAATTAGTACTTATCATTCATATAGCTTCGTTCTATAGATGCTAATGAAAGATAGTACAAATCCAATTAAAAAGCACTTCCAACCCAGCGAATTCACTCGTAGCGCACTGGTTAGCGTTTGGGTTAGTAATCGGTTTACCGGTTAGGGTTAGGGTTCTAATAGGGTGGAATTGATATACGGTTTTTTTTTCCTTTTAGCGGAGCACCATACCTAAGAGAAAAACGTATAGTATCGAGTTTATTTTTGAACGTCACGGGCATTGTGGATCTTTTTGATGACGTCATTAATGACGTAAGGGCACGTGACTTTGGTATATAGTTCCTCTTATGGTCTTTGAAAGTTTGTCCAAGTTTGGCTTCTATAGAAGCTACCCTTCGGGAGATATGATTTTTTTCTAATTTTCTATAGGTATTAAACCTATAGCGTACGCCGTCCGTCCGTCCGTCGTCCGTCCGTGTACACATGGAAACCCTGTGGTATGCAAAGAAAAAAAAATATATCTCCTCAAGGGAACACGCTAAAACAACCATACTTGGGATATTTTGTCTATGCCACAAGGGGGGTGCTGTAACCCGGACACGTGATGTGACGTCATCGATGACTTCATCAGTGATTGAAAAATGAATATCTCGTGAAGGGAAGACTCTAGCTAAGACAACCAAACTTTGGTAGTGTAGTCTAGGTCACCAGGTGAGCGAAATGAAGTGGTCACGTGATATGACGTCATCGATGACGTCATCTATGCTTCAAAAATGAATATCTCATGAAGGGAAGACTCCAAAACAACCAAACTTGGGTAGTGTAGTCTAGACCACCAGATGAGCGAAATGAAGTGGTCACGTGATATGACGTCATCGATGGCGTCATCTATGCTTAAAAAATTAATATCTCGTGAAGCGGAGCACCATACCTAACGGAAAAACGTATAGTATACTATCGAGTTTATTTTTGAACGTCACGGGCATTGTTGATCTTTTTGATGACGTCATTAATGACGTAAGGGCACGTGACTTTGGTATAGAGTTCCTCTTATGGTCTTTGAAAGTTTGTCCAAGTTTGGCTTCTATAGAAGCTCCCCTTCGGGAGATATGATTTTTTCTAATTTTCTATAGGTATTAAACCTATAGTGTCCGCCGTCCGTCCGTCCGTCCGTCGTCCGTCCGTCCGTGTACACATGGGAACCCTGTGGTATGCAAAGAAAAAAAAATATATCTCCTCAAGGGAACACGCTAAGACAACCATACTTGGGATATTTTGTCTATGCCACAAGGGGGGTGCTGTAACCCGGACACGTGATGTGACGTCATCGATGACTTCATCAGTGATTGAAAAATGAATATCTCGTGAAGGGAAGACTCTAGCTAAGACAACCAAACTTTGGTAGTGTAGTCTAGGTCACCAGGTGAGCGAAATGAAGTGGTCACGTGATATGACGTCGTCGATGACGTCATCTATGCTTCAAAAATGAATATCTCATGAAGGGAAGACTCTAAAACAACAAAACTTGGGTAGTGTAGTCTAGACCACCAGATGAGCGAAATGAAGTGGTCACGTGATATGACGTCATCGATGACGTCATCTATGCTTAAAAAATTAGTATCTCGTGAAGGGAAGACTCTAAAACAACCAAACTTGGGTTGTGTAGTCTAGACCACCAGATGAGCGAAATCAAGTGGTCACGTGATATGACGTCATCTATGCTTAAAAAATTAATATCACGTGAAGGGAAGACTCTAAAACAACCAAACATGGGTAGTGTAGTCTAGACCACCAGATGAGCGAAAAGAAGTGGTCACGTGATATGACGTCATTGATGACGTCATCTATGCTTTAAAAATGAATATCACGTGAAGGGAAGACTCTAAAACAACCAAACTTGGGTAGTTTAGTCTAGACCACCAGATGAGCAAAATGAAGTGGTCACGTTATATGACGTCATCGATGACGTCATCTATGCTTGAAAAATTAATATCTCGTTAAGGGAAGACTCTAAAACAACCAAACTTGGGTAGTGTAGTCTAGGCCAGCAGGTGAGCGAAATGAAGTGGTCACGTGACATGACGTCATCGATGACGTCATCTATGCTTTAAAAATGAATATCACGTGAAGGGAAGACTCTAAAACAACCAAACTTGGGTAGTGTAGTCTAGGCCACCAGATGAGCGAAATGAAGTGGCCACGTGACATAACGTCATCGATGACGTCATCTATGCTTGAAAAATTAATATCTCGTGAAGGGAAGACTCTAAAGCAACCATATAAACCATGTACACATGGGAATCCCTTTCATTCACATAGAAAATTTTATAACCAGGAGGTCCGCTTTTAGCCAATTGCTAAAACTATATATTACCTTTACTGAGACTCAACGAAACTAAACGTGTAAATTGTGCCGTCCAAAAAAATAGTGCCGTCGAAAAGGCAACGATGGTTTACGAAAGGGAAAATTGCGCCCGCGCTGGAGCTCCGCTAAAAATTTGACCTAAAATTTAAGTGCTAGAAAAAGCGTGTAAAGTTAATTAAAAAACAGAAAATGAGTGACGGGCAATACAAGCGAATGGGCTATTGAAACCAAGGAAAACAGTTGACGCGTCATTTGGGGTTTTAGAAACATACTTTATGGACTCTATTAACTGAATTCCAGGAAAAAAGTTATATCATGGATTTTCAGATCACTGTAACACGACTCCATCGATCCCTAGAGTTGAGAACTGCAATATGTACTTTGTCGCCAAAACATCACAAGTAACATGAAAATTTTCATATACATTCACTTACCAAACCAACAAGGAGGAGATGTTTACTGTAGTGCACATGCTCTTATTTATTGATTGATTGATTGATTGATTGATTGATTGATTGATTGATTGATTGATTGATTGATTGATTGATTGATTGATTTACCGATAAAAACTCGCTCAAATTAGAGCATTTAGTTGCGTTAAAAGTAAAATAAATTTCTCTTTGTGGCCGTGGTCCTGGGGTGTCTACCTGTATTGCGCATGACTGATCATACGACGGTGGAGGAGGAATCCAGTCTTGATTGACAGGTTGACCTGCTCCCACCTCTCCCGCAGACAAATTCTCGTGCTGACCAGTGGAAGGGTAGGGCGCTGGGTTGATCGGAGCTTGCTGCACACTAAGACTCTCATTGGTGTTCTGCTGCCCTTCTCTTGCTGTTCTGCAGCGGATTGTGTGCGAATGAATAATCCTTTAAATAGTCCCACCTACAGCCAAGAGAATGATCCCTAAAAGTTCGCATCCGGTACGCTCATTTCGCTCGTGGGTAATACTAATGGCGTTACAATAATTACCACTCCTAGTATTATCGTAGCGGCGCAAAAAAAAAAAAAAAAATGAAGTCTGTTTCGCCAATTTTTGACGTCACGCTATTATTATTGAGAATACGCAGTCTAGTCGTAGAACCAATCCAAACGCTAGATTGCCGAGTAAGCCCCTTCTGCGAACCAACGCTTTTTTAATAAGTTTTTTAAACACGAAAAGCCGGTTGCATTAGTAGGTGTCCGTGTTTTAGATGTGGATGTAGATATGTATGTTTGTAGTTCCGATTAACGCTCTTCTTAGAGGGATGGGGGCCTAGCTTTTCCTAAAAACTTCAAGGTACAAGCACCTGTGTTTTATTGTTTTGCACGGAAGAAGTTTAAGAAATGAAGGAATTTGTTTTGTCTTGAGTTTGAACTTTTAAACTTTTTATCTGCTCCTGAGCAACCGCGAATCTATCTTTAAAAATCGAACAAATTGGATTAAATTTGGAAGTAATATTTCAAAAACGAGTGCAAGTGTTTCATTGGGTTTGCAAACAACGAGAAAACCATTGAAACACGAGTTACGCCGCGAGTGTTTTATTGTTTTCGAGTTGTTTGTAATCCCAATGAAACACGCAGAACGAGTTTTTGGAATTACTTCTCATGCAAATAAAATACACAATTTATATCATGTTATGCAATCACGCTTAGAATATTAAAGGGGCACTCGCACGCTTGCCGGACAAACAACTAATTCAAATCGCAATCCAATTCCAACCTCTTGATAATAGATCAAAACACTATTTGTATTGATTTAATAGTTAAAAGGTTATTTAACAAACCTTGACTGTTGTTTTGGTTCGGTTATTCCCGGTAAGCTTAAATGTATTTTTGATGATTAGAATTAGACGACTTAGTTTTTGACAGGTTGTACACAAATTAAGCGTGCGAGTGCCCTTTTAAAGAACAAAAACGTGATTACATAAGCCCAAAGACCAAATTAGCTGATAACATAAGACCTTTTGTTCAGGCAAAGAACATGCCTTCTAATCAATTGCTAGATTGTACAACCCTTGTATATGCTAATTGAATCGCCATTTCACCTTCACCTGGCGCAGTCAAGGTTTCGTCCGCCTATGACTGCGGAAGAACAAGAAAGTATTTGCGGGCAAGGATAGTGGTATCCACCCAAATCCCACGACTTCTTTCTCCCTCACAGATCCCCCTAGAAAAGTAACCAATTACCACTAAGGTGCAGGATTCCGGTTTCTCAAAATATCATGATTGTATATCATCAAATTGATAAATGATATTATGAAATTTGAGTGATATTTTGGTGATAATCTCAAATTTCAATGATTTGCACTTTGCATATCAATATATCATTATCAATGGTATTAACATGATTACTGTTGTATATAATGGTAATTGACCTGAGTGGAGTGCAATTTGGTCTGAAATCATACGCGTGATTTCAAAATCAAACGAGCGCGTAGCGCGAGTTTGATTTGAAATCACAAGTATGATTTCAGACCAAAATTGCACGACACGAAGTTCAATTACCACTTTATTGTATCCATTTTGAAATCACATTTAACTAGCCCCAATAAGGTTTCAGTCATTTTATTTTCTCGAAACCGGAAATGCCTCACAATAACATTGTATGCAAAAGAACTCATTATATGCAGAACATGTCATGTGACAAAATGTTTGTCAAGCGTAAAATTTCGATCAAGTTCATTCAGAGTTGAGATCACTCATGTTTTAAATTACACCATACACAAGTCAACAAAGTAATCTTCATTGCCTGACACAAAAAGGAATGCTCGTCGCTTCATTGCGGCCTTGGAGATAGAGTGGAAGTGGAGTTGGAGACGTAGAAATTCAAGTTTTGCGATGGAACTCACTTTGCTTGGCGAAAGCTGACTTGCGATGGGATAAAACTTGCTAAAATCCTCGGAAGTCATGAGCTATATTGCTAAATTTCATCACTTGCTAAATCTGGCTGTGGATTGATAGTGGTGTTTCAACTGTACTGCATGTTTGAAGAGAGTGGAGTTTGAGAGATTATGAGGTGATTTTCAAGATGGCGGCATCGTATCAGCTGTGAATTTGTGAAACACTTTCATCCAGCTTTGTGTTAACCAGGAAATGTTCTTATTGATCACTTTAGACTTCAGCTCTTCTACCACATTGTCTGTGACTACCGGAAAGCATGTGAAATCATCATCTTTTGATTTTGTGGAATTTGCTGTTGTTTGTTTTTCGCTGGACGACTCGGATTCCTGGACTCAGGACCGGAATTTTTCTTTGCACCAGACGTGCTGGATTATTCACTTGAAAATCATCCATATTGTCGTGACAGGCTATGATATCATACTCCGGAAAATCGCCTGATAAAAAGGTACTGTATATTGTTAAAGTTTTATCTATAGTTTTGTCTTTGTTTCTTTTCAAGCAGAAGGGGAGAATTTCCCCCAAAATCTGCAGTAAGATGGTTTTCCTGCAATTATTTTCCTGCAATCTGATTGGTCAGTGAGTTTTAACACTGAAATCTGATTGGCTGATTTATTTTGGTGCTTCATTTTGATTGGCTGAGAAAAAGATGCAATTTAGACTCA
Source organism: Scolanthus callimorphus (assembly GCA_033964015.1). Taxonomy (NCBI): domain Eukaryota; kingdom Metazoa; phylum Cnidaria; class Anthozoa; order Actiniaria; family Edwardsiidae; genus Scolanthus; species Scolanthus callimorphus. The sequence goes on from JAWWUD010000061.1 coordinate 474,022, forward strand.
AAAGGATGCGATTTGGGAATAAATCACACTGTTGTAAGCCAATCAGATTGCAGGAATTGACAGTGATTTCAAAATGGATATAATAAATCTTTTTATTGCATATCTCAAATTATCCGATATCATATCACTACAAGAGTGGATTACCAAGAGTTTCCATATTTACTATGTACGCCCGAATCACAGTCAGAAAAGGGTCTATTTTTAGAACTAGGATGCCCGCGAAAATTCGTCATCCACAGGGTTCCCACTTTCTCGGCACGCGAACAGTTGTGAGATCCAGCCTAAAATTAAATCGCAGATCAATGGAAAACCCGTTAAAATCGCAAAGATAAGGTAGGATATTCTCTATTTTGTTGTGTATTGGGTTTACGAGCATTCGAGCCTGAGCATTCGAATACTTTCGCGCGCGAAACTCAAATCTAAAAATAGACACTTTTCTGACTGTGATGTGGACAAATACAGTAGGGAAAGATTCTAATTAACAATTAGACCTCAAGGCCGAATGTGCTATGATGAATAGACCATGAGGCTGAAGGCCGAATGGTCTATTGATATCATAGCACATGAGGACGAGAGGTCTAATTGTTTTAGTATAAACCAACTAGTTGGTCGGTTTTGGCAATGAATTCCATTATTTTATGTTGAAAAAATCAAGTTTTCTTGTAAAGAAAGGTGGTGGTTTTGCCAGGCACGGTCTATCACTAATAGACCATTAGTAGCTCAGCCAATCAGAATGCAGGATTTGTAATAGACCATTAGTTGGTTTATACTAACTCTTGTTAATCCACTCTTGATCACTATCATATTCTGATAATCTCATGATATGTCACTATCATTATTTAACAAATGATTTGGAAAATCTCAACTAAGCATTATCAAAATATCATTATCATAAAGTGATTGTTTTTCCGCATGTCTCAAATTCTCATTATCAAAAAATAATAGCGGAGCTCCCGCGGGCGCCGGCGCCCGCGAGCGGAGCCCCATAGCTACATGCAGGAGAGAAAGGAACAAAACAAAAGTCCATATGCATCAACCAATTATGTTATGGACTTCCGGTTGTGTGTCCGTCCGTCGTCGTACAGGCAACCCATGACCAGTTCTATAGCAGAGCTAAATAAAAGGTTTATATCTTGGGAAGGGATTAACCTCAGACAACCAAACTTGGGCGAAGTTGTCTTAGCGGCAAGGGGGGTGCAACTGCCTGAGCACGTGGTATGACGTCATCGATGACGTCATCAAACGAGTAAAGGTTTATATTTTGGGAAGGGATTAACCTCAGACAACCAAACTTGGGTGAAGTTGTCTAAGTGGCAAGGGGGGTGCAACGGCGTGGTCACGTGGTTGTGACATCATTGATGACGTCATCAAACGAGAAAAGGTTTATATCTTTGGAAGGGATGAACCTCAGACAACCAAACTTAGGTGAAGTTGCCCAAGTGGCAAGGGGGGTGCAACGGGGTGATCACGTGGTATGATGTCATTGATTACGTCCTCAAAGGAGAAAAGGTATATATCTTGGGAAAGGATGAATCCAGATAACCAAGCTTGGGTGAAGTTGTCTAAGTAGCAAGGGGGGTGCAACGGGGTGATCACGTGGTATGATGTCATTGATTACGTCCTCAAAGGAGAAAAGGTATATATCTTGGGAAAGGATGAATCCAGATAACCAAGCTTGGGTGAAGTTGTCTAAGTAGCAAGGGGGGTGCAAAGGGCGAAGTCACGTGGTATGGTGTCATCGATGACGTCATCACACGAGAAAATGTTTATATTTTGGGAAGGGATGAACCTCAGAGAACCCAACTTGGGTGAAATTATCTAAGTGGCAATGCAAGGGGGTGCAAGTACTTAGTCACGTGGTATGACGGTGACAGGCTATGACAATGCAACCTCTTTTCGACTCTTTGTTTGATTAACACTGACAAATATTTAACCGGGAGCTCCGCTTTTAGCCAGTGGCTAAATCTATTCTTGGGTTTCACGTGACGTCACCAAAATATTCATTCCCTTATAATTGATTTTACTATGTTTCAGCTATGATACCGTTGCAAACTCCCTCTTGGGAGCATTCATTCCAAATATCATATCGTTTCATTACTTAAACACAGAAATATCCCCGAAGGTAATTCATGTCACGCAACACCCGGTCACGAATTTCGAAGAGTCGATTGGGAACTTTAACAGGAGGTTATGGTCTAATTTGAAAACTAGTAGAGAATATATGATTATAGAATAACTACAAAATTTCATTCGATGTCATTCGTATTATTATTGTGCGCTTTTGAGGGACTTCGTGATTTGGCCGCCATCTTGGTGTCCCTTAAAGGGGCACCAAGATGGCGGCTCCATACAGTTTGCTGTAATCTTGACGCGTATTACGTCACTCATATTTCATTCAGAAAATAACGCATCTCCCTGAAATTTGGTCAAAAAGAGCGCTTGACCTTCTTCTGTTCGTCCATAATATATAGATTTAGCCACTGGCTAAAAGCGGAGCTCCCGGTTACATTATTTTTCCGTGTGAATGAAATGTAGGATTCCGTTGTGTACAATTGTTTTTTTTTTCAAGAATACAAAATCATATCTCCTAGTTGTTTTCTGTGGAGTGCGACCTATCCAACGGGTTAGCGACAATGCCCGAAATGTCTCTTGATGTGTATACTTTATTTTTCTCAAGCTGCACTGAAAAATTAACCAAGAAAATAAGCAATAATGTGTTGGCAAAGCAATGTAAACAAACCTCCTTCAGGAAAATGAAGGTGCAAATCTTTCCCAATGAAATGATACTCCAGCACAAAAGGGCAACAAAGAGTAAAGTTGTTTTGATATTTGCAACTAGATTTTTTAGCGGAGCTCCTTTGCGGCCGAAGGCCGCATAGCGGAGCACCATAGGTATCGCGTAGGAAGAATAGAATAACTCAAAGTAGAACTCAGGTATACTATCGACTTCATTTTTCATGGTTCAGCGGTATTCCCATTATGGTATCGCTGGCGCGTCCGTGCGTGCCTACCCCACCACAGGTAAACCAAGACCCTTCTCTGTTTATTAATTAAATCTCAGGAATAGGGATGAAGCTCAGACAACCAAACTTGGGTGAAGTTGTCTTAGTGGCAAGGGAGATGCAACTGCCTTGTCACGTGGTTTGACGTCATCGATGACGTCATCAAACGAGAAAGGGTTGATATCTCGGGAAGGGATAAACCTCAGGCAACCAAACTTAGGTTAAGCTGTCTTAGTGGCAAAGGGGGCGCAACTGCAGGGTCACGTGGTATGACGTCATCGATGACGTCATCAAACGGGAAAAGGTTGATATCTCGGGAATGGATGAGCCTCAGACAACCAAACTTGGGTGAGTTTGTCTTAGTGGCAAGGGGGGTGCAACTACCTTGTCACGTGGTATGACGTCATCGATGACGTCATCAAACGAGAAAAGGTTGATATCTCGGGAAGGGATAAACTTCAGACAACCAATCTTGGGTGAAGTTGTCTTAGTGGCAAGGAGGATGCAACTGCCTTGTCACGTGGTATGACGTCATCGATGACGTCATCAAACAAGAAATGGTTGATATCTCGGGAAGGGATAAACCTCAGACAACCAAACTTAGGTAAAGCTGTCTTAGTGGCAAGGGGGGTCCAACTGCCTTGTCACGTGGCATGACGTCATCAATGACGTCATCAAACGAGAAAAGGTTGATATCTCGGGAAGGATAAACCTCAGACAACCAAACTTGGGTAAAGTTGTCTTAGTGCAAGGGGGGGTGCAACTGCAGGGTCATGTGGTATGACGTCATCGATGACGTCATCAAACGGGAAAAGGTTGATATCTCGGGAATGGATGAACCTCAGACAACCAAACTTGGGTGAGGTTAGTTGTCTTAGTGGCAGGTGGGATGCAACTGCATTGTCACGTGGTATGACGTCATCGATGACGTCATCATAGAAGAAAAATAATATATTTCGAGAAGGCATGATCCTCAGACAACCAAAGCTGGATAAAGTTGTCTAAGTGGCAAGGGGGGTGTAACGTCTTGGTCACGTGGTACGACGTCATCGATGACGTCATCATAGAAGAAAAATAATATATCTCGCCAAGGGATGAACCTCAGACAACCAAACTTGGGTGAAGTTGTTTTAGTGGCAAGGGTGGTGCACCTGCCTGGTCACGTTGTATGACGCCATCGATGACGTCATCATAGCAGAAAAACAATATATCTCGGGAAGGGGATGAATCTAAGACAACCAAACTAATTGGGTAAAGTTGTCTTAGTGACAGGGGGGGGGGGGGGGGGGGGGGGGTGAAACTCAGCCTGTTCAGAAAGATATGTAACCAGGAGCTCCGCTTTTAGGCAGTGGCTAAATCTATATATTATCGGAAACCATATATATTCTGACGTCACTGACGTCACTAATACGTTCTGGTGGATGGTTAACAAAAGATATGTGATCAGGATGAGAATGGATAATTTCTCGTATCACACAATACTCAGTCAAAAGGCATGAAGTGTGCCCCCTAGAGTGGATTATACAATTCATTATTTGTAAAATCAGTTTTTATTTAATCATATTGAAGATGCATTGTACAATTCGTTATTGACTAATTGTAATTCAAATTCACGCTGAGTGAACAGTTGCGTACTGAGCTCTTAACATGTGATCACTAAATTTGTTAATAATATATAGATTTAGCCACTGGCTAAAAGCGGAGCTCCCGGTTACATATTTTTTTTAACGAGACAAAAAGGTTGCCATTGTACATGAATAGATAGCCTTGCACCGTTATACCACGTGACTAAACACTTGTTCATCCAAGTGGTTATCTAAGGTTCATCCCTTCAACGATGTAAACCTTTTCACGTTTGATGACGTCATCAATGACGTCATACCACGTGACCATGCAGTTGCACCCGTCTGCCACTTAGATAACTTCACCCAAGTTTGGTTGTCTGAAGTTCATCCCTTCTTGAAATATATCATTTTTCTGCTATGATGACGTCATCAATGACGTCATACCACGCGACCATGCAGTTGCACCCCCCTTGCCACTTAGACAACTAAACCCAAGTTTGGTTGTCTGAGGTTCATCCCTTCTTGAGATATATCATGTTTCTCCTATGATGACGTCATCAATGACGTCATACCACGTGACCATGCAGTTGCACCCTCCTTGCCACTTAGATAACTTCACCCAAGTTTGGTTGTCTGAGGTTCATCCCTTCTTGAGATATATCACTTTTCTCCTATGATGACGTCATCAATGACGTCATACCACGTGACCATGCAGTTGCACCCTCCTTGCCACTTAGATAACTTCATCCAAGTTTGGTTGTCTGAGGTTCATCCCTTCTTGATATATATCATGTTTCTCCTATGATGACGTCATCAATGACGTCATACCACGTGACCATGCAGTTGCACCCCCTTGTCACTTAAATAACTTCACCCAAGTTTGGTTGTCTGAGGTTCATCCCTTCTTGAGATATATCATTTTTCTCCTATGATGACGTCATCAATGACGTCATACCACGTGACCATGCAGTTGCTACCCCCATGCCACTTAGATAACTTCACCCAAGTTTGGTTGTCTGAGGTTCATCCCTTCTTGAGATATATCATTTTTCTCCTATGATGACGTCATCGATGACGTCATACCACGTGACCATGCAGTTGCACCCCGCTTGCCACTTAGATAACTTCATCCAAGTTTGGTTGTCTAAGGTCCATCCCTTCCCGAGATTTTTTAATTTTGTTAGTGTACCACAGGGTTCCCATGAGTTTCTGCGTACGGCGGACGGACGGACGAACGGACGTACGCTATACCTTTAATACCAGGAAGAAACAAAAAAATTCATATCTCAAGAAGGGAACAACCTATGGCAACCAAACTTGGACACATTCATCTTTTGGGCGATACCATTTCAACGCCCTAATCATTTGACTTGGCGCCGTCAATAACGTAAGCAAAATGAGCAAGAAAACCCGTGACGTTTGAAAATCAACTCCATAGTTATGCGAGAAATTATTTCCTAAGGTATGGTGCTCCGCTTGCGCGGGCCTTCGGCCCGCGCAGGAGCTCCGCTATAAATGTAAGTAGAAGATGGAGAATGTTGGACAGCAATAACTGCAATTATTACATGATTGACACCTTTTCTATTGTTATTCAAGACCCTTTATTTTTACTTAAATCCCTATGAATAAATTACATTCTTAAAGAACGGGGAGGGTTTGAAGTTTCAGCAGGGAATATTGGGGCTATTAATGAATAATAACTACTTACTAACCGAGAGTGAGGGCATTACGTGAAATATCAAACTAAGGTTTTGGCGTATCGACCGAGCGATAGCGAGGTTGATACGCCAAAACCGAGGTTTGATATTTTACGTAATGCCCGAACGGTCGAGGTTAGTAAGTTGTTTATTATATGGCACTTTTTCTACAAACTTTTTACGAACCGGAAGTCGCCTCGTTCATTTTCCCGCCGAAATAACTCAGACACGCGCCCGCGTCGCGCTCGAGTTCATTCAGAGTTGTTCATATTCGCCGAGTCAAACTGATAGAACAAACCCGTGTGTACAAACCACGCCAGACTTCATCTAATGTAATCAATCTCTTCTGGATGTCAAATACTTCGGAATCCTTTCTTTTACAGATATTTTATAATGTTGTTTAGTCATTTGTGAGAAACATTTGAGGGAGTTACAGAAGTTTCAAACGGCAAGCAACCGGGAAGCAAATCTTCGACGTCAGCTCAACTTTTGTTTAGCACCATTGGGGAAAACATTGCTCCTTTTGTACTAGGAAAGGGCCTTTAATAAATACGGAAGAAGAGTTAAACCTGAAGAAGATACTTCACAAGCTATCCTCCAGAAAATTGCAATGGTTATTTTAGCCGACTTTTGTGCAAAAGCAAACGTCAAGTAAGAATGAATTTAACTCGAGGAGATGGAGAGAGAAAAGAAATGAACGACGTCACTATCAGTATCGGTAAGCACAAAGTTTGAACTCGATTTCTGTTAATATATAGATTTAGCCACTGGCTAAAAGCGGAGCTCCTGGTTATAAAATTTTCTATGTGAATGAAAGGGATTCCCATGTGTACATGGTTTATATGGTTGCTTTAGAGTCTTCACGAGATATTAATTTTTCAAGCATAGATGACGTCATCGATGACGTTACATCACGTGACCACTTCATTTTGCTCATCTGGTGACCTAGACCACACTACCCAAGTTTGGTTGTTCTAGAGTCTTCTCTTGACGAGATATTCATTTTTCAAGCATAGATGACGTCATCGGTGACGTCACATCACGTGACCACTTCATTTCGCTCATCTGGTGACCAAGACCACACTGCCCAAGTTTGATTGTTTTAGAGTCTTCTCTTCACGAGATATTCATTTTTCAAGCATAGATGACGTCATCGATGACGTCATATCACGTGACCACTTCATTTCGATCATATGGTGGCCTAGACCACACTACCCAAGTTTGGTTCTTTTAGAGTTTTCCCTTCACGAGATATTATTTTTTCAAGCATAGATGACGTCATCGATGACGTCACATCACGTGACCACTTCATTTTGCTCATCTGGTGACCTAGACCACACTACCCAAGTTTGGTTGTTCTAGAGTCTTCTCTTGACGAGATATTCATTTTTCAAGCATAGATGACGTCATCGATGACGTCACATCACGTGACCACTTCATTTCGCTCATCTGGTGACCTAGACCACACTACCCAAGTTTGGTTGTTTTAGAGTCTTCTCTTCACGAGATATTCATTTTTCAAGCATAGATGACGTCATCGATGACGTCACATCACGTGACCACTTCATTTCGCTCATCTGGTGACCAAGACCACACTACCCAAGTTTGGTTGTTTTAGAGTCTTCTCTTCACGAGATATTCACTTTTCAAGCATAGATGACGTCATCGATGACGTCACATCACGTGACCGTGCTACAGCACCCCCCTTGTGGCATAGACAAAATATCCCAAGTATGGCTGTCTTAGCATGTTCCCTTGAGGAGATATAAATTTTTCTTTGCATACCACAGGGTTCCCATGTGTACACGGACGACGGACGGACGGCGGACGGACGGCGGACACTATAGGTTTAATACCAGAAAAATAAAGAAAAAATCATATCTCCCGAAGGGAGCTTCTCTAGAAGCCAAACTTGGACAAACTTTCAAAGACCATCAGAGGAACTCTACACCAAAGTCACGTTCCCTCACGCCATCAATGACGTCATCAAAATGATCCAAAATGCCCGTGACGTTCAAAAATCAACTCGATGGTATACGTTTTTCCCTTAGGTATGGTGCTCCGCTTGCGCGGGCCTTCGGCCCGCGCTGGAGCTCCGCTATTATTTTTAGTTCTCAAGTTTCTTGAATTCCCATTAAATTTTGACTTTACATGTAGCTTTTATCTTTTGCTGCTATTTTGACTCCCTTAAGTTCTCATTCTCTCCGGATAGACTCGAATTTCTTAGTAACTTTTTGGCTCTGTTTGCTTTTGTAAACAGGTCATTTCTGATATTCAGGCCTTTATTTTCCTCTTGTCACAAGTTAGATTTGTGTTATACTGTGTCATGTATTCCTTGTTGTGAATTTCGCTGAAAATCTTTTTGAATTTGTGTTATTTCAAGGAGATGAATGCTTGTCAGTCGTGAACTGCGAGCGGGCATTAAGAATTTCCATAATGCCCGTGGGCATTACGGAGAGTTACGCCCGCTCGTTAGCCAATCAGAGCGCGCGTACTATCGTTGCCATATAATAATTAGTCATAAATGACCCGCATTATAAATGCGCGGGTCTTTATGGAACAATTGATTCTCATAAATGACCCGGCGCATTTATAATGAGGAGCAATTATGACTAATTAGACAAATAAAGCCCCACCCTTCCGATGCTGAAACACATTTACAGCTAAATGATAAATACTACAAAATTGTTTGCTAGGTTAAATTGAAAATAAATATATATATTTGAACAAAAAATTGTAATTACTAGCTTTAACTGAATAGTGTGTCTCTAAATTGCAAATTGGCGATTCTTTCTACTTTTCTACTAAATTTAACTATAATTAATATGGAATAAGTAGATGTTATAGGTAACCTTGCTAGCCGGTTCCATTTCTGCTTGACGCTCAAACAAACTGTGAAAGAAATAGAAATAAAAATAACTTAGAACATTAAGCTCATAACAATACATTTGCACAACACATTTTAAATTTCTTTCGTCGATACATTTTACCAGTTTGTCAATTCAGGATGGACCTCGTACGTCGCAGCATCAACGGCACACAGGTCTAATACGTTCAAGTTAGTCATGCAATTTAAATTCACCAGACCGGTCTATTTCAACTGTTATAATAAAACGAATTACTATAAATAAGAACTTTAGTTAAACTTACCATGTCGTTCTCAATCGCCAACTAGGACACTTTGAAATGTATTATCTCTTGAACAGCTTAAAACCACACAGTGAGTGCCGAGTTCTTCACGCGCATAATGCACTCTTTTAGTCTTGAGACCTCAAGCGTTGTTTTTTTCCACCGAAACTCGTTCTCAGTCGCAGACTTAGAACTACTTCAGCACTCAAGCACTGACTCCTACAAAATGACGACCCAAAATCGCGAAAAAACAGGTGTTTTGATTTCTTTTGTTGTTTGGTACAAAAAGAAGTACTTCCATTGGTCGTTTAAAAATGAATGCATGAAAGCTAAAGGAACAATAGCCCCACACTTCTGTTTGTAGTATCCCAACCACTCTAGGGATATATTCTTTAATTTAATGAAACGGGGGCTTTAGAATGCAAACAAATCTATTGTGAAAGGCACCTTCTCTGTAGTGAAATTGCCACGCAAAATACACGTTATTGTGAGAAGTTGAAAAGAAAAAAGACATTCAAAACATTTTTCAACCTTTTGTTCCGATACGACTTAAACCTCAGGGGATATCCCTCTACTGGAAAAAAATAAAGATCCCTGGTTGATTTATATGGTTAAAAATCTCTTATTTGACGAAGTATTTTCGATTTTTTAATTGAAATGCGCTCCACCCGATAGTAAAATCACCTTAGATCATGTAATAAGTCAGTTAAATACCTCGGTCTTCGGCAATATGACATATAAATACCTCGGGCCTACGGCCCTCGGTATTATATGTCATATTGCCTCAGCCCTCGGTATCTAACTCTTACTTCTCTGTCTCTGCACTGCATTGTACTAAATAGTACACATTTAATGAGTGTCATGGCTATTGAACAGTTCAAGTTTAGGGAAGTTCCAGCATTATGTCTAATAAATGCTTGAACGGTTTCATTGGAAAGCAGCCATAACGTCTGCGCTGTTCATACAAGTTGTGCACCCTGAAATGAATGGAAAAAAATAGATAAGTATACAGAGAAATATAAGTATACGGAAACTATAGGGAGAATTAAAGCATATGCCAGGAACATCTGAAATATCTTTTTTATGTTCAACATACCTTTTACATGTATAGCAAAGCATAGATTTCCCAGAGCAATAGATGTAGCCTTTAATACCTGTTAACGCCAATTACGCTCTCATTTAACATTTATACGCTAATTGCCTTCTTTAAATATTTTGTACTTTGTATGCATTGTCTTTGCACTTGTACTTCACGCACTAGTACTTTGTTACGTAAGTTATTCACAACCGATACTGCATAAATACGAACTAGCGCATCTAACCTATAAGCACATCGATAACCGGCTTCACCGTCCTGCAACACATCGTTTTAATCGGTTTGATGTGCCCAACAGATAAGTCCATTAATGTGTTATGTTTATTGTCAAAGTCAAATATTAAATGTCAGTCGAGCCGCGTCTAAACAAGTGTTTCAGGAAACGTTTGTTCGATTACCAACCGTTCATTCCAATGGGAAACGTTCATTTTATTGTTAAAACGATGTGATATAAATTGGAAAACCGATCATGAGCGATCAACCAAGAGACGATGCTATTGAAAATCTGTTAGCTCGAGTCCTTACGGAAAAACAACCGAATACCGAACATCCGAATGTTACCCGAGAGCTTTCCGAAAAACAATCAAATACCGAACATACGAACATTGCTCGACAACCTTCCGAAAGTATAACGAATACCGAATCAAACGTCGGAAGCTATATTCACGAACATACGAGCAGTCGAAAAAAAGGAACGAGAAAACGACAACAAACGGAAAGGGGTCAAGCATATATTTCCGAATTACGATGGAACGAATGTTTTGCTTTGCAGAAGAAAATCAGTTCAAAGCTTAATTTTATCGATGGTTTGACCTCATCATATGAAAACGTTGGTGTCGTTAAGGCACATTTGAGAGTTCTAGAGGAAATGTATTGTCATTTGCCCGAAGTATTTACGTTGTGGGAAAATACCATCATAGACGATTCTAAGAGAGATTCAGCAATTCTATGGTATGAAGAACAACACCGACGCCTAAGGGATTTTAAGTTAAAACTGACAGAATGGATAGCTGAAGCTGAAATAGAAGAAGTGTTGCCAAAGTCATCACACAGATCAAAGCATAGTAAATCAAGTAAATCTTCACACACTTCAGTCAAGTCTATTGTGAAAGCCTTGGAACCGACAGCTAAAACTCCAGCAAGTTCAAGACACAGCAAATCAAGCCAGTTCAGTAAAACCTCACGCGCGTCTGTTAATGCAGCTAAGGAGAGATTAAAAGTGGCAGAACTAAATGCTAAGGCACAGTTTCTAAGACAAAGGCAAGCTTTAGAGAGACAAAAACAAGAGCTTGAAGATCAAGCACAAGAACTCAAGCTACAAGAAGAAATATCAGTAGCCCTAGCAAAAGAAAATCGTACACGGAATTCGCTCAACAAGAACAAGCTATATATTCTCCGGTTAGCCCTCAAAGAACGAGATTTCGTATAGAAGACTATCCTGCAACTATGTCGCAGATGAAATCATTTCATGTCAAGACGCCGCCCACTAAAGAAACAGAAAAAAAGCCTCGCTTTCCGATGACGTCGACACAGTCAATTAAACATCCTCCGTTATCAGTGAAACCGAATTTTAATATTTTCCATGCACCGCCTGTTCCAACACGTGTACCCGCTTTTAAACTGGAAGTGCCACTGCAAGTGCCAACTACACGTGTACCTATTAAACAGGAAGTATCAACTACACGTGTACCTATTAAACAGGAAGTATCAATTACACGAATGCCAACTACACAAGTGCCAACTACACAAGTGCCAACTACACAAGTGCCAACTACACAAGTGCCAACTGCACAAGTGCCAACTGCACAAGTACCACTGCAAGTACCAAATGCACAAGTACCACTGCAAGTACCACATGCACAAGTTCCACAGGAAATATCACAATCACATTATGACGATCTTTGCATGAAGAGTCTCATGGAAAAGCAAAATAACCTGACACAGATGCTCGCAGTCCAGCAGCAACACTCCCTTCTTCCATCATTAACCCTGAGGAAATTTACGGGAGATCCCATGCATTATCATGAATTCATGGCAGGTTTCGAATCACAGATCGAGTCAAAGCTGGTTTCCAATGAAAGTTGCCTTCGCTACTTAGAACAGTATCTCGAGGGAGAGCCCTATGACCTTATCAGGGCTGTTTCCATAGCGGCACGTTTGGCTATCAGGAAGCAAAGAAAATTTTGTCAGAGAAATATGGAGATCCTTATGTGATATCGAACGCATATATCAAGAAAGTAACAGAATGGTCAACCATAACATATGAGTAGTATATGGTCGGGATATGGCCACCAATTTATGGCCACCAATTATGGCCACCAATTATGGCCACCAATTATGGCCACCAATTATGGCCACCAATTATGGCCACCAATTTATGGCCACCAATTATGGCCACCAATTTATGGCCACCAATTTATCTATAAAAGCTGATGTGTGAGCGATGTGAGGTATTCACAAAGATGCGTGGAACTCAGTTTGAGCAAGAATGGAAGTTACATGGGAGATGGAGCATTTTACTCGAAGTTTGATGCACTATTGTGTACATTATAATGGTCGTATTGGATGTCCATTCTTGTTGACGAGCCATTTGAAGCCAAAAGATTATACGATTTTGCTTGGGAGGTGTTTCTTGCCGATTTTGTATCGGTAGGATGTCTTCATGGTTTATCTTGTCATCGATGCATCAAGAACGTTGTGTCAAAGCTTGAGGTCCTGCGTATGGAGAGAGTGAACGTTGAAGAAGAGAAAACATTGTTCATGGGTCAAGCAAAGAAATGGCATGCTCAAGAGATGTATTATGGGGATCGTACGTTGTACCTGTTCCGTTTAGCGGATTACGTGGCGCGATGGGTTCTACGTCAAGGTGAAGCAGCTGAGACAGAGTACTGTAAGAGAGTGAGAAAAGTGAAGGAGGAAGAAGGAGGAGGTGAAGAAGAGATTAAGGACATTCCTTTTGTGGCAGCGGATTTGTGGAAAGAAGTGGTGAAGTTAGCCAAGACAGCGGTGTGTTACGTCGAGGATGAATTTGGCGGTATGACTGTGGAACACGTTGATGGTGATAGAAATGAGAAGACGTACGAGATCCTTGAAGTTGGAGAACAGTTTCAAAGCATGCTTGGAAGTGCATCCGAAGCGATGGCGATACGGGAGCGTCTTAAACTGAAAGAGTCACATCAAAACCAGATGCGTAAATACAATCAGAGTTGGACGAAGAGTGGCGAGACTGTGATGAGTCAGTTGGTGACTTGGATCTTTTACGAGGTGTGTGATCATTTGGCGCAGCCCTTATGGAGAGAAGCGTACCAGAAACGTCACGGCACTAATCCAGACTTGAGCTCATGGCTCACCTACTTTAAGGGAGATGACAAGAATGTGTATTTGTGGGATGACTTCTCACCGGAGCTCCTACAGCAACTGCAAAAGGCTATAGCTCCACGTATGATTGTACCAGGCCTACTGAAAGAGTTACATCGATTGGGTTGTCGTGTTATACGTAATACCATCTCAATTCGTCGCGCCGGTATGGACACGTTAACAGCGTTGATGACCCAAGGGCATAACATGCTTCGTGTCAAGATGGAGGAATGGTACAAGATGGACTGTATAAGACACGAGAAGGAGGAGGAAAAGGTGAAAATACCGCTGACCAACCCTGAGAAAGAGGACGTCGAGGGAATGGATGATCGTAGAGTGTATCTTGCTACGTTATCACGTACGATCGTCGCCAATGCACATTTTACCTTCGTGGATGGGTTTACACCGTCATCACCTCCATCCTTTGGTGGATTTGCAACATCACCGATCGACAAAAAGAAAGTGGAATGGAGTAAAGTGACCAAGGAGAACTGGGGACGATACTTGCGCGAAGCTATGAAGGAAGTGGTCTACGTGTACGATGATGTAGCAGGGGATGGGGCAAGGGGTATACCATTCAATCGCTGCGTATAACCCTGTTTTCAGCCACACCCCAGTACCAGCATCTGATCGTGGATACGCGCAAGGTGTTTGACAGTCAGTATACAGATCCACGCAAGGCGTATCTCATGCGCAGGGATGGTACCTTCTGGAAGAACTTGTACACTCACGATGGACACCTCGTGGACAGAGAGTGGAGTAAATACATCTATCCTGTCGGGATGGACTTTCGAAGACGTCCTATTGATGGACTCTTTTGAGGGGATACCCACCCATCTCCCCCTTCTTCGAGATAAAAAAAAACTGAACATTAGAGAGACTATTATTATTATTGTTGTAAGGGGGAGGACTTATAAGTCCTACTTATTTACCCCTTTTTATTATGATACTTTGTATTTGCGTGCGCAAGAGTTCAATAAAGACACATTGTTTAAAGTAACAACAACTTTGTTTCCAACAACAACAACAAACTATGGAGAACAGTGTAAAAGAATTAAATATTCTTATGGAAATTATTCCAGGGTTTACATTTGGTTGTGAAGGTAAAAAATCTGGGTCTTCATTATCCTGACGTTCCTCAATGTATTCAAGCCTAGCCTCTGCTATTTCATTATCATCATCATTATCTAAATAGTCTATAAAGTCCCCCGCTACAGGTTGATTTAGTTCCCACATGGGTTCCATCATACTATCATCAGAGTCCTGCTGTATGGTAGGTGTAAGTGGACGAGGATCATCATCATCAGAGTTGTATCCTGAGTCATCGTTATCATCCTGCTCTATGTAGGGGTTGATTAGGCGGGGATCATCAGCAGCAGCAGCAAAAGCAGTAGTAGTAAGAGCATCAGCAGCATTAGCAGCAGCAGCAGCAGCGTAATCGTCGTTAGCCCCGATGGGTACAAATTCATAATCGTTGCGTAGGCGTATAAGATCTTCTAACGTCGGGGTTTCATACGACGCATCATCATCTATTGGTCTATTTAATGCTGCCTGGAGTGCATCCACTTGAGCTCTGAGGATCTGTAATTGTTCTTCCGTTATATCATAAACAGTAGTATAAGCAGCGACAGTATCATCTACTTCAATTGTAGGTACCCTCCTGGTTGCTTTCCGCGGCAGTACGGGCAGGTAGGGTTGGTTCTTGGGCATCTGGCATGCCACTGACTCAAACATTGAAAATGGCACGGTGCTTTACAGCACTCTGTTATTTCTATGATATCTTCCCATTCTTCTTGACAAATTACACAAATCACACTGTCCTCCATAGTTTGTTGTTGGGGTCTCGACGGCCAAACTAAAAAACCGAGGGATCGATGGCGCACCGCTCTTTATATACACTTTCTGAATGACGTCATCAAAATACTGTACTCTGATTGGTTGATCCATGTTTAAAGGGCCTCTTCTGTTTCCTCGGTGGTAAGTTCCTATTAAACATGTGGGGAGATACCCACCCCCCTCCCCCGTTAGGAATAGATTGTTGATGCATGTTTAGGGTTTTTTACGAATATAAAAGATTATGAGTGGGGAGATACCCACCCATCTCCCCCCTTAGGAATAGATTGTTGATCCATTCTACGTTCAGGGTTTCACAATTAAAAAGATTATGAGGGGGGGGGGGAGATACCCACCCATCTCCCCCCTTAGGAATAGATTGTTGATCCATGTCTATAATGGTATATAGGAATATAAATATTAAGGGGATGTGTGTGGGGGAGATACCCACCCATATCCCCAACATATTTTTTTATAGCGGGTTTACCACCGAGGAAACAGATGAGTCCCTTTAAACATGGACCCACCAATCAGAGTACAGTATCTTGATGACGTCATTCAGATAGTGTATATAAAGAGTGCGCTGAAGCCGGTCATCTTCACGTTCGCAAAGCTCTCGACCGTCAGTTACAAGAAGAAGAAGAAGAAGAAGAAGAGATATTTTATGGACAGTTTCTTAACGTCACTTGTAAAATCATTCGGGACAGCACTTGGGACAACTCTAGGTATTGGGCTAGGGTTTACAATTCTATTCTTCAATAATATTGCAGCGCCTGCTGCACAGCCAATTCCGCGAGCATCACCTGCTTCACAGCCAATTCCGCGAGCATCACCTGCTTCACAGCCAATTCCGCGAGCATCACCTGCTTCACAGCCAATTCCGCAAGCATCACCTGCTTCACAGCCAATTTACGATGATGGCAACAATTTACCCAGCAGGGTGGAAGAACACCGAGAAGAATCACCATTGCTTTGACTGTGCCGTAGGCACATTGATGGACATCAAAGCCATTATTGACTTAGACACTGGAAAAATCGGTCCTTCATGTAACTATGTAAACAGTTTGTAAATTTCGATAAACATACTATGTAAATTTATTTACAGACTATTTACATCGTATGTAAATGGAAATTCATTTTACATTATATGGCAATAGTTTGTAAATTTTAATTTACATACTGTGTAAAATGTTCACCAACTACCCAATTTTTTATACATTGTAAACAGTCTGTAAATATAGATTTACACATTATGTAGAAATCTACATCTCACATAGTCGAATGCACTGGTCGTTACAGGATGGCCGCCCAATTAATACTTTTTATGCATCAGATAACCTTGCAGCCGCGGC
Organism: Scolanthus callimorphus; assembly: GCA_033964015.1. Classification (NCBI taxonomy): domain Eukaryota; kingdom Metazoa; phylum Cnidaria; class Anthozoa; order Actiniaria; family Edwardsiidae; genus Scolanthus; species Scolanthus callimorphus. The sequence continues at coordinate 491,053 of JAWWUD010000061.1, forward strand.
TCACAATGTTGTCGCAAAGTAACTGTATTTAGTGAGATCTTATGCTTTGTAATATAATTTGGGGAAAGAAATTGAATGTCAAAATTTGAGGTTGCAATTTTCATTAACTACAGAAATTATATTTTATCTTAACTGTGGACACGCTTAAAAACCGCTGATGCTGCATTAATGTCAGGCGATGGTTCTGCCTAAGGCATAATTTATGCTGAAATTAAACAGCAAAGGTTTTGAAAGTTATCTTGTATACGACTCTCATTATAGTTCCCTTATTGTAAAAATGTGTTATCTGGCAAATTTCATTTTCTTTTCTTGTGAACTAATTAATTAAGTAGCCTCTTAATATGCAAATTAAGCCTGTCTCTCATATTTCCTTAGACTACTGTTAGAAAAATAAATTCAGTTATCAAATGGACATCCTTATATTTATTGCTGGCCATTAGCTAACATAAGCGGTAAAATAATACTCTGTAAAAAGTCTGTAAAAGTGCAGAAAGGGGCCCCACATTGGTCTTTGTAAATATTCTGTCAATACTCTGTAAATAGCTTGTAAATGATGTTATAGCTCCGTTCAAAACTTTGTAAATAGTCTGTAAAAGTGCAGAAAGGGGGCCCTGAATACTATAGAAATAGTGTGTAATTAATCTGCAAATAGTTTGTAAAAGAATACTCTGTAAATACTCTGTAAAAGTGCAGAAAGGGGCCCACATTGGTCTTTGTAAATATTCTATCAATACTCTGTAAATAGCTTGTAAATGATGTTATAGCTCCGTTCTAAACTTTGTAAATAGTCTGTAAAAGTGCAGAAAGGGGGCCCTAAATACTATAGAAATAGTGTGTAATTAGTCTGCAAATAGTTTGTAAAATAATACTCTGTAAATACTCTGTAAAAGTGCAGAAAGGGGCCCACATTGGTCTTTGTAAATATTCTATCAATACTCTGTAAATAGCTTGTAAATGATGTTATAGCTCCGTTTTGAACTTTGTAAATAGTCTGTAAAAGTGCAGAAAGGGGGCCCTAAATACTATAGAATTAGTGTGTAATTAGTCTGGAAATAGTTTGTAAAAGAATACTCTGTAAATACTCTGTAAAAGTGCAGAAAGGGGCCCACATTGGTCTTTGTAAATATTCTGTCAATACTCTGTAAATAGCTTGTAAAATTAAATGATGTTATAGCTCCGTTCAAAACTTTGTAAATAGTCTGTAAAAGTGCAGAAAGGGGGCCCTGAATACTATAGAAATAGTGTGTAATTAATCTGCAAATAATTTGTAAAAGAATACTCTGTAAATACTCTGTAAAAGTGCAGAAAGGGGCCCACATTGGTCTTTGTAAATATTCTGTCAATACTCTGTAAATAGCTTGTAAATGATGTTATAGCTCCGTTCAAAACTTTGTAAATAGTCTGTAAAAGTGCAGAAAGGGGGCCCTAAATACTATAGAAACAGTGTGTAATTAGTCTGCAAATAGTTTGTAAAATAATACTCTGTAAATAGTCTGTAACTAAGTGCTGCAGGAGGGAACGAACCCACATCCTTGGTTTGGGTTTCCTGTGGTTGATGCCACGCTGACCGGTTTAATCGTCGGCTCTGCCGCTTGTGGTCATCATTGTCCAATGCTCGAATTAAACAGTGAATATCGCGATGGAGAGTGTCTGGAAAAGGCGATCGTCTTTGTCAACAAGAGAAAATATCATTTCGAAAAGGTAATTCATGCTATAAATAATGCAAGTTCTTAAGAATTCTATTTATAAATGGCACACAAAGAGGAATACATTCGAGTTTAGGACACAATGTAATATGTATTTGTAAGCTTAAACATTTCAGTTCTGGCAGCTTATAGCAAAGTAAGCTTAGTTGGACTGGTTTTTCAATCATTCATTACTTCAAAGTGTTACTTATTAAAATGCAATAATATATATGGCAATATTTCTAGTGTAGAAACCCACTAGCATACTTACTGCAGTACCTTCGAGTTGTTGCTAAAACGTATTTATTTTGATTGTTTTAGAAAGCTTTTAGCGTGTTCGCTACTCACTATCTACTTACGTGATAGATAGTGAGTATAGATAGTGAGTAGCGGAGCCAGTCAACAACAACATCTTTATTTTACACTCATAATAAACGAAAAATACCAGGATTCATAAGAAAAATTAGAATATGTTATGAGTACCAGCCTTCATTATTCATTCGACATATTTTCCCGCTTCTGATTGGTTGAGCGCCACCGGTGAAATCTTGATGTTGTTAAAGACGAGCGACTTATTCCATTGATGATGTCAGATTGGATAATTTGAAAATTATTGTGTGACATTGTGTGCTTGTAGCCAGGCTAGCAAACTGCCTGCTCTCTCAAAGCATTAAAGCAGGGAAATTAAAACAATTAATGAAACTCAGCTTTGTATGATATGGATAATTATTCAGATCTTGGGCCTTTGGCCTCAATGGATTACACACCTTTGATCTGAATTATTATCCATATCATTCTTTACTCAACAGAATTCATTGATTGGAAAATATTCACCTATAGGTGAACATAACATTGAAAACATTGTGGATTGCACACACACTTTATTACAAGAACAGTCAACACGATTTTTTGTCTAAAAATCTTAAAAGTCGCTTGAGTAATTATACTACAATGATACCTCTATTAAGCGAGTAATTATACTACTATTAAGCGGCCACCCTCGGGATCGAACCAAGTGGCTGCTTAACAGAGGTTGACCGCTGAATGGAGGTATGTAAATACAGTACTCGAGTGACAATACTTTATTTTGGGAATTTGAAAAGTGGCCCCTTAACAGAGGGTGGCCACTTAAAAGGTACCACGTTAAACATTATAGTCACCTAGGCTCTGTAAATATCAGTGAAACGTCACTGGTGATTATTTGCCAACATTTATGTCACCTTTTGCTACTGACGTGATGACAGTAGAAAATAGTAGTAACTTTTGAATTTTGAAAGTTTCAAATTGATTGATTAAAAACAACAAAAAACATCCATAAGATCCTAGATTTACCATTTGATCAATGGACATTATTTTTATCCTTCTAAGTTAGTTAGTATCTCTATAATTAACTTATAATCATAAGTGTTCTTGCTGTCTTTTAGGTTAAAAGAGAAGTATACAGTAGGCGAAGCTCACAATAGAGTCAAAGTGGCTGATGTCAGGAGTTGCTTGGTTGGTAACAAAAGGATGGTTGGATTTTCTTCCAACTTGATAGGACGTGTGATTAGAAAGGTTTTTCCAAATATTTGCAGAAGAAAGATCCATTCGTGTTTCTACTATTATGGAATTCAGGCAGTAAGTCAAAGCATAAATGAGCACCAAATATTGGATGAATCATCAACTGGAAGCAAGCAAACATATAAAATACCATCTTTCAATATATTTCGAGGAGATCTTCAGTTTGAAAAGAAAGACCCTATTGGCGAAGGAACATTTGGGAAGTGCTTTTTGGGAGAATACAAGGGCCTGTCAGTTGCAGTCAAATGCTTTAAGGATAAACAAGACTACAAAGCTGTCCATAGAGAATGTGACATTCTCACCTTGATTCCAGGTCATCCAAACATTACAATGCTTGTGGGTGTATGCACAGGTGAAAAGCCATTCATTCTGGTTACCAAACTGTGTATGATGACTGGAATCGCAACAAACTATGCACAATTTTTAAAGGAAGTAAAAAGGAGTAAAACTTTGACTACAAATATGCTACTGACAATCTTCTACGACATGTGCTCAGCTATTGTTCACATTCACAAGCAGCACATTCTCCACAATGACATTAAATCAAATAACTTTGTAATCGAAACAACTGCTAATGGAAATCGTCCAGTTCTAATAGACTTTGGGAAGGCTACCACAGAAAAAAGCACAGCAGGTGAGCTATTACAAAGCAATAAAGTGTGGTTCTCCAATAGCAAGAAGAAATCACAAGAAAATTATTTGTGAATAGGAAACTCACTTTATTGTTAAGACAGGGCTTAAATTCAAAAATTTTCTCAAGTCGCCACTGGCTCCTAAATAATTAAAAGTAGTCACAAAACCATTATATTTGGTCACCAAGAAATTTTTTTTTTCATCTATTGTTTGGGTTCCCTGTTATTTTCTATTAAAGTTGCATGCAAGGTAGTTGATTTCAATTTTCGCATAAATAGTCTATAAAATCAGCTAGGGCCTGTTTAGCGTTTCGTTCATGGTTCAAATTTTACGACAAAAATTGGCAAAAAGTGCAAAGAGCCTGTGATCCTACCGCTCCTATATTATAATGGGCCCACGGTCACACGACACACTCTCTTGGGAAAAGCCGCAAAACTCAAAATGGTGAATAAGCAGAATTAATTGCAATGTTATCGAAAGTCGAGTTCAAGGTTAGATTGTTTGGTCGCCAGCTGGCGACTAAGCTCCAATTTTCAGTCACAAAGACCAGAATCTTGGTCGCATTGGGGACTCCTGAGTCCCAAATTCAAGCCCTGTAAGAGGTGCCTCACCCCCTACCCCTTTTTGGTATAATTACTCAAGTGAGTAAAAGAATTTCCGCACGCCGATTGGTCGAGAGGTTCATTTTCTCTCGCTCCGTGATTTCTATCAGGCTCCGTGATCATCAATGTATAGTCACCTGGACTTCGTCTCAGTGACTCTTTGACGATAATCATGTCGCCTTTGGCAACTAATTGTTAAATGGAGTCCCTTCTGCATGATTTCACAGAAATGCAGATTTAAAAGGAAAGCAGAAAAGCATGGTAGTTTTAAATTATTATATTTATCACAGACATAGTCTGGATTTCAGTAGCCCCTTATTTCCAATCATACCTCATCAAGTATCATTTCTGAGTGTTTATTAAAGACACAAATTTCAAACCATGTTCATTTCATTGGAAAAGAAGTTCAATTTCATTTTATTGAAAAAAGGACCATATGAGTTTCTACAATTTGATCTCATCAAATGCAAATGATATGAAGCTAGAGAAATACTACTGATAAAAAATGTGTTTTTTTTTAGGTTGGAGAATGACAATGACACCCACAGAAAGGCAATTGTATAGACAGAAGTATCCTCATATTGCACCAGAGATATCCCTTGGCAAAAATAGAAGTAGATATAGCGATATATATTCCTTTGGTTATTTGTTCTGCACTTCTATGAAAGTGCTAGTTGCATTAGATTTGGTAGGTGGGCATGGAAGTCTACTTAAAATTGGACAATTTCTTTCCCATTATTATCCCAGGAAGCGCACTACACTTCAAAATGCAATGACAGCTATTAAGGACATACTAACAGCAGATTATAGGGCATAATTCTAGTTCAGAATACACGACTTTCACAATGGCCACCACTCATTTACATGAGGCATTAAAACATTAAGGCCATGTTGGGATTTAAAACCAAATAGTGATGTTTTGGTACCTTCACTTTTGGAATATAATCTTTTCACTTATTATTTACAAAGTGTGAATATGTTAAATTGATCTGCTTTTTTTTCTACACAATGTTGAAAGGGGGAAAGTATAAGCAAACCAATTCAATCCTTACAACAGATAGATAGTTTATTAAGAACTGACTCGCAGCCAAATTGGCTAAATTATACAGTTATTTACAATAAAATTATTTAAAAACACGTATTGCAAATGTATAAAGCTAAGCTTTTCTGTATTTCTGACTTTCTTCTACAGCAGTCTACATATGTAATGGGTGGTCACAAAGAAATCCACGCGCTAGACAATTTCTGTTTTTTTTTCCCTTCCTGGAAATACCACAGTATATGTAACCCCTTCCTGGATGTTTTGCATGGTAACACACTGAAATATAATGCTCTTCTACCGGTAGTACCAATCCTTGAATTCCTGAGGTCCCTCAGGAGGAGTAAATTATTGTGTGACATTACAATATGCTAATGCTGATCAGAAATACAGAATTACAACCTCCTAAGTTATATTAAACCCACCGAATGCTCTAGCAACTTGGCAAACACGTAAAATAGACCTGAATTTAATGGTGTCTTCGTTGTTTGTTAAAATCCAAACATCTCTTCTACCTACCGCCTTCCTATACCACGCTACTTCTGCTTTCCTTTCCACTGTTAAAACAGTTCTTACATATCCATACCACAGCTGATTTGCAACACCTAAGATCTCAACAGTTTCCTGTTCCCTTGGATACACTGGCACAGTCACAATACCAGTGACATCAGGAGACTTGAAATCAATTGTAAGCCAGTACTCAGGATTCACAGTGCTGGAAGGCTCGGGATACATGATCACCTTTCGCTTTACCAAATTTGTTGGCCGAAGACTGTCCCGTTTGTAAACCTTTGGAATGACCTTTGGTGAGTTGCACCACTCATGTAGAAGAACATCGTTGTTCTCATAACGATTTACGAAATAATCTCCATTTATGAAAAGTAGAAATTATTGGCTACTGGACCAACCAAAATTATCTCGGAAACTTTCATTGTCCACTCCACTGTTCCATCTTGAGATGAAACTTTGCAGGTTGTGCCTTTCTGGATCCTCTCCACATCACCAAGCTCATCCATGATTGCTAAGCTCTTCACAGACCTATGGATGTTAGGAATCTCAACATGGATTTCTTGACGAGTGAAGAATCTTCTAATGTCTCTAATTACATTCTGTGGGTATGCTCTTCGCTTTAGCTTTCCAATTGCGACTCCATAAGAGAATGCATGTGCTTGGCTTGCATCAAGTTGAAGCCCTTGTAAATCTTTAAACAGTGCCTTAGCTGAAGCCATTGATGTCTCATGGAAGTAAAATGGTGTAGCTACTAAATCTATCCTGGAATTATAAAGTTCTCTCTCTTGATCATAAGACGAAATTGGGCCATACTTTTCCTTGTAGTCATCCAGGAAATTTCTTATAGACTCTCTAACAACAAAGGTCTTCTCAATCCCTTGGCATTATGCTTTTGAAGCTTGTGTCGCATGATTGCTCTCTCGTACAGCTCACAAGAGTAATTATCCATGCTTGAATGCCTATAGATTTCCTCGGCAGAATGCACAGAACATTCAAGATTCTCCGTACATATACTAAGTCCATAGTATTCTTCGCAATGGATGGCGTGTGCCCACAGAAGATTTCTTAACCGTTGTATGTGCTGCTCCTCCCACCCATCCTTCTGTAGTTTCTTAGAGTAAAGCATTTGCACAGCACTACACAGCAGCATATAGCAGTCATATGCTCGAGAAGGGATCTTCTCTGCCAATACTTCTTTTGCAACGCTGCTAAACCTAAAATGAAACAACGTAACAAAAAGAGTAAGTGACCTGTGTAATTCATATGCATCAATTCTTTGACGTCCAGTGGCAGATCCAGGATTTTACTAAGGGTTGTTCTGTTTCTACTTCCCTCCTTGGAAGACTGATGCGGGCAGTATACCATGGAGAGCTCATCTGCAAGCAGTCCAGACTCTGGGTATCACAATAAAATACTTATTGTTCTGAAGCTCAAGGGGGGTCCCTTCAGAACCCCCTCTTGATCAACCACTATGCCTTTCCATGTAAACACACCTCTACAAAATACCCATACCCACACAAAGAGTCATGAATGCATTTACAAACTTACTCCATCCAGTCATACAGACACCCTTTATAAAAATTGTTGTTGCATCATTGGGTGCTTCTGTCACGTGCCTTCCAACCAACATGATTATTGGTAATTATTATATTACTTTATTACTGTCCATGATTGGTTGAGGGGTTTGTTTTCCGGTGATTATAACATCAAAAGGATTGGGAGTGTGCGTGCAGTAGGGTATCATTTCTTGCTTGTTTGGTCTCATAGGGTTAGGTATGTACCGTTATACTGTATTTCAGTATAGCCACCCACAAACCAATTTTGATCAAAGTTATGCAGCATTTAGTGCAATGTAAAAACTTGATTAACAAAATTCAGTATAGCCACCCACAAACCAATTTTGATCAAAGTTATGCAGCATGTAGTGCAATGTAAAAACTTGATTAACAAAATTCGCTTTGATTGCAACCACCTTAGTAACTACAACTTTAGGTCTGTGGTCGGGTATACAATATATCTGATAGGGTCAGGTTTTGGAGACCTTGGTGACACACCTCCACCAAAAATCACTGGAGTACCCCACTTGGATGACAAATATAGTTATTATGGCACCAAATTGACTTATATGACCATCAAGCTTTTCTCTTTAAACTGAGCAAGCACTCCTAGCTAAATCAATTCTTTCATGCTGGGATTATTTTATTTCCACCCAACCATTTAAACCAATCAGGTCCTTGCTCTCATTCGCGATTTGTAGTCAATTGTTTTTGTTGTGACAGGAACTCAATGTGACTTCTCTAGAGAAAACAGGGCAAGGACCTGATTGGCTAAGATGATTTCACTGATGGGGCAGAAAAAAACACAAATTCCAATGTTCTCAAAAAGCTCACATAAACAATCTGCAAAGATAAGCATTGCATGAACTTGTAGCATATGAATTAATCTGTTGAAGCCAAACCATTGAGTGTACTGTACATGCACAATCTAAAACAGTTTTAGGAGCTTTATTAATAAAGGAGATTAAAGCCAACAGAATGCACACTTTGATTTAAAGCTCCATGTCAACCTACATCCTTTGCAGTCCTAGTCAGCGTAAGATGCAAATTATTGTATTTTGAACTCGTGAAATGCAAACAACAGGAAACCCCTATTTGGGAATCGATCAGCTAAACAAACAGCGGTCAGTAACAATAGATGTGAATGAAAATAAAGCACAAAGGTTGCTGGTTGACCATGGGCCTTTAATTTAAATCAAATTAAAATAGAAGAACACACCTCCAGCATAAAGAATCATTTCTGCATGAGCCTTTAGGTCAGCTGTACCAAGAAGAATAAGAGCCCTCACGTTATGTTTTCCAGCAGGGATTTCTGTATTCCCAATCTCAATTGGGAAAGGAATGTTAATATCAATACCATTAAGGTAAAGATCAGTTACCTCATCCATCAGGGGCTTTAAAAATGCATCCATTTTATGATGAACTCCTTCCTGTAGTTGGCAAGTTGGAATGAAACTGTAAATCCGGAGGTTGTTCCCATGGAGACGGTCCATTTTTCTTGAACATGCTGCACTGATATGGATTGCAGAAATCCCACGAGACTTTTTTGAAAATGCATTGAACCCATCCTCGTGGAATATGAAACCCTGATTTAATGGCAGCCTTTCATTGTTTTCATATTATGCAAAAAGTCAAAGGTACATGCACTACAGCTGACAAGGCATGGAGTGTCCACAGCAAGTGGATTGTTGTTCATCCTCTCAATTTCCTCCACTGAAATGACATTGTCACAATTTGGGCAACAAGCTGGTAGAAAAGTTGTCTTGTCTGCATCCCAAAATATGAAAGCTCACGAAAACGAGACCCATGCCATAATTCTTTGAATGGAACATCAATGTTTTGTTTGTTAATCCACTGTTCCTTTTCTTCCCAGTGTGCCATATGAACCTTGATTTTTTCATTACTCAAGAAAATGGATTGGACATTTAAGCCTAAGACAAAATAGTCAATGCACTTATCCCAAGATATTCCACAGTTTGGGCAATCCTCACGACCTTCCAGTAGTGTTACATGGTTTCCTGTGCAGCACACTTTGTAGTGTCTAGGGCTTTTATAGCCCAATTCCTTTAGAAAGCTCAAGACCAATGTCCATGATTTGTGGGGAATCTTGTCATTTCCAGTTAGTTCATATATATTTCTAAGTTGGTTGAGAGCCTCGTCTTGAGACCAACCATACTGAACCTTTGATTCTAAGATTCTCAATATTGCTTTTTTTAGCTCTGAATCGATTTCATCATCTTCATCATGACTGCTATCACCACCATCACTTTCAGTGCTGAGATTTTCACTTTCACTCCCATTTTGGTCACCTTGGCCAGCATCGCTATCTAAAGATTCAATGTCAGTATCTGGGGCATAATGTCCTGCAAGAGTTGACAAACTTGGTTCAGGATGACAAACAAAGGTGTGTTCTACATACACAGCAGTTGTTTCCACTTGACTATTACATTTTGGACTTTCAAGTTGTTTAGTACTAGAGCATGAGGCGGAGTAAGCCTGCAGATGTTGACGTACTGTCCTTCTGTCACGTAACCTCCCATTGCAGATTCTACAGTGACAAGGTAGGTGCTGTTTCAAATTTTGCTTTCCTCCAGTACCTGCTAGAGGACAAAATGTTACACAGACTATTAATGTCGAAACGTAAAGAAAATATAATATTAAGTGTTTACCTCCCTTTACTTACAGCTACAGCTAAAATCGTTGCATCGCGACCCGTGTTTTCAAAACATCGATTTGTTTTTGGCTTTCTGTTCCACCAGTCAAATCTTATGAGCAAATCAGATGATTGTCCTGTTTCGCCTAGTGCAGTCGCCTGGCTTTCCGTCACAATGTTGTCTGGTTTTAGTTCAGAGGGAAGCCAGTTGACTGCTCTAGGCAAAACAGGGCAAGAGTTTTATTGGCTCAGATAGTTTGATTGGCGGAAAAGTATGTAAATAAAAGTACGTAAATGAAAAATCCAAAAATAATTTGATGTTTTTGGGAACGTGGGTCGTGATGCAACAGTTTTAGCTTTAATATGTGAATAATGTTATTATGTTGAAATTTGGTAAGTTGAAGTCTTGCATAAAAAAGGGGTCTAAAATTTTCAAGACAGGTTTTCATACTTATAGGAAACCATGGAGGATGTTTGTTTCTATCAGGGTTTTCTAACATACCCTATGGTCAGCAGTTGTTCAGCAATCTTCTGATATGACATCAGAAAAATATTATCAATTGCCAAAGTTTCTTACAATTCCAAACATGGATTTCATAGATATCATGGATCCCTGATGTCTTGATATCAAAACTGGTCTTTACTTGATCAAGTCAGCATTAGAACATAGTTTCATTTTGTTTTGGTATATGCTATGGCTGTTTCTACTTTCATACTAGTCCAATACTCTGACAATTTTATGCATCATATTGTTCTCCTCCATTGTATTGCGCCGTTCTCTAATACACTCCATTGCACTCCATTGTTTTTAACAATGGCTTGCATAAAATTATCAGTGTATTGGACAACCCTCAGCTTTTAAAGTATTTGGCACTGAAGAAACTCTGAGACTTACATTACACCAGTCAGGATTGTATGTTTTTGTCTCATTGTTCATGTTTATATCAATTCAATAAATGAAAATACTATTACGAGACACTAAAAGCTGAATGCGTAGTCCCAAATTCTTACATGTTTTATTACTATCGAACTAGATCTACCCGTAACTGGATCGAGAGATCCGGGGAAGGAGATCGTACTATCATAAATTCTAGAGTTTGATCTGGTTCGATCTTAAAAGAGCTCGAAGCGCATCAAAGGATCAATTTCGATCCGGTTCAAGCTCTTTTTAGTTTGATTTGGTTTGAGACTGGGTTGGTATGCTTTTTTATCAGCTCTCACAAGGTTTTACTGCCCTCAGGCCTGCTAAGAATGAAAACCGCTCAGTCGATTATAACAACAACTTTATAGCCCATTAAATTCGCTCCATTTATGGTAAGGAAATACTCCAAATTTGCAATGATCTGACTGTCGAAAGGCTGTGTATCTACCCTGCGACAGTGATTTCCTCCCGGCCTAAGAGAGGAAGAAATCACTGCTCGCAGGGTACTGTGTAACAAACCAAGACGCAGTCACTTTTTTGCTTTATTTTTGTGAATTGGAGTACTTACTCTTACATTGAAAAGCTCACTAAGGATAAAAGAATTCGGTCCTACCTTTACAGGCTCCTGTCAGCCGATTTTTGTCTGGATCCAGGTTGCTGCGGTTGAAGTATTTCGCACCTTTTTGTTGAAATATTTCCAACTTTAAAACTCCCGACTAAAGAAAGAGAAGTGTGCTACTACAGTGCTAAAGTGGTAGAGAGAAGTGTGGCGTTTTGGTTATATCACACTTCTTTTACCGCGGGTACAAAGCATGCGGTCTTCTCGAACCCAGAGCTCCCCGGCTGAAAAGAGTGACTTGGTCAGCGGGTTCGTTCGTCAGTACGCATGCTCTAAACTTTCCCGCTCTTTTCGATTGCAACGTTCGTTGAGAAGAACACAAACGGCATTATTCTCTTCTTTTAGTAGATTTTACTCCTTTTTAGAAACATTTGCCGCATCGGTATGTCTTCGAATATTAAGGTAAGGCTTAACAGTGCTTGTTTGCTAATTTTTGGAAACAAGAAGTATGTATTCTACTCTAAATTTTGATCAGGCAGTTCCTAGTGCGTACTAATTCTACCTCGACGGACAAAGGGTTTAAAATTACTGATATTTTCAACCATTGCATTTAGCTTACATTATGCTTCATATTATTATTGTTATCTGGTCCTCTTTAAGGCTTAAAACTACACCAAAGTGAATAACGTTTTCACTTCGACGACATATTTTGAAACCTTTGATTTGCCTCGTGTTGTGCATGGTTATGCAACTTAATACCGCTTAATTATAATACAAAATTATTTGACCAAAACCACCCCTCCCCCACAAAAAAGTCTGTCACTGAATATCTGTGATATTTTATCAATTATTGTACAAAAAATGTTGCTTCCAATGATTCAGCCTTACTGCCTAATGCAAAAACAATCACCATGAATCATTAAAAGCAGTCTTGTCTTTAATGGTGTGATACAGACTACAGTATGGTACATGGGGAAGTCCGAGTCACTGCAGAATGCCTTCCCCCTGATTTGCATCTTTCTGAAGTTCACATAGAGCAAGGCAGCATAAAACAAAAGGATCAATTCATATAACAATAATAATTGTCAAAAAGTGACTTGGACTTCAAACAAAATGTTTTTCTGTTTAGATTGCTAATTCCTCGTCTGCAAAAGACTTTCTTCTGAAGAATGGTTTGGGGGACCTAGTGGAGGAGCTTGTAACCCAACAAAAGGTAACATGCAAATTCTATCAATTGGTACAATTAACCTTTGGAAATTCCAGAGGAGTGGGAAGTAGGGATAAGTCTTGTCTTTCAGCCAATCAAATTCCAAACTTAATCCATTGCTCAGGCCCTGACTAAATGCAAGTCTGACTTTCTTTCCCTGGGGGAGACTCCCATATTTTTTGGCCAGGGATGATCGTCGGAAATTTTCAGTTTCACCCCTAAAAGATACCAAACATGGCGGGCCATAGCGTGGCTCAAAAAAATTATTACCCTAAAAGATGAGGTCTTATGTGCCAAGTAGGCGCGAAGGACACAGGTAACAGGGGAAAAATACCCATGAAGACATTTCCGTGTTTGTTTCTAATTCATTGTCTTCTCATCGAATAATCTCTCTTTCTTACACGGTTTTTAGAAGCACCATCATGAGAAAAAGCAATTTGGACACAGTTTCGGCCCTAAAAGATACTAATCTGCCTAAAATTTATTGAAGATCAAGATCACCCCTAAAAGAGACCAAACCAACGTGATTTTAACCGCTAAAAGATACGACGATCATCCCCGGCCAAAAAATAGTCCCCCCTGGCTTTCTTTGCCTCCTATTTCGTCTGTTTTTGAATGGCTGCCACTTTTGATTGGCTAGTGGTTTTAAATTTGTGTTTAGTTATCTGCTCTATTTTTTTTTTGTTGATACATATGTTTAACTATGTCATATTAAAGAACAAATAAAATATAACCTTTTATATATTTTTTATTATATAGACGCAAGTGTTTTACTGAGTATGTCTTTATAATAAAAAGAAAATTACACAGTGGCTTGAAGATATGAGTTTTATTTTTCTCGTGTCAAAAATAATATTTTACTCATTCACTGTGCGCATTCGTAAAATATTGTTCTTACCATTACAAAATAAAACTCACATCTTCACGCCACCCTGTAATATCCTCTATATATTTTATTTCAAATAATAATTATTAATTTATCTTTTTTTTTCAGTTCAACACTGTGTCGGACCTTAAACTTCTTACAGATTTATCCCCTAATGACGACATAATACTGAATTCAAAGTTATCCCTTTGCTCCTTTTTGAAGCTAAAAGGAGCTCTTTCAGCTGAAAAGAAAGGTAAGAAAACAAAGGTTTTTGTTTAGTTTTGTTTTACATGTACGATACATGTACTAGTAGAAACTTTTATTCGCTACGGTAAATGATCTCACATGATTGTAGTTTTAGATCTTTTTATCAGTGAGAATTTGTCCTGAACCTTTCTGGCAGCTGGCTCATTTCTGTACTCTGCATTGATATAGTTGATCCATAAGATGTTTACATAAATCTTTACATGTATTGAAACTGAAGCAAATAAGGGAACATACAGTAGCTCTCGGAGTAAGCCTTTTTCTAACCAGTTCTATTTTTGTAATGGTATCTAGATGATAAACCTCTTGTGGATGAAAAACCTTTTGTGGATGTTTGTCCAGAAATAGAAGAGGGTGGTGGACAAGTGCTCAAGGTCCTAGCCAAAAAAGAGCTGTTCAAGTTGTCAAAAAATTCAATGGAGGCCCAGTTTGCTAACTCTGAGTGGAATGAGTTCAACAAACGGCTCTCCTCCTTAGTTGAAGTATACAAAGCAAGAGGAGAGGTATAGTGTACTCTTGATTACATTCATTGTGTGTTTTATAACAGACTGCAATAGATAGATGATATGCTATTACCTATATAAATGCTTAAATTTTAAACTGGAGTTATGAAGGGTTCCCTTGGGTCCTTACTACAGAAATCACTGCTAGCACCTGGGGTACAAACGTTCGATCACAGTTTAGAAAATGATTGACTGCTTTTTGATTTTGTATAACTCGCATGAGCATTTCCATTAATTGAAATGGCCATGTTTCTGTAAATTTCTATATCGAACAAAAGAAATGCAAGTAATGTGATCATTTTGATTGAGGCATGTGATCATATCGATCAATCGTTTTTCAAATTGAGTTAACCGAAGTCAAAAAGCGGTCGATCGTTTTCCCAAATGGGATCAATCGTTAGTACCCTGGGTGCTAACAGTTTAGTGATTTTGGTAGTAAAAGCCTGAAAAAGTCATGGATTTTAGAAATATCTTTTTCCAGGCCTAGAAAGTCATATGGATTTTTTTACCGAAAAAAAAACATCAAAGTGATTAAAGGTCACGGAAATATCCCCTGAAAAAATTTATAAGAGGTGAAAAACCTGAACAAAACCTATCAATGTGCTATCTTTGAAACAAGGGATACCCTTGTTCTTCTTAGGATGCATAAAAAAAAACACATTTTTCTTTATGTTCATTAAAATTTGTCAAAATGTCATTGAAAATGTGAATGCCTAAAAAACATGGGAACTGTTACTGTAGGTAAGCATAAACAATTGTCACACATGGCATTGCTATTCCATAGTGTGCAACTGATATGATTATTTGTTTATTATTATTTGATTTGCTTATCTTGAAGTTCAAAGGTGAAGGAGGCCTAAGAACAAGCAATGGGACTAATCGTGCAGAGGGCTTACACAACAAAGGCATTGTGAGCCAAATAGTCAACAGTGACCAAGTCAGATCAATGTTTGGAAAGTACAAAGTACCAGGCCATGGCATTGTTGTCCTAAATGAAAACTTGGCCAGCAAGTTTATTGGGAGGAAGTTCAGTGGCAATAGAAAGCCATCTGCCTATCAAAAGGTTAATAATAAGAAGCCTTATTTATCCTAGAACCCTCGGAATTTTGTGCAGATGTTAAAAATGTCAATTGATAATAGCAAAAGTGCATTGCAATGTGTAAGCAAGATGTAATGCTTTTATTTTTAGATTGAGAATGAGGGCAGACCAGTGCGAAAAAGCAGAAAGTGTTCTGTAAGTGTTATTATTACTTTATATCGTTTAAAATATTAATTAATAATGATATCATTATGATGATAATCCCTTATTGAAATTCCAATAAGACATAAAATACTTATATTTATACATCTTACATAATGTGCAATTCCAGCAAAAACCTACACCCCCCACCACAAAATGAATCGGAAATTCAAGAGCAGTGGGCACGTTTTTTTTCTGTAATTGCACAATAATAATGATAATACATAATAACTAGGCAACACTTGGTCAAATTTTAAATCTTTACAATTCGCATTATTTCAGTTATTTTTTTTTTTTGGGGGGGGAAGGGGGGTGATTAACATTGTTCATACAAGCCTTGAAAGTGCCACTCAAGGCAGAAAAGTACCACATTTCATCAAAAGATCCATTATTCAAGGGAACAGTAGTGAAAGAAAAATGTGTTTTACGCGTGCTGTTAATGTTTTATTGATTTTTGAATATTTATGATTGGTGTTTTCTTTTCATCCAACTATGCGTGATGCATCTTGGGGAAGCAGCTCTTCAGAACATGGTTCCTGTGATGAATGAAGCAGACATAAAAGTAGAACAAAGACAGGTCTCTGTTCTTCTTTATCCTACTTTCTATGTCTTCTTCGTGCGTCACAAGAAACGTTGTTCACCCCACATGATGCTGAGCTTCAATCGGAAATATTCAACTAGCCAATAAAATATTAACAGCATGTGCAAAATACATTTTTCTTTGGCTATTTTTCCTTTGAGAATGGATCGTTTTGGTGAAATGTAACTGATTTCTGTCTTGAAAAGTTCTTGAAAAGACCTTGAATTTCATCTTCTGTGATTTGTATGAACCATGATTACATTTTACTTATTCTAGGCCCTGGTGGTGACAAGCCATGCCACAGCACCTTGTCGCTGCTTTATATATAAGGAGGCATCTTTACTGCCCATAATAGTAACATTGAGTAAGGCACTTGACTGAAATTTTCCAAATGGGAGATATGCAATTGTTACTTCTCTTCTAATATTTTCAGTCCAAGAAGAGCTCTCCTAAGGAACTTCCAGCAAAGGGTGACTCTGTAAGTACAAGACAGTACAGCATCAAGATATTTACTTGAACATATTTGTAAAATAAAACAATGATATTTTATTGCTAGAATGGAGACCCTACAGCTTCAAAGACAAGAAATGATGTTGTAAGTAATACACAGTTAGAGCGGATTTCACATGACCGTCATGAAAACAATTGCAATTAGGCAATCACTAGCCAATCAGAATCAAGAGAAATCACAACTTGCACCTGAATGGCTTTCTTCTCAGCCAATAACAAGCCGAACCAATTACACAACTGCATTTACAGCAGAATTTGATTGGCTGAGAAAAATGAGTAGCCAATGAGAACGCAAAGCAATCGCAATTACATGACAGTCACGATGGTCATGTGAAATCCGCTCTAATGACATGTGGGTATGCATAATCTGATCCCTTACCATTACCGGTACCACTCATACACTGTTTCACATTTCTTTGTCTTAGCTGTAAAGCTGCAGTTGACATTGCTTAGTGTGTTAGTAATTGAGTGAAAGAGATCACTCCTTTATATTGATCTATCCTTTATATTGTATTATTGTTATTCAGGATCTAGAGGGAAGTGATGAAGGAGGTTGCCAGGTGGGATTTTATTGATTTGCTTGTTGTTTGGGTACAGCATGTTCCTACATATAATAAGAGCAGTTTTCCAATCTCAGACAAATTTTTCTTGTCAAGGAGTTGAGGCAAGCAGCCAGCATAATCCTTTTTTTCATTACAGCATGAGTGCAGTTGTTATGACTTTTAATTGTTCTGACTTTTGTTATCCAGGAAAAAGCGAACACTGAGAATAGCAACAGGGGAAATGAGCAGGTATTTACCTCTTTATTTGGGGGTGGGTGTCATGGGTAATTTTTTTTTTAAACGGTCGTCCTCATCGATTCTGCAAAAACATAGATGACATAATAATTTAAACTTTCTTTCATAAGGTACGAGGTAGTTTCATTTCTAATGGTCATGCCCCAGAAAAAGATATATTTTATAATATCTTATAAATTTCAGGGCAACATCAAGATTGCTATAACTTGTTAAAAAAAGTTTGCGAGAATTGTTTTCCAATTGCCAATCTGTTGGGACTAGCAAAACATTTCCATACTTGCTTAAATGCTTCAGTAAGGGTATTTCAAGAAAACACCATTCAAAATGTGATTGGTCGCTGTTCTCAATACCAACAGTCTGTTTTCATGAACCCTGTTAAGAGCCAAGTGGGATGTTCCGGTAATTGACATGACCATGACCATGCTGTAATGCTTTTTTAATTTTGCAGGACAAAAAATATCAGTCGGATGAAAATGAACAGGTAATTATTTTAATGTCTAGCATTCAGTAGAATTTCTGAAAGAAAGTCAACTTTAAAGAAAATATGTCTACAGTCATTTTTGGCAGTTCAGAGTTCATATTGTAAGTGCAGAGGCAAATGAACTCTGCCCGCACAATGTGTATTCCCTTTTTTAAAGACATTGCTAACCTTTTTGTTGCACTAGAATGGAGAGGATGATGAATCTGATGATGAATCTGATGAAGATGAGTCTGATGAGGTACTTATTGCAAATTATTGTCAGTGCTCCAGCAATAAGTCCTAACCATGAAGTAATAATCATTAAGTGTATTTTCAGGGTTCGAAATTCCCACAAGCTAACTTGCATACTCGCTAAAAATATGCGAGTAGAATTTGCCAATTATCAAGTTTTTTTGTGCTGCTACTGCATCCAGTTATAAAGAAAGCATGTGTCTTGCCAATTTAGCTTGAAGATCTCATCTCTACAAGAAATTCTAACCCTGTTTTGTTGTTTCTTTTGCCTAGAGTGAACAGGAAATGGAGTTGGAAATTGATGACCAGGTATAGTTTTTAATGGCATGGCAATAAAGCAATGCTCCCTTTTAAAATTTGTCTCAGTAGAGGTCTTCTGTTTTTTGTTTTGGCTGATCAGGGAGTCACTAGAAGAGAGACACCTGTGCTGGGTTGAAAGTTGCTTTGTTGAGCATGTGTGGCTGCTACTACCATTTGCATGCTTGCATGACACTTGATGCTACAACTATGTTTTGCAAATGAAAATACAACCAATCAGAATACAGGAATGGCATTGCATGCTCATCCTTCCCATCATCAACTGCATTGATGTTAAACATTGCCTTAAATGATACCCCCTGGACTTGGGCGTAATGTTTTCCCATTTCAGATCATGTGGCATTCTCATGAGTATTCTCTCTTTCTTTTTCTGCTATCCTTTACGAATATGGAAGCGTTCTTGAAGGCCAAGTGATCTGAAATGGGCAAAACATTACACCCAAGCCGAGGAGGTCTATTGTGTGAATCGTGGCATAAAATCGTTTACAATGAATTATTGTGCCATACTGCAGAATATCCCACTTGTCACTTGTATTTTTTAGCATGTACACACTTGCCTGAAGGCTCATGTGTACAAGTTTATAAGTTTTGACACCCAAATGTCTGCAATACAAATTTTTCAAAACCTAGTTGAAGAATCACATGTTGCAAATTGTAGTACTGGGTGGAGGACTGTGGTCACTTGGCTAATTACAAAGAAAAGGGCATACATCAGTAATCAGGGGTCTTACATATATTTTAACCCTGCAAAATGGGAGCTTGATGATTCTTTTTCCATGCAAAACTAGCTATAGCTCAAAGTCTATACAGGCTGATTCAAGAGATAAAGTAGTGATGTTATGTTGAAACATTTTTTTTTTTGAATCTCATTACAGCCAAATTCCAGAAAATCAAGAAAAACAAAAAACTCAACTGTAAGTACTGAACATGGATATTTGTAACAACCGTTGACATCTACACCTCCACACCTTTTTACAGTAATTCTAATTTTTGGAACATGTTCTACTTTTTCATTTTTTTCCACTTTTTCAATACTCCATTTAAAAAAAATAACATGAAGTTAAAAGGTGATGGCCAAGTGGACCATGAGAAATTTTAAGTCCAACATCGCACAATGTGTGATTCCGGGAAAAAATACTCCCACTAACAGAAGGGATTTGGAAATTTCAGAGGGCCAGATGAGTCAAATGCCTTTTATTTCCCATACAATTAATACTATATTTTTCAATTGGAAGTCCAGAATGGAATTTCAGAGGGCTGAGGGAGGGGGAATCTCTCTCTAGAAAGGGGGAAGGAGAGTGGATGATTTCTGGAATCAAATGATCTTGCACAATCTTGCCCCGTTTTTTGTTTGTTTGTTTTCATTTCACTTAAGGTGCATTGCAATAACATAATTTACATTTTGATATTTATTATTTTGACACAGGAAAATGAAAAGACTGTTCCTGCTAAGAAAAGGAGATCTGATGTGAGTATTTATTAGAAAGTTCTGTTTCTGTAGCAATACAAATCAGCCTGTTGAAAAAGTTATAGAAGTGGGACTGGCAAGTGTATTCTATCATCAGACCAATAATCTAAGTTGTAGAGCAGACCTCTGTGAAGACACTTCTAAAACTCATGAATAGTCAATCAGGCAAACACAATGGAAATCAGGACCATGAAGGCCGTTTGTATACCCCGATAGAAATTAGCATTTTGGGGAGTCCATGAATATTTTCAGGGAACAGCTGTTCTGATTGGTTGCCATATCATAATGGTGCTCAATCAGCCAGAAACGATATAGAACTGCTGCGCACTGAACTGAATCTGATATAGAACTCCGGTGACGTCAGAGTTCTATATCAGATCCAGTTCAGTGAGCACAGTCCTCTATCAAGTTTGGCTCACTGAGTATCAGTAATGATAGGACAACTCACCAGAACAGCATTCATGGAGACCCCATCTCTTACAAACGTTCTGTGGTCATGATTTCCACCTTTTCCCGTAACCTACGAAAAAAGAACGCATGTTAGAAATGAATACGTGCATTTTGTAAAACGATAGTTCATTTATCACATTTATTAATTTTCGGTTGCCATGTTTTAAACATCCAACGGCGACTCGGGCAGTGCCGACCACCCTTCTGTGAACATTTCGTGAAACGAGCCAAAACGGACATCCTTGACAATTATTTGGTAATACTTGAGTTGAATTGGGCTCTGCAAAATCATGCACAGATAAACAAATTTAACTCACCCGTCCAAGTTACTCTACTTGGCGAGTCCGAACAAACCGCACTGCTTTGTTAAACGAGAATGAATGGGCAAATTGCATATGATGCATTACGCGCATGACAAAGAAAACTTCCTCAAAGAAATTTGAATCATAAAAAGAATAAAAAACAATAGGAAACACTGCCCCCAAAACTAATGACATAGCCCTTTCTTTACAAAAGCCAATCAGAAAGCCCTAGCATTATTATAGGTATCGTTAATACATTCATTTCTTTTCTATGACATTTGAACGGCATTTCTTTGCTCATCATTATTATAGGTAAATAAGGGACAGCTATTCCAAAGGGAATTCTTCTCTTTTTGAAAGTCATGTAATTATGAACAGACCTTTTGTCCCAGCACAGAAGATTATTCGGAACGCCTCTCTAAATACACTATTCGTAATGAAAAGCTCTCATTGTCAATCTTTTGTTTGCCATTTCAAAATAGCTAAACAATACAACTTGAAGCCAGTCTATATCAGATTTCTCATTCTCGATTTCAATGAAGTAGTTCTCACAAATTTATTTCCTTTTTTTTAACTAGCTTGGAATTATGAATTATTACTGGCAACCGTTTTAGAAGTTCGCCTCGTGTTTCTATCTGCCGATAAAACATTCCAGCTTGTTTTGTAAACATTACTTAAAAAATTCATGAATAATTAATAAGAACAACACAATAGAAACACAATAAGATTCACAGGACTGTAGCGTGTAATAAAATTCTGTAATTCTGATACAACCACTAGTGGTTGTAGCTAATTTGTATAGCAACTTTCATGAAACATCTCTTAAAGTTTCTCTACCAAATTTACAAGATTTTTAAAACAGCGGACACTACATGCGATGAATTTTTTAAGTAGTTTACAACATTCGCATCCATGTTGTATCAGATCTACATCACATGTGCTACGCGTTTGCTTTTTTGTAAATCTGATACAACATGGCTGCTCATGTTGTAAACATTACTTACTCAATTTAATTATTTCTTTCTCTTCTCTATAAGAGCAATTTTCAGTCTGTTCACACCTGACTTATAATGTACTTTGTGACCCATACCAGTATAATATGTTCAGAACTTTTTAGTAAATACTGATTTGCTGTTACTGAACTCTTTATCCAGACCACACACTCTGAATTTGAGAAGAAAGTGATGAGGAATAAAGAAGCTTTGAATGAAAAGCTAATAGAAATAGGAATGGTAAGTGAAGTGTTTGTCAGGAGACAGCAATAAGCTAAGTGATAGAGCACCAAGCTTTTGTATAAAAAAATAAACTGGAAGTTGACAGCCTCTGGAGTTCCATGAACGGTGATCAAAATCGGACTCAATGTTAGATATTCTTCAAGTACAAAATGTTTTGGTTTTATGGTTGTTTAAAGCAATTGCAAGGGTAAAAAAACATTACATGAACTCCTGAAGCTGGAGGTGTAGTTCTTAACAGGGTATGGGTATTTCTTCTAAATGCCCCTACCATAATATGAAGTATTTCACATAAACGCTCTTTGACTTCCGCCTTTTTTCAACAGGTGGCTAGTGATAATGCCATAATCGTGGCACTCAAATATCTGAAGGTCCGTCGCCTTGATGACGTACAGACAAAAACAATTAAAAATGCTTGCAAGGCACTTAAGATAGTGTTGCCCCCCGATGCTAACAAGAAGGAGTGCTGTACCATTATGGGCAGACAACTGTTCAAGATGAAGGTCATCGTCAGGAAAGATGCTGACATGCCCATTACCTTAAAAAATCTAATGTTTACGTCCAAGACACAGGACTAGTTTTTTTTTTCTACCAAACTGCAGAAACTTAACACTTGAAATATTGTCTGGAAATACCTAGGTGTAAGGTCTTGCACTTTTGAATCTATACATAAAACCCAAACATGGATCATGCTTGACCAACTAATGTTAGAACAGAAAGATCTGAAAGTATCTGAAGCCCGCGGAGTTAATTTAAATATCGCCAAACATTTCAGACATAGTATTTCAGGTGTTTGTTTTTGTAGTTTGGCTTCATAAGGGCCATTCCATTTTTCATATGCACTCCACTCCCCCCTCTTCAGAATATTTTTTCCTAGGGGGTACAGCAAAATAGCCTTTTCTGAGGGGGGTCAAAGCGAAAATAGGCTCTCCCATATGTTTTTTCGAGGGGGTGTATTAAAAAATAAAGCCTCTTCTGTTTGTTCTTTCAAAGGGGGTGCAATCCAAATAGGCTCTTCTGAGGGAGTATTTCGAAGGGGGTAGAGCAACAATTTCTGATGGGTTTATTAAAGAAAATGATTTTTTTTCCGTAAGGGGGGGGGGGGAGGCTCAAAAGTTGAATGGCCCTTATTAACTTAACTGTTTATATAGTTTTGTGAAGTAGCATGTAGCTGTATGCACCAATTTAAGAGATATCTGAACTTTTTCGTGTGTCAAAAATCATGCCCTTTCAATAATCAGTGCTGTTACTGAGCAAAGTATAAACATTTAAGTAACACCAAGATTCTCACATTTAAATTACACCAGATTCTTACAAAAACAGTGTTATATAGTTTTTGTAAACACCAGAAAAAGAAACAATTCATAATTAATTAGACATTATAATATTTTCATTAGATTTTATTTGTTTATTGAAGTATATAGTTATGGGTTTTTTGAAAAAAATAATTTCGAAGAAAAATCGAAACTCACAATTTGACTATTATTAATTATATATTTATTAGGTTTCCATTTATTAAGAATATCGTTTATTATTTACTATTTTAAAGAATAATATAGTTATGGTTTTATTTTTTTAAAGAAATAATTTTATCAGATGAAAATTTTGTCAGATCAGAGTAACTGCAAATGTTTGGATATACTTTATTTTATCGATAGAATATTTTATTGTGTAACTGTTTTCAAGTTATCAGTGATGGTAAAAACAGCAACATCGACCAACGTCAAATGGTGGGCTTATGTAGTTTTCTAGTTTGTCAAATACAATTTTATTGCTATTTGTGTAAATAACGACTTTATTATATTTATGAAATACAAATTCAGAGTAAATCTAAGTCACTGGCGACAAATCAGTGATTGTTGGATAGATATATATGTTATGTTAAATATAGGTTAATTGTTTATGAAATTCAAATTCAGAGTACCTCTAAATCACTGGCGACAAATTATCAGTGATTGTTGGATAGATAGATATATATATGTTATGTTATATATAGGTGATTCCGTAGATCTATTGTTTTATCTGATTTTATCTACCGTGAGATTATAAATTATTAAGGAATAAATTATTAATGTGTAGCAACTTGAGTAATTTGTTGACATGCTGTCTGTTTCAGGAAGTCGATGGGCTATTGGCTTCGCTTCAATTTTTCTGTTTGCCTTCTCAGGAGATTTGCATATTTTTCACAGCTTATTTCTCCTCGACACTTCTACTGCTGATTTACACTATTGGTCGTCAATACATTTACAGTCTATTCTAAATTCTTCAATGCTTTACAGACTGTTTACAAGGTATTTTGTGCGTTTCTCTATACTATTCACAGATTATCTGAGCACTGTCATATTGGGCTCCGGATAGATTCACAGACTGTTTACACTCTATTGAGAATTTACAGTATATCTACACAGTACTGTTTTATTGACCACCGAAAATGTTTACAAAGTATTTACACGCTCTTTACAAAGTACTGCAGATATCTTCTGGAGCAATTTACAGATTATTTACAGGCTATTTTCACAGTCCTCTTCGTTGATTCTACAGACTATTTACATGCTCTTTACAGAGTACTGCAGATATCTTCCGGAGCAATTTACAGATTATCTACAGGCTATTTACACAGTCATCTCCGTTGATTCTACAGACTATTTACATACTCTTTACAGAGTACTGCAGAATCTACTGGAGCAATTTACAGATAATCTACAGGTTATTTCCACAGTCCTCCGTTGATTCTACAGACTATTTACATGCTCTTTACAGAGTACTGCAGATATCAATAGCAATTTACAGATTATCTACAGGCTATTTCCACAGTCCTCTCCGTTGATTGTACAGACTATTTACATACTCTTTACAGAGTACTGCAGAATCTTCTGGAGCAATTTACAGATTATCTACAGGTTATTTCCACAGTCCTCCGTTGATTCTACAGACTAATTACATGCTCTTTACAGAGTACTGCAGATATCTTCTGGAGAAATTTACAGATTATCTACAGGCTATTTCCACAGTCCTCTCCGTTGATTCTACAGACTATTGACACGCTCTTTACAAAGTACTGAAGATATGTCCTGGAGAAATTTACAGATTATCTACAGGCTTTTTCCACAGTCCTCTCCGTTAATTCTACAGACTATTTACATGCTCTTTACAGAGTACTGCGGATATCTTCTGT
Source organism: Scolanthus callimorphus (assembly GCA_033964015.1). Lineage (NCBI taxonomy): Eukaryota > Metazoa > Cnidaria > Anthozoa > Actiniaria > Edwardsiidae > Scolanthus > Scolanthus callimorphus. Next base: position 516,398 of record JAWWUD010000061.1, read on the forward strand.
AGAAATTTACAGATTATCTACAGGCTATTTACATAGTCCTCTCCGTTGATTCTACAGACTATTTACAAATTATTTACGGATTCTTTACAGAATACATTCGCAGCTCACAAAATCTTGCCCAAAGTTTACAGATAATTTACCAACTATTTACAGACTAGCCTGAGAATTTACATACTATGGAAATGTACATTTAGTCTGTAAATCCGATTTACGGATTGTTTACAAACTTTTTACATAGTTGCAAGAAGGACCGATTTTTCCAGTGAGATGGTTATTACGTGCAGAAAGAATTCTGGTGCAAGGAGGCCGGAATTATCTTTGATGACGAGGCTGTCAAGGGCCAGCACTTTACGTTTCCGATCAAATTTAAAGAATTGAAAGATGCAAAGGACTTTGCAGGGGCCAAGAAAGCTTATATGATTCATCGATTGCGCTTTGACTTCACGTGGAAGCATTCGTTGCCCTACACAGATCTTGAGGAAGTTGTCCAGGAATGGTATACACAGGACTTAAAGTCCAATGGAACAATCGCCTACAAAGGGGGCTGTCATGAGAAACGGCTGTTGGATAAACTCAGCATTCCCAATGTCAATTTGGAGGACTATGGATGCCCAAAATTTGAAGATCTGTTCAAGCAATATGACCAAGATGATGATATGAACTTTTTATTTGATATGTCTGCTGTAAGTTGTGGTTTTCACGTACTATCCTCCGTGGGTACAGCCTATCATTGCCCACGTGTTGAGGTATCTGTATTCTGGAAATGGCTGAAACAAATACGCTACAAAGTGTAAGAACTCTTTTTTATTTCTTAATAATACAAGGACATTTAAGTTAACTGTTATATAAACTTCGTCTTTGTCTTCTTCTTCTTCTTCTTGTAACCAATGAAATAATAATAAAAGTTATTGAGAGCATAACATTGTCTCTTTTTTAGTTAAAACGGTTGCCATTCTCGGAGGGGTCGAGGCTTTCTTCTTGGTACACTAACGGAACGTCTTCGTGGTGTCCCGGATGGTGGTGTAGGTAAACGCTTTGTTTTTGGAGTAGCAGGTGTCTTGGTAGGAGGGGATGGTAAAACCAATTCCCCTGCTTCTTCAATGTCATCATCTTGTTGCTGCTGTTTCATCCTTTTTAGTAAAGACAATGGTTTGGTGTCTTTTACTTGTCTTGTTAGCCGGTTGTAACGTTGTAAAATCTGATCGTAACGTCGTACTTTGACATCAGGAGGAAGTGAAGTGTCATTCAAGATGGCTTGCATTTCTCCATCGAGTCGTGCCAGTACACGATATTGGGGTGCCGTTTCCACTTTTTGCTTGGTACGCAGCATGTTTACTAAATAATCAGGCACCATAGCCATACGATGAGCTCCACCTTTTGCTGATGTTGACATGATGACGACTTGAAAGCAACTGACGTAAATGTCTTGTTTAACAACACTTTATATTTTAGAGATGAGCTTGTTGGCAATTTTCGGTAGAAATATCGATGCCAATCCACCAAGAAGAGCAGGTAATAAAAATCCTCCTCGTTGACGCACCAACATGGCTTTCCGGCTTTTGCTGGAGAGTTTCCGATTGGCCAACTTGCGTAACTGATGCTTGTGTTTCTTCAGTTGTTGTATCCGTGCTGACGACATCGGTACGTTGCCACGCAACAGGTTCATCGCTACTTCACTCAACGTGTTGATTTGTTCAGGTGTAGCATTAGCAATGAGTCGTTGTCGTGTTCTCCCTCTGGTACGATGCAAGAGCCGGAGAAAATCTGCGTTCCTTCTCAGTCGCTGTGACATGATGAACTGATGATGTTCCACATACGACACGGGTATTTATGAACTACGACGACGCGAAACACGTACCACGGAAGGTGGACGCCCATCCCTGTAAGTGGTAGTCACGGTTTTCGTATCTGTAACGGTTCTTGTTGGTCCTCGTGGTCGTGGTCGTCTTCCTCTTCCGGGTCGTCCACGAGGAGTGCTGCTACCACCACTACTACCACCACCACCACCACCACCAGCGGCACCACGTCGTCTTCCGCTACTTGTGCTTCGACGTCTACTACTGCCACCACTACGTCTACTACTACCACCACCTCGTCTACTAGTTCCACTACTTCGTCTACTAGTTCCACTACTTCGTCTACTACTTCCACTTCTTCCACCAGAAGCAGCTGGACTTGGAGTAGTACTAAAGAGACGTCTTCTAGCACTGCTAGCAGCACTACCACTTCGTCTTGGAGTACTACCAATTGGTGAGATTAGAGGTGGTGGAGTGGATATGGCCTCAATAGCATTTTGTCTTCGTTTAGCAGCAGCAGCAGTGGCACGTTGAGCATCTCGTCTTACAGCACTCATCAATCGTTGGTATCGAGAACCAGCTAAAGGACTTGTTGAATTTGGAGTACTACTACTACTTCTTCGGCTGCTACCGCTGCTGCTACCACTCAAAGCGGCAGCAAGAGCAGCAGGTGATAACGTTGGAGAACGATAGCTTGCAGGTGGTGATTTTCTTCCAATGGGGCGTTGGCCTCGTGGTGTTCCACCAACAACACTAACAGTTCCACGTCCTTGATTGGCTCGTGCACTTGCTGTAGGACGTACACGACCACGACCAGCAGGCGTTGCTAAAAGTCTTTCATCCCATGCAGCTAAAGCACGTTGTCGTGCATTAGCACCACCTCGAACTCTTGCCATGGTGAATGGTTGTATCCAAATGACGTAATTCTGGATCGTCTCCTTCTTTTTATTGCTTTCCATCAGTGTAGACGTACATGGGAAATTCTTTAGGAAGAATATGAGATCGTAAACGACATTGTTCTGGTGTCATTGGATGAAAATCCAACATGAGGTAACCATGAGGTTCTTCGGTGGCTTGATGAAAGGCATCCATCACGTAAGGAACACGTCCAGGAAACGCTTGTTGGGCTAACATCTGTACGCCTAAACGATCTCTTGGATTCTTGAACAACACGATGTAATGCGTGTTGAGTGAAATGGTACGTGCGTGCTTATTGGGTGGAAACAAGTTCTGTGTTAAAAACAACGTGGTGATGTTGTGATGATGGGATTCCTGTGTAAACACGCGGACCACACGATCCATTTGATCCATTAAATCGTCCATTACCAAGAGGCCTGGAGTATCGTGAGGACCAAACAAGTCGGTGACGTTGTCTGGGAGTCCTTGATGGAAGGTGACACCCAGGTTCCGTTGAATAGATGTAAACAACGGTTGCCATTCGCCATAACAATACACAATTTTTCGAAATTGTTTGTTGAACGCAAGAGCGACTTGTTGAAGCAATTGGTGTGTAAACGTGGTTTTACCCGATTGACTTGTACCCACTACCAAAATGCTACATGGACAACGAAAACGACGATCGTCCATGCTGACGTCTAGATTCCATATGAGCCTTTGCCTTAACCTACACCTTACTATATACCCAATAACAACAACATTTGGTGATGAAACATCAATTTTATTATAACTTTAACATGTGTAACAAAGAGCGCTGAACAAGAGCGCATTGACGACTACGTTTAGGATTACAAGGTACTTGTCGTCGTTGTAAAAATCGATCACGCACAAAGGTGCGAACATTCTGATCGTTCCATTGTAAATTTGGCGTAAACATAGCAGCTACTGTTCCATGACGTTTGCCACGTACACGGTTCCACAAGAAGAACAAACAATGTTGTCCACATACGTCAGAGTCCATGGCTTGAATCCTACGAGTGTTGTGCACGAGGTGTGGACGTAACTTGCAAAAGTTCGTAATGGCTTGACCATACACTTGTGGAGGAAATCCAAAACTGTCCCAGAATTCACACGTCTCGGGTGTAAAGTACACGGCTAACCAATGAGATCCTGGACGATCGCTTGGATCCACGTTCATGATGTAGGCTTGATTGGGAAATGGGACTTTGGTCGGTAGCAAATCAGATGGAAACACGCCACCAAACACTGGGTTTAACTTGGGATCGTTGTGTACTAGCAGTTCTAACTGATCCGTGTTCATCCTTGAATGTCGTAAATCACTTGACCTAATTGGTCCACTTCGATGGTGTTGTTGAACTCGCCGTAGACGACAATGGTGTTCACCTGATCGGTGGCACTCCCAAATGTCAGGTACAGGTCAACGTTGCCTTTATATTGAGGTTGAAAGTACCCTGACGAGGCATTGCCTGCTGGTGTAAAGTCGTAGGCAAACAATGAATAACCAGCCTTGAACTCGTCGAACGTAAGGTTGAGTCCTTGTCCGCGGTAGGTACCACACACGTTATCGAACAACATGTGGTACAAATCTATATCCTTGTCATCAGCGGTAGACAGTGTTCCATAGGGGGTCTCTTGGCCATCCACGGTTACATTGATTGTCGACAAATCAAACTTTTGGAAATTGAATGGATTCTTCCCTTTGTCGCCATTGTAGGCAGCATTCTCGACCATCCCTAAAATCATACGTTTAGGAACCAATCCTTGGAACAAGTCTCCTTCATAATGGGTCAAGGATCCAGTGCCAATTTGCCGGGTCTTCACAATGGCTGACGTCACAGGGTACTTGGCTGTACGTGCATTCGATCCTGTCATGAGTTCACGTTGGTTTAACTTGACGCTAGGGGCTGGAGTCACGTGATACATGCGTAGGATAAAGTCCTCGATGACGATCTTTTCGGTACCTAACTCCGACATCAGACAGAAGGCTGTATCATGCAAATCAAACTTGATTTTCATCTCGGTGTTGTCCAGAAGGTAACGTCCTGAACGAAAGAGATCACAAAACAAGGGGCCTTCCATGCAGAATTTTTGTCCAGGTTTAGTACGAGCTGCACGTTCCTTGAGTCCAGGATTCTTATTACCGGCTGTAACAGCATGATCAACTTGGTCCATGGATCCACTGTCTTTTTTCCACATGGCACATTCCAGATACGATTCTTGAGCTTCTTTAGGATAATTCAACAACGTCTCGATGAAGGCACGATACGCATACGTGTCGGTTTGCAAGGTGACGGCTTGATCGTTCAGTTTCACAGTCACTTGTTGGATCATCGAATGAAGAAAGTTGTTGACAGGTCCCACTTTAACGCTTGCGGCAATTGCTGTATCATCAGCTTTGGTGATCTTGGCCACGACACGGAAATGAGTCTTTTTCAAATCAATCATTGTAGGACCCCTACGAATGATGAACTGATAATACTTGGCCCCTTTGTCCGTGGGTGAATACTCAACGTATCGGCCTGATGTCACAGCCACATCTGTTGGTGGTACCGTAAACAAGTCCATGCCTGGATTGGCAGCAGCAAGTGAAGCAGTATGAACACTCATGTTGACGATGAGGAGCTCTTGACAGTAGTTGAGGTAATGTCCAACTGATTAGAAGGCATGAATGTCCAAGTCTTTTATAACTCCTCAATCAACAATGTCCTTGGTATGACGACGACGACGTTTAGCCATGGTCTTAGGTTGACGACGACGACGTTTCAGACGGGCACCACCCACTTGTGGTTTACGTATACCTCGTGTAGCGAGTTCCTCTTGTTTACGTATACCTTTTGTAGCGAGTTCCCAAGAAGGCAAGTGAGGAACAAAGTCTCTTTCCATGGAGCGTAATACACCACCGACACCACCTACACCAAATCCCATTTGTACTGGCACAGGGTACCCATGGAAAACTCCATTTCCTTTTTGTAGATGACGTGGAAATAGGTAAAGGGTCCTTTTCCTGTTTGTGATTTAGACGGTAGAGCAGCAAGAGCACCACGAGCCATATTCAGCATATCGTTGTACCACACCATATCTTCTAGGCAAATCGCACACGACGCAAATGTAGTGTTACCTGTACGGCGCCTGCTTGAAATGGCACGGTTTCGCCTGTGTCGTCGGTTATATGGATACGGATCTTGTTGATGATTTGAGTACGTAGTGGCAAGTAGTAGGGATTGAGAAAGTTTCGTTCCACAGGGAATCCAGGTTCTCCTTCAGGAACAAAGGTACGTAATAAATTGTTGGCATATGCGAGTCCACAACGTTAGTGTACACGTAAAAGCTTTGGAACGGATGTACATCTGCTCGTTCACGTACGCTGGAGGTGAAGGTCTGTAGTCGGCTAGCATTCTTTTTGTCGGCTACAAATATATACCATTCTCCTACGGTTTCATCAGTTACCCCAAAGAGACGAGCAATACCATGGGGTTTCCCGAGTTCAAGTTCAGTGATTGAACCAACTGTATCGAATCCCAAAGCCATTGCTAATCGTGGTCGTAGTAGTAGCATCATTTCATTGGTTAACTTGATCGTGGTCATGTTCTCTTTATAATTGTATTTGAACTCAATCTTATTGTGATTGGTTTCGTGTGGCCGTAATTTACGTTGTAGCTCATGCTTGATAATTTTGTTAGTAACTCTCTTCATGCCTTTCACAATATCTTCCAGCTTGGTGTACTTTCCTTTGGGTAACGTGTACTTTGTCCATATTTCGTTAGGGTTTACCACGTGAGTGGAAAGAACCCATATGTCAAGATCTTCTTTTTGCAGCAAACTCCACGAATGAGGATAAATGATGTTGGTAAGCGCCATTTCCCATGATCCTTCGCGCAAATCGATAGGTTATTTGGTTCGTAGGGTGAAATCCCCAATGGTGTTGTCGGGAAGGGCATCTTCGATAGCATTGCTTGACAGCGTAATCACTTGGTCCGATCGGTCAGACATCCTGAGGCAACTGATGTCTTTGATGGTATATCACACGATTTTATGCACTTGACTTGCTAGGATCCAACTGTCGTACTTGTCAGGCCAGCCACGCCAATGGACCAAATACTCTTCTTGACGTCCTTTCCCACGGCTCTTGACAATTTTGTCGATACGAAAGACATCTTTTTGTTCATCCATGCTTACTTTCTGCAATTCTTGTTCGTAAAATTGTCCTTCCAACAACGAACCGTCGTATTCGCGTAGTCGATACGCATAGGGATCCCGTGCCGTCATCCGATAGGCAATCGTAAACACTTCTTCCGTCCAGTTGGGTAAATACCCTTTTGCAAACACGTGTTTGACTTTACTTATACGTACTAAATCTCCCACTTGAAATTTAGGTTTTAGCTTCTTCTTCTTCTGAGCCTTCTTCTGGTACAAGGTATGCCATACGTCTTGAGCATTGGCTAACGTGACGTCAGCAGGGCACGACGAATGCTTCGATGATACGAATGATTGTAATTGTGCATCAGTTGCGGAAGCACGTCAATGTAACGTACTGTCTCTTTGTAGGTGAACCATCGCCACATCCATGTTTTTAACGTACGATTAAATCGTTCGACGACGGAAGCTTTGGTTTCGCTCTTGGTGGTAAAGTGATGGATGTTCTTCGATTTGAGAAACGCTTGAAAGTTTCGATTTAAGAACTCGGACCCATCAACCGTCTGCAATTTCTCTGGCACGCGACCTTCCTTGAATATTTTCTGAAACGCCTTGATCAAACTGTGTCCCGTCTTGTTCTTCAAGGGTACTGCCCATGCGTACTTGCTTAACACGTCAATGACGGTTAATATGTAGTTGTAGCCATTATTTTTGGTTCTGTACGCTTGCATGTCACACAAATCCGCTTGCCATTGTTCGTCGATGCCTTGGACGACCACACGATTGCGTGGAAAACGACGACGGTACGGTTTATGGAGTGTATATGACGGTTGAGACCGTATCCAAGCTAAGACTGTGCTCTTTTTTATGCCTTTTGAGCGCATAGCCCTTGCCAGTTTGGCAACACCGCCCAAAGCAGCAACATTGTTTGGATCGTAATAGGCTTGCTGGAGTAGACGTTCGATATTCTTCTTCTTCTTCTGTGCTACGGTCTGCTTGGGTTTCCTGGGTGCCATCGACTACAACAATATGACCACCACAACACGCTAGCATACAACGTATACGTTTCAATAAGTTACGACACGTTAGTATGGGACGGTCTTTAAAACATACCATCCTTAGCGGTGTCCAACACCAAATGATCATTCCAATGCTGGGTCATCCCCCTTTATAGACAAAAATCACACTATTTTGGTTTTATAAGTTCTTTATTACATAACTTTATATACACCGAGCTGTTGCTTAAAGTCTTAAAAGTCTTATTAAAAGTCTTATTAAAGTCCATAATACCCATAAGGGTAAGTGTACATGCCACGTCGTACACGTTTGTTGTACACCACCTTGAAGGACTTGGTTTCTGATACGGTATGCAACGTACGGGTCGTCACATTGCGTCGAATGGTGTGGGGATTGGTCACTTGACGCACAGGATCCCAATGACCCTCCAACAGTTCCACCATGCTATCCAAATTCACTGTTTCTGTGGTACGTAGATTCATGCGTAGTCCTTTGACTTTGCACACGGTCTTACCATGGTTGGTCTTGTACCCATAACTCTTGGGTCCTGTGGCCACATAGTGCACGATGTGTTCTTCTGGATCAAGTTCGCTGGTCAGTTCTCCCAAGTAATCGCCAAGTGGTGGTTTCCATTGACCAGGACGCCACGTAAAGATGACACTGTCTGTAACGTGGTACAAACATCGATCCCCCAAACCATCCATGACGTCATACAACTTGAGACGCGCATACGCTGTGGTGTAAGCAGCAAAGACAACGTTGGTGTGTGCTTTCGTTTTCAGAAACTTCTCTGCCATCTTGTAGTGAATCTGGACCATTTCCTCGTTCACGATCAACACATCACTCACTTCGATGCTGTCGTCCGTCATCACATCGAAGTACTTTTCTGGACTTTTCACGTACTCGGTACGTCTCCGATTCGATTGCTCGCCAAATTTCCCCCACATGCAATTCAGGAACATTTTGGCGACAGAGCGGAGACCTGGATTCTTCTCGATACGCTCACGATCCAATCGAATGCCTTGATGTTCTTCATACTGTTCCACGTACCGGTTCTTGTCCTCTTCCGTCTCGCACCAACTTGGCCATCCTGAAGCTTCTTGCTTGTACTTGAGAAACGTCTTGATGTACTCTTCGAACAAGCGTTCCCATTGAGCCCAGTGCCACACCTCATACACTTTCATCACTTTATACCCTTTCTCCAGAGCTTTGAAAAGTTCCACGTGAGGCCACGTGCCGGTAAAAGCGCGTTCTTCCTCAGTGTGCGTGCATGGATGATCTTGGTTCTCTTCTTGAGCACAGGTGTAACACAAGGGAAACATCAGCTTGCCGTTGATGCGTACGGGTAGCACTGGAAGTAAACATCCTTGGGTGGAAGGATACGTACTTTTATCAATCCGCGATACAGGTGCAGGTCTTGTTGGATCTCGTCGTTCACCAGAACTTCTGGATGTCCCACAGGGTACTCACACGTGACATTCACGTACGGGTACAACGACGTGAAATCGTAATAGTGGAGTTGCTCGTCATCCTTGGCTTCGCATCGTAAACGGATTGCATTGGTACGTCCACCAAAGAAACTCTCTCGGGGTTCCAAGGGCTTGCACTTCTCCACGTCACCGACCATCGCTTGTATCCTAGGGGTTGCTGACAGTTCACGATCAAACTCACATTCCCACACTTCCACGAGGTGGTAACCAGCCCGAGTAATAAAGGTGCGCACGTTGCACGTGTCATGGTAGAGATCACCCATAGTAGTGCCAGAGAAAGGATTCTTCGTGTCCTTCGTGTAGCACTTGGGACATCCGTGATAGAGACATCCATGGTATTGGTACACGGTATGAGTACTCTCGGCATACCCGTCGACCTTGTACCGTCCAACCTTGAATTCCCCTTCGCTCGTGCCAGCGTGACGAATATGCACTTCATCAATGATGTGCCTGTACTCGAGCCACTGCAATGCTTTGAGCGAGTGCACGTCGCGTCCACGGTATCCTTGAGCAGGAATCACAGCAACGGTGTTGGCCTTGAGGAATTTGGTGCGCAAAATAAGACTGCACAACGATGCAATGGTGACCGACGTGTGAAACGGATGGACGTCACCCGTTGCCATGGTAAGCTTGTCAAAGGCCAGCACAGCTTTCTTCAGCACTTCAACGTCTTGATGACAATAAGACGCCAGTTCTTCTTGGAAATTGAACACGGCCCCACGTGCGACTTCGTTCTCGTACCACGTGCTTAACGCATCAGCATCTTTCTTCGTCATGTTTTCAATGCCATAATACTTGAGATCAGGCATAGGTCCCACGTACGTCTGGTTCTCTGGGGTGTTGAAGAAATGTGGAAAGTCGCCTTTGCGTACCTCTTGATCAAATCCCATAGCTTTGGAAGTTGACGCAATGCCATCTGGAGATAATTCAACGTGCACTTCATACTGATCTTGAGATCTGGGAGTCCGAGCATCATGATCTTTCCTCCATTAAAAATAACAGTAGGCTTGAATGCATTCTTGAACAAGTACTCCAAGATAGGATAGGAATCGTACCCTTTAAAGTTGTGTGCCAAACACGTGTATCCTGCATTGCTTCCACCAAACAACCATTGACAAAACTCGTCCAGAGCTTGTTCCCCTTGGAAACCACGTTTACGCAATCCGCACGTGTCACAATTAGGATGTGAGTCTAAGGGTAGATCACGACAGTCCTCACACAGTTTCTGGACACCCACAAAATTGACCCTATGAGGCTCAACCCCAAGGGGTTGAGCCTCAAAATCAAAGATGATGAGCCGCAATTGATCCTCCTCGTTCTTCTTCTTCCGTCCTGTCACTGCTGCTGCTCCTACGGGAACATAACATAAGTGATCCTTATCGACCATCTTTTTGCAGACGTGACACACGTATTCACCACACTTGTGAGGCTTGCCTTCCCGTCTCTTGTCTAAGACATCAAACCTCGTAAGACATTCTTCACACTTGTGTATCTTCTGACACTGCGACCATTCCTTCCGATTATTCGCGGGACCATGCTTTTTCACACGACGATGGTTGTCAAAACATTGTTGGGTACGGAAGTAACGGTGACAGTCGGCACAAGGTCGCCAGTTCCATCGTTTGGCACCATCATCATCGACACTCGGCGGAGAACAGTTCTCTTCACCACAAGCACGACATCGGTTATTGCATTTGTGCTTGGCTGGATCTGAGTAACCCTTGTTACATTTGATACAGAAGTTGTTTCTTCCCAGGAAACCTTTCATTTTAGTGATAAACTGGTAATGGTTTCCATCAAGGTACAAGTACAAGTGATATTTAGGATCCTCCTCCAAAGCACCTTGCCAAATAATACCATTCGAATATTCTCTGGACACGAGGTAGAGCTTAAACCCTTGTGGAGCCAAATACGTTTGGAACTTTTTCAGTTCTTCGATACCACACGCTTCTTCAGGACGCCAGCTTGCTGGTGCAACTCTTTCGCTTTTTTAAGCTGAGTGGGGTTATCTCTACCTCTTGACCACTGTTTAGACATATTCCTATACTCCTGTGTTGTTCCGGTATGGAAGGCGATTCCAATCGCGATCGCACGGGCCGCACAAAGCTTATCCTGATTATGTACTGGTACAATAGATCTCTTCATCTTTGCCCATGTCTCCGCATCCGCACAATCCAAGCTCCTCCTATTCTTCTTAGAGTGCTTTTTCTTCTTCTCACCAGCTGGGACATCGTCGTCATCGTCATCATCATCATCATCATCATCATCATCATCAGTAGTATAGTAATCATCATCATCATATCCACCATGACCACCACGGGGTGTACGTGCTCGTATCACGTGCAACTGAAACTGTCCATGGAGAACAAATTCCTCGTTAGATTGCACAATGGTTTCAATCTGTCCCATAATCCTTTGCGGTGTCAACTGTTCCCGTAGCATAAACGGTAACGATATGGGATTCTTCAGAGCTGGAGCATTCAAGGTCACGCGAGCAAAGTCCTTGTTAGGCACACCTTCTAGCGTTTCTTCTAACACACTGTCAAGAACACGCTCTACATCTTGCATGGCCTCTTGGACAGTTGACCGTAAAGGAAGATTGATGTTTAAATCATAATCAGAACAATCGGTTTTCATCTTACGCGAATGACGAGTGTGGACTTCATTCAATTGGTACAAAATACCATCCTCCTCCTCTTCCTCCTCTTGCTCATCATGGGTACGCTTGACACCTCTTCCAATTTGATTGTCAACATCTTGTGGTGATGGTGGTGGTGACGGTATTGCCTGTGATGGTAGTGATGGCAGTGGTTGATTGTCAACATCTTGGGATGGTGACGGTGGTGGTGATGGCCCAGGTGTTTGTGGCCTATGGGCCGTCATATCCGAATACTGTTGATATAGCTCTTCAAAACTTTTTGCCATATCCACATCGTCTTGCATCATCCACGCTATAAAATCATCAACAAATCCTTCCTCTACTACTTCCACTTGTGGTGACGACGGCGGTGGTGGTGGCGGTGGTTGGTCATTTAAATGCTGCTCAAAGAGCTCTTCAACACTTTGTGCCATATCTACGTCACCATCGTCTTGTAGAATCCAATCGAGGAACTCATTAGTAGGAAGCTCTGGTGACGGTGGTGGTGGTGGTGGCTGTGATTGATCAATGAATTCTCCCAACTCGAATTGTTCCATCCAAGTAGGTTGTAGTTCCTCGATTAAATCATACAATTCTCTCTGTTCTCCTTCCAACAAATCTCCCAGAGATGTTTCTTGTTGTTGTTGTTGTTGTTCTCTCGCCGCCATTACTTCTTCTTCTTCTTCTTCTATCTGAAGAAGAACTGAATTTGACGAATTCAGTTCAGTTCTGGAGCTGACGTCGACACGTGAAGATCATGAGTGACAACAAGGAAGAAGCTTCAGAACTTTGTTGTGTTATTTGTTTAGCAAAAAAAGGAGAAGAAGAAAAAGATTGCGACAACAAACTCGAAGTTATGGAATGCTGTCAGAAGCAATGTCATCTACGATGCTTGACACAATGGCATCAACGACAACGACATGAAACCACATGCCCTCATTGTAGACGTGTACAGCGCCGAAGAGAGATCCACCAACGCAACCTTGATAGTCATCGAAGACGTAGCTATGACCTATTCAGTTTATCTCGTGAAGAATTGAGAACCAGCTCCTATCTAACCGGTCTGCTACAAATGGGAACAAGAGGATTGTGGGAACAATTTTCAGCTGGGGAACTGTTGAATAGATTTCGTAAAGAATGGCGTTGAAATATACCACGACAAATACGTCATCTCGTTACCTGTATACCTCGATGGTAGACGATGCCCACGATATTTTTTAAAAGTGATTAATGTCAAAATCCCAGTGGTAACTGCATGTCCAGAAGGGACTGTCCTCTATACAGATGTACTACCAGAATCCGAATGGTCAATCACATATGATGGCATCTGATGAACTCTGTTTTTCTCCGTAGGTAGGAATGCTACGGATGATGATACTACTGATTATATTCCTACGGATGATGATGATGATGATGATGAACCTCCACCATTTATACTGGATGATCGATCAAATAATGATCTTGATGAACTCTTCGATTTTATTCCTTCACAAATGAGAAGCTGCCCGTATCTTTTAAATCTGCTACGCATAGGAAAAAGAAGTGTAGGGTATACATTTTCCTCTAGTATACTGAGGGAAAGATTTCGTGACGATGGAATTTTAATCTATGGCGATAACACCATTTCCTTTCGTGTACACCGTAATGATTGGCAATATCAACGACATTATTATAAAGTGACTGATGTCATAATCCCCGTGACAAGTCGACGTCTACGACATGGGACTATCTATACAGAGGCAGAACCAATGACCAAATGGGGTATCAGAATTGTACCTATGTAAACTTTTTCTTTTCTTTTATAGATAATGGAGCGATTGCTTTTGACATTGATGACAGTGGAATCATTACTTTTGACATTGTATTCACCATACCTGCATCTCAAGCATTATTCATGAATTATGATTATCCTCCTCGTCGTCGTCGCCATCGACATGAACGACTCTCTTCTATGTTTAATCGCCTATTACGTCGATAAAAAACAACACCATTTGAGAAGAACACTTTTTTATTAATACTCCTTTGTATTACAACTTAGTTTACAGTTGACGCGGTTTCCATTGTTATTCGTAGGGAATTAACTCGGATAATGGCTCTCAACAAACTAAAAGTCGGGGAGGGATTTCAATTCTCCAGGGAAAGGTTGGGGTTGATCAATAGAATTGAATTGAATTTCTAGGTAAATATATTGCTCATTATGGATTAATAGGTAAGTATATGGCTCATTATGGATTAATAGGTAAATATCTAGTTATTTACCTATGAATCCATAATAAGCCATATACTTACCTGTAAATCAATAATGTGTGGTTCCAGAAAATATTCCCCCCCCCCGGAAGAGTGTTGAAAAGTGACCCCCCACCTCTCTGGAATTCCCGAAGAAAAATACAGTATTTGTATGGAAAATATATCCTTTCCTATTATCCTTCCTATGGATAATTTCTGGAACCACACAATAAGCCATTTTTACCAAGACTTCAAGGGGCACTGTCACGTTTGTTTCATCAAAATATTTTAAAATAACACAAGTGTTCTACAGAAACAACTCCGAACCTATATTCTGTTTCAAATTAGTCTTAAAAAGAAAAAGAAACTTGTTCAGCCTGTTCGAAAATCAAAAATGCCAATTAGCAATCCATTCCATCCGCTCGATTATACACGAAAATACTCCAAATTTGTATTGATCTAGCAGCTGAAAGGTTAGGTATAAAACGTAGACCATTATTTTGTTGATTTGTAGGGAGTTTGACTGCATTTAAGCTACTTAAAATGACCCCAAGTTAGACCAAATCCATGATAGACCATGACAGTTGCCCCTTTCACAATGACTAATTCAATTATCAACCCAAACATTTAACTAGTGAATTCAAATCCATACACTTACCCCGAGAAAAAAAACATCCAATAATCTCAGTTTATGCATCTATGCTGACTGTCTGTCTATAACCAATATTTGCTTCTGATTATCCTTTATGCGAATCCCGTTGAACGCCACAAAACACGATTTCCGAGAACGCCTTCACTTGAACCATATTGAGAAGCGTTTGTCCAGTCTACTTGCTTGGTCTCATTGCCCATAGAGTGTGTTTAAGAAGTAAACCTGAAAATACAGATAAAATCATGCCCAAGTTAATTGCATATCTAATCGTAGAGAGCAACCAACGAGCGCAAAATACCTGAAACTTGCCTTCAGTTTCTCCATCTTGAATCAGTTCCATCCGTTTTGCTAGACAGAACGTTATGCAAATTGAGCTGTAGAAGCTGTAAGCTGTCAGGGCGTGGTACAAATGAAAATAACCAGTAAGGACGTAGTTGCTTTTGTCTCTATTATTTTCGTTCTACAAAGGAGTTCTTTTGTCTGTAGTCTATTATCCTCGTTCTTTGTGTTGAGGTAGGGTATTGTTGTATTATCCAACCAGAGAGGAGCTTTACGCAGCTACGTACCGACCAAAATAACAGCGCTTTAATGAGTTGCGCTTTTACAAAAGGCCGCTTGATTGATTGGACTGGCTGTTGTACGAAAACAAAAGACGTAATTCGTGTTTGGAAACCGTTGTCAATCATAGTTGAATAAAAGTTGTCATTCATTTTCTTCAGCATCACAACTTTATTGTGCATGGTAAAAATAATTGCAATGAGTTTCTCTGGGAACCCACTTCTATGAAAGCAGCTAAATAACTAACAATAGTTCCTATTGGAATCCGCTATCTTTTTCAATTGTAAACTGTACTCCTTTTCAAAACTGTTAAATTCAATGAGAAGAAAGCATTTCATTTGTCCCTGTTTTCTGAAAACCTTGTCAACTGTAAACTAAGTCCGTTAATTACCGAGATTCGAGGCAATAACCCCAATACATCCCTCGGGCCTACTTATACTTAATAAAATGTTCAAATGTTCTTAATCGTCCTTATTAAACACTTCAATACATGTCTCCTCGGCTGCTTTCGCAATAGCAACAGTGTGAGGAGAAAACAACTCGCTAAACAGGCCCTTTGCTTTCATTTCGCCAAGGAATTCCAATTCGCCTTCGATGTAGCGACGCCAATTTTCTTGAATCGTGACTTTAATGCCAGCCGACAACTCTTGCACTCCTTCCCAGACTTTCTCCATGAAATTGCGAAACATATCACGAACCACATTGTAATACTCTGGCCATAGATCGTCCCCGTACAACCTCAAACACTGATGACGATACTGACTGGGATGGTCCACTTTACATCCTTCACAGTCCACATTCCTTTTACGATGCATTCCTTCCCATATCATGGATACTACAAACTCGTCCAACAGTTCCATGATCGAATAAGAATCCAACACATCCATATCCGCTTGCTCATCAAACTTTTTTGCATCGGGTTCCATACTTTCTGGCGCTTCTTCTTGGGTTCTTCAGCCCAAAGAAACGAATCACACTTGGGATTTGGAGCACGGACGTCACAAGCAAAATACACACGACCTTCGTTCCAGTCTCTTTTCCCGACACCAACACGACAAATCAAGTCGTGGTCACACTTTGGAAACACACTCAGCGATGTGCCTTCAGGAATAGCTTCTCGTACAGCTTTAGCGTCCGATGCCGTAAAGTAAAAATGACAACCAATCACCTTCTTCGAATAATCCAAAGGACAACCACACTTGTACACGTCTCCTACTTGCTTTGCTTCGTAATCACAAAAACACTTCATTACTCTATAACCTCTACCGACTGAATACCTCACATCGCTCACACACCAGCTTTTATAGATAAAGTGGTGACCATAATTGGTGGCCATAATTGGTGGCCATAAATTGGTGGCCATAATTGGTGGCCATAATTGGTGGCCATAATTGGTGGCCATAATTGGTGGCCATAATTGGTGGCCATAATTGGTGGCCATAAATTGGTGGCCATATCCCGACCATATACTACTCATATGATGTAAAGTCTCTCAGTAAGTTTACGACCTCCCTAGTGCAATGTCAAACCGCCATGACATCCTTATCGTATCTGACAGTACTTGATCATCCACACAACGTTCAGAGTTTAGTCTCTAAACTACCCTTTTCTATGCAAGACCGCTGGAGAAGAGAAGCAAACAAACTGAGAGAACGAGATAAGAAGATTCCTGGTTTTTCAGCCTTTGCAGACTTCATGAAGCAAGAAACAAAGGTACACTCAGATCCAGTATTCTCCCGTGAAGCTATTAATCGAGTGCATGGCAGCTCAGCAAATAAACCAAGTGCGATACAAAAAGGCAAGAAAGGACTTAGAGAAGTAAGCTTCTTCACAGAAACAGAGACGAAAACCTGCATATGTTGCAAGAAGAGTAAACATGACTTGGATGACTGTAAGTTCTACCTTGAAAAAAGCCTCCAAGACAGAAAGTCGTTCTTGAAAGACAACAGAAGATGTTATGCATGCTATGGCGAAGATCATGTATCTAAAGGCTGCTTATCTAAGAAAACCTGCAAGACATGTCAAGGAAAACATCCAACCGGATTACATGATAACAACTTTCGACCAATACATCTAAAACAAGGCAGCACGAAAACACGAGAACAATCTACACAATCAAACGAGTCAGTGCCTGAACCTGTTACTAATGCCCGCACAGACACAAATGAAGAGAATAAATACATCAGCGCCATGCCCATTGTTCCTGTAAGACTTCAGTATCAAGGTAAAGAGATTGTGACGTACGCTATGCTCGACAATTGCAGTTCTGGAACATTTATATCAGAAACGGCCAAGTCCAGATTAGGTGCAAAAGGAATAACCAGCAAGCTGATGATTAAGACGATGAATGGAACTAAAGTTCAAGATACCACTGTTATCTACGATTTACGTGTATCCGATCTCTCAAGAAAGCATAACATACAGTTGCCTAAGACTTACACAAGGGAAGAAATTCCTGCTTCGCCAAATGAGATCCCAACACCAGATCATGTAAAGAATTGGCAGCATATCAAGAACATAGCACACGAAATACCGACACTCCTGAATGATGTTCATGTAGGACTTCTGATTGGTACAAACTGTCCAGAGGCCTTAGAACCACGAGATTTTATTATCAGTGAAAATGGCGGTCCCTACGCAGTCCGTACTTTCGCTGGATGGACAGTCATTGGTCCTCTTACATTGTCGAGCGGCGATAAAACTTATTTCAGCTGTCATCAGATAACCGTAAAGGATGCTGTGTCACTCGAACCTTCTACTCATCACTTCACTGTAAATAACGCTATCAAAGAGATCATATCCCCAAGAGCTCTGAATTCCATGTTTGAGCAAGACTTCAATGACAATCCAAGAAGTGGATCTAAAATCGGTCTTTCAGTCGAGGATAGAAGATTTCTAACTAAAGTGTCAAATGAAACCGTGCACGTTTCTGGTCACTATGAAGTGCCCCTTCCCTTCAGAGATGAAAATGTACTTTTCCCAGACAACAGACTCGAAGTTCTCCAGAGAGCCTATTGGTTAAAGATAAGACTGGAAAAAGACCATCGTTTCTATACCGATTATGTCAAGTTTATGGAAGACATCTTAGAGAAGAACTACGCACGAAAGGTACCCAACTCGACACTGATACCGACAGGGACTGCATGGTACATCCCAAACCACGGTGTGTATCATCCAAAGAAACCGGAAAAAATACGCGTTGTCTTTGATTGCACGGCGAAGTTTAAAGAAGAGTCACTGAACAGCAAGCTTCTTAAAGGTCCTGATCTGACGAGTAAGTTAATCGGCGTCTTAACCAGATTCCGTGAGGAACCCATAGCGTTTATGGGAGATGTGGAAGCCATGTTCCACCAAGTTCGCGTCCCAGAGCATCAACGAGATTTCCTCAGATTCTTCTGGTGGTCCGATGGCGATCTTACTGTAGAACCGAGTGAACACCAAATGAATGTACACTTGTTTGGTGCGGTTTCGTCACCAAGTATAGCCAACTATTGTCTAAGACGTTGTGCTGACGATTTTGGTAAAGAAGTTGACGATGAAGAATCAGTTGACGTCTTGAAGAGAAACTTCTACGTAGATGACTGTTTGAGATCTGAGACCACCGAAGCCAAGGCAATCACTCGTATTCAAGATGTACAGCACCTATGTGCTAGAGGAGGATTTCACCTGACCAAGTTCATAAGCAACTCTAGAATTGTCCTGGAAACCGTCCCAGAACAGGAACGAGCGAAGGAAGCCAAATCACTAGATCTCAGCAAAGATCAATTGCCGATCGAGAGAGCGCTTGGAGTCCATTGGGCAGTAGAGAATGACACATTTGGTTTTCGTATTAGTCTGAAAGATAAACCATTGACGCGAAGAGGGATTCTTTCAACTATAAGCTCCGTATATGATCCCTTGGGTTTTGGTGCACCTGTACTTCTCCCTGGAAAAAAGATTCTACAGGAGTTATGCCAAGAAAACCTTGACTGGGATGATGAAGTTCCGGATTCTTACAAGACCCGCTGGGTACAATGGAGAAACAGTCTACCGCAGTTAGAAGGGTTCTCGATGAGTCGCTCTTTGAAACCAGGAGATTTTGGAAACGTTACAACAAGACAGACTCATAGTTTTTCTGATGCCAGTTCCATTGGCTACGGTCAAGTCACCTATCTGCGACAAATAAATGACGAAGGAAAGATTCACTGCGCCTTTCTCATGGGCAAAGCTCGCTTAGCTCCCATTAAGAGTGTTTCTATTCCACGCCTAGAATTGACCGCCGCAGTAACTTCAGTCAAGGTCGGTGCTGTAATGATTGAAGAGTTATCACTTCCGATAGACGACTCATTCTACTGGACAGACAGTACAACTGTTCTACGATACATCAAGAATGAAGAGAAGCGCTTCCCCGTTTTTGTGAGTAATCGGGTACAAACCATCAGAGACCACAGTGAACCCGACCAATGGAGATATGTAAGCAGTGAATGCAATCCCGCTGACCACGCCTCGCGCGGTATTAAGGCAACAAGTTTTATAACGCCAAACAGCTGGATCAAGGGACCAAAGTTCTTAAGACAACCAATGGATGAATGGCCGAAGTCTGAACCAAATTCAAGCATGGATCCTTCTTTACTTGAAGAGTGCACAAATGATAAAGCAACCGTCAATGCAACTGTCTCAGACTCCAACGATGATATAATCCGCCGTTTTAAGAAAATCGCTGATTGGTACAAGTTAAAGGCAGCCGTCGCCTGGATAAGAAGGCTTACCTCAAGATCTCAACAACATCGAGAACAGACAACAAAGATAAGTAAACCAAGACCTCTTACCGTGACTGAACTACAAGATGTGGAAAGGAAATTCTAGAGATTGCCCAAAGAGACGCATTCAGCGATGAAATGATCTATCTATCCTCGCGGCCAGAGCTGTCTAACGGCAAAAGAGCAGAGAAAAAGATAAAAGACAAGAAGCTAAAGAAGTCAAGTAGCCTCTACCGACTTGACCCAATACTTGGAAAAGATGGTCTATTGCGTGTTGGCGGTAGACTTGAAAAGTCTAAAGATCTTTCGGAAGAAAGCAAGCATCCTATAATCGTACCGAAGAAAAGCCATATAACAAGACTCCTTATCGAAGACGCCCATAAGCGCGTAGCTCATGGAGGCCGAGGCATGACTCTCAACGAGTTGAGGAACCGGATATGGATCATCAATGCCAATTCAGCTGTGAGGTACCATATCTCAAGATGTGTCACGTGCCGTCGACTACGAGCAAAGGTTGGTGAACAGAAAATGGCCGATTTGCCTGAAGTACGAGTAACGGCTGCTGTGCCGTTTCTAAGCTGCGGTGTTGACTACTTCGGACCATTTATCATCAAAGAAAGAAGAAAGGAGTTGAAGAGATATGGTGTAGTTTTCTCTTGCATGACTTCAAGAGCTGTCCACATTGAAGTTGCTCATAGCCTGGATACCGATTCTTGCATCAACGCGATCAGGAGATTTGTGGCGCGTCGCGGACCAGTACGAGAATTACATTCAGACAACGGAACCAATTTTGTTGGCAGCGAACGTGAGCTTCGTGAAGCGTTAGAAGAGCTGAATCATAGCAAAATAGCAGATGACGTTAAGCGCGAATTCAATGCCGATTGGATAAAGTGGAAGAAGAACCCCCCAGCTGCATCACATATGGGAGGAATATGGGAGAGGCAGATACGTTCAATACCATTCTCGCTGGATTAATCAGAGAGCAATTACATGCATTGGATGATGAGTCTTTCCGAACGCTCATGGCTGAATGTGAATGCATAGTTAACAGCAGACCGCTCACATATCTATCGGACGATCCAGACGACCCGATACCGTTAACGCCCAACACTATTCTCACAATGAAGTCCAAAGTCGTGATGCCTCCCCCCGGATGCTTTCAAAAAGCTGATGTCGATCTTCGGAAGAGATGGAGACGAGTACAATATCTAGCTAACCTCTTTTGGACGAGATGGAGGAGAGAGTACATTCACAGCTTACATGAACGTATCAAATGGCACGGGGTCAAACGAAATCTCAAAGTCGGGGATGTCGTTCTAATGGTAGACGAGAGTAGTCCAAGAGGTAAATGGAAATTGGCTAGAGTCATCGATGTTCGTGCGGACAACAAAGGATTGGTACGAATGGTAAAGATTCGCTCATCTGGCTCAGTGTACGAGAGACCAATAACGAAGCTGATATTGATCCTAGAGAATGAGGGAGATCAGAAGATGTAAATTCCCGAGGACAAGATCCACAACAAGCTTCAGATGGCAAGGCCTATGTCGACCTACGACACAAGCACGACAAAACCAGGGTTGAATCCCGTCGAGGAGCCTGAGACGACCCGGACGTTTCATGATGTTTCTTCAAAGAACTCTGGGCTGTTATTAGTATATAGTTTAGTTTAGATTGCATTATATTTATTAAGAGTATCAAACTCTTAGGGGAGCCAGATGTTAACGCCAATTACGCTCTCATTTAACATTTATACGCTAATTGCCTTCTTTAAATATTTTGTACTTTGTATGCATTGTCTTTGCACTTGTACTTCACGCACTAGTACTTTGTTACGTAAGTTATTCACAACCGATACTGCATAAATACGAACTAGCGCATCTAACCTATAAGCACATCGATAACCGGCTTCACCGTCCTGCAACACATCGTTTTAATCGGTTTGATGTGCCCAACAGATAAGTCCATTAATGTGTTATGTTATATTGTCAAAGTCAAATATTAAATGTCAGTCGAGCCGCGTCTAAACAAGTGTTTCAGGAAACGTTTATTCGATTACCAACCGTTCATTCCACTGGGAAACGTTCATTTTAATACCTGAAAATTATGTCACAAAATTAATGACTTCAGAAAACATAACTCTAGGAGTCGTTGTAGAACAAAATCAGATAAGTAAGTGGTATAAGTAATTGCTCTAATCATTGAATATGGTGAGATATTTCCCTAAAAAAAACATACCACCACAAGAAAAAAAAACATACCACCACAAAGAAAGGGAATCAAACGGGGAGGGAACTGTAGCGCCCTTTGCTAAATCCTATGTGTTGAAGATCTTTTTTTCTTGATATGCATATTGTTTCCATACTGCTGGAACTGAGAAAGCCTGTCAACTTGAACCTGCAAAAAGACAAAACTATAATGAAATTAAGCATACCATGCCACAGACATCTGAAATGAGTTTCTCCCATTATTATTGACAGTTGTTTTCTAACAAACATACCCAACCAAGGAAATTAACGGGGAGGGAATTGAAGGGTGAAACACATACCACCACCTAGAAAGAGATTCAAAGCCCGGAGGGGGCTGTAGCACGGTTTGCTAAATTCTTTTTGTTAAAGATCCTTTTTCTGGATATGCATAGTGTTTCCATACTCCTGGAACTGAGAAAGCCTGTCAAAGTGAGCCTGCAAAAAGACAAAACAATAATGAAAGATGAGTAAATTTAAACATAACACTCCACAAACATCTGAAATGAGTTTCTCCCATATTACTGAGTGATATCGCCATACCCAACATCTCCTAATATCTCCATAAAGGAATTCAGTGGAGATGGAACTGCAGTATCTTTTAATAAACTGTTTCGGTTGATGATAGCTTTTTTCTCTTGATAAAGCAGTGTTTCCATGCTCCTGTAACTGCGAAGCCTATAAAATTGAGCCTGAAAAAGAAAACGAATGATTTACCCCACCAAGAAAGTCTCTTATGAGTTTGTTTCTCTGTTTCCAATATGATCGAGTGATAATTTCCCAACAAACATTTCAAATTCAATCAATTCATCTTTGTTGCACAAGTACAAAAAATATTTCACAAAAAGCCAATGAAATGTTAGTGTAAGAACATAAGTATGCATTATAAGTTGTGACTAGAAGAGGATGAGCTTTCGAGCCTTTCGCCAAGAAATCACTCAGTACCTGACCAGTTTTTCTAAGGCTGATACCAACTCAGATACTATGACTCATGCAGCTTTTTTGCCTCGTTTTTTCACTATTTTGCATACATTTGCTATTAAATCGGGTTGGAACTCTGTTAATGGAACATAAAATGTTCTCATTAAAACTTTAAACTTTGAATAATATCTCACAAAATAATAGTATTCTATGAATTAACTGATGAATGACTTTTTGGAAAATTCATGCATGTCAACCTACCTCTTTCCAAAGCCACAGGAAGAAACAGTGACACTGCTACTAATACAACAGTAAAAGTATTAAGTGACAATGTAAATAACCAGATGCAATTATGTACAGGAAACAGTAGCTAATCCTGTTAACATATTTGTTTATAGTACATCAATATGTATTGATCATATAAATGCAGAGCTCAATGGCTGCAATAGTGGCAGCTAAACATATTATTGGCCACTTACATGTAAGGGTAGAAGCAGAACATCATAATTCTAATGAAATTTGACAAATCATTACTTTGTTCTTCATATTGTTCAAACTGCTGAGCCTTTTGATTCTGCTATTCCAGGAGTTCCCCAGGAGTCTGTACGAATCATGGTTGTTCTGTGTCCACCCCTATTAAGAATTGTTTTTACACTTATTATCAATGAACAATATAATTTTCTCTGTGATATCATTACCTACATAGCTGGCTCTATGGTTATTTTTGGAAAATTTCTTATCTCTACAATTGTGTGATTGAGTCTTAGCCAGGCATGTTCGCACTGGGTGAGAACATTCTGTATCTGGGCATGATTTGTTCTATTGGTTTGAAAAGCAAATGACAGAGCCAGCTACGCAGACTAATTACAATAAATTAATGTGTTATGCATGGCCACAAAGGTCCCCCAGCTACACAAGCCGAATGCATAACTCTACTGTAACATATGCAGGAGTTGGGAAGGACAATTATTTGCCAGTGGCGAATCAAGGATTTTACTAAGGGGGTTCCGTCTCTTCTTCACTCCAAGACTGATACAGGCAATATATTCATTCGTGAATAATTCTAATGTTGTCCTTCCCAATCCCTGCACGTGCTATGCATGCCTACAAAAAGCACACCAGCTAACACAAGCTGATAACTGCATAGCTTTTTCACTACATTTTGTTGTTATACATCGCCACAAAGGCTGCCCAGCTACACTAAGTTACAGTATAACTTACTTTATTTTGTTATGCATCACCACAAAGGCTGCCCAGCTACACAAGCTAGTTACAGTATAACTTACTTTATTTTGTTATACATCACCACAAAGGTTACCCAGCTACACAAGCTAGTTGTACTATAACGTCTTTATGACACTATAACCGGGTTCCCATGGTTATGAATTATAATGTTATTGAGATGCTGTATTTTATTTTTGTCTCTGTAATAAGGTCAGAACTATAACCGTTTCTTCTGGACAGAGTTGCCCAATGTTAAAAGAAGATGCATACAGCATCTAAATATAAAGGACTAAATAAAATGTTTGAGTACTGAAAGGCATCCATTATTGAATTGGTCATTAAAAATTGCTTTTTAATGACTTTCCATGAAACCACGGGAGCCCTGTGTATGGCCACAAACCCGACAGTTAGCAGCAGACCAAATTATCCTTTATATGTACACAGGGTGCAAGACACTGCAATAAAATTGCTTGCAATGTAATAATAATAGTAGAATACATACTATGAACTTTTAAAAGCATTTGTTAGCGAAGTCCTTGGGACTGCAGAAGCCATCCCAGTTAATGCAGTATTTTACTGGATGTATCCTTTTGTTCATACACTTTCCGGACGACAAAAAGTCCAGGATTTTACAGGAGGCAAAATATCCCTCCCCTTATAGCTTTACTAATATTTTGACCAATCTATGGCAATTTACATGCTTTCTTTTACATTCACTCTTGCTGCAGTAAGAGTGCTGATGTCATAATTTGCAACCCAACATAAAATTCACGGAACTGACTAATTCAGCCATTTGTGTTGAAACATTTTCCATGAGTTTTCCAGGATTTTCCTTAACATCCCAGGACTTTCCAGGAAGAAAATAAAAATCAGGCTGGAAATTGTGCCTGTATGAGTCGCTTTTATAAAATATATTTCATACTTTGACTGTGAGTAAAATTTAAAAAACAATTATTTCCTACACCCTGTATGCAATGGACGATCCAGTTATAACGGACGCGCACGCTGCATGTCGGTAGTTGTGGGACATTTGTTGAATAAACTGTTAAAAAAGCGCGCGCTGCATTCTGGTAGTTGTGGGACATGGCTTGGGCATTTCTGAATAAAGAAGAGCATGCATGCTTATAGCTGGAATCGTCCATTACAAATGACATTACGTCTTTTCACTATGGTCGCAATCATTCATTCTAAGTCTCTGCCCAGCGTACCAGCCTATCAAATGTTTCCTCCCGATATGCTGGGGCCAACATTTCTCTATGGCGGCACTCTGCTGCCATTGTATGCAGCCGTTCCATTTCTCGCGCACGCGCTTGAGTTGTTGGGGTACTCACTGGGCGGAATCTGTCCTCATTGATCAGCACGTCTTCATGAAAAGCAAAGTCAGGGTCCTTGTCCTGCCCTCCAGCAGACTTGGCTCTAGACAAGGCAACAAATAGAGCACCAGGATTCTTTGCTTCAAAGGCATGAGTACCAGGATGTATCACAACATACCTGAATGCCTCTCCCTCCCCAACGGTCATCCCTTGGCATTTGTGTATGGTGGTCCCCCATGCCAATCGCAGTGGAACCTGGAGACGTTTGCACCTACATGCACATTCTGTACACCTTTTTATAGGTACAATTGGCACAAGAGTAGGATCCTGCTCAATGAAGGCTGGCCCTTTGTATCCACTAAAGCGCACAAGGACAAAGTCTGGCTGTGGTGGTGGGTCATCAGTTGGTCTACGCCCATTTAAGTACACGATATTCACTACTGTACCAACTGCTCCATTGTAGAGACCCCAATCAGCTTTAAGATTTGCTACAAGCATAACCTTACTCACACGACAAATGTAAAGAAGTTGCAAGAGCCCACCAGCCTTGTTGCTGTCAGCCTTCTGTGCATGCCTACCATTGTTGACTGCTTTGATGTTTGCTACTGGGTGATCTGGTAATCTGTTGCACTCAACTAGTTTACGCTTGTTTCTCTCCCATTCCAGGCGGTGTGTTGGGAACACAAAGAGCCCTTCACTGTCCATCCTCTCTAGTAGGCCCTCTCCATGTGATCTCAACAAGTTGTGCCACTGGAACTGTTGAAGCCAGTGAACATGTTGTACAGTTGTGGCATACGTTCGCAAAGACATCAGTACATCTCTTAATTGTACTTCAGTGTTATTCTGCCTAATGATCTGTGTGAGTTCGACAGCACAGTTGAAGTTTGTCCAAACCAATCGACCATGATTTGATGGAGGACTACGTGCATCTGGCACATATACAGGGGTCACAGACAGGAGGTAACTGAACATCATCCCCCATCATAACAACAACAGGAATACCACCCCAAGGTTCTTCTGCTGTTCTTTCTTTGTTGACACCATACCGTGCATGTTGTTCCATCCAACCCATAGTTGTGCGACCAAACATTGATCGCTCATCTCCAACGAGCACTTTCAAGTTTTCACATCTGGACTGCAACTTCTCTAAAACTGTGCCTGAAGGGACTGTAAGTTCATGGCATGATCGCCCACCTGTTGGTAGAGATAAAAAAACTGTGCGCTGTCTTACGTTCAACTAAATATGCAGAATTACCGGTTGGCGTGATGACCTGTATGACGTCATTGGTACCGAATACCCGTCTCACCAAACGCTGTAAACATTTGATCACAAATGATTTTCCAGTGCCACCAGTCCCTGAGACAACAAGACGCAGTGGTTTATATTCTTCAGGACTCTCAATGAACGTTTGTAAGGTGCAAAGTACTAAACTGGCTATTGCCCTTTGTTCCTCATTTAGAGATAGAGGACATGCATCTGGCAATTGTACTCCTTCATTCTCTGTACTGCCTTCCTCTTCCTGTTGGATCTGGTTGTCCAACCATTTCTTGGGATCATGCCCAGCTGGTAATGGCACATGTGTGATGCTCCAGTCATACTCATCTCCACCATCATCATACTGGAACTCACTCTCCACTTCTTCGAATCTCTGATGTTGACCAGCATATACATTCACCCAGTCTGGCTGCTACCTCTGCTTCATCTGCCTCTTTCTCCTCATTCCCATCCTCAAAACGCTCATTCTGTGGATGGTCTACTAACCTCTGGGCTTTCCACACCTGAGCCTTGACAAAGAGAGGACAGTTATCACTCAGGAGGAACACTTCAAAGCGTTGAGTACATGTCTCCTCATCTCTCTTGACATCTTGCAAAGAGAACTAGCTGGGGGAATGCAATAAGAGCATGGTGCGACAGTAATCTTCATTTAGCGGCCATGTTGCATGTATTGCACCACCACTAACTACAGGTACCTTTCCATCCCTGGATGCATACTCATACCAGGAACAGTGCTCATCTGGCCGTCTTGCAAGATATTTATCTAGAGGGCTATTTGTGGTCGCTGTATCCCATTCCTTTCTAGGCGTCTTGATCCTGTGAGCGATAGGTATGAAAACCTTCTGCTGCAATGCCATAGTGCCAGTTTCCTTAGCTCAAATGATGCTTCTGGGCCACTCACATCTCGCCTCCCAACGGTCTTCATAAGTAACCTTGCACAAACGGAACGACCAGAGACCTCGTCAGCTGCATCGGTGGTATTGACCATGTCTCTAAATAGGTCGGCAGTAGCCCCTGTTGGCTCATTGTCTTTACAGGCATAGCCACACACATAGTCAATCACGGCTATGATATCATCAGCACTAGGTGAGTCCGGTGGAGACTCAGACAGTATCATACTCACATCCCCATTAGCCCTCCAGGCTTGTAACTGGTATCTTGAATGCTGAACTATACGGGGGTGGTCACGGGGGAGCTCAAGGCGGGGAGCACCATTGTGGTCTAACACAATTTCAGGAAAATCAAGAGGCTCCTTTCCCCTGTGGAATTCAGAACCAAATTCCATCCGGCAAACACGCTCCCCAGGCTGCAGTCCTGGTTCCAAGTGTCGTGGCATTCTGAGACAGTAGTCTGAGCAAGAGTGCAGCCCAACTCTATTAACAAGCTGCAAATGATCCTCCAGTATTGCCTCTTGAGTAGCTGCTACATCCATCAACATCTTTACTAAAGGATCATGCTCACTTGCTACTGGTTCTGCAGAGCCTTCGGGTGGCAGCCAAAACTCCTTTCTTGGTCTCCATTGTCATCTTTCCCAGCAGGGTGTGAAGCCGTCATAGCAAAATTCTCTTCCACCCACTCAGCTAGTCTTCTCACCTGCTCCTCATCACTACATTGCTCTTGTCGTGCATCGTGCAACAGCTGATGTGGCTCACGATCACCTCTCCAGCTCAGCTGGTGCCAGTGAATTTGCCCTCTGGACTTAGCAAACTCATACCTGTACCAGTAGTCACTCACACCAAACACAGGTTTAAGCACCTTCTCATGATATGACTGAGTGCGCATATCAAAATAGGCCACAACAAGATGCGTATTCTCCTGTACTGCTTTAAATCGTGCATTGTTATCTTCCAAAAGATTCACAACCTCTCCAGTGGTCTGCAGGATGTAGTTCTCTAGGAGCCTTCTCAATGGAGGGAAGTAAAACTCGGCACAACTTCCGGTCATGAAAAATGATGGTAATCCTTGCTTCTCATTCACCATAAACTCAACTAGTGCATGAAGCTCTCTGCGTCTTTGGTGCCAATACTGAGGCGTCCCCCGCAAACATGCTCCAAAATATAAAAGCTTATTTGCAATTGATGTGTCACCCCTTGCAAATCGCTCCTGTAAATCTGCCACAGTGATATGAGGGTCTCCTAGCTGCTGGTCAACAAAGTACCTGCTCTCTCTAAGGCTCTCTTCCTCAAGATCATGTTGTGAACAATGAACTTCCAAACTTTATGCTTTGCAAACCTGCCATCTTGGTACCATAGCAAATGCTCTGCCCACTCATGCAGAGATGCACACGTCCTTGGTCGGTTCACAGTAAAATCACCTTTACCAGTTGGAAAAAGACAAGGAAATGCCATCGTGAAAAAATATGGTGTAGTGAACTCTGATGCCGGGTTTCTATCTGTGGTTGGCCAAGGAATTACTGGTCTTTGTCCAGTTGGTCTTGGGTGGCCTTCATTTGCAACTTCTAGCTGCTCTGGCCCAGTCACTAACTGGTCCACAGCTGACTGAATTTGGGCCTCAACATTCACTCCTGGCTCTGGTAGAAGAACTCCAGACACTGTCTGCTCATCATCATCCACTCCTCCAGGGCCTAGCTGTTCAGGAGCAGGGCCTCTATCATCTTCATGCTGAACTTCATTAAATTCGACAGTTCTCAATTCCGGTAGCTCTCCATCCTCTGGCAAAATTTCAATGCGTGCTTCATCTATTACTACATCACTGTAAGCCACATTGTTGTTCTTCAGCCACCGGATTGCATCTTCCACGCGTCGTCTTCTGACCCGGAAATCCTTGTGTGTATCATCTTGACCCTGCCTTCTCACTCGAATAATATCCACATCTGCAGGTAATCGTGGCAGAATAGTAGCAGGTTCTTGCACAGCCTGAGGGAAATCAATGCAGTGGCCTTTTGCTGCAATACCTCCATGTTTCAACATGTGCACATGTATGGCAGGTGCTATTCTTGCAATAAGCATTTGCTCTGCATCAGTTAGACCTGCAAGTTGCTCTAGTACAACGACAGGATTCATGTTATTCTCCTGGGACCATAACTTTGGCTGATTTTTGTCTCTTTTACATCTAGAACAAGAGTTAGATCTTGTAGTCACACCTGTTTCCAGATGCCTCTCGTTGCAAATCTCACAATAACTCAAACTATAAGTCATCTGCTCAACCTCAAAAGAACGGATAGCGGCATAGGCTTTGTCCTCTTGTTCACTGGATCCTGGGGGTGGTGGCGGAGGTAAGTCACCAATTGCTTCTCTTAGCCTCTGTTCTTCTTTCAATATTCTCCGCTGATTACGCCGCCTCCGTCTTCTCTGATCATCATCTGATTCTTCGACACCTGGTTGTGCATACTCAAAATTGATGCCAACAGCACTGGCCCTTGAAATAAGGTCATTATCAGAACCCTGAATCCTAGGGATTTCTACATCATCACCTAGACGATGCATTTGCTCATTACCTAGCTGAGAACCTATGAACATTTCCCATAAAAACAAAATTTTAAAACATAAATATTGTGCAAAGAATAGCTAATATTATTCGAAATGCTACTATTTACATTTTTTCGAACACAATTTTGCAGGAAGACAGAAATCAGGAAGACAGAATTCAGACAGGAAGACAAAGCAAAGACAAAGCAAACTAATGTTGGAAACAAGACGTACCATTAGCCTGATTATCACTGAAGTTTGATGAAGGGGTTTTGAGTCACGCAACACAAGTCACGCATTTCAAAAAGCCAATTTGTACAAGATTTCTGAATTCACTTTTGTTCTTTGGTAACTAATATAAAATAACATATTGATTGATATTGATGTTACAAATTATTTGAAAGCATTTGAGATGGTTGGTAAATTTATGCCCCTCAGCTGAAGCACAATCATGGCGGCGGCATAGTTTTACTGCAAAAATGGTGTGCATTCAAACCTATCTATCTTGGTGGGAAATCACCTTCACATTTTCTCCCAAAAAATGTATAGCCGTTAATTTGACATTTAGAGCAAGGTTATTTTAAGAACATATGCAGTAGTATATTATGTACATCTCTTGTACATGTTTTTGTGCTTTCGATGTGCTGAATAATAAAACCATTATCCTGCTCCATTTTAAAGGTTGTCTGATTTAGCCAACTTTGGACTGCATCCCTTATCAGCATAAGTATCTGCCCATTAACAGGACAGTCACTAAGATACCAGACAATATCTTAAAAGCACATGGATAAAATTGATTATTTTTTCATGTTGTAGATCTACAGTTAGAACTTTCGTTTGTTTTTTTTGTAAACCGCTCCCTTGCAGTTTACGTGCCATATTTAGCAGTGATAATTTATTGTTACTCATTTTAATTTAAAAAAAAGTTCTTACTGCAATATTATACACACATGGATGAAAAAATAATAAGCCATTTGACGCCTTTATCACAAGTAATAATAAAAATATGGTAATATACTTACCTTCCAACTGAGGACCACTTTGTAAGGAGTCCCCAACATCAACTGGATCCTCAGCATCCCCCAGAGCAGCTGCACCTTCATCACCATTTTGGGAAACTGAATAAAAGAGTTAAATATAATTATCTCTCCATAATTATTTGTCTCATTCAACCTTGATGGCTGCGCAAAACTGATCATGACTATAATAATAAAAATAAAATAATAGTAATAATAATAATAAATATAATAGTTTATTGTACCACTCTCGCAGAACAAAGTCTGAATTACAACGGGGTGTCAATTTACAAATTACAAAAGCAGACAGTTATAACAGACAATGAAATAATTACTGAAAGCTGACAGTTACAAAATCATTAATCCTGGAAGTGTTTCCTTGATATTGGTCGGATCGCTGTTGGCCAGAGTGCAATGCATAGCCATGACTTACCGTATTGCCTGTAGGGAAAACATAGCTCAGAGGAGGGAACAACTTAGCGCTTGTGGCAAATTTAGCGCAGAGGAAATTGCGGCAATCAGAAAGGGACCCAAGCTCTGAGCTGTGAAGGGCCATGTCATAATCGGCATGCAGGTAAATGATGCGCAAGGCCCTCCTCTAACTGCCTCAAGTAAGTCGGACAGGTAATCAGGTAGTCCAGACCACACCGGTGCGGCATATTCGAGTATGTATCTTATTAGTGAGCAGTAAATGCGCACCAGATCACTCGAGTGGATGATATTTTGTGACTGGTCCCTAAGAACAAAATTGAGCCATATTGACGTCTCTGTCACAAGTAATTAATTATGAAAAATATTATCTACTTGCCTTCTAACTGAGGACCACTTTGTGAGGAGTCCCCAACATCAACTGGATCCTCAGCATCCCCCATAGCAGCTGCACCTTCATCACCATTTTGGGAAACTGAATAAAAGAGTTAAACATAATTATCCCTCCATATTTGTCTCATTCAACCTTGATGGCTGCGCAAAATTGATGATGACTGGTCCATAAGAACAAAATTAGCCATATTAACGTCTCTATCACAAGTAATTTATGAAAATATTATCTACTTGCCTTCTAACTGAGGACCACTTTGTGAGGAGTCCATAACATCATCTGGATCCTCAGCATCCCCCATAGCAGCTGCACCTTCATCACCATTTTGGGAAACTGAATAAAAGAGTTAAACATAATTATCCCTCCATATTTGTCTCATTCAACCTTGATGGCTGCGCAAAATTGATGATGACTGGTCCATAAGAACAAAATTAGCCATATTAACGTCTCTATCACAAGTAATTTATGAAAATATTATCTACTTGCCTTCTAACTGAGGACCACTTTGTGAGGAGTCCATAACATCATCTGGATCCTCAGCATCCCCCATAGCAGCTGCACCTTCATCACCATTTTGGAAACTAAAAAAAAAATCAGTTTTTTTGCATGCCCCTTTCACTTTTCTCGAAATTCCACACCCCATTTTCAGGTTCGATTCAAGTTTTCCATACCGGTACCCCACATGATTTTTTTGTAATATTCTGGGGGATATATAATTTGAGGTATAACACAGTTGTCTAAACTTTTATTTGTACCAAAAGTGTTCATTTTGTTCAAACATACGATGTGTAGAAAATTGGGATAAAACATGAAAATATAGGCATGCAAATATAGCCCAGGTAAAAATCGAGTCTGCAAAATTTCTGTGTCCCAGTAAATGCGACTTTAAAAAATCTTATACCCCATTGAACTTTTTTCGACAAAAAATTTCATTTTTGTATGATTTTTATCCAACCTGGTACATATCCAACCCGGTAAATAATGACCGGTCCCTAAGAACAAAATTAGCCATATTAATGCCGCTATCACAATTAGTTATGAAAAATATTATCTACTTGCCTTCCAAAAGAGGACCACTTTGTGAGGAGTCCCCAACATCAACTGGATCCTCAGCACCCCCCATAGCAGCTGCACCTTCATCCCCATTTTGGGAAACTGAAATAAAAAAATCCCCCTGGAATAACTAATCCAGGTATAACTTGTGCTTTCAGGAACCAGTTTTTATGGCTGGACTAGCTAATCCTATAATAGCAGATTTAATCCTGGATTTTAGCCGCTATTCCTGGATTAAGTCAGTCCTCTTTTCAGGAACCAGCCCCTGGGGTTTAGTGGTCTTTAGATTATGGTGGCTGCTATGGCCAGGACTATAGGCTTGGGTTGGGCCAGGATTTGCCAACCATAGCAGTTTTCCATGAGAATAAAAAAGGGTGTGTATTTCCACACAGAATTATATTGATGTTTCTAAGTGGCACCTACAATGCACAGAAATTGGTGGCTCTCACTGCCTAACCATGCTAACTTGTTTTAACAGTTGAATCAACTTCAATAATAAATCATTTATTTATTCATCAAGAGGGAAGGGCACAAAATATAATATTTTCAAGGGAAGACCTATTATTTAAGTGTGGGTTCACACTGTAATTGTATGGTATTTCCCAACACTTGATCAGGTCTAAGTCAAAACTTGCAAAGCCAAAATTGAGAGGCCCTAAATCAAATCATTTGTTCCAAGAAAACAACATCCTATTTTAATCCCCTTTTTAAAATCCTTATTTACATTTAAAAGTTAATATAAATTGACAAAATGAATCGAAAATTGAAAACATCTCTATTATACTTCCCAACTGCGAATGTGATGAATGTGTATTTTAACACAACTATTTCGGGAGTCTACAAATTAAATAATGTTTAGAATGCAAATTAGTAGTAACATTTATTCAAATGTAATAGAATAAAATTATTACAATAACTTGCCTTCAAACTGAGGAACA
Source organism: Scolanthus callimorphus (assembly GCA_033964015.1). Taxonomy (NCBI): domain Eukaryota; kingdom Metazoa; phylum Cnidaria; class Anthozoa; order Actiniaria; family Edwardsiidae; genus Scolanthus; species Scolanthus callimorphus. Next base: position 550,798 of record JAWWUD010000061.1, read on the forward strand.
CCCTGTATCGTGTCCTCGGCACTCCCTGGCCCGGCATCAAACACATCACTTTTGGGGAGCCTACAAAAATGATATTGAAATGTAAACTGGGAAATGTAAGCTTATAAATCTGCGCACGAAACATTTCTACACTTCTTAGTTCTTGCCTCCATTGAAACAAAACAAACTAGGGCCATGTTTTGATACCCTACTGCTAGCAGATGATTCTTTATTTCCGTCTTTTATTAGCTAGCAAAGTTGTTCCAGACACGGGAACGGAACAACTTTGCTAGTGAAAGAAAGACTGACGGAAACCTAATGCTCACGCTCGCAGTGCTTTCGAAAGATTTCCACTACTGTCACTGTCAGTCATCTCCAGTCAAAACTCGTGCAAAGCCCAACAGACAAATGTTTGTCATCTCAAGAATAAAAGATTAGATAACTCAAGAATTACTGTACCATTGTCTAAAAATGAAATGTGAAAATGTTGAGAGAAGGCATTCCTTTCCTTTGTAGTTTTTGACACCGCGCTCAACACTCGTCGCATTCAAGATGGCCGCCGTATGGCTCATTCATTCATTGAATTTCACTTGAAATTCTACAAAATGTTAACTTAAGCCTTAATAAGCTTACGTAAGCGTGGTCAAACGACAAATCTCCCAAGCAGCCACGATCGTTTCATTCAAACTTTCTTCACTTCGAGTCCAAAACATCTTAAGAGCGACTCTCTGTAAGGACCGAGTGACTTCGTGAAAATGTGGCACAAGGTTGAAAGATTGACCCCCCTCATATTTTATCCAGAGATAGCCTATGTTATGCTAGTAAACGTGATATATTTTTTATGTTAGAAAAATAAAGCAATGTAGAGAAAATTTCGAAAAAACCACCGCCGGGTCGTGAAGCTCAAAAATCACTAAAACAGCATGCGATCCTACGGTCAAATAACAGAACTCCCGCGAAGGCGCAAAATAAAACTTGCATTTATTTGCATCATAATTTCATTTTAGAGGTATCAAAGATTTGAATGCACCCAGATGTTTAATTATAGCTAACATTTTAAGTTCTTGGCGAGCACTCAAGGAAGGCTGAAATTTCAAATTTTGAAAATCTAAAATTTCACTTATTTTGAAACAATGAAAAATGCAGGCGGTATTATTCAGAATTTATTGAAACTTGGAATTTAACAAGTACTTAAGATATATTTAGCCTGGGTATAAAAATTATTCTTGGAAAACATATCTGAGACGAGAACTAGTACACTCAATTTACCCTAATTAAGCCAATTTTCTCGCGGAACTGTAAATAATCTCCTAAGAAATATCCTGACAAATGTCACATTTTTCCAGAAAGAAGCCAGAAATATACTAGATTTACAGCTTACCATTTATTAGAAACGCCGTGGAGATAAATTACGGGTCGTGTATTTGTACTTTTGCTTTCTTGCTGCTGACATTACGAAGAATTTTTGTCGGCAAACAAAGTCAAAATCTTCCATATGGCGTGTTTTTCCCACGCTCACTCACTGCTTACACTTGTACAGCTTGTTTGTCGCAATAAAAACTTGTTTGTATATTCAAACTCTAAAGGAGTAATTTCTGAGGTTCAGAAAGACTGTTCAAACGATAGCTATTTCGATCTCTGATTTCTCCGTAGATAAAGTGCAGTCAACCGACTCATTGGACAAAACGAAGGCAATTAACGTTTGTCACGCAATATTCTCGCACGTGGAAGGGACAGTGAGTTTGTCACAATAAATATCATTTGTTTCTATCATTAAACTCTACCTTGATCTAAAAAATCCTGTAGCCTAAAGAGATCTCTCTTTGAAGAATTCAGGCGCGTGTCTTCTCGTCTGACATTCATGGCAAACAAGAAAATGACGCGTGTCCACGGTCCGCACTAAATTCCTGCGTCCTTGAGTTGTGTCATTTTGTAAAAACAATAAAATCAAAATGGGAACAGCGACAAAATAAAACAGCCCAAAGTAGTTGAGTGACAGCGATTTCTTTTTCTGCGGAATAATGAAAATTGTACTTACCAAGGCGTGGTCGTAAAGACTTAAACTATTGTTATGAATGTCAAAAAATAAAACCTTAACAGTCTCGAGAAGAGTCTAGGCAAATGATAAAATTTAGGAAAAAAACATTTGCCGTCTAGATTGTCCACCACAATCAGTTTTCTTGCGTTACCCGACCTCTTGGAAAGTCATACCCTCTCGCGCCTCAGCATTTTGGGTGTGGCAGTAAAATATCGAAACTCGCCCTGTTGGGCCGAGCAACCCCGCACAAAAGTCTTTGGAGTACCCCATCCCCATCCCAATCCCCTTCCGGGTGAGCCACGTCAATTCCATTGTTGTTTAATTTTGTATCGCCTTCTTGCACGACAGTAAGGGGACAAATAGGTATTCACTCTTATTCTGCGCTTGTCAACCTCGTTCCCAGGACCTTCTGGGTAATTTTCAAGATGGCGGGTCACTCGGAAGAAGACCGTGGCAAAGGCTGTGGCCTTTCCACAGGGAGACCACCTAAGTAAGACAGTTTAAATCCGATATGGCTTGCGGAAAGCCGGGATAAGATGGCACAAATCATGAACACATGTCAATAAGATTAATTTTAGCCCCGACTTCGGCCCTCTTTTGCCGGCTGTCTGCACTCCATATCGGACTTTAACTGTTTTTTAAGCGGTCTCCCTGTGGATAAAGCCCCAGCCTTTGCCAGGGTCTTCTTCCGAGTGACCTACCATCATGAAAATTACCCAGAAGACACTGGCAACGAGGTTGTGCGCTTGTCTCTCCCGCACTGCCTCTCCCCCTTTGCTTGTCTCTCCCGCACTTTCCTCATTTTAAATTTATCTTTTTCTTTTACAAAGAGTCCGGCAGCAAACAACTGCAAAACTGGGCGCCCGCGGGGGGGACTCCCATTTTTTTAGACGGGGGTGCTTTTCGGAAAAATTGATTTTGACCCTAAGGGATAGCAAAATGGGTGTGGCCAACAGCAAATTTACCCCTAAAAGAAAGCAAATTTGGCGTGGCGAACGCCGAGTTTACCCCTAAAAGATAGCAAATTTGGCAGGTCAAAACAAATAAAGCCAATTTGAGGTCTTTTAGGGTTTTCATCCAAGTTTCCTTTGTAAATATTGGTTCTGGTGTCAGGATCAATATATTTCTGGGCAAGGATTGGTCTGAGACTCCCCTAAGGGATAGGGCTGATTTTAAACACCCCTAAGAGATAGCACGACCTGTCAATTTTATACCCTAAGGGATAGGACGAGCACCCCCGTCTGAAAATATGGGGAGTCCCCCCCCCCCCCCCCCCCCCCCGGGACTGGGCGTAACTACGTGCACGGCGGCGGCACACCCTTGATCAAACATCACAGAATCTAGTCTCGCTAAAATGTTTGGAACATTTTAATCTTAGTTCCTTTTCCTTGGAAAGTCACATTTTATTTCAAATATCAAAATAATTATTGCTCTATTAGTGAAACAATATCGAAAGCCGGAAAAAGAAAGGTTCCCCTTCCTTGTGTGAGAAGAATGAGTGACAGAAGCGTTAATTGACTTTGTATTGTTCATTGAGTCGGTTGACTGCACTTTATCTCCAGCTAGCAACGGAGAAATCAGAGAAATAGCTAAATCGTTTGAACAGAATCTTTATGAACTTCGGAAATCACTCCTATAGAATTCGATTTTACAAACAAGTGTATTGCGACAATCAAAGCTGTAGAAGGGTAAGCAGCGAGCGTGGGAAAAACACGCCATCTGGAGGATTTTGTTTACCGAGAAAACTTCTTCGTCTCAGTGTCGGCGGCAAGAAAGGAAAATTATGAATACACAAATGTTACCCCGAAGTTTATGTCCACGGTGTTTCTAATCAATGGTAAGCTGTAAATTTGGTATATGTCTGGCTTATTTGCTTATTTTTTCGGGTAAAGAGTGAGATTTCTCAGGATATTTCTTAGGACATTGTTTACAGTTCCGCGAGAAAATTGGCTTAATTAGGGTAAATTGAGTGTACTCGTTCTCATCTCAGATATGTTTTCCAAGAATAATTTTTATACCCGGGCTAAATATATCTTAAGTAGTTGCTAAATTCCAAGTTTCAATAAATTCTGAATAATACCGCATGCATTTTTCATTGTTTCAAAATAAAGTGAAATTTTAGATTTGCAAAATGTGAAATTTCGGCCTTCTTTGGGTGCTCGCTAAGAACTTAAAATGTTAGCTATAATTAAATATATGGATGCATTCAAATCTTTGATACCTCTAAAATGAAATTATGATGCAAAGAAATGCAAGTTTTATTTTGCGCCTCCGCGGGAGTTCCGTTATTTGACCGTAGGATCGCATGCTGTTTTAGTCATTTTTGAGCTTCACGACCCGGCGTTACTTTTTCGAAATTTTCTCTACATTGCTTTATTTTTCTAACATAAAAAAATATATCACGTTTACTAGCATACCATAGGCTATCTCTGGATAAAATATGAGGGGGCTCGATTTCTCGACCTTGTGCCACATCTCACTCGGTCCTTACAGAGAGTCGCTCTTAAATTTTAAATGAAAAATTAAGCTTTATTCTCCTTGAAACTCTCAAACAAACAACAAGCTTGCAAGACAACAATTAAGCGTAGTAACGACAAACCTCCCGAGCAGCCACCATCGTTCATTCAATCATCAAACTAGGGAAGCTACGAAAGCCGTGAAAAAATGTTGAATGAAAATTTCTTCGGATAGATCCAAAAAACATTTATATCTACACGACCTACCTTGAGAATGGGTTTCTTGTCGTTGTCTTTTTGCAGCACGACAACAACTTTCCGAGTTTCGCTTACGCCTCATTCATTCTTTGTCTATTTCTCGCTGTCGCTCCCTGGCCTCCTGAGACATGTTCTCTCTGGCCTCTTTTTTCCGTTGTTTTTGCCTCTCTCGCTGGTTATCATATTCGGATTCCGACATATTTGCTCGGGCCACCTTCATTTGTTTTCTGTTTGTGTCCCGTTGTCGTTGTCATTCCTCCTGAGACATGGTTTCTCTGGCCGACTTTTTCCGTTCCCTCTCCCGCGCTCGCTCTTGCTCCATCTCCTGACTTGACATGTCTTCCCGGGCATTTCTCCTCCACTCTCTGTCCCTCGCTCGCTTTGCTGTTTCCCTCGTGAAACTTTCATGTTCATCGACAACGGTCTCGACTTCTTCTTGGCAACTCATTTCTTTTTCTTGAATCTTTATTTCTCGAAGTGTTTTGTAGTGTTTCAGTTTTTGATGAAGAACAGAAAAACTGTCCTTCACTTGACGAAAACTGTGAGTAAACTGACTCAAAGAAAAAATCGCCAACTTTTGCCAACTATTTGAACGCGCGAGCGTGCCCATTTTCCCGCCCCAAAACCGAGACAGGCAACCCACGCCTCTGCGACGACGGACACACGGACGAACAAACCGGAAGTCCATTAGAAAACAGGTCGATGCATATACACTTTTGTGTTGTTTCCTTTTCTCCTGCATGTAGCTATGGGGCTCCGCTACGCGGGCGCCTTCGGCGCCCGCGGGAGCTCCGCTACTATTTGTGTGTGAATTAGATGTTTTTCAAAGATGTCATAAGAGAAATAAATAAGGCATTGAATCGCAAAGTTCCCATACATTTCTTACTAAAATTGTATTTCCCAGAACTCGACAAATATTTACTTGGTTGACCTGAAACTCGCTTAATCACAAGTATATGACAATATCTAAAGGATTCTGTCCTTATTTTGTTTATTGTTTTGGAATAAGGGCATATTTAGGGAGTTTTAGTTTGGTCACGTGGCACGTGAAACCCAAGAATATATTAGTAAATTATCATTATCAAATCTCAGTCAAGTGATGAAACAGCCAAGAATGTGTTGAAGCCAGAGTGATATTGTGATATATCATGAGATTATCAAACTGCCCTATATTATGTAAATATCTCCATTTTAGTTCTGAGAATATCATGATTTATAAGATAATCACGAACTTGTGTGATATATCACGATAATATCAAATAATCGCATTCTCCATTTTCAGTCCTCTCAGTTAGTATTTTATTATCATAAAGTTATCATAGCCAGGCACGTTCTTGACAACTCCAGCAGGCCTAGGGTTTGCAACCATTTGGCAAAAAGGTGCAATAAAATAATCAAAGAAACAGATGAGCTTCGGCTCACTATTTCTTTCGGGTTTACAAGTGAACATGTTCCACACAAATGCCTCTAGTTCATTCTCAAGGTCAGAGTTGAAACAGTCATTCACAAAACTCGTTCTACAAAAGCGCAGGAAAGAACTCAGTTCACTATACCATAGTCTTGTTGTACAAATGCGCTTTAAAGAACTAGCTCACTATACACATAGCCTCGTTCTACAAATGCGCTGGAAAGAACTTAAGTTCACTATACACATAGACTAGGGGGGACTCCCATATTTTTGGTCGGGGATGATCGTTCTCTATACACATATCCTCGTTCTACAAATGCGCCGAAAAGAAATAGTTCACTATACACATAGCATCGTTCTACAAATGCACAGAAAGAACTAGTTCTTTACACACATAGCCTTGTTCTACAAATGCGCTGGAAAGAACAAGTTCTCTATACACATAACCTCGTTCTACAAATGCGCAGGAAAGAACTAGTTCTCTATACACATAGTCTCGTTCTACAAATGCGCAGGAAAAAACTAGTTCTCTATACATATAGCTTCGTTCTATAAATGCGCTTGACAGAACTAGTTCTCTATACACATAGCCTAGCTCTATAAATGCGCTTGACAGAATTAGTTCTCTATACACATAGCCTCGTTCTATAAATGCGCTTGAAAGAACTAGTTCTCTATACACATAGTCTCGTTCTATAAATGCGCAGGAAAGAACTAGTTCACTATACACATAGCCTCGTTCCTTTAAATGCGCTTGAAAGAACTAGTTCTCTATACACAGTCTCGTTCTATAAATGCGCAGGAAAGAACTAGTTCACTATACACATAGCCTCGTTCTATAAATGCGCAGGAAAGAACTAGTTCTCTATACACATACCCGCATTCTACAAATAAGCAGGAAAGAACTAGTTAACTATACACATAGCCTCGTTCTATAAATGCGCTTGACAGAACTAGTTCTCTATACACATAGCCTCGTTCTATAAATGTGCTTGAAAGAACTAGATCTCTTTACACATAGTCTCGTTCTAAAAATGCGCAGGAAAGAACTAGTTCTCTATACACATACCCGCATTCTACAAATGCGCAGGAAAGAACTAGTTCACTATACACATAGCCTCGTACTATAAGTGCACTTAACAGAACTAGTTCTCTACACACATAACCTACTTCTACAAATGCGCAGGAAAGGACTAGTTCTCTATACACATAGCCTCGTTCTACAATGCGCATGAAAGAACACACATAGCCTTGTTCTACAAATGCGCAGGAAAGAACTAGTTCTCTATACACACAGTCTCGTTCTACAAGTGTGCAGGAAAGAACTAGTTCTTTACACACATAGCCTCCTTCTACAAATGCGCAGGAAAGAACTAGTTCTCTATACACATAGCCTCGTTCTACAAAATGCGCCGGAAAGAATAAGTTCACTATACATATAGCCTCATTCTACAAATGCGCAGGAGAGAACTATAGGAAAAAAAAACTAGCTCACTATTGCACATTGCCTCGTTCTACATATGCGCAGGAAAGAACCTCTATGCACATAGCATTTTTCTACAAATCCGCAGGAGAAAAATAGTTGGCTGTTTCTTCTGGTTCTGGGTTAATTGGAGCCAGAATGTGAAGCCTTATAACCAAGGTATTACCGTGCTCATATCCTTGGCTAATGGAAGTCAGAATGTGAAGTCTTATAACCAAGGTACTACCGTATTTATTTATTTATCTAGTTCTCATTAAATAGGAAGAAAATCAACCTCATTAAACATTTTGATAATATCATGATATATCACCCTCTCAAGGCCCTAGGAAGAAAATTGCCCTCATTAATATTCTGATTATATCATGATATATCACTCTCTCAAAGCCCTAGGAAGAAAAAGTGACCTCATTAAATATTCTGATAATATCATGATTTATTATATGGATGCCAGTGATTTACCGGAAACTAAAACACTCGTATTTTCCATATCTTCACTAGTGAAAATATGAAAAAGTTATGTACCGAATGTCCCGGATGTGCACGTTTGCAGTGTTGTTTTCCTGACTTCGTCTGCATTGAAATCTCACTCGCTCGGTCATACGAGTTTTAAGCCACAAAACTAAAGTTTTGTTCTAGTTCTAAAGAGAAAAACCTTATTTCAACTATGGCAAAGAAAGCTACAGCAACACAAAAAGGGAAATTAGTTCTTAACGACACTGGGAATCAGAAAGATTAAGGGAGCATTTCACAAATAAACACTTTCGACTTTACCAAGTGAGTTGTTCAATTTGTAATATTTTGCCGCTATCTCAATTCTAATCCATATAATAAAAAGAACATTACACGGTGGCTTGAAGATGTCGATTTCATTTTCTCGTGTCAAAAACAATATTTTACTCACTCGCTGCGTTCGCTCGTAAAATATTGTTCTTGCCACTCGAAAATAAAATCCATATCTTCGCGCCACCGTGTAACATCCTCTATATATCACTCTCTCAAAGTCCTAGGAAGAAAACGTGACCTCATTAAATATTCCGATAATATCATGATATATCACTCTCTCAAAGCCCTTGGAAGAAAATTGACCTCATTACATATTCTGATAATATCATGATATATCACTCTCTCTAAGGCCCTAGGAAGAAAATTGACCTCATTACATATTCTGATAATATCATGATATATCAGTAGTATAGTATGCACGGAATTAGCATTTTTTTTCGGCAGGAATACTAATTTTCGGCAGGAATACATAATGAGCTTGCGGTTGATTGTTGACATTTTCGGCAGGAATACTAATTTTCGGCAGGAATACATAATGAGCTTGCGGTTGATTGTTGACACAGGTGTTCCTTTGTTCTTTATTGCGGCGGAATTAATGAGCGTCCCCACGCGGAATTAATGAGCTTTGTGGTTGATCCCCAGTCTCACAACCACGGTTGAACCATGGTCGACCATGATTTGACCATGGTTTTCCATGGTTTTGGACCATGGTCAACCATGTTTTGGCAATGAAAATACCATGGTTGACCATGGTCGACCATGTGCGTTAAATGGCACCAGATCCAACCATGGTCAACCATGGTTTGAATACTGCGACATATAGACAATGGCAGACCATGGTTGGCCACGGTCGACCATGGTCCAGTTACCATGGGCGAACATGGTTGACCATGGTTGCTTCACAAATCTCCTGCAGCTATTCATGTTGATTTGAAACATGGTCAACCATGGAAAACCATGGCGAAACATGGTAGGTCATGGTCGACCATGGTCCAGCTACCATGGTCAAACATGGTGGACCGTGGTTGCAAGAAACGTAGCCAATCATGGAAAACCATGGTCAAACACGATACTCCATGGTTGAGCATATTATCCTGCAAACCATGATCATAAGCAGATAGGTTGACAATGATGAATAACCCAAGCCAAACTTCTTGATTTGCTTTTGGTCATAAAATTCTAAATTAAATGAGGTCACATAGTCATAGGAAACATTAATAAAAAAAAACTACAAAACGCTAAACAATATATATATTATATCTTTTATTACATTTATCGGCACAACCCTACCTTTATATGTTACATTAATAGCATTAAATTTTAGTACCACTCTCAAGAAATATCATAAATTACATTCACACATACAAACATCATACATACATTAAATTCAATGTCCTTTCGTAAAGAAGCGTTCATGCCAGACACACAGAAGAATGAGAGTTTACTAACCTGACGGTGCAGGGAGAAATCAACTTCCATATGTACAAAATAGGATTTCATTATTCCTGTACAACTGTAAATTTTCAAACTTTGCTGAATACACAAGTCCATATTATAGGAAGGCTTGAGTCATTCCCTTTCATTGTTTCTGGCTAGAGAAGCATCTATAAAAAAGAACAATAAGAGTTGGCTTCTTTTAACAATACATTTTTAATTGATAGTGTTATTAGATAAAAAAAACTGAAAGGTCATTCCTCAACATTTGCATGTGCTGAACATCCTGTTAGGAGGTTGTAAACACACTTTTCAACACACTTCCATGGGGGGTATGGATATTTTTTGGAACCACACATTTTTCCATAAGTCAGACAAGTGTGTCAAAATTGTAAAACTCTTCCTCCCCCCTAAAAATATTTATGATACTTTTCTGCCTCTGTCAACTCAATAGAGCACAATGTTTCCACTGTTTAGGGCAAAATGATGGCAAAAGAATGCTTTGTTCTAAACAAAATTATAACAAAATAGAAACCAAAAGGAGTAAACACAAATGAAATACCGGGTGATCCCCCGTGTGAGCACTTGATATCTTCACATGTGAAAATCACACACTTGCCTAATGCTCGATGCTTGATTTTAAGCAATTATTGGATGAGGTTTTTGTGATTTCCAGAATAAACAATGTCAAGACAGTCCACTTGTCAGGACATTGTTTATTCTGGAAATCACAAAAACCGAATTCAATAATAATAATTCAATAATTGTTTTATTATACATTGATAATAATAATAATAATATAATAATAATTTCAATAATAATAATTCAATAACTGTTTTATTATACATTGATTCAGTGAAAATACTTTTCTTTTTATTTTACACAAGCGCCTTGTTAAAATAGGGTAAGTGCTCTAGTCCCATGATGCATTGCGCGCATGCATCAGCATGCTGATTCTTGAAGACCCTCAAAGTGTGTGATTCCCAAAGTAAAGCGCACCCTCTTAGCCAATCAGAATTGATATAGTGAGTACAATGTATAATAATCAAGCAAATTTGGTATTTCATTGATGTCTAATAATAAACAGAACATTACTTGACCACTTGGAGCTACAACTTTTATCTTCTTGTGTTAAAAAATTATCTCATGTTCCGGGGGCTCAAATAATACATTTTCAACACTCGAAGATAAAATTTGTATCTCTGTGCAGTCATTCATAGCAAACATGTAAAATTTATCAAAATGGATTGCTTACTGTGTAGCATACAGTTAAGGAGCTTGACTCAAATCCAGACCAATCCCTCACTGAGCCTTCTATTCTATAACATATCAGCACATCTCTGATGGTACATGTATTAACTCAAGGCATTTCCCAATCTATCAGCATCAGGTCCTTTCTCAGTGCACTCTGTCAGTAAAACAAAGTCTGAATCAAGAGCTGTATTAAGTTCAGTAGTAACATAAACATTGTGCACACAAACATAAACATTGTGCACAGAAACATTGTGTTACATGCTTACTCTGACAAACTGCCATGGGTTCAAACACAGCCCTTAATCTTTTATTCAATTCGAGATCTAACCATATCTAAGGAAACTTAGAAAGTACACACACATAATCAATGACAGAACTTCTTGTTTACTGCAGTAAGTTGTTCCGTGCGATCTCTTGTTGTTTATCAGATCGTGTGAAGGGGGCTCACATTTCGCATTCACATTCCACACGAGCTGGACAAAATCGAAGGGAATAATTAACGGCATATTGCCCAATACGTTCAAGAAAACCAGGGAAATGAAAAGAAAAATCAGAGAGAATTCCCATTTCTCTAACAATTCCTTGGTAAACTAAGAAACTCGCATATGACATGTTGTGGTCGTACGTACCCGTGCGCGTGATCGAACGATGAACCTTCCTTGGCCATTGTGCAATTACATTGGACTTCGATCGCGCCAAAAACTTCCTCTACTTCTGTGAACTGTTACTATAAATGGCTGTTTGAATTGAGCTTAAATAAAACCATAGTGAAGATTAAATAAAAGAACAGTTCAGCTCGATCTGCCATCCAGTTCTAGTTCAGCTGATTCAAATCGATGTAAACGGTCGCATGAGCCAGCGATATTGGGGTCAGCCAGTCAGCAGTCAGAGGCTTGGCTGCATAGCTAACAAAATGTCCGGAGTAGTGGAAAGACGTGTCGAACTTCCATCCGTTATAGTTCCTGTATCTATTAAGCCCATGGGGATTTTTGCTGATATTCAATGGAAACCCGAAAAGTAAGTACACACACACCTATAATTAATGGCAGAACTTATTGTTTAAGGCTGTTCCGTGCGATCTCTTCTTGTTATCAGATGGTAAGACGGGCTCACATTTCGCATTCACATTCCGCACAAGCTGATGTGACAAAATCGAGGGGAATATTTTATAATCCGGGGCTGATATCATTCTGTATCCTGCATATTTTAAAATGAGTCTGCTGTCCAGTTGTCTGAGTTAGCCGTAGAAATCTGCATTTGATCATTCAGATTTCGTTTTTTGCTTGTTTCTTTGTGGTATGTACTAAAACTTCGATAAAACTCGCCTCATGTCGATAGTCTAGTCTTATCAACCTCCCATCTCAGACTCAGGGACTATTCGCCGCTAATCATTTCACCTATTGGTTTCACTATAACAGTCATACAAACTCTACATTTACTCTGGTTGCATTGTAAATTATTCCTGTAGGTTTTATTCAGAATTGGTGAATCACTTTGCGATTTGACTAAAGTCATATGAAATTCGCTATAATAACTTAAGCTTAAATACAAAATAACACAAAGTATAGTCGAAAACAATTGAAATTAAAATACCTATCAGTGAGCGCCCTTAACGGTTGTCTACTGAATTGTAGGCACTGACTTTTCAAACCGTTGAAAAGTTAATTCTGTTTTTGTAAATATGACAGGGGGAGTGTTCACCATGGTCTATCATGGTAGACCATGTTCTCTGCAGTTCTAGGCAACACTCAGGGAATCTTAAAAAAATTTATCAGTGTCCTTTTAAAAAGTCGCTTACTAAATTGTAGGCAGTACAAGTATTAATGCTATAAACATGTGAAGTATCACTTTTTGTAAATATGACTTGGTGATTGTTTACCATGGTCTACCATGGTGGACCATGATCTCTAAAGTCATAAGTTTAAACACTCAAAAACAGAAAAAAATGCTAAACAAAGTTGTAAAATTTGTATACTAAATTGATAGAGATGTTTTCATGCCAATAAAACATAAATTTCTTAAAATCAAGGAATTCATTATTTTGACCATGGTCAACTGTGGACCATGGTCTATACAAAAAGTTGACCACAGTCAGTCACCATGGTTTAAGCACGGTCGACCATGGTAAACCATGGTTGACAGTGAAAAACCATGGTACCATGGTCAACGTGAGACTGGGGATTGTTGACACAGGTGTTCTTTTGTTCTTTATTGCGGAGGAATATATTAAGATTGTTGACACAAGTGTTCCTTTGTATTCAACACGTGGCTGCGGTTTTCCACGCGGTCGTCTATTTTAAGAATGGTGTCATTGTTTATCGACCTATTGTTATCAGAGTCAATATAAGCAGAGCTCCCGTGGCTCCAGTCATTCACGACCAACCATCCAGACCGATCACAGCTGAAGATGGAAGCTCAATACAAGTTGGGTCAACGTGGTTACTGGGCCTGCGTCGCACGTTTCCGAGGGAAGACTCAAATACATATTCGCCGCTTTATCGAGACTCCAGATAACAAAAGTTTCCTACAAAAGATGGTCTTACTTTAACCACGGAAGAATTCTTCGATCTTGAAAGAGCAACAAACGAGATGGAAGAGATGATTTACGAGTTCGAATACATTATCGATGAAACCCAACCGCCACCAAAGCGGCCTAAGCTAGAGCGTCAAGACGCTATTGTCAAGACCTCTGCCCTGCCCGAGGAACCCGCTGCAACACCGTCTACGGATTCTTTAGATCAGATGTTGAAAGAAGCAAGAAAGGAATCCTACAAATGTCGTGTTTGTGAGAGACCTATCTATTACGGAGTTCTTTGTGAAGCCTGCTCCACCGTCTGTGCCAATGACACTATAGACGAGAATTGAACTGAAACGGAACGAGAATTGAACTGATAAAAAAAAACATTTTAGTAAGGTTGAGAGACACTTATCTTTATTGTAGTCGACTGTTGTATTTATCGTATATTAAAGCATTAACCGGGATACCTTTGTTTTCTTTGATCGAAAGAGCGTGGTACTTAGTTATTATATAATATTAATATATGAATACATTATATGAAAACCGTCTATAAATACGAGTGCTTGTTCCCCCTACGTTCATTTCTAGCTTGATCCCAGTGGAAGTTACATGTTACTCCTCATGTTGGTTCTCATTATCTTACCTCTGTTGTACTGTTTGGCCCAAGATTACCTTGACCCCTTGAGAATGCTCAGCCCCCCGCGATGCAGTAGAGACTGCCCACTTTGTGAAAAGAATATCTAACACGATTGCCACTAAATGCTATAAAAGGCATCTCCTTTATAAACGTTCTCAGTCTGATATTACCTGCCATGGGATGCGGGTCTCCTGCCTCTCTCCCAAAGCTTTCGTTTCAAGATATTTTTAGAAGAGTACGTTGTATGCTAGCTTGCTGTGGTGGAAAAATTACCATTGAGCGCTCTGAGATTGATGGAGGACAAGATCGACGAGGAACTTCGGAAGATATACTACAGCCCCAAAAGCGGTTCCACCTTTTCAGGCGTCGAAGCAGTTTTTCGTGCTGCGAAAAAGAAAGGACTAAAAAATGTTACTCGTCAACAAGTTCGAGACTGGTTGAAACAACAAAAAGCGTACCAATTTCACAAGCCTGTGAGGCATCACTTTAAACGTAACCCTGTCATTACCAGTGGTCCAAGCGTAATAATAATAAATAATAATAAATAATAATAAGCCGATTTGGTCGACCTTTCTTCTCTTAGTAGATTTAACAAAGGCTACAAGTATTTACTGACTTGTATTGATGTCTTTAGCAAGGTGGGATGGGCCATTCCTCTGAAAACCAAGACGGGACCAGAAATCACAGCCGCGTTTAAAAAGATTTTCAAGTCTCAGAAACCTAGGATCTTACAGACGGATAAGGGGTCTCAATTTTTAAACAAGACGTTTCAGGCTTACCTGAAGAAACAACATGTCCGATTTTTCACTACGCATAGCGAGACCAAAAGTTCAGTGGTGGAACGTTTCAATGGTACCCTGAAATCTAAGATGTGGAAGTATTTCACTTACATCAGTATCTAGACGTCCTCCCTGAACTCTTGGAATCTTACAATCACGCCTACCACCGCAGTATACGCATATGCGTCCGGTTGATGTAAACAAGAAAAATGAAAATCAAGTCTGGTATACGCTTTATGGAAAGACCCTTGTCAATGAGCTCCGACAGAATTATGCCGAGCTGAAGTGCAAAGTCGAGTCTATTATCGTTCCCGAACCTTGCGAAATCTCTCAACTTCGGGACCTAAATAAGTTACTTGAAAGGTCTGTTGAGTCACTGAAACAAGAAAAGGATGCCCTACTGGTGGCGCTTAGGTTGGTTTCAACCGAACCGCCGTCCTCTGCCTTCTCGGCTGACGGTTTTCGCGAGTCGGTTCCACCTGTTGTTCAAGAACTAGCGTCAACTAGTGCCCAGTTAAATAATATCCGGTCAAGTTCAAAGGAAGCAAAGGTTTCGACCTCCTCTAAGTCTTCAAAAAACAAGAAAAAGCATCTGCTGGTCGTCTATTATCCGAAATTATTGAGGATGAAACCGCCGCTCAACAACCTAAGCGTGTCGTCATTGTAGGCGACTCTGTAGTTAAATTCGTTCAGGGCCATAGACTTTCTACTGCAAATACCAAAGTCTCCGTACATTCTTTTGGAGGAAGTACAGTTGAAGACATGACAGATTATATTCAACCGTTTCTCAGGAGAAAGCCCGACGAAGTTATTTTCCATGTTGGGACGAATAATCTGTCTACTGATGAACCCTTAGAAATTGCTAACAAAATTGTTGGTTTAGCAAAGCTGGCTCAAGATTCTTCAATCAAGGTAACGCTTTCTTCTATTACTACTCGTGATAGAAAAAATGAAAACTTTAAAGCCAAGATTAATCGTGTCAATAATTATCTCAAGGACTTTGCAAACAATAATGACTATGGTTTCATCAACAACGATAACATTGAGCCAAATTGCTTAAACAAGAGTCTCCTACATATAAATTCTGAAGGCACTCGTAAGCTAACTGATAATTTTAAAGCTCATATAAGTAAGTGATTGCTTTGTCACAAGGAGGCCGTACCTTTACCCCCTTATATTATTACAAGTAATCCACCCTATGAGTTTTTTCCTAGTTGTCGTGGTTTTAAAATTGCTTGTTTAAATATTAATAGCCTCTCACTTCATAATGACGAGCTCCGGATCGTTTTGGACGAGAAACGTCTTGATGTATTAATGAAGCTAAACTCGATGATAATGTTAGCGATGGAGAATTAGCCATTGAGGGTTATGATATTGTGCGGCGTGATAGGAAAGAAAACGGACGGAATGGGGGTGGTGTCTGTTTTTATATTCGCTCAAATATTGATTATATCGCTCGTAATGACTTAAGTTCTGAGATTTTAGAGATTCTCTCGATTGAGATCAGGAAGCCTAGCGCTAACCCTTCATTATAACAACTTGGTACAGACCACCTGATTCTCTAGTTGAGTTGTTTTCGATTTTTGAAGCCTATATTGGCAAACTTGATTCTGAGGGTCTTGAGCATATAATTTTAGGAGACATGAATGCAAATTATCTTGCACCCACCGACTCTACTACAAAGGCGCTCTTGAATGTTACTGATATTTATAATTTAAAACAGTTGATTAGTGAGCCCACTCGTATTACTGACAAAAGTAGTAAAGCAATAGATCTCATTTTCACCAATCATCCAGAGAGCGTGGTTTGTAGTGGGGTATCCCATCTGGGCATTAGTGATCACAGCCTGATATATGTTTATCGTAAGTTAGCCATTCCTCCTGTGTCTAAAGGTATTAATACTGTTATAATGCGTGATTTTAAACATTTTGATAGGGAGAGTTTTCGCTATGATCTGTTATCCTCTTTATCCTCGGGCAATATTATTGGCACGACTGACCCGAATGTGATGTGGTCCGAGTGGAAGTCATCTTTTTTGAACATCTGTAATAAGCACGCTCCCATTCGTACCAAACGCACCCGTGCCTGAAAGAGTCCCTGGATAAATAGTGAACTTAAAAAACTCATTCATTCCAAGAAATGTCTTAAAATAAAAGCCACCCAGTCCAATAAACCAGCTGACTGGAGTGCATATAGGACTTTTAGAAACCAAGTTCATGAAAAAATAAGAAACGCTAAAAACTTGTATTATACAAATTCTTTTAGAACTTTTGAGGGGAATTCTCGTAAAACGTGGCAAACAATTAATCAGTTAACTGGCCGTAAAAGTAATAAGGCTGCAATCAATAGTGTAAATGTCAATGGCGAAGTGATGAGTGGTCCAGCCCATGTCGCTGAGGTCTTTAATACTTATTTTTCTGAGATAGGTCCTGAGCTTGCTAAATGTGTAAAGGAAGTAGATTGTTGTTTTGATGACTATTTATCACCTACTGAGAAATGCTTCCATTTGCAACAAACCAATAGCCAGCAAGTACTGTCTCTTTTGTCTAAGTTATCGAAGACCAAGGCGACTGGGCTGGACAACATTTCTGCCAGACTTTTAAGGGAGTGCACTGATCTTATTGCCAGACCACTCTGTGCTATTTTTAACCAATCTGTCATCACTGGCGTTTTTCCTACAGAATGGAAAAACGCCAGAGTAATTCCGCTTTATAAAAACTCTGGGGAAAGATCTGATTTGTCTAATTATCGACCTATTTCAATCATTCCTGCCATTGCCAAGGTTTTTGAACGTATTGTATACAATCAGTTTTATGCATACCTTAATGATAATAACTTAATTACCAGTTGTCAGTCTGGCTTTAGATCTATGCACTCTACTGTTACAGCCTTATTGGAAGCCACTGATTCATGGTCGTTAAACATTGATAGGGGTTGTGTTAATGCTGTTGTTTTTCTGGATCTCAAAGAGGCCTTCGACACAGTTGACCATAATATTCTTTTGTCAAAGTTGCGTTATTTTGGCCTTCATGGCACAACTTTACAGTGGTTTGCCTCGCACCTGGGTAATCGTTCTCAGGTATGTCAGGTTAACGGTCAAAATTCTTCACCAGCTTTTGTGAAGTGTGGGGTCCCCCAGGGAACAATTCTTGGCCCACTGTTGTTTTTACTCTATATTAATGACCTGCCAAACTGCTTGTTGCACTCCCAGCCGAGAATGTACGCTGATGATACCAGTATAACGTTTGCCAGCGACGACCTGGGGGTCATCAATGTGCATATGAATGAGGACCTGGACGGTATTAATAAATGGCTAGCCGCAAATAAGTTGACACTTAATATGACTAAAACTGAGTTTCTTCTCATTGGCTCCTGGCAAAGATTAGCGCACCTACCGGGTTCTCCTAGTCTTGCTATTGATGGCACTCCGGTCAGTCAAGTACCTTGTACGAAATCACTTGGTGTCATGATCGATAAAAATCTTGGCTGGGAGGAACATATTAATAGTATATCTAAAAAGATTTCTTCTGGCATTGGTGCCATTAAACGTATTCGGTCTGTTGTTCCCCGCGAGACCCTGCTTACTACGTACAATGCTATTGTCCAACCACATTTCGACTATTGCAGTACTGTTTGGGGTGACTGTGCCGGGGGCCTTAGTGATAAGCTCCAGAAGCTCCAGAATCGCGCTGCGCGTATCATAACCTTCTCTAGCTACGATACCAGTGCCGTTACGCTATTTCGAGAGCTTGGTTGGTTTAATTTGAGTGATCAACGCAAAGTAACTAAATCACTATTTATGTACAAAACACTCAATAACCTTACTCCGAGCTATCTCACTTCCAAATTCTCCTGGCGAGACAATTCTTGTTATAATTTAAGGAATTCTGAAAACAAGTTAACGGTGCCGCTCCCTCGTACTGAGTATGGCAAACGAAGCTTTAGTTACAGTGGAGCGGCACTGTGGAATGATTTACCAGTTGAATTGAGGCGATCTCCATCGCTAACTAAATTTAAAGACGGGGTCACGCACGGCCTCTAAGTGACACGGCATCCTTGAAAAGCAGGGTTTATTATTATTATTATTATTATTATTCATATTATATATTTATATATTTGTAGTATTTTTTTTCCTTTGTATATTTGTAAATAGATTTCTCGAGTATTATTATAGTCTCTACCTGAAGGTTCTACCGTGTATAAATAAAGCTTTTACTTACTTACTTACTTACTTACTCTTAAAACCCCTGTGCGATTCAAATTCCAAGTCGGCGACCGGGTCCGCGTGAGTATCGCCAAGAAGATCTTTGATAAAGGGTACAAAGCCAACTGGAGCACCGAAATCTTTACCATCGCAGAACGCATTCCTAGACGACCTCCTGTTTATCGATTAAAAGATGACTTGCAAGAAATTTGAGTGGTGTTTTTTTATGGAGTAGAACTCCAGAAGATTGAGAAAACTGATGACGTATACAAAATAGAAAAAGTGTTGGGCAAACGAAAAAGAGAAGGAAAAGTAGAATACCTCGTGAAATGGCTTGGTTACCCAAGTAAATTTAATTCTTACATCCCTGCTAGTGAAATAAAACGGTTGTGAAATAAAGCATATATTCAAGTAACTCGTAGATGGACTCGTCATTTGTCGCTGCTCGCCATGGAGAACACACAGTTTTATCTCCACCTCCCCTCTGACAGTAGCATGGAACTGTTTCCCGACAACACTTTAACAGAATAATATTATTATCGGGTCCAGCTCCCTCAGCGAATTCAACTGGGAGAAGACTTTCAAGTCGCATTAACGGAAGTACAATATCCCCACACGTGGAATAATGTCCACTCAACTGATGAATTTAACCATTTCTATATCCGTGAAGGGGCGTTGCCCACAGCTTGTGCTGTACCGCCAGGACATAACCCCTCTGTTGAAGCCTTGGTGCAAGCTATGAATAGCGAAATTCTATCAAACTCAAAGAGTGGTCTAAAGTTAACCTACAATACACTCTCACGAAAGGTTACACTTCATATGCCACAAAATACAAGTGTGATATTTAAACAAGGATTGGCGGAGCTGTTAGGGCTTGAGCCTGTTAAGATTTACACCAAAACCACCACTGCAGCCCGAGAAGTAGATTTAGAACACGGATTCCACAACCTTTACATTTACTGTGATATCATCAAGAGTCAATTTGTGGGTGATGTTCGAGTTCCCTTGCTACGAGTTATTCAGTGGAAGGAAAAGATGGGGAACGCGTTACATGAACATTTCTGAATCCGCAGTACCTACCGGTCAGCAGAAACGAACTGGACACGATCGAGGTCAATATAAGGCGCTCCACTAGCCAGGCCGTGCCATTTGCCATTAGGCGTCTGTTCATCACACTACATTTCCGCAGAGCGTCTCCATACTTTCAGTAACATGGGCCGCGACTTTTACAAGACTTATTACTTGAACCAAGCTCAACAAAAAGGTGGAAACCTTCCTGCATTTCATGGTTCCCCTTATCAACGAGGGTATGGCTTAGGCTCTATCCTCAAGGGCTTATTCCGTTGGGCCGTACCCAAAGTATCTGCAGCAGCTAAATCCGTTGGAAGAGCAGCTTTAAAGGAAGGTGTAGGACTCGCCCAGGATGTCATGGCGGGAAAAGACTTGAAAGAGTCGGCACTGAGTCGAGGTAAACAGATTGGAAACCGAGCAATCGAAGACATAAAGTCCCAGAATGCTACGCAAACTGGGCAGGGTCGAAAAGGAAGAAAGAGAAAAGCCCCAGCCAAGTCAAATCAGTCTACTAAGAGACAGGAGACACCTCCGAAGAAACGAAAGTACGCCATCTACCGTGGCACACTTCCCTGATTTCGTAATGAACTGCCTTTCTGACTCCGGAGTTATTTATCGACGAATTAGAATACACAATCAGAAGAACCAACCATTCTTATGAAAAGACCCAGAATGCAACGGGGGCGTAAGCAGGAGCGGTCAAGAAGGTATATAAAGGAACGATCCGAGCGAAACCATTCATTCTGTTTTATCCAAGAGACAGTCAACATCTCCCAAGAAAGGAATACAAAAAGCCTACCATGGCGCATCCCACTAGATCCTCCGAATGCACCAAATCCGAGTTGGATCTATTCTTAGCTCCAAGTGTTCAGACGGCGATCGAGAAGAGTCAAGTTATCGAACACTTTCCTGTCTCAAATTTATCCGATACAGGTCCTGTTGAATTTAATATCTCTGGGAGTGGGGATGAGATGATTGATCTGCGACAAGCTTGGTTATACATTGTAGCCAAAGTAACCAAAGCCGATGGAGGTGATCCGATGAGGTTGATGAGGCCGATGAGGTTGGTCCAGTCAATCTTTTTCTCCAAGCGCACTTTTCCCAAGTATATCTGACAATAAACGATAAAGTCGTCTCTTCCTCCACCAACACCAACCCCTACCGAGCGATGATAACCACGTTATTGACCTATGGGTCTGACGCCAAGAAATCGCAATTGAGCGGTGAGCTATTTTACAAAGACACCCCTGGTAAAATGGACGTAAATAATCCTTTGGCTGCAGCGGGAGTAAGAAACGATGGTCTGTCCCAGCGCTATGCGCATATCAAGAAAAAAGCGTCAGTTGAACTCATGGGACCTTTGCACCTGGACCTATTTCACCAAGATTGTCTACTCTTGAACGGCGTCACTGTGCGCGTTAGGCTCAATCGCAGTAAGAACGCCTTTTGTCTCGTGTCTCCTACTGGTGGAGCGGACTTTAGAGTCAAAATCCTCGAGGCCAAACTGTCCGTGCGCAAAGTCAAACTGACTAACGAAGCCTTTTTAGGGCTCACCGGCGCCCTGGAAAAAGTTCCCACCAGACCAGACGATGTCTTTCTAGGCTCTATTCCAAGGCGTCTCTTCCTAGGCTTTGTGGAAAATGCTGCTTTTGTGGGGGATTTCGACAAGAATCCCTTTAATTTTAAGCATTTTAAAGCTACGCAAGTGGGAGTTTATATCAATGGAGAGGCCACGCCCATGAAAGCCCTTGAACTCAATTTTGACCAAAAGAAGTATTTGGAAGGGTACACAAGTCTGTTTCATGGTTCAGGGACCTTGTTCCACGACAAAGGGAATCAAATCACACGAGATGAGTACAGTGGTGGCTACGCCTTATTTGGGTTTGATTTGAGCCCAGATCTCTCCGCTGGTCCGCACGTCTCCCCTATAAAACAGGGCAACGTTCGTATCGGAGTTCAGTTCGGGGAAGGACTGCCAGCCACAGTGAACTGCATCCTGTACGCCGAATTCGACTCGCTTATAGAGATTGACTCTAATCGGAGCGTGACCTACAACTGGAACTCATGAATACCACGCAGATTTCAGCCGTATTGAAAGCAGATCGTTACACTCGTCCTTATTTTCAAGGTGTGTTTGCCTCGGATCGACTACCAGCAAAAGTACGCTATCCCACCGCCCTTGTGATGAATGTGGATACACATGATCAACCAGGGAGTCACTGGTGTGCCATGTTTCTTACCAAAGACAAAGTTGGAACCTTTTTTGACTCGTACGGACAAGAACCCCAAGACTACACAAAGCTATTTCAAGACTTTTTAGACAGAAACTGTAAAGAATGGACTTACAATTCCAAGTGCCTTCAAAGTCTAGACTCCAACGTGTGTGGACATTACGCCCTGTATTTTTTATTACTTCGCAGTCGTAATGTTTCAATGTCCAATATTGTAAGACGATTTTCGTCTAATACTAGAATGAATGATCGCTATGTATATTATTTTATCACGAGGCACTATGCTTATGTAAAAATAAACAACAAAAGCAATATTAATCTCTTTATTTGTATCTTAAAATCAGTGTTTCACATTTAAGGGTTAAAGTTCAACCAGCGTCGACGGGACTGTTTTCTAGTCTTTCTGGTGTTGTCCCGTATTGGTCCTGAGGAGGGGTGTGTGTCGGGGAGGGTAAACGCCGGAGTCACTGGATTGGACTTGAAATCTCTGACCACCATTCTTCGGGCTTGATTTCGCACCAAATCCTCTGGTGTGTTCATTTGGGCCAGACCTTGTGCAAACGTTTTCCATCCTACAGGGTCAAATCCTTTTCGCGGCTTCAAAAAGTCACTCACGAGGTCGACCACGTGAGAACCGGACAGCGGTTGGTCTTGGAAAATCAGTTGACCTTGATCATCCCATTTCATGATCCCTGGGTTTTCTTTGATTTTATCAATCAAAAGTTTCCCTCGGTTCTTCAAATTTTTGGGAAGGGAACGCAGGATCTCCTTTTCAATCTTATCGTCTTCTTCACGTTCGGCGTTATCAACGGTGTGTTTTGGTGGTTCCGGTTTGGATTTCATGGTCACGGGGACAGGTTCGTCTTTTCGCTTATTGTAGTAAATCAGGTAGTTTTGAAGACTATTGACGTAATTTCGAACTTTTTCTTCATCTGTCATCTCTTCACTTTGCAAATCATGCTCCATCTTATGATCCCAGGAAGATAATCGCTGTGTCAAAGGAGCTGTATTGATTTTTTGTTTCTGATGGAGACGCTCCAACGTCTCTTCTGGAACCAAGACCATTTTTCTAGCGTGGTTCATAGTAAGAACTGTTCTAGCACCTTAAGGACAGGGGGTAACAAAAATCCAAGAAAATTCCCTCCGTGTTGCACCAGAATCCTGCGTTTTCTATCCAAAGGGAGTTCGTTGTTGACCAGTTTTAATAAATGAGTATCGTGTTTCAGAATCTTATCCTTCTCTTTTGCATTCAAAGGTACAGTGGCTTGAAGTATGTTGAACACACACTCACAAATGCTCTTAATGAGTTGTTCGTCCGCTTCTTTCAGTATGGCTTTAGTCAAGGCGGGGTGGCTTGAGGCGAGTACTTTGAGGAGATGGAAGTTGTTTTTCACTCGGCGACTCATGGTCAAATGACTGAAGGACGTTGGCGTTGGCCTATTTATACCTTTTTCGTATAGGCGTACTGATTTTCTCCTGGGAGTATGTTGGTCCTAAGACGATACCTCTTTAGACAGTCATTCTTGAGGTCGCATAAAAGATACCCATAAGGCTTAGAAGTCGCATCTTCGAACGCCTCTTGCATGTATTTCACGTGACCCGGGAAGATTTGCCGTGCTAAGTGATTCACTTGGGAACCATCTCTTGGGTTTTTAAACAGAACGATATAATGAGCATCCAGACTAGCATTTCGCATTTCTTTTCCTTGGATAAAGACATTTTGCACTACAAAAAAAGCAAGATAGGTTTTTATGGTGACAAGAACGATAGAAAATCTCACTGAGTCGACGATCGGATGCCAAATGCATCATATCATCTATGACAACACAATTACGGATGTTAGGATCCAGCTGAGATTCCAAATCCGACGGAAGTCCCTCTACAAAGTTTATGTTAGGTATGGTCTGTTGCATCTCGTCGTAAGTGGGCTGATAGATTCCATAACACCATAGGATGTTTTCGGGGGCTCCATTAATCACGTGTTCTCCCTTCTCCAAAATGTGTCTCAATAGTTGGGTCTTGCCAGATCCAGAAGGGCCGACAACGATCGCGCTAAAGGGATGTTTTAGTCTAGTGTCCATGGTAGGAAATGATCAGGTCAATGGTAAGGTGTCCTATTTATAGCTTGGGATCACCCAGCGAGGCTTAGATTGATAATCATGAATAAGAACTACGGGCTGTAACTTGGCTTGTTGCAAATATGGTTTGCGTTCCTTGCTTGGTAAATTATGAGTCTGAGCTAAATTATTGGAAAGTTTGACTAAAAATCTCGAACCACATCCCTCAGGACAGTCTCGACAGATTCTCCGAACCATGTTACCGCTACCAAAATAAACTGGGACTGAATCAAAACCCAACCCTACACCGCTATTTATAGAATCAAAGCACCGCTACGGTGAACTCGTGCGATAACCGTGAACTAAAGCGATAACCGTTGCTCTTTTCTTTGGCAACCTGCAAAGCAGTTTGAATTTTATTTAACTGATTTTCTGATTATTTTGCATTCACTGTCCTGGATTAGGTTTGCTTAAATGCAAAAAGTTCCAAACAAATGCAAGTGTTGGTGCCGAAGGTTACATCAGGGCACAGAAGGGGTACAATGGGTGTTGGAAAAAAAAGATTTGAGTGGCTAGGGTTGGGTGCAACAGTCCCTAAAACAATAGAAAATACGAATGGGATTTAAATTTCCAACAAATAAACTGGGATTTTCAATAAATAGGACAAAGATTCTGAGACGTTTTTGACTGGAAAAATAGATTGAGAACCCACCTACCATTCCACCACAACCAGTGAAGCATGGGATGAACAACATGGGGACCTTTTAGATATTTAGGTGTTAAAATCCTCAATGATAGCTTTGACCAGCCAATTATTTTCATGTATTAGTCAATTGGAAATTTAATGAGAAAGCAGGCAATGTGTCATAGTTGCTGGATATTAAATTGCATATCACACCTACCCACCATGAAAACCTAATGTTATGAAAATTAGGTGACACCAGGTCAGGCAAAATCATCTAAGCTTTTTGATCACTGCATTTGATGATTCGAAGCACATCCAAGATCCTTGTCTTGATCTTTGCTTATGGAGGATGTGCCTTACCTGACATCATCATGAGCCTAATTAGCATAAATCTATTGCTTGAAAAAAAGCAAAGACAGAATCAGTGGTGTCTTTTAGTTTAATGCCCAGAATACTGCAAATTCACTGGTGATATGGACTTTAAGAGCTAGTGGTGGTGCAAGATGGGGCAGTCCAATTAACCCCCACCCCCATTAAGGACATCTTTGTTTTCAAAAATTCCTCTACCCATGTGGAGTTTTCAGGTTTCTGCACAACCCTTATAAGTTATAAAAATCTGAAGCAACCCCAGACGAAAAAAATACCAATGTGGAAAATATAGAGCAAAATTCACTGTGTGAATCCCATTGCAAAGTGATTACACCAATTCTGAATAAAACAAAGAAATTTTGAATTACTCACGACAGTCATCTGAAATCTGCTCTATATATTCTGTGGAAATTCTAGTGTAAAGTAACCTTAAGGCCCTGCTGACACAAAAGATCCCTGTGGGTACATTCCAGCATGGATTTTAATGGAGCAGCCTATGTCTTAGGCAGTTTTCATAGCATGAGGTACATTGTATGACAAAAAAAATTACCAAGATCTTTCAACAAAAACTTGCCTTCATTTGTTGTATTCCATACTTGTTGTTATCCAAAATGGCGAATCAGAAGAATGCTTTTGCACTTTTGTCACCTCTCACCATTAATTGCTCACATGAGCGTGGAATTACAGTATGAAATGGTGACGTTTTCAGAAAAATATTCCAGCACTTTAAATCATATCAAAAGGTTACTAGTACTAGTATATCTGGCGAGGGTCTTGCCTTTTTTCCCAAGTTTTATGAGCCCTTTTCGAGTTCGAGAGTGGAATCGAATCCAGTTGTTTTCTCTCGTAACCGAACTACACTTTACGACGGTGCTACGAGATTGAGTCGGTAAAAAGAACACTATAATTCACGCTGGAAAAGGGTTCTTAAACCCCAGTAAAAGATAATCGCCAGATAAACAAGGACCAATTACCTTTTACAATTATTTGAAGTGCTGCAATATGTTTGCTAAAAAGTGACCATTTCATTGCGTCCATTGCGGTATTTCTCTCGCAACATTGTTCCCAGGGTCTTCCGGCACACAGGTAGCCCAGATTAAGCTGCACTTGTAAATAAGTCTTGTGAAATGTTGAAATGCTACTGTTTACTTGTTGCTTTTATTTCCACTGTCAAAACGAATCTTCTGGAAAGTTTTGACGTCTATTTACAAGTAACTAAAGAAATTATAAAGGAAAACAGCTGAGCAAAATAGAAATTGCGAGGCTTCTATTTATCCTACTGCCCTGGTTATCCACAGGTAACCCAAATTACTCTACGAATTGCAATAACTACCTTGAGAAATGTTGTTGTTTACTTTTTGCTGCTTATTTCGTCTGGTAGAAGGAATCTTGTGGAAAGTTTTGACGTTAATGTACAACGCAGAAAGACATACAGAGAAATAGCGGAGGCTTCGGATACCCAAGTATTATCCTGCTGCCTGGGTTGAACTAACGTCAACGACAACGACACAAGAAATTCGCTCTCACCACAATAACTCGTTTTGATATGCTTTCAGCATATCGCACGAGTTAAAAACGGGGACAAAAGGAGACAAAAGGCGACAAACGGGACATTTAGATCATTCGTGTCTATCTTTATTTACACTTATATTGCGTAAGAGTATAATATATGTATATATATAGTTACATTACTTATAGTATAGGGTATATGTATATATAGTTACATTACTTAAATAGGTAGTAGTATATATATTTACATAAAGTTAAATATCCTAGAGTATAATGCATGTACATATTTTTATAGTTATT
Organism: Scolanthus callimorphus; assembly: GCA_033964015.1. Lineage (NCBI taxonomy): Eukaryota > Metazoa > Cnidaria > Anthozoa > Actiniaria > Edwardsiidae > Scolanthus > Scolanthus callimorphus. The sequence goes on from JAWWUD010000061.1 coordinate 578,251, forward strand.
AATACATAAAGTTCAATATCTAAAGGTATGGTGCTTACGCCATCCTGGAGTACTTTCCGTTTAGGATAAAAATAGGAAAATCCGTCACGTGTTTGCTGATACGTATACCTCACGTGGTTGACGACTCTGAATCCTTTATTTATACCCGAACTAGACTGTTTGGTAAGAAGAACGTTCAAGTACTTGTCTTTCACTGGACGAAAAAATGGATTCACTCATGCGTAATGTAGTAGTAAATGTGAAGTGAATTCCATATTTGCTCATCTTCGCATACATTTGCGCAAATGCAATTTTCGAATTCGCATCATATTTACCATCATACAAATTTGGTGAAGACCGCTTTTACATCAGATTTGCTCGGTTTACAAAAGGGTATGCAAACACGTATATTCGCATCGACTTTGCTTAGCGGTAAATATAACTGCAACAATCGCGTTTGCTTTATGTTTGCGGAATGTTTACGTGTGCCAAAGTTCAATGTTAGACTGTGAGCAAATGTACTGCAAATACTAGCTTGCATTATCATTGCACAAAGGCAAATTTAATAGAGAATATCATGTTTTCATCCCTGTTTACATATTGTTTGCAAGGTTCATATTCAAGCGTAGTTCACGGATAACCAGTATTTATTTGCAAAATGAAATATAATCTAACGTACAATCTATCTGATCTATGGTCAATCTAAGATCCTCAAACAGTACTGCTTTGTGGCAGTCCAGTAACTTGAAGTAAACGAACGAGTTTGTGGGTTCGAGGCAAACATCGAATTCGCTTAACGTTCGCATCGAATTTGCGCGGTATGGTATATTTGATATTTGACTAGTCGAGCAAAACTGGAGCAAAGATAAAACATATTTGCTATGAAACAAACATGCAGCGTATATGATGCAAACATACACATTCGCCTTCTCAACTAAAAGTGTAGCAAATTTATAGCAAACTTTAAACTTTACTTGACAATTGCTCAAGAACTAAACTTCATGATTGCTGCCATGTTTGCTCAAATTCACATTCGAGGCAAATATAGAGCACCAAATTCGCATCAAATTTGCTCGCACAACAAACCTGAGCAAATCCATTATTTCGTCCAGTGTTTGTCAATATCATTACATCTTTTGTTTACACCTTTGCAACTAAATTTATCGTATGCCCCAAAACAATAGTAGGTCTTACTACTTAAACTAATAATCCCCTTTCCAGACCATTCTTCTTTGAACAGACCCCGTTTGCGTTTGTCATAGGCTTTGTTCTCAGGAGTGTCGGTACGGGGAACCAATTATGCTTATCTGCTTCAAATTCATCCTTTAAATCCGGATCAACTAAAGACGCAAAACTCTCTCCAGCGATGGCGACATAGGCACTATCTGTATCTGTCTCACAATATTCAAAATTAGATCGGGCTATGTACTTATCTATAAAGTCATAGTAGCGGAGCTCCAGTGCGGGCCGAAGGCCCGCGCAAGCGGAGCACTATACCTAAGGGAAAAACGTATAGTATACTATCGCATATCAAGAAAATTTCGCCAAAAGCTGTCGTTTTGCCGACGTTGCAAAACTTCCTTATTAGGAAATCCACCTTTACCTTATTTGGAAGGTCTGCAAGTACTTTTCCTCATATCTTAGCGAAAAAGTCAGGAAAATTGACCAAAACTTGCAGATACTCGAGAAACATCCTTCTCTTGGTCGCCATTTTGTTTTTACCCCCCGCCGAGGGGCCTGAGTCACGTTTTGAACACCACAGGCAACCCGCGCGGATTTGCCATAAAAACGACAGCACTTTCTTGATATGGAGGTGATTTTTGAACGTCACGGGCATTATGGATCATTTTGATGACGTCATTGATGACGAAAGGGCACGTGACTTTGGTGCAGAGTTCCTCTTCTGGTCTTTGAAAGTTTGTCCAAGTTTGGCTTCTATTGAAGCCTCCCTTCGGGAGATATGACTTTTTTTCTTTATTTTTCTGGTATTAAACCTATAGCGTACGCCGTCCGGTGTCCGTCCGTGTACACATGGGAACCCTGTGGTACGCAAAGAAAAAATTATATCTCCTCAAGGGAACATGCTAAGACAACCATACTTGGGATATTTTGTCTATGCCACAAGGGGTGTTGTAACACGGTCACGTGATGTGACGTCATCGATGACGTCATCAATGATTGAAAAATTAATATCTCATGAAGGGAGGACTCTAAAACAACCAAACTTTGATAGTGTAGTCTAGATCATCAGATCAGCGAAATGAAGTGGTCACGTGATGTGACGTCATCGATGACGTCATCTATGCTTGAAAAATTAATATCTTGTGAGGGAAGACTAAAACAACCAAACTTTTGTAGTGTAGTCTAGGTCACCAGATGAGCAAAATGAAGTGGTCAGGCGATATGACGTCATCGACGACGCCATTTATGCTTGAAAAAATATTCTCTTTATTGCACTTTTGAATCATTCCATTTGGAGGAATTAATACCTTAATTTTTCTGAAGGAGGTTTTCATCTAACTTGACAGGATGCTTATTTTCGTCCCTGTATTTGTATTGTGTCAATGCAGCAACATACCGAAGAAAACACTGTTGTATACATATCAAGAGACATTTTTTTCTTAAAAAGCCTATAAGTATAAACCATGTACACATGGGAATCCCTTTCATTCGCACAGAAAATTTTATAACCGGGAGCTCCGCTTTTAGCCAGTGGCTAAATCTATATATTAAAATTGAAGCATCCTGAGCTTCGCATACTGGTAGACAAAAAAGCCAATTTGTAAAGGAAGGTTCAATTTGATGTGTCGCTTACAAGACTGAACTTCATACGTATCATTATCTATTTTATCCAGTTGTCTAAAGTAGGGCGTGTTGATCATTCTGGTGGCTTTGGCGTCCTCGCAGTAGGCTACTTCCCGATGCCGCTCCTGGTCGGTAATGGTTTTGCCGTAGCTACTGTTTCCTACCTGTTAAGAAAAAACAGTTCAGTATCTAGCGCTAAAGAGGGGGTCCTGTGGAGCGTTTTACTTACCAGCTTCATGGTTTCAGCAATGATGGCCTTGTTCGGGTCGGCATCCCCGGCACGTCGAGCATTAGACACGGCATCCCCAAAAGGCTTGAAACAGGGGCTGGGGTCGTACTCCACCACCTGGTAGATCTTGGGCACTTCCAAACCATGGTCAAGGTACCATTTAAAGTGCTACTCAAGGCAGAAACTTTCTTTATTTCATCAAAAAGTTTAATGATTAAAACTAACTTTTCCGAACAAAAAATCCTTTTTGCGTGCGACCTGAATTTCTTACCGATTTTTAAAGATTAATTTTCTTTCGTAAGCAAACCTTGCGCGTTGCATTGTGGGAAATATATGACGTCACAACGTACTGAGGTATCGCTTTCATATAGAGTAAACATGAGAGGTTTTTTGCGATGGTCGTCGAAAAAATCCCTGTAAATCAACGAATTTGCATCCCATCGCTCTGGGATCGCCAGTGGTCTATCCCATATAACTATTTAGTCGAAAGAAATCGACAAGGTGTGGAAACATTGCTATAAATGTTCTTTAGGCAAGGAGTTATCTCCATTTGGCCGCCTGTTCGAGACCTGAACTATCTCCTGCAACCAAAACAACGCAAAGGACACTGCAAGCGTACTGCACCATCTACTTTTACTGATTTTAATTCTTATTCCATGGATTCTTCATCAGTATATATCATGAGGAAGACAAGTCGATTGTGAAGCCTCTTGTCCCAGAGAACCAAATAGATTTTGCCTTCGAACTGTACTGTGGTTGATTTCCTGTACTGATCGGATGGGAGCGTAACGCATCGAGCGATTCTTCGACTTACATAGGCATTATTACACTACTCCAAATAACAATAAAGGCGAGCAAGCTATTTTGTGTTATTTGACCTACTCATTACTGGTTTCGCGACTATTCAACGGAGGCAATTTTGCGGGTTTTGTGACGGTTTCTTTGTGACTTGGTTCGATTGTTTTTATGCAAGTCTCGACCATTACATGGACCACACCGAACACCTGAGAAGCTTTCAATATAAAGCTATATTATTCCACTACTTCGAACTTTTTACAGAATCAACTAATAACGGCAGAAAAAACTTGACCACACCATTTTAGGAGGTTTGACTTTTCAATGGCGGCAAGTTTGTGAGTTTTATGTCTTGGTTCTGCTTTATGTTTGTACGGTAAAAAGTCCAAATAATACTTGGACCTACTGATAGCGAGTAGAGAACACCACTATTTGTACACAAGGTATTAATTTTTTATCTTTGTGATCTGGTTTGTAGTTTTTTGGAACTCGTACACACAACAACTTCAACTGATATGCTAATATTGCTACTGCAATTATACAGTTATTAAGTTATTATATTTTATCCCCTATAGCTTTTTTCCTATTTAGAAATATAATGACAATACTTTGAAAAATACAGTGTACTTCGTGCAATTGAATAATAAATGTGAAGGTAATGTACATGTACTGGCTTATACCTGGCCTGTAGGGGTAGTCATGGCAAGAGAAAACTGGAATGAGTGTAAACAGTACCACGGCTAGCGCCTAGGTAGCGGGGACACTTGTCCCCAAGCAAAGTAAAATTGCTCGTGTCAACATGTGGGGAAAAACGGCTTTCTAGGTAAAGCCTTGGTAAACTGGGAAAAATGCAGTTTTATCTTGCTCTGACTTTCTCCTCTAAACCTACCCTGAAATATAACATTTTGTGCCCTCAATGGCCGACAATTGGTTTGAAACACAGCCATAGTTACAGGAAGGGGGAGACAAGTTTTTGCCTCTCTGAAATAAGATATGCTCAGAAAAATAGAGTCATTGTAAAAAGTAGAAAACCCAGTAAACTGTCGTTTTACTGGAAAATATAGGCACAAGTTTTATACCCTAGCTTAGTCATCCTCCATTTCAAACCCTGTATAGGCATCCTCCTCCATGGCTTTTGGGAACTCCTTCTGTATCTTTGCATAGGCACATGCTGGGAGTGGAATCCTATTGTTACCCAAGTACCCATAGACCAATCTTGTGAATTCCTGATATGACAACAAATGAAAGAACCTAGAAAAAATGTCACCATTCCACCCCTTTAGAAAGGAAGAGCAAAATGCTATAAGAACTCATAACTGGGAGGCTTTAGGAATCTGAGACTGACTTGTTTGCATAATCAAAACAAGGACTTTCTGCAGCATTTGTATAGATAGCTTTTCTTGGTTTGAGACTTGTAACCTTATCATATTGAAAACCACAAAGCAAATACAAAAATGCATCACTCCTATGGAATCATATCTACAACATTTGTTGTGGGAGAGGGTCTTTGTCAACCTGATATTTAACATAGGGCTTTTCATATAGCATCTGGCTGAGACAGGATGCTTTGCATTTATTTTCACTAGAACAAGTTACTAAAATAAAATAATATACTAAAATATATTATTTTCTCTAATACAGCATGACAGGGTGGGGTGCAGCCAGGCGAAAAGTTTTGCAATATTTCTCCTGATTTTCTTGGCACCACTGCAGTAGTTATCTATCGCCTGTAGTCTTCTGCTGGGGCATCAGCCGCAAATGCCACCTGTTTAGGCAGGCTGTTGTGAAGCCTGGGAGTTCTGTTGTGCAAGAAATAACTTGGTCTGGAGCTAATTCTTGTAAAAGAAGATCACTTTCCAGACTGTACATCCTTCCAGCTCCGTACAACAATAACACTCATTTCAATTTTGAAGCACTGTCACATCACAGTTTTTACCACACTTGCACCTAGCAAGCATCATTACATGCACAAAACCACATCAGCCTCACTACCCCAATAGCTAGTGGATAACGCAATGAAATGCAATACAGACAGGAAGCGACAACTGGGCATGACTCTGCCTCCCCTGTGCTGAAATGAGGGGGGGGGGGGAAGAGAAATTTGCACTGCTTCAAAATAACTTCTGTTCAGCATGTTGTGGATTCTTAGTTGCAGTACCAAAAATCAAATGTGGGCTAAAAAATCTCAGTGGAAAATGTCCGTAGATAAGCGTGTGTACATGCGAAAGGCTCAAGAAAGGCCAGCAAACGATTTTGGTGATGGTGGCAAAGAAAATATAGTTTCAAAGCAGTACCAAGCTCTCTTTTCCTTTTGAATTTGAATAAAAATAAAACACTAGCTACCTTTCTAGTCAGTTCTTCTAAGTTTGTTGTTCTTCTCATGAATTTGCTTTTTCAGTTTTGATAACCTTCTAGTCAAACCGGGGGGGGGATACTCCCTCATATAAGATGTACAGGTATGCACCGCCATTTAGGGTATGTTATTTGAGCTCCTTATTTGATACTCCGGTAGAGTATCGTTTTTCGCTTGTTTGCTCTCTGGCAGGGTATGTATTTCAGTATGGCTACCCAAGTGCAAACAAGTTTTGATCAAAGTTGTGCCACAATTAGTGGAAAGACAGTTTATTTTAAAACGTTCTCATGATTAAAAAATACCGCTTTGATAACGACCAACTGGACCACCCTTGTAACTAACTCCCCCCCCCCCCCCCCCCCCCCCCCCCCACCCTGGGCTAGTCAATTATACATTTCTAGCTTGCAGCTCTGAATTCCTTCTGGTGTAATGTTTGCAACTTTCGCAAGGGCTGGTCTAGAAAAAACAACAGCAATAGTGTCAGGATTATGTGATGGTTCACTTAAGAGACTTACTTCTTTGTCATTATTTTGAATTTTGAAAAATAATTTACCAAGTAGGGGGATGGTGTCTCAGGATGTTTACCTTTACAGTTACAGTAAACAAATAATAATTCAATTGAATATAGAGCAATTCTCATAACTGTAGTAAAACAAACCAAAATGAATAAAACCTATGTCTGTGAGTGATTACAAAGTCACTATGGTACCACTCACAACAATCGTTTGAAAATTATCTGCTCTAATTCATATACACCATGATAACTATGATCTCTATGAAATACTACCGAAACCGGTAGATTGTTTATCAAGTTTGACAAAAAGCACTCATCTCAGACCAAAACATTGACAAGTCTGATTTCATTCCTTCGAAATCATTCATCCATTGTGTCACTCGCAAACAAAAACTCAGAATTTTGGGAAATAATATCTTATATGGTAAATTTTCATACTAAAAACATTAGGTAAAGAAGTGGAAATCAAATGTTTTTAGTATGAAAATTTACCAAATAAAATACCTGGGGGGGGGTTCTTTACATGTCGACCTGATAGGGGTGCTCGTCGTATTTTTTAGGGGTCAAAATGGACTCTCAGGTATTTTTTAGGGGCTATCGAAGAAAAATTGTGGCTTTCACTAATAAATGGTATTTTTTAGGGGTACGCAAATGAATGAAACGGTCCAAAACCAAGTAAAACGTTTACTTTCTTGGTCCTTGTTCATTTATAGCTCTAAAATAAGCTTTTTGAGATGAGAAACAATAACAAAAAAGGTTTATTGTTGGTATTTTTTAGGGTCGTCATTTTGTTTATAAGGTATTTTTTAGGGGTTGGATTTTTATGTCCTGGTATTTTTTAGGGTATATTTTCCGATGTCCCGACGAGCACCCCTATCACTCTTACATGGGAGAACCCCCCGGGATAAAATATCTGAGTTTCGATTGAGTTGCACCCATTGCTGACTCCAGTAAAGCTACATTGTGAATGTTTTTGTCTGGAGATGAGTGCATTTTCTCATGCTGAAAAAACTGTATTCCGGTTTTGGTAGTAGTAGAAAATAATTTACCATATAGGGGCTTGCATCTCAGTATGGGGTTCTAATGTGCTCATGGCTTGGTCATCGCCCTTACGGTACCTAAACAATGAATTATTATTAGGATTTATTTGAATATTTCATATACACCATGATAACCACCATATGATCAGCTCTTGAAATATAGTACAAATATGTAGGGGGCCTGTGTTTCAGGATGGGGTTCTGATGTGCTCTCAGCTTGGTCATCACCCTTACAGTAAACAAATAAATATGATCAGGATTTATTTGTTTCATATAAGCTTACACCATGATAATTAGTATGATCTCTTGAAACATGAGTAGAAAATAATGTACCACGTAGGGAGCTTGTGTCTCAGGATAGGGTTTGATGAACAAATATTTACTGTCTTATATATATTTTGAACAGCTTGATTGAACTTGGGGAAACTAGTGTTCTTGGCCCAAGAACGAAAGGTTCTGCAACCGGTACAAGTGCCAAAATACTCGTAAATATAGACAAACAAAAGTGGATTTTAAAAAGCAGTAAGCTAGGCCGATTCCCGATTTTCCTAGTAAAGACGATCGTTTGATTCTTGGACATTGATTATGAACTTTTCTAACCTACGGTAATGCTGTCTGGGTCTGGATTCTCGAAGGTCAGATCAAGAAGCCGGGAGAAGTTTGAAAGACAGTGAGAACTCAGCGGAGCATTTTCAGATGTTCTTCGTTTGTTAGCCGGGCTGAGATGTTTTAGTCTGTCTAGTGCTGACTCAAGTACCTAAACGAAGCATCCGATTGTCAACAAATGCCGTCTAAAATAATAGGAATTCCCGAAGCAATTCCCGTAGGGGGTAAGAAAAATAAGTATATATACTCACGCGCTTGTGTCGCCTTCCCGCGCCTTTGTACTGATAGCGGTTCATTTCTCCAAAGATTTTGCAGGTATCGTAAGGAATACACACACACCGATCGCATCGTTCTTCGATATTGTCCTCTTCCAGTGTCTGCTCGGAAATTCATCCACGTGGAAGTGTACAGAGCACAAGAAGCCTTCCGAATCCACGATTCTAGTCGAGCCAAGCTTTTCTCTTTCTCGCGGCCTCCAGGCGATCGGCGTCGTAAAAAGGGATAATATGAAGACTATTTCCTTTGCTGGAGTCTGCTACATTATTGCATCCCATTGCCACAGATTTCCGAACCATATTTTCGGGAGAAATCAACGAAAACTAGGGGCACATGCGAGCTTCCTCTCACGATCACAACATAGTACCCTTGCGAGACCCGTTCCCGTTGTGACGTCAGAGGCGAGTCTAGATAATTAGCATAAAAATTAGCATACGGATTTCATTACCAAGAAAAAGCGCGAAACAAATATACTTGAAAATCGGTAAGAAATTCAGGTCGCGCGTAAAAAGGAATTTTTTTTCGGAAAAGTTAGTTTTAATCATTGAACTTTTTGATGAAATAAAGAAAGTTTCTGCCTTGAGTAGCACTTTAAGGAGAGGAGTGGCGAGCAGGATCTTTTCACCAAAGTAACTGCCAATGAGGCTACGTCGGGGGCGAGGCATCATCTGGTGTTCCTCGGCAAACGCCTTCATGTACTCGCCGATGTCGTCACGGGAAATTTCAGTATTCTTGAAGATGGGTGTCATTTCTGAGAAGTGGTCTTTTAAATCGTCGGGGACCCGGATGTCACACTCTACCACCCCGAAAAGATTGTCTTGGCGGATGGCGTTCAGGAGTTGAGTCTCGGTCAGGGTTCTCTGTTTGTCCAGCTTCCGGTAGAGTTTGGACTCGAGAAACGGACGAATTGAGGGGTTCTGTCGCTTCTGTTGTCGCCATTCACATTCGTAGATTTCCACCACCGTATAGCCCTGGTCGCAGGGGTACTGGGTATTGGCTTGGGTCTCTGCATACAGTTCAGACATGGGCTTTTGCCGTCGCTCATTCATCTCTTGGTCCTCGGTTAGATAACAGGGGTGCCCATGCCATCAGCATCCTGTTGGAATAATGAAAGCATTAAGTTATCGGGGTTGTGTGACAAGGGAACAATGGAATGTAAGAACTCACCATGAAACTGGAAGATGGTCTTGGAGTCTCCATGGTAACCATCGACGGGGAGCTTTCTGGGTCCAATACGTTTCTCGATGTTATGGGCTTGATGGCGGATCTTGATGTTGCGCTGCAGGGCTTCCAACTAGAGACATTCGGTAGCCATTTTGACACCTCCAAGAAGAGGGCTTTGGCATCGTACCCCACGATCTTTTGACAGAGTTCGGGGTCTTTGCCTTGAGCTTCCATTGCTCTCTGTCTAATCTTGGTCACGCCAGCTTCGTGGTACCGGTGAAAGATGATGGAAGGACCTCCCACCATGTTGCTCTTGTAAAGTTTATACAGGTCTTTGTTTTTCTCATCAATCAAGGAGAAGTTGACGTCATCAGGGAGGGTCTTGAAGAGGTAGTTTAAGGTGACTCCAGGGATAGAAATGCCTTGTTTCAGCATGTCGATGTGTCGGTGTTTCCAGAAGGTACATATTTTCTTTACAGCTTTACAGAAAGGTTGTACGTCCAGATTATTATACCAAATTAGAAAATCTTTAACGGTTTCCATGCTGTTCTCTTCCCATATTTTTTGACAGTACTGGTACTCGTCGACGGAAATGTTGGCGCCCTTGAGGATTGAGTAGAACGCTTCACGGGGAGGAAGACTGGTGCGAGTGAGTTTGTCGAGCGAGTCCATCCATTCATAGGGAAGAATCCTTTGGTTTGTTCGCACTCGTACGCTTTTAGGAACTTGTCGTACGAGAAGCCTGGGGCGAGGAAATTTGTTATATCCAGGAACTTAAAGTGTTCCGTTTTTAAAGCCATAAAGTTATTGTTCCGCTTGATGGTAAAGTCGACTGCTTCCTCCTTAACGAGGACGGGAAAGAGGAATTCCTTGACCACATTCAGATCGTATTTGCCCGAGTTGAATCTACTTCAAATAGGCCTCTAGACTCTTCTTTAATTTTTTTATAAAATTGTCGAGTTCTTCTTCTTCTTCCTTAGGTGGTGGTCGAACAGGGTCTCGGAGCTCTTGGTTGACAGCACGGTAGAAGGAAGGGTCTTGTTCTTCCACCTCGTTATCAATAAAAGCACGATCTTCCTCAGTCTCTTCCTCCTCCTCCTCCTCCTCCTCCTCCTCCTCCTCCTCCTCCTCCTCCTCCTCCTCCTCCTCCTCCTCCTCCTCCTCCTCCTCCTCCTCCTCCGACTCCATGAGATCTTCGATATCGCTCGACTCTTGGGGTCCTGTTCTTGAATCAAATCATCGAGCATGTCTAGGATATCGTCAAATGTTTCCTTCATTTTGTTGTAACTCTCTTGGCTGATTTCTTTTAAGTACTCAATCATGGATTGGACCAGTTGGGTGGAATCACCATCGCTCACAAAGCATTTCGGGTCTTTGTACCTGGCACGTTCGAGCAAACACTGACGCTGAGGGGGATGTGTCGGGCTTGCCATTGGAGTTTGTCTGTGTTCGAGGGATAATCGTGACGCTTGAAGTATGATTCGAAGTCGAATGTGGCACGGTATGGGAAGTAGCGTAATTCTTCAGGAATACCAATGTCAGTATATTCTTCGATCAGCTCGAAGATGGTGCGCGAGGTTTTGCATACACCGCCCGGAAACTCGTAGCGGACCTTCCCATCACACTTGACCTCGTGACGATGCAACATGCCTACATGCTTCCAGAGTTTTCGACAGCGGGAGCAAGCGAAATATTTAGAATGCTTGGCCATATTCTTGATATAGGAAAAGTGGGCCTTGTGTAGGTTGAGGTAGAGGGATGAGGCATGTTGACGATGGGATCGTTGGACCAGCTGAGCTACAATTTCAGGGGTGGTGGTGTCGTCCTCCGTATCGAGGGGTTCTAAGGCGTAGACAAAGATGTTGACTTCAAACAACTGTTCGAGTTCGTCGAGCTCCTCCAGTTTGATCCCGGCGAACTTTTTACGGGATGGAGCTTGGGTGGCGCGGTACCTAAACAACAAATATATTACGCTATCTATCTAGACGAGGCACTAGATTTCCCGCCCTAGACACCAAAACAGTGGATCAACTTACCTTTCATAATAATGCTGCGTATCCCTCTCGAGATTATGGACCGTACAGCCATTATGGAGGGCCAGGGCTCTGAAGAAGCAGAGGTTGTCGTCATAGCTTTTGTTGTTGTTTTTATCTTGGTCAAGGGGTACGAGCCATCGTTTCTCCACGATGTAGTGAGGGAGGTTCTTGCCACGACCGATGGGGTGTCACGGAGTTTGGACACGTAGAAGGCGACGTTGCAGACCTTGTCGACCACCCATTTAGAGTAGGGACGTTGTTGGCGGACCCATTCGAGGATGTCGATGTTGCGCAGAGCGTCACGCACTTGGTTCAGGTCAGCGGCGTTGGCGATCAGGAAGGGTTCGGGAAAGAGTTGATTATTGTTTCTGGATGTGTAGTGGTACTGAACCTCGCCCGTCTCGTTATTGCGTAGGAGGTAGCCAAAGGAGAGGTTGAGTTTGAAAACAGTGGTTTGGTCGTGGAAGATCCGGTCAAGGTAGGTGAGAAGGTCTTGGATATATAAGGTAGGTAGCCGAAAATTGTACCAGTCCGACAAACGGTGGTTTCTGGAGAAGCGCGTCCGGATCTGGTGCCAGTTACGGTGGTATTCAGCACTGAGTCCATCGGGGATAGACATAGGGTCTTCTTCCCAACTCGTACTGGGTCGAGCATTGGCTGCCGGAGGAGGATTGGGCTTGACCCTCTTGGGTTTGGGTTCTGAAATAGTAATATAGGTATTTACGTGTTGTAAACCGCAGTAATAATTATGCGAGTCGCTTTTAATATAGAAATCACGTGTTGAGAACAAAAGAAACCACACTAATAATTATCCGCATGAATATAAGTTAGTGACAAATTTACACGTTGTTTTTATTATAATAAGTAAACGCGAACTTGAAAACAAAAGAAAACCACGAACACGTGTTGAAAACAAAAGAAACCACGAACACGTGTTGAAAACAAAAGAAACCACGAACACGTGTTGAAAACAAAAGAAACCACGAACACGTGTTGAAAACAAAAGAAATCACATGTAAACGCAAACTTGAAAACAACAGAAACTGCGAACACGTGTTGAAAACAAAAGAAACCACGAACACGTGTTGAAAACAAAAGAAATCACACTAATAATTATGCGCGTAACACATAGTATAATATTTACCTTCAGAGGGTCTCTCTTTTGCAGGTCGTTTCTTCTTATGGGTCTTTATGTGTTCGTTGAACGGGGCTTTGTTGTAAAACTCGGCTCCGCAGGAGTCGCATTTGTAAACTCGTTCCTTTGCTCTATTTTCATGTTTTTTCCTGATGTGATCTTTTAGATGAGCTTTACGCCTAAATGCTTTGTCGCAGTTAGGGCAGGGGAACTCTCTCTTGTTTTCGTGCTTTTTTATGATCTTTGAGATGATCTCTCCTGTGAAACAGTCGCCCACAAGTCTCACACTCGAGTTTGCTTTTCTTAGGGTCGGGTGAAATCTCTTCGGGGGCTTTTCGCTTTCCTCGTCCCCCCATTTGTGCTTTATTCTCACAGGCAGACTGAGGAGACTGGACCTCGACTGTATCAGCAACATCAACAGGGTTTTCAGCGGTCGTACCGAGAGAAAGAACTTCTTTCTCCAATTCCGTCCAAGCTTCTGGATTTTCTTGACATTGCTTGGAAATTCTTTCCATAGCTTCTGATAGTTCTTGCTCAAAGTCAGGTTTGCGAGCGTCTAGCTCGGCAGCTTCCCCAAACACTGGTAAACAATCGACATCTATTTCCGGGGCTTGAATGTTTTCTGTAAATGGTGGGAAATCGGTAGATGGCGGACCCAAGGTAAAGGACGGTTCAAACACATCTCCAAAAGTAAGTTGCATAAGTCTTTCTACTGCGTCCGGAATGTGTTCACTCGGGATGTCTTCCGAATGAATAAACTGTTCAAAGTCTTCCAAGGCGGTAAAGTGAGTGAAATCCCACCGATTATTAACTTCTTCTGATTGCATCTCTGCGGTAACGTTGAGAAGGTTAGTTACCGCTTCGTCTAGTTCAGCTTGCAACTTGTCATCCATTTCGCTTGTCTTTTCTTGAGCTTTCAACTAACTGGCGGCTTGGGGTGAAATGACTAGAGCCACGGGAGCTCTGCTTATATTGACTCTGAGAACAATAGAAACCGCGTGGCCGAGACAAAAGAAACCGGGAACACCTCTGTCAACAATAAACCGCAACCTCATTATGTATTCCGCCTCACTTTTAAACAAAGAAACACCTGTGTCAACAATCTTAATATATTCCTCCGCAGTAAAGAACAAAAGAACACCTGTGTCAACAATCTTAATATATTCCGCCGCAATGAAAAAACAAAAGAACACCTGTGTCAACAATCAACCACAAAGCTCATTAATTCCGCGTGGGGACGCTTATTTATTCCGCCGCAATAAAGAACAAAGGAACACCTGTGTCAACAATCAACCGCAAGCTCATTATGTATTCCTGCCGAAAATTAGTATTCCTGCCGAAAATTTCAACAATCAACCGCAAGCTCATTATGTATTCCTGCCGAAAATTAGTATTCCTGCCGAAAAAAACTGCTAATTCGGTGCATACTATACACTTATATCGCTCTCTCAAGGCCCTAGGAAGAAAATTGACTTCATTAAATATTTTGATAACATCATGATATATCACTCTCTCAAAGCCCTAGGAAGAAAAAGTGACCTCATTAAATATTCTGATAATATTAAGCAATTATTGGATGAGGTTTTTGTGATTTCCAGAATAAACAATGTCGAGACAAGTGGAATCAGGCGAGGCCGTAATTCAATAATTGTTTTATTATACATTGATTCAGTGAAAATACTTTTTTCTGTCAAGCAATTTCTTTTACACAAGCGCCTTGTTAAATAGGGGAAACATTCAAGGGCTGTAGTCCCATGAAACATTGCGCGCGTAGGATCAAGAATCAGCTAGCTGATTCTTCAAGAATCAGCATGCTGATTCTTGGAGACCCTTAAAGTGCGTGATTCCCAAAGTAAAGCGCGCGCTTTTAGCCAATCAGAATCGAGATAGTGAGTACAATGTATAATAACATGATATATCACTCTCTCAAGGCCCTAGGAAGAAAATTGACTTCATTAAATATTTTGATAACATCATGATATATCACTCTCTCAAAGCCCTAGGAAGAAAAAGTGACCTCATTAAACATTCCGATAATATCATGATATATCACTCTCTCAAGGCCCTTGGAAGAAAATTGACCTCATTACATATTCTGATAATATTTACTAAATAAACCCCTTCTGGCGGCTGTAATATCGGCGGATAATGTCCAAGGATGAAAAATGGTACGAAAAATGAACAGTTGGCCGAGAAGCGAAGCTTCGAGGGCAACTGTGAAATTTTGAGGACCATTTTTCATCCGAGGACATTATCCGCCGATATTGCAGCAAGCCAAGAAGGGGTTTATTTATTTTATATCCCAGCGACTTCACTCGAAAAACTCGAGAGAGAAAAAAACATTGTGAGCGTGCGAAAGCCATTAATCTGCAGTATGGCGCGAAAAGGCAAATCGTAAGCGGTGATTGGCTAAGATATTTTTATTCGAGCTGTGATTGGTTGACACAAAAACTGTCAATCAAACCCTAACGTGGGGCTAGAAGAAATCAGAGCGAATTCACAAAACAAATTTACAACGCACAGTTGTAGTAACAGTTGTAAGTTGTAGTGCTTTCCCGAGTGCTTTTCTACAGAAATCTAGCCCAGATTTCAGGTTTTCAGGTCTAATTCCTTGCCGGACTGTTAATTAATGGTTCTGCTGTGAACTGAAGTATAAATTACAGCCGGGAAATGCAGCAGAGTTGGACAAATTTAGCACTGCCGATCGAACTTGGAAGTCGGCTTGCTGGACTTCCAAGTTGAATTTTTGTTGAGCTGATTGCAAGTTGTTTTTGTATTTGCCAAGCTACGACAAAATGGTAAGTTTAAAAACAATTCTTTTATCGTCATTTTGCTCTTTTTTGTTTAGTTCTTTCATTTTTGTCGCGAATGTCAAACCGAATTAACTTGGATTGAAACAACAACAAAAAACAAACAACTTTGTAAACCATTCAAAAAACATTCACGGACTGTTCAGTTGACTTTTTTGTGTTTTCCGGTGTCGCCTCAGCCACCAGTTTCCGTATTTCATCAACATTCGTAGACAAAAACCTTGGTTGCTTGTTTTTCATTATTTTTTAAACAGAAAATATCCAGTTTTTGCTTAAAACATTTCTCGCAGGACGGATATCACTTCCGACGGACACTATCGTCTGATATCTGTCCGGTGAAAATGCACCACGTGATACGTTTCGACCAATGAGCGCGCGTTAAAATTGATCACTGGGATATTTAACAATTAGACCTTGAGGCCGAATGTGCTATGATGAATAGACCATGAGGCCGAAGGCCGAATGGTCTATTGATATCATAGCACACGAGGACGAGAGGTCTAATTGTTTTAGTATAAATCAACTAGTTGGTCGGTTTTGGCAATGAATTCCATTATTTTATGTTGAAAAAATCAGGTTTTCTTGCAAAGAAAGGTGGTGGTTTTGCCAGGCACGGTCTATCACTAATAGACCATTAGTAGCTCAGCCAATCAGAATGCAGGATTTGTAATAGACCATTATTTGGTTTATACTAAAACATGATATATCACTCTCTCTAAGGCCCTAGGAAGAAAATTGACCTCATTACATATTCTGATAAGAAGAAAATTGACTTCATTAAATATTTTGATAACATCATGATATATCACTCTCTCAAAGCCCTAAATACAAGAAATATATAAGAAAATATCATGATATTTTTCATTTTATTTAATGCCTTCTTGTGTTGGTCGTTCACAAGTTTTTATAAAAATCGTGCGGCTGGTTTAGTTTGACTTTCGCTTCGTTTCCTCCCTAGTAGTTTTGTTTTTACTTTTGCCATACAATAAACAACTTACTAAAACCTCGTTTGCTCGGCTTCGCGCGCAAACCTCGCGCTCGGTTAGTAAGTAGTAGTTAATATCACCATTACTAGAAGTAATCAAAGATTAGTAAGGTGCATTCGAGTGCTATCAATTGTGCGTTAGGTCGCCAAAGTCGCCAAAACGGAAATGAAATACATATTTTTGACCAAAGAGATTGGTCAGTCGGTCAGGCTTTTCAGTTCGTAGCGGAGCTCCCGCCCCATAGCTACATGCAGGAGAAAAAGGAACAAAACAAAAGTGTATATGCATCGACCGATTCTGTGATGGACTTCCGGTTTCCGTGTGTCCGTCGTCGCACAGGCAGCCCACCAGTTTTGAGCGGGAAAATGAGCACGCGCGCGCTTGAATTTAGTTAGCGATTTTTATTTGTAGGGATGTTTAGAGATTTTGTTATTTCGTGTTTGAATTTTCGACAAGTGAAGGAAAAATATTTTCTTGTCTTTCATCAAAAACTGAAACGTTTCTAAAGCAAGCTGTCAAATCAAGGTATTTTAGACTAAAAGTCTACAGCAATGAAGCGGAGACAGATAATATGTCGATGAACACGGTTGTTTCACAAGGGAAAAGAAGAGCGAGGGACGGAGAATGGAAGAGAAATACAGCAGGGAATGACATGTCGGAAGACAAATGCAACCGCTTGATCGAGAGAGAACGGGAAATTAATGTTCTCAACAAGAAGATGGGGGTAGCCCTAGCCAAATGTCGAAACCTGAAGATGATTTAAAAAGGCAGAGACGAAAACTAACGAAAAAAGCGTCTAGAACATGTCTCGGAGTCTCAGAAGGAAAGATAGAAGGACAGCGCCAGATAATCGGAGAGGGAAGGTCAAAACTCGGAAGACTGTCGTCGTGCCGTGAAGTGAAAAGAAGAAAAAAAAACATTCTCAAGGTAGGTCCTCGCCACGTTTAAATTTGACCGTAGTTTTAGCTTTAAAAGTTTTACCCTTTCAAAAGTATAAAAGTGACATTCGACAACTATCGCAAATTTTTCATTCACGTTTTTTCGCGCCCCGGCGGCTCGCTAGCTACTTGGAAAATGACGGGAAGTTCATTGTGTTTACTGTTTATTTGAGGATACCAAGTGAAATACCATCGCATTTTTAAGTGATTTTCAATTTGACAACGATTCTACAGTACTTCCGTTGCCATAGCTATGTGGTATTTAAAGTTTGGGAGAATTTATGATTTAAGCTTATTTGCTTGCGAAGGCAGCCATCTTGAATTGAACGTGGTCGAACTTTGTAAAAACACTATGCAATGCAATCTCCAAACGCATCTTGCAGGTTCCCAAGATATTTTTCTGGTTTGATAGGGTGTGCTTCACGGTGTATTCTATAAAACAGGCAAGTGGATATTTTAATCATTAGATTACTTTGTTTACTGTCGGAAGGCACGAACATTTTGAAATACATCTTGGGGATACCAAATTAAAATACCGTGTGAAAGTATCCATATCCTCAGTAATGCAAAGACTTTTTCTAAGTGAAAAATAGACAAACAAACAACCTAGTAAGGTAATCCATTTGAAAATCGTGTAACAATTGTAAAAAAAATCATAGTGTAGACTTCTTTCATACTGTTTTTGATAGTTTCTAAAAGAATTCTTTTCTTACAACACCAAACAATCGAAAATGAATCCTGAAATTTGTCCAGACCCATACAATTTATATAGGTTGACAAGCATGAAATGAAATGACCACCAACAGCCAGCACCATTCCTTCACAACTTTGAAAAATTATTTCTTAGGTTTCGCCAATTCTTTATTTTATCCAGAACTCTAAAAAAAGTGCTACAAACAAGGAAATTGGTTTTGTAATACTCCATCTAAGTTTCCACTTTGTGACCAAAAATTACTCGATTTCTTGGAGAATTTCCTCTTAATCACTTCTTCCCCTTTACATGAAGCAGATTAAAATGCTTTTGCCATTGTTGGGCAACAGAGGCAATCTGTGTACCTCCCTCTAGGGTGATCAAACAGAAACATGGTAAGAGGGAGTGATAAAAATGCAACCTATTGTCAATGCACTCTTTTCAAAGTGGCGAATCTGAAAGACTGAATGTTATTCATCCATGATTTTATGTTTTGATCATTTTTATGGCTTAAGGGACTTCAGTATGTTCTGTTACTAAAATGTATAATGATATCCATGCCATATGCGTTGGTAAATTAGACTGGAAAAGAGAAGATCAATGTTCTAACTTTCATCAGGCTTATCAGTGACACCTATTCTCTTTCAATTTCAGTGATAAAGCAGCAGCCAGGGAGATGGCTCTTGGACATAAGGCAAACACTAAATTAACTTGATATTAACATAAGTATTACACGGATTGCAGAACAGATTTTGAAGTAAGGGGTTGGGGAGCAATAAGACAGAAAAGTTGAAAATCTGCTGAAAATTAAAGGGGCTGCTTGAAGCCCCCCATCCCTCTTCTGTGCATGTGTTATGATTACTAAATACTTGTCAAGACAGAATCAATTTAATGCATTTGCAGTGCTATTATTATTATTTTGAAATTTTGAAGGATAAACAATGCTGTCAGAAGGTACTTGCTAAAGGCTGGTTTCCATATAGTCGTATCTGTCTCATCAGTCGACCCTGAAACAATGGAAATCGGAATTATTATTTTGTTTCACGGTTGACTGATGAGACAGATACGACAGATAAGACTATATGGAAACCAGCCTTAAGGGAGTGTTCATTATTTATGTTTTTTGTTGTTGTTGTTGTCTTTTTTTTGTTTTTTGTTTTTTTTGGGGGGGGGGATCAGTGTTCCGTGCAACTCCACTTTCATTTTCTGTTTAGCCCCTCCTTTGGCAGTAGCAATTTTTTTTTACCCCCCCCCCCCCCCCCCACCAGGAGGAGGCAACCCCCCTCCCCCCGCCTTATGATATCATCAATAATAAGCACTTCCTTACAGTGGTTTCTCTCCCTCGCTTGTTGTCGGCCTAAGAGAGGAGGAAACCACTGCTTGCAGGGTACCCCCATCTGCAGGGCCGACTTCAAAAGGTACAACCCCCCGGGGGACTTCCTATATTCGAAAGCTAGGGTTGACCCTCATATTTTTAGGAGTTAAAATCGGCAATCTGATATTTTCTAGGGGTTCTAAAATAAAAAACGGTATGGTTAGAAAAAATACTGCTATTTTTTTAGGGGCTTCTCACACAAATAAGGTACATAGGTACAAAATAATATTTGAAAGAAGGATCTAGTGTATTTGAAACTCCAGAGGATCATTTGATGTATATCAAATAAACGGCCAGACTAACATTTAATCTGTCAACATTGCTGGTATTTTTTAGGGTATTTCCAGACTGAGGGGTACAGTTGAAGCTCTCTGTGCGACCGCTCTCGTAAGCGACCAGCTCCCATAACGACCAATTTCCCGAAAATGTCACATAAACTCTGTTATTAAAAGCTCTCGTAAGCGACCGCCTTATCGATGCGACCAGCTCCGTTAGCGACCACAATTTCAAATCACCAACAGAGATTTTCTATTGTTTTTAAGCTCTCGTAGTCGACCACAGTATTTTTTGTCTTTAAAACATCAGTCATCACCTCATAAATATTTAAACTGATACAAGCTGCACCGGTGAAATGCTATTTTCTATGTACATATTTGCGGTTATCTATTCTTAATTAAAGTCGGGAGATAAATCAAACTATTTTAAGCATTAGTATCACTGATACTTTCTAGATTTATTGTACTAAGCTCTCGTAAGCGACCAACACCTATTCTTCAAGTAGGAAGCCGCTTGGTGGTCGCGTACGAGAGCCGTTCTCGTAACCGACCAGGGGCCCGTTTCTCAAAACGCCCGGTAATTAACGGGCCCGTAAAACTTATCGGGAGAGTTTCCGGGGAAGTTTATCGGGTACGAGCGAGCGTTTCTCAAAGCTCCCGGTAACCTCCCGATAGTTATCGGGGCCCCGGAATCAAATTTATAATTTCCGGATATTACAAATAACTTACCCCAAAAATCAATGAATTAACGAAAAACTCAGCAATTTGTCGACACTAGATTACAAAGTGTACCGCTAAGTTTGTATTTCCAGCGAAAAAAGTAAAGAAATCAGCTAAAATGTACGAAAACAAGAGCAATTTGTAGTGCAATTGTGCACTGAGATTGAACATTTGTTTACATTCTTGCAATCAACACGTCAAACTGATTGACAGCTAAGCTGTCAAACAAATCGTTTTGATTGGTTGAAAAGCGAGATGGTCGCATCTGATTGGCTAAAACTCTCCCGGTTTATCGGAATGGCGGGAAAAACAATCCCGGTAAGTTTACGGGAAACCTTGGAACTGCAAAGCGAGAACTTTTCGAGGCAAAACGAGACAGGCCAGAAAATGGTTAGTTTTGAAGGAAAAAGAGGTAAGTTTTCGGTAATTTTAACTTGGCAGGGTCTAGTTGAATAACTAAGCTTTACCTAGAGTGAAAAATTTCAGGAAAACAAATCAATTTTCGACCTTATTTTAAGACTTCAAAATGCTTCCCGGTAATTAACGGGAGGTCAAGAGCTCCCGTAAAAAATCGGCCGATTTAACGGGAACTTTTACGATTTCGCAAATAACGGGAGTTTTGAGAAACAGTCAAAATATATCGGGAGGTGTTAACGGGTAGGTTTACGGGTCCGATAAGTTACCGGGCGTTTTGAGAAACGGGCCCCAGCTCCGTTAACGACCGCAATTTTCAGTTCCTGAGGTGGTCGCTTACGAGAGCTTCGACTGTATTTTTTAGGATGGAAATTTTTTTCCAACCAGCTACTTTTTAGGGTCAAAATTCGAGTTTCCTGACATCCCTAGCATTTTAGCCTTAGAGTCCCCCCTCAACCCAACGGATCCACTGTGATTTCCCTCTCCTCACATTGGTATATGTTATGTTCCAAGTCCTTCAAGAAAACTATGTATCATGAATTCAATAATATATGAGTATTGTTATAACCAAGGTAGTTTTAAATGGACAATTAATTCATGGAAAGCAACATGTACATGTAAAAGTGTGGTGTGACCCCCCTGAAATGCTCACAAATGAGAATGGTCCTCCTCTTACGGTGCTTTAGATCAAGGATGCCCCTCCCCTCTGAGGCCTCAGCCCATCCCTCCCCCAGAAAAAAAATGTTCTTTTTCAGTGGAATTTCAATAAATTTACAAAGAAGGTATGAGTAGAAAGACCAAAATTGGCAGCCACCTATTCTCTGCTCATAACATGGTTGGTATTTGTATTTTCTGGAATGACACATTTTATTAAAAATACACTGCTCATATAATGCACATATATTGTGATTTCAAAAAAAAATCATGACAAATAATTCCTTTATTTCTTTATTGCACTTGTTCTTTGTTAGAACCATTCCATTGGGAAGGGTTAGTACCCTATTTTTTTCTGAAAGAGGTTCTTTATCTTACTTCCACAGGCCATGCCTATTTTTTTTTTTTTGGTTCATCAACACAGAAAAATATGTAACCGGGAGCTCCGCTTTTAGCCAGTGGCTAAATCTATATTAGAAATTATAACACGGCTACACAAACTACTGATGTTCTGATAGTAAATACTGCCAAACATATTTGACAGCTAAATGTCGAATCAATAGCTAAAGATACGCTTACCTTGGACATGCCCAATATCGGAAAATGTCCGTCTAAATCTGAGTGAAGCCAAGCACTTCGGATACAATATGAGCCTGCAATATTTTTAGCATAGTACGCGCGAAAGAATTTACCCTATCCGGTCTACCTGTGGTTAAGCACCAGCAAGTCTCAGCATGATCCGGTTTACCTGTGGTTAAACATCAAGTCGAGGCTGGGCCGACCGAAAATCACAAAAAAAAACAGCATCCAGCGAAAACGACACGATTAGTAGGCATTCTCCTTCGTCGAATGCAATAAGTGACAAATAGCAGATTTTTCGTAATTAGGAGGGCTTTGTTTGCCCAAATGGTGCAGCAATATGAGGATATAAAGTTTGTGTGGGATGTTAGTTGCAGATTAGTTTCAGAGTTTGATATGTGTATGTTGCTAGTTGTGCAGAGCTTGGTTGACCGACTTGGAAGTCTTGCGCCATACACAAGAGCTAAGCTGTTGCTACAGTTGTTGAGCATCGGTTGGGGTGAGCCGCTTCGCGAAGAAGGGAAATCACAGTGGATCCGTTGGGTTGAGGATCTACCAAAGCGCAGCAAGATTCGTATGAACTGTGTTGCTTCAAACCAAAGGGGTTCGGGACTGTGAAAGATGTATGCTACAATGACAATTATGAGGGTTTCTGTGCCAAGCCTTGCATACTTTCATGCCCGGTAGACTATCCGGTTGGAGCAGCATTTCTCCTTCATTGGCTGGGCAAATGGGCCCGGGCCGTGTTCCAAACAACTACCCATGGATTGACCCAAGACTACGGACGATCATTTGAATTAAGCCATGATTACACCGACTTTTCGAGCGGCCTCACTCCTCAAGACACGAGTAGAGTTGATGTAACACAGTCAAGATCCAATGAAGCCCCTTGCTAACTCATCACATCCACACGTACGAGACTGACATTAAAACTTTGCTATTATTTTCGAGCTCACGCATCTACGACCCCCACGGGACTCGATGATTAAACGGAGCCGCCATTTTTACGTTCTTTTCTTCATCCGGCATTGACTCTTAAAAAAAAAAAACTTCGAAAAACTTTTGAAGTCTACTCACAAGAGAGAGAAAACTCTCATTATTCGGATAACAATTAAAGAAAGAAAAACTTATACTAAGATGTTCAATATATGTTTTATAATTAGCACTAAAAGTACCATTTAATTGACTTTAATAACTTTCTCTTTTAGAGCTATTATTCCACGCCTTAAATCAAAAGTTCGATAGTACTTGTAAATCGCACTTGAGTTTCGATATTTCCTTAAACAGAAAGATTCTTCAACTTCCAACTTATTTACTCCATATGTTATTCATGAAATACGTTTTGTAACATTTAAGATTTACAGGTTTACAGATTTTGCCTTATTAATATACAGTACCTTTATTACTTGTTTTTAAAAAGAGTTTGGGCAATCAATTTAAACCAAACACATCTAGTTTTAAATCTTTTACTAATCCGGCCAAAGATGCGGGATTCGTGGAGCCAAAGATATACTTCCAAAAGAAACCGCCTTCGGGATGACATTTTGTACGTGTGCAATGATAGTACACCTGTAAACCTTAATCACTTAGAACATGCATATAAACCAAGCCTGTAACATTGCTTAGCAGAGAGATGTGCTCGCAGACTACAGAGTGCAGTGCTTAGTTCAGTTCAGCTATCAAACTGTTGAACACACTCTTCTCTACCTTGAGTAGTCCCGCTCCGCTGGCTCTCAGGGCCTTACTCGTAGAGGCAGAGTGGCCAGAGCAAATTATAGTCCCAGTTCTAGAAGATAACAACCCTGTGGTAAGAAAAGAGCTACAGGTCTATACTACCATTAGTAACAGTGATGTCATGAAAGAGATACTATCGAAAACCGTTCTAGTTGGTTGAAACTCAAGTGGGCGAGTTGCTTGGCTGATCGTCACAAAGCAGTAGTTACCCTTTAGACAGGATGCAGACCACCTGTGGCCGTGCGGTAGTGCTGTTCCCAGCACTGACGCTACTCATCAATCGAGAGAAAACAGAACTCATGTTGTTTGGTGTTCCTGAAAACATTTTCCGACTGAAGTCTCTCTTGACTTCCCCCCGTGAAAAGTTTATACCCCCAATGTCCTGCGAAGGCCTGGGCATTAGATCCCAGCTTGAAAGAAAGGCAAAAAAAAAAAAAAACGAAAAGAGTTCGCAGTAGCACTGGCCTGTAGCAGCCTGCCAATTTTTTTAAGGAAGGAATACACTCGCAGTTGGTGTAAGAAGGTGACAAAAATATTGTACCAAGATCATTCACATTACATTGCAAACTTCTGTGGGACTGTTTTCAATATCTTGTAAAAAAAACAATTTCTAATAACAACAAACACTGAAAACGAATTTTTAAGTTCTAACAAAATGGCAATAGACTGAAATTGACAACAAATGTTTTCCTGTGTTTCCACTATTTGTTTAAACTTTGAAATATATTTTTTATAGGCTCCAATGGGAATTTATTATTGGTGTTACTACAGGTAATGAGTAACAACTATAACTTTTAGAAAATGCAAACAGAATTTGAATATCCCTAGTATTACTCTGTTACACGATTTCTGTCCACCAAAGCCTGAAATTGCTCCAAATGGATATTGCAAAATTACATATTCATTTTCATTGGTATAAATAATATATCATTCTGAATCGCATTAGTGAAATTACACCAGGTGCCTGCCAAGCAATTATCCTGAATTTTGCTCAGCATCCGTAGTCATTTCCAAAGCCCAGTCATAATAGCATCCACATGGTACGGACATGCTACTGGAGGAGAACTTTGTGGCATAACAAACTCAGGATACCCTCAATATTCTAAATGATATTTTCCACCTTGAATACGTTGATTAATGAAAAGGATATTACAAATGGCAAATCTAAGTTGTTTACAGTCATACAAAGAGTGGTTTATAATTTACGAAATTTCCCATGTTGTTGCCGCAGGTCTAGAAGCAAAGGCTCAGATCGCGCTTCATAGTTCCTCGATCATTTTCTTGCTATTTGTGTGTTGGGGGCTAACTACGAAACCTTTATGACTATCATCACTTTTACACCGACAAAAAGTGATACGTTTGATTAATCTAAATAAAACTCTAGAGAGGGCTGTTTGAACTCTGGCAATCTGTTGATTGGGTAAAGCTTGTCATTCTCGGCAGGTGTGTCTACACAAATGCAGATTAGATTATAAAACTAGGACTTCTTGAACTGCCAAAAATTGTTTAAGAGTAAATAAGCTAAGGATGGTAATGAATTTAAACTTCATTTTTCTTAAATGACATAACGCTTTAGGCTCTAATTCTGAAATGAAATCGCAACGAATGAAATTGTGACTAGGAAGAATCTCTTTGCTGATCTCAAGCCTGGACTAGAGCATATCAACATAGAGTAGCGAGGGTTGTCATTTATGCTTGCATCGTCTGTAGGATTGGGCTGCCAAGAGCTCAGGTAAGATCTTGTTTACTGTAGGTCATGTCACCGTGATGTTGTCATGTCAGAAAGCCTTTCAGGCAGCGCATCGCACTACGGGAACTTCCATTCGTAAAAGAAACTAAAGAAGGATTCAGACAAGAAGGATACAGAAAACCAAAAAAAGGAAATCCGCTGCATTAGCCTTATCTGACACATGTCATCGTAAGAGGGAGAATTAGTGATGAACTCAGAGAAATGTAAGAAATGACCCAACCTTCTTACAAAGGCTGCACGAAAATCATACAGCTACACAAGGATTAAACTACTGAAGTAGATGATCTGAACGGCTATTGAAAATCAATTAAATTTAACTATTAAGTAATTTCCCTTGTGTTAATGAAAACACTTCAAGCGATTCTGTTGCTTTCAAAATATTCTGAAAACACTGAATACAATTGTAGAAACAGGTGTAAAACCATATTTTTACAAGTCCGTCATTCCCGTTGCATGTGTACATACAAAGTCACGATAATTTTTTTTTATTATATAATTTTGTTTTTACCAGATTTATTGGACTACTTTAACAAAAGAAAACAAAAGCACTAATAAATAAAAGGTTTCAATAAGGTTTCATCAAGAAAGGGGCCTGAAAAGTAGAGGTTCTGCAGTGTGCGGGCTTCAAATAAAACTTATGTGGGATTCTGGGTCCTAGACCGGCGATGCGTGACAAAGGTTACGGTTACATATGTACTTATACAGGTAATTACAAGTTGTTGGTTTAGACTTTCACTCAACAAAACATGGACTACCATTGGTTGATTTGTTGTCACGTGACATTTGTCGTCCGGCTGGGATATAGGATCGCACTTGGCACATGTCGACGTACCGATAAAAATAGAGGGAAGCGAGACAAAATGAGTCGCGAACGAGTTTTAACCGCGCGACGACAAGAGTGAAGTCTAGGAAAATATTTCAAGGCGAATCAACATTGCAAGAGACAACGACATCTATTTATCAAGCTAAAAGCTAGAATAATTCCAAACTAAACCAAGTACAGCAGTTCTAGTGGGAAGTGATCATTCAGAAATTGCATAACGGATCCGCTTAAAATCATTTGACATGCCATCACATGTAGGATCGTATCAAACATCTCCTTGCATCACCGAAGAATCTTCAGAAATACGAAAACTTCTGCTGAATTTGTTTTGAATCTAACATACCACAGCAACAAAATGAGAAAATTAAGCTGTTTTCTTATTATTATTCGATCGAAGACTCGCTCGCGCTATGACACGAAAACTCGTGAATCAACTTTCTATTACTTTATCGGCGCAATAGAGCATGCGTGATGTTGGGAGAGACACGTACGAGGACGTTATAAAATCTCGAGACGCAGACGAGTTATTTTAAAACGTTGGAGTGTCTCTGGATCGCCAACATCACGAGTGCTCTATATATAGATTCAAAACATAGCCGCGAAGCGGGAGGTTTTGACCGACTCCGTAGTTTTAAGCTTGTTTACATAACCACACCCAAATTCTATTGTTTTTATGGAAAGCTCATTATCACTGTTTTATCGCTTTCTGTGTGCCATTGTCAGAAATGGCAGAAATGGACAAAATGTCCTAATAACGTTACCCCGAACAAAAGGTTTGTTAACAAAAGGTTAACAAAAGTGTCTTGTTCTATAGAAATTCTATCCAATAGCAGAGCAACACAACGAGTCGCCTTTTCTGAGGCTTGGCAGTGGGATATTTGAATTTCAGATTGCTTCATTGCTAGCCGTGTAAACATGTCTGGGGAATAGTTGCGCATTTTGTAAACCAGATGGCCAGCAAAATTTGGGATGGACGTTCAACATCGTCCATGGGATGGATAAAGAAAGGTAAATATGCAATGTTTGAGATTGAAGTACATTTTTGCTTAATTTAAGTTTCTGTAGTCAAGAAAACTGGCGTACATGATTGAATCATAGTATGTTTCTCGCTCTATTTTGTTGTAAAAGTAGCTTTGTTTGCATTCCTAACATGTTGCATTTTCTTCAATTTAGATTGGGCCATTTGTTTCCTGGATATTACTGCACGCCGGCGAAATATGATTAGCAATGAAGATGTTTGTGAGTTTCAATTTGACTTTTTTCTTAGAAAAAGCAAAGGAAAGAAATACAATTTGTATTGAATAGAATTGAACTGAGGGATTGAAGATGATCATTGTATTGATTTATTGTTTACATTAAATTTCCTAACGATAGTCAATGGATATTGTTTTACTTTCGTGTGATTTTGAGACAGAATAGTAGTGCACAATTTAAAATTGATTTTTGGGGAGCGGGACTAATTATTTAATTCTGGTGCTAGAGTAATGTAAGTGTGATTTGATTAATTTAGAGGAGCGTGTAGACCCGGTACAGGTTTTACATTTGGATGTAAGACCTGTACCGGGTCTTACATTTGAGTGTAAGACCTGTACCGGGTCTTACATTCAGCCCAACACTCCCCTAAATAATTCAAATGCCGCTACCATCTTTTAAATAGTGTAGGTTTTGCATCAGGGTTCAAGACCTGCATAAAACAATAGGATTTGGGTGTGGTAGGTTTTTTATTGCCGATTAAGTGATAGAACGTTGTGCTCTAATGCTTTTATGATATAGCAGGGGAGAACCCTTACTTTATCGGTGTAATAGAGCATAAATTTAGACCAACTAGACCGCGCGTTATATCGTAAATATATTATAAATCAATTTAAACTTTTTGAAGAGTATAAAACAAATAGATATTACTATTCCCTCGGGAAGCAGCTAGTTTTTCCTCGAAACTCAATATTTTCCTCGACTCTGGGAAGTAACTAGTGGCCTTATTGATTCACATCAAACTTACAGCAACAAAAAGTATCTTCCCTGATAGTCGCTCAAGCTCGGGGGTAGAAGCGGAATTTTGAATATTGACTTTGAAGCTAGTTTGAATTTACAAATTTAGTTTGAATATTTGAGAACTTAGTTTTAATATGAATAATCAGAATATTGCTAATCGAGGATTGGAAAATTTCAATCAATTAAAATATTTTTGAACCTTGTCTGTCGACCTATGATACCTAGTAACTGATTTAACATTCACTTCATTCAATACTTTAAAAGAAAATTTCGGCAGCAGAAAGAATGCCATCTAATATAGTCTGCACAACGAAGACACTACCCTTGCGCCGTTTACAACAAACTCTCCCAAAAATACTTGCAGTAATAGGCCTGACGGGCAGTCACACTATGTCCGGACCCCCTTAGGTAAGCGTGAGTTCGACGTTACAAGCAAAGAAAATCGTCATTTGAGCCGCGCTTCACGCAAATAAAGAAAATATAATTTCGCATTTGCTTCTCTGAGATTAGATGAAATGCGTTCATCAAAATTTGTAAAAATGTTTTCTATGTCACATAGGGGTGGGGGGGCACAAGGGTGGGGGGGGGGGGGTGATCAGTTCTGAGGGGGCATCAAGGAGGGAGGATCACTGCATAATAGGGAAGTGGGTACCCGAAATCCACCACCTCTTTCAATTTTCCTAAAAATCGGATTTTCGACTTCCGATACCACGTGAAATAATTCATGCATCATGGCGAAAACCTACCGTTGTGCTTTACACTGAGAGAACATCACATTTCTGCATTAAAACCGGGTATCCCTTATTTGTGCTTCGAAAAATAACTACTGGATATACCTATGGGGGTGGTAATTAACAATTATTCCTCGAGCCCGAATGGGCTCTGAGACAATAGCTATTGACTCAGAGGCCATGAGGGCGAGAGGAATAATTGTTTTAGTCAAATCACACTAGTAGGTCAATTTGTATTGCCAATAAAATGTTTTTGTTCTGGTCATTTGCTATTTTCTGACTTTCAAATCAGACACTTTTCGCTACTAGTAGGCTGTAACTTATAGCCTACTAGTAGCTCAACCAATCAGAACGCAGCATTAATAATAGACCACTAATGTGATTTGACTAATACCCGATACCCACCACCTTATTCACCAACCTAGATACCTATCGGTACGGCATTGTTTTGACCTCACCTCACTGCATAGTATAGTTGAAACGGTAAGCAGAAGTTTGAATATTAGCAGATGGAAGTTTGAATATTAGTCGTGGTGGAAGCTTGAATATTAAATTTAGATGTTTGAATATTGAATATTTGAGGTTTGAATAATGAATTTTGGTTTGAAAATATTCCGTTTCTAACCCCGACTCAAGCCCCTATCTTCGCCAAACTGTCTGATTACACACTCGCTATCCTTAACTGCTTTTACTCCCTCCTCTTGCGAATGTTCGTAAATCGAAAAAAGGAGCCTTGTTACTCGACTCTCTCTCTCTCTGTTAGACTCTCTCGTGAGCTGGGAATACGAGCGCGCGGCAAACAAACTACAATGTAGGACTAGGAGTTTCTCTCGATTTACGGACGTTCGCCAAATAAAAGACTGCAAGCGGTCTAATCGCTATCCATGTGGGGCAACATAATAGTCAGCCACTGCTGGACATGTGCGAATTAATGCGTCGCACATGTCGCATTTTTGCTACTAGGGTCGTTTATATTAAAGGTTAAGGAATGATCTTTATTTTCAGTGGAATTCACTTTTTGGATGTAAAGAAAAAGTAACGACATTACTTTAATTTTCTTATTTCGCATATTTATAAGAATAGTCACGTGATAAAGTTGAAAATTCTTTTTTTTACACGATCATGACACGGAAATTGGCATAAAAAATAGTGATTGGAAAGGAAAATCAAAATTTCTAACATCGATTTTGAGATCGCCTCCTGGTGGAGTTGAGCGCATTAACGTGATTAATGGGCAAGAGCTTTGTTATTTGAGTCAATGTCACTGCAAATAAATTATTCTAGAAGATAAGTCATTCTTTAACCTTTAACGACAAATAAACGACCCTCATAGCGTGGATTTTGACGCCAACGGTACTTCCACAATCTAGTACTTTTTTAGTCCTTTAAAGAAGTTAAACCATTAGGTAGATTGCGACCCTGCTTACGTTCCCATCACCTATTAAAATATTTCCATATTTGATTTGTTGGCAATATAAACAGTTTAGTCTAAGGCTTGCATACAGGCTGTTTTGTACGAAAGCCGAGAAGGGACATTGGATTTCGGTGTTCTTAAAATGAACTTCAGTG
The DNA here is from genome assembly GCA_033964015.1 of Scolanthus callimorphus. NCBI lineage: Eukaryota > Metazoa > Cnidaria > Anthozoa > Actiniaria > Edwardsiidae > Scolanthus > Scolanthus callimorphus. The sequence continues at coordinate 609,224 of JAWWUD010000061.1, forward strand.
TTCTTAAATTTCGTTGTTCATAAAATTGACTTCAGAGTTCTTAAATTTCGTTGTTCTTAAAATTGACTTCAGAGTTCTTAAATTTTACAATAAGATCCTTGTTCTAAAAAAAACTGTTCTGATGCTCAAGAGGGTTCCGTGGAACCCTCTCTGGATCCGCCACTGTAATATATTATAACCGATTTGGATAAATTGTTGATTTACATGTAGCTCTTCTCATTTCGGATTTAGTAATGCCACTTTGTTTAGTAGTAACACTCTTGGACAATTTAATTTGATTTTATGAGCTAACAGTAATCGTATCAAATGGCAATTGAATAAACTAGAAGAAGAGGAAGAGCTGCATGTAATTCAATGACAATTTATCCAATCGGTATATAGCCGCCCGCCAGCTTCGGCTCGTTCGTTCGATTGTAACATGGCCGTCGTATGATTACAGTGATCATTGATATCGGAACATTACGGAATACAGTAGCGGATCCAGAGAGGGTTCCACGAAACCCCCTTTGAGCATCAGATCTGAAGTTCATTTTAAGAACACCGAAATTTAATAACTGTGAACAATTTTAAAGGGGCACTGTCACCAAGCCCCCGGGTTGTTTCAACCAAAGATTATAAAATATGACCAGTGATCTAATATAAACAACTCGGAATCCCATGTATACTGTTATTATGTCCTAGAAAGAAAAAGAAACTTGCATTATATAAGCATTCTTACGTAAGATTTAGTAGCTTTCGCTATCAAATTTCCAAGTTTGAAAACTGTTCAGCCTTAGATACGAAATGAAAAATGTCATTTCACAAGTCCAATTCCATCCGCTCGATAACACACGAAAATACTCCAAATTTGTAATCATCTTGCTGAAAGGGTATTTAACAAACCTAGACTATTATTTTGTTAAATTCTTTTGAAACTGACTGCCCAAACCCTACAGTGCCACTTTAAGAACAACGAAATTTAAGAACTCTGAGTGAATTATAAGAACTCTGAAGTCGATCTTAAGATCTCTGAAATCCAATGTCCCTTCTCGGCTTTCGTAGTTTTGCTGCCCTCGAGAGTCGAGAGCATATATAATATACCTCACGATTATAAGCTGCGCGGTCACTAATATGCGCCATCCCAATGCAGCTCGCTAAATCACATCGAACCTCTCCTTGTCTAGCGGTCGTGTATATTCGGTCACGTGTATATTTCCCTCACGATGAGAAGAAGATCACGTGTCGGTAGGTGTATAAATGGAACTGCCATAAAATATGTGTTTGCTAATAAATTTTCCTCTGATGTCGGTCCTGTTACAGTAGAAGTGGTAAAGACAAAGTCAACAACGCAGGTAGGAGCTCTGTTGTCCTTCAAAACCATTAGCACCACTTAAAACGTGTCTCAAATACTGTTTACTTTCACTCAAACTTTGTATAAAATGTCTACTCACTTGGAGTTCCGCAAGCAATTCACTCGGCCCCGTGATATAACCCGATGCTGGAAAGCAAGACAAGAAGCAAGGAATATGAATGAAAATAACTTGATTTGAAAAAAAAAACATCTCAATCTACCAACACATGTCAATTTCTCTCTCACCAGCAGGTGAACAAATACAAAAAAAATAAAAACCTAATGCTTCCTAGCAACTTCTATTACCCTATTTATATTACCTTGAAAAACTTTTAAACTGGCTATTTTAAGACAAACAAAACCTTAATCATCCTATTGTAATGGTCCGCATTGCTACTATCGAACAAAGGTGCTCTTCTTCAAAAGTATATATCGAGATTTTTCCTGTATATGTTTTATAAGATGTTTCATGTTTCATCTCCACAGGGTATTGAGTTGGCTGTAATGCTGATGGAGGGATATGGCGATCATCTATAGAGGTAAGTACTGTGTAGCAATGTTACATTTTGTCACGAGTTAAACTGTGAGGAAAAATAAGCAATTGTGTTAGGTTTTGATACAAATGTATTTACATTGTCCGTGTCGACAACATCTACACAGTTACAAATAACACGGTTCAGGTAAAGTTTTTAAAAAATGTTAAAACATAATCAAAGTTCAAAAATACTAAATTAGACACCATTTGAGTAGTTGTAGTTGAACTGCTCGAAACCAGACTTCAAATCTCCGTACATAATTACTGAAGACTTAATGTCAACAGTTCAAAGAAAAATAACTTGAAGCTTGGAAACAGCACTCCCTTAGTGCTCGAACATATAAGTACAGTGTATCATAGATAGCATTTCTCTAAACCAAGAAAAGTTGGTGAGTTCTATATATTTTCTTGTGGTTCAAACTACCACGCTCACATGGAGAGTCCATTGCTCACCCTGTCCATCACAAATGCTTGTTGTTCACAAGCTGGGGGAGCCACTTCTTACCCCTTAAAACTCCCCGGGGAGAACCTTTAAGGGGTGGAAATCGGCGATCCGGTATATTGTAGGCTCGATCAAATCAAAGTCGGGTAAAACAAAGCAAACGGTATTTTGAGGGTTCTTTTTCCGAGAGTCATCCTCCAACACATTGGTTAACAAATTGACAAAAGTAAGCAATACGAATTCAAATGTTCAACGTGTTCAGCTTTATTACATCCACAAAGGCCCTCGGACGTGGCTTCATAGTTGATGTTCATAGTCCTTCCAAAAATCACTAGCTGTTAGCGTATTTGCAATTCCTACAATGAAGTGATAAGTTACAGAACAAGTATCACTATCTATAACGCAGTCAACCAAGAACATATGTCCAAAATGTTTAACAGGCTAAAAATATTTACTTCTGGCTGTTTCATACTTACTATTTAACAATTAGACCTCAAGGCCGAATGTGCTATGATGAATAGACCATGAGGCCGACGGCCGAATGGTCTATTGATATCATAGCACATGAGGACGAGAGGTCTTATTGTTTTAGTATAAACCAACTAGTTGGTCGGTTTGGGCAATGAATGCCATTATTTTATGTTGAAAAAATCAAGTTTTCTTGCAAAAAAGGTGGTGGTTTTGCCAGGTACGGTCTATCACTAATAGACCATTAGTAGCTCAGCCAATCAGAATGCAGGATTTGTAATAGACCATTAGTTGGTTTATACTAACATAGTTTATAGAGTGGAATGGTTATGAAACCTAACACTATGTTATTGTTCCATCCCTTTGTTCACTTTTTCAGCGGAATCTGGTACAGTGGTACATAAATTCAGCCAGTAAGATTCAGTCCGGTGTGCACTTACCCACATGTACATATGAGCTTAACTCATTCGCTCTCATCATCCAGCCCACACGTAATTGTGGGCATGGATTAAAATTGGCTTTTACTGATGTTCATTTTAATCTAAAACAGAACGTGGACTACAGATCTAGCAGGCAAATAACACGCATTAAAACATTTCTTATAATAAACAACGGATAAGAGAAATAATTCAAACTACGAGTTATGATAAATATTTGTGCCAAAATATATGATGAACGACTTTTCAGTAAATTCATCCCCCCTTCGTAACAATACGATGATGATCAACACATTAAAAGAAGAGTGGGATGTTTGCACAGCAACACATCAACCATTAGAAGATCGTGCTGTGCTGTCAGCAACTTAATGAAAACAGGATGAACATTTTGGCGGAAAAGTCAACAGACATGATGGATAGCTTGAGCATTCGCTCACATGTTCGTTTGTTTTGAATGTCTTCCTGAACCTATTATCGGCTACAGTTGACGTAAAAGAATAATTTGTTGCTGGGTAAAAAAAATAACGAATAGTTAACGAAGCGCGTAGCACCGAGTTCACTATTTGACTCGTAGAAAACGAGAGAGGGTAGTCTAATTGTGGTTTTAGGAAGTTTTTCGCTAGCGTTTTCGCTGCTCACAATCTATTACGTGATAGATAGTGAATAGCGGAGCCAGTCAGATTGCAGGATTCGTGATAGTATGCGAGTGGTTCTACTAAAAGTCAATAGATAGTTCACGAGAAGTGTTGCATATTACCTTCTATTGACTCAAAGAAAACTGGAACCTAAGTTACTTAAAAGAGGCATGTGAGGCCTCATGTGTGAAAAAACATCTATATCAGATATGAAATAGCGTTAATATCTTTACTTGTCTTGATTTTCCATTTGCCAAACTCGTTTCCAATAATCCCCAGGCTTGCAATAATGGTCGCTCTCTTTCATTCGATAATCATGTAATTTGCTCAGCATGTGTTCATCCTTGGTTTAATAGCTTATCAGCCTAGGTAATTCATCAAAAGGCAGTGTTGATTGAAAATAAGAAACACACTAGTTCATAAAGAGGGCCACCATTTGTGATGTAAAGTAAACATGGACGCAGGTAACAACAGTTGTAGTCAAATACGATTATTACTTTTCAGTGTTTTTTTTTAAATCATAACTTAATAAGGAATATACTAGAAGGCTCTTTTTATGAACAGGAAGGTTGGTGGAGAAAAATGTAATTGTGCCATGTTGAACAGGCTAAAAACAGTTTTGATGAAAAACCCCGACTTCGGCGCAAGCAAACGAAACATGAATTCCTCCGGCCCGTAGAAATTCCATTCTCGCTCTCACTGATCTATATTATGGGTTGTCGGTTTTACATGAGAATCAGTTCTTCTATGAACATGAATTGTTGGTGTCAGTAGATAATTGTAAGTATTTAGCACTTTAGCGGATTCAATATGGCCGTCGCGACTGTCCAATGACTTTGTAATCACTCCATTAGGTTTTATTCAGAATCGGGTTAATAATTTTGCGATTGAGTTTCACTACAGTCACGTGAAAACCGCTCTAATATTGTACTATCGTGGGTTGGCAGGTGAAGCTTTACCTCTCTGCCTTCCATTCTCAGTCTTCTCGGTAAACTCCGGAGATTTGGTGACGGTTCGATGCGAAGGATTTTTGGGGCGTCAACTTCGCGAGTTTTGGATAAGAGTTATTTTTTTGGTGTGGCAATTAACCAGGGATTTAGGTAACTTTCTACAGATTGTCTCGGGGTTATTAAAAAATCTATATTTAATTTGTTGCAAGCAATTTTAACCAAATGGCAGAGTACAGTGTTGATTGAAAATTATGAACACACTAATTCATAAAGAGGACCACCATTTGTGATGACGCCTAAACATGGACGCAGGTAGCAGCTATTGAAATTAAATACATTTATTACTTTTCTATGTTTTTTTATCATAAATCAATATGAATCACCGGCGGGCTGTAACCCGGCTGCGTATATCAGCACATAGACTCCCGGTGGAGCTTGGCCGCTATAGTAAAATCCTACACAATTGTCGGTTGTGTAATGTCTGCGATTTACATATTGGAGATGAATTTCATTATACGATGAAGTGTACGAATGCTAAGCTTGTGAATTTAAACGCTGGTTTCCATATTATCTCTTCGATCTCATCAGTCTCGCCAATCGCATGAAATGGTGCACTCGCGATCCAAGAGATTATATGGAGACACTTCGGAAAAGACTGAAACGATCGGGACAATCCAGGAGATCGATGCGATTGCGTGAGATTGAATGAGATTATAGTACAGCAGATTGGTGCAAAATTGTGCAAATTGATGTTACAAGCATGAAATTTGGCAGAGTGGTAGAGCTAGATGTCCTGAGCAATTCTATATAAAAACCACGCCCAAAAGTAAATACTTCCAGATAGCATAAAGATGGGTTGATTTATCTTTGTTAAAGAAATAAGAACGTCTTAATTTTACACAAAAGCCTTAATATGTTACTTTATTCACAAATAGATGTCCTGATTACTATACATATTGAGTCACGCCCTATATTGCTTACTTACAGCCTTGATAGATGTAAACTTCACTATTTGGCAAAATCTATTTCTGGAGTTTCCTTTTTCTCCAAATTACAAGTATTAATAAGATGTTTTATACGGCATTATTCTTAAGTTAAACCACACCCTATCTCAGGTACTTCCAGTGTTGAAAGTTATGAAATAAAAAAAACATTTAAAGCAAAAGTATTTTAAATTTGATTGAGCTGCCACGATTAGCTTGGCCTCCTGCATCAACAAAAAATCTATATTTTGTTATATGCCTGTCTGAAAAGTTTAAATATTATGAAGTCCTAAACCAACAATGAAAATTAACTTAGTCTTACTGTCGTTCGGAATCTCTTCTGTACTTGCACATGGCAGTGCATTGAGGACGTGCTTTGACACATTTACAGCGCCCTCGACACCCATTATCAGGTTGACAGCCGCATTGCACGAGTAGCTGACACGTTGTAGAGATCTCGGGGAGTACGGTCCAGATTGTTGGTTCAGCATTTATTACATGATGGCTTTTTCGACATTCCAACTCTAGATCTGATGGCTATTGAAGACTTCTCCCCAGTAGGTACCACATCCATCTTTGGTCTTCTGGGAAACACGTCCGCCCTTGCCACTCAATAGCTTACTCCTTTTATACGATGTTTGGGGATGGGTCCGAGGGCCAGAGGATTTTTTCACTTTGATGCTACAGAGCTGTGAGCCCTACCAGGGGTGATTAGGAGTTCTTGGGGGACTGGCTCCGAATTTCAGTTAGTAGAACTGACGATGCTTGATGTCTGGTCATACAAGAACACATTGAAGTGAGCTCTCGCATAATTCCTGGATGGAAGGAACATCATCGTCAACCATCTGTTTCCACCAATCACATGAGTCAGTGCTGCCACTCAAGGACTTTACCTCTTTGTACCAATGGGTAACGTCAGAGCTGACACTATGCGAGTATATATAGTATTTAGCTTTAGATGATTTGCATTCTCGTTGCACTTTATTCCTTAGGTCTTTATACTGGTACGACTCTTTCTTATGCTCTGACAGAGCAGTTTGTCTTTGAACGATCAGAGAGGTCAATCTAGGGATATGTGTGATGTGGCTCTCGAGCTTCTGCTCGTCTTCTTATTCCTTGACCTCGTTTATTTCTTGCGCCTACCTTCGGACTGTTGTTGCCACGTTCAAGACAATGTCTATCTTCTTCATGTTGTTTGCTAGCAATGGCGCACATAAATAATAAACAAATGATATGCGTAGTGCTTTTACGTCTTACGGTTCTCTTCTTTTAGCATAATTACAACGGCGGCTCCGTCAATCACGACTGCAATGACTTCAGGGGGCTCACTATGAACAGCAGGGGCAACCATCTCCAGCCATCCTGCGAGGTCCGACTTGTCGCAGGAACTTAGGTCACCAAAGTTGGATATAGGGATAGTGGAACTAAATATTGATGCACTCGCTACAAGAAACGTTTGCTTTCAGAAGAAAGAATGTGAAATGATTTTTAGATACACGGAGATACAGTTATTTGTGGATTGTACATTTCAGTTCACCCCTCGCCTCCCTTCGCCTGATAGCAGACATTAAAATATGCTTCAAAAGTAACATCTTACCAAAAGGATATTGAATTGCTAGAAAGCAGTACATTACAACGTTTATTTTTAGGCAACCTTTTTTCTTCTACGCTAGCTGGCGGGCTAGTGGGGTGCTCATAGTTGGTGAGGTCTTGCATTGTGTGGAGAACCGTTCGAAAAGTTATATAAAAGAACAGTTTCCTATAGAAAAGTGTATTTGCGAAAAGAAGAGGTAGAGTTGAAGCAAGAAAAGTGGAATTAAAGTCTTTGCTGTCTCTTTCTTAGCTCAAAAGCCAAAAAAGACGTTGAATGTTCCAAATACAGGCATTTTGGGCGTGTGGTTAGCTACGAAGGTGCTAGGTAATTTGTCTGTAATAGGTTGCAAAAAGATTTCAATAATAACTATCATGTTTAATTCATTTTTGTAAACCCTTACATTCGTCACTGTAATACCTGTAATTTACCGCAATTGGGCGTGGTTTGTCTGCCTAAACTTGAAGGGCATGCAATCTCAACATTATGTGAAGTTTGGAAGAATTTGGAAAACGTTTAGTCAGGTTTTTGTTCTTATATAAGATAATTAATTCCATCTCTGTAAAACGGAAAGTATGCACGTTTGGGCGTTGTTTTTGCATCAAGACTACTTGGGGTATAAAGCTATGTCATTGTGCCAAATTTCATGCTTGTAACATTAATTTGCAAAATTCGACCTAAATTCTGCACCAATCTGCTGTACTATTATATGGAGACATTCAAAAGCGATCGAAAGCGACTGATACGATCGGAATGTATCCCAGAATTCATTGTTTCGTGACTGAGGGCACAAAGCTGTGACCAGGGAATCAGTGTTGCTCTCGGACAGACTGATTTAGCCAATCAGAAACGTTTGCGCAGACAACCCGATTATAATAGTGTAGAATATATAGATTTAGCCACTGGCTAAAAGCGGAGCTCCTGGTCATAAAATTTTCTATGTGAATGAAAGGGATTCCCATGTGTACATGGTTTATATGGTTGCTTTAGAGTCTTCCCTTCACGAGATATTAATTTTTCAAGCATAGATGACGTCATCGATGACGTTATGTCACGTGACCACTTCATTTCGATCATCGGGTGGCCTAGACTACACTACCCAAGTTTGGTTGTTTTAGAGTCTTCTCTTCACGTGATATTCATTTTTAAGCATAGATGTCGTCATCGATGACGTCATATCACGTGACCACTTCATTTCGCTCATCTGGTGGTCTAGACTACACTACCCAAGTTTGGTTGTTTTAGAGTCTTCCCTTCACGTGATATTCATTTTTTTAAGCATAGATGACGTCATCGATGACGTCATATCACGTGACCACTTCATTTCGCTCATCTGGTGGTCTATACTACACAACCCAAGTTTGGTCGTTTTAGAGTCTTCCCTTCACGAGATATTAATTTTTTAAGCATAGATGACGTCATCGATGACGTCATATCACGTGACCACTTCATTTCGCTCATCTGGTGGTCTAGACTACACTACCCAAGTTTGGTTGTTTTAGAGTCTTCCCTTCACGAGATATTGATTTTTCAAGCATAGATGACGTCATCGATTACGTCACATCACGTGACCACTTCATTTCGCTCATCTGGTGACTTAGACTACACTTCCCAAGTTTGGTTGTTTTAGAGTCTTCCTTTCATGAGATATTCATTTTTGAAGCATAGATGACGTCATCGATAACGTTATATCACGTCACCACTTCATTTCGCTCACCTGGTGACCTAGACTACACTACCAAAGTTTGGCTGTCTTAGAGTCTTCCCTTTACGATATATTAATTTTTCAATCACTGATGACGTCATCGATGACGTCACATCACGTGTCCGGGTTACAGCACCCCCTTGTGGCATAGACAAAATATCCCAAGTATGGTTGTCTTAGCGTGTTCCCTTGAGGAGATATAATTTTTTCTTTGCATACCACAGGGTTCCCATGTGTACACGGACGGACGGACGGACGGACGACGGACGGACGGACGGACGGCGTACGCTATGGGTTTAATACCAGAAAGATAAAGAAAAAATCATATCTCCCGAAGGGTAGCTTCTATAGAAGCCAAACTTGGACAAACTTTCAAAGACCATAAGAGGAACTCTATACCAAAGTCACGTGCTCTTACGTCATCAATGACGTCATCAAAAAGATCCACAATGCCCGTGACGTTCAAAAATCAACTCGATAGTATACTATACGTTTTTCTCTTAGGTATGGTGCTCCGCTAGCGCGGGCCTTCGGCCCGCGCTGGAGCTCCGCTATTATTAGGAAGGTTACAAAAAGCATTACTGCTTTAATCATGACCGACGTTTGATAATCTTTGATGGCACGTGAGTGGTTTATTATCAATTTGTGTAAACATAACCCATGTTGCATATCCTTGACAAGTTACCCTGGCCACAAGAGTCTCCAAGCTTCACTCGCACTAAACCTTAATACAAAATTATATTTGGGATTTTTTTGGGTGTAATTTCAAGGGATTTTTGGGGGTCATATTCATGGCTTCGGAACCCCTATCCCCCACCCCGGAAATCCGTACTTTCTTTCAAATTACTTTTTGTCCCTCAATTATTTGGATTTAGATTTCTGTCAATTTAATTTAATATGTCGGTACGACCTAAAACATAGGTGGCATTGCCATGTGTTTGACCACTAATGCTCTAATTTTAGAACACAAAAACAAAATAATGCAATGAGCTATGTAGGCTGGAATGTTTTTGTTGATGATGTATCTTATAATTTGGATGTTTTTATAAAGTTTGTTAAAAGCTAGGCATGCAAGAGCGCACTAAATTGAGCCTTCTGATTGGGTATAGACGGCAAAGTGTGTGATTTAATGGGGAACAGTATATCTAAAAGTAGAACATTTGCGACTGTGCTGGGTTAAGGACATAAAGTGACAAAGGAACCCTCTTATCTAATTAACTATTGGTTTGACTGAGGAACGGCAGCTAGGTAACAAAGGGGAGATTCTAGTCTTACACATCCCCTGCAGCACTGGGTTCAGCCTTGATTGAGCATCCACATCTTTCCAGGTGTCAGGAAAACATCACGATCGCAGAGAAAAGTTTGTGAATATTAGTAAAGAGCAGCAGTCAGAGTGGCATGGGATCAAACTACTGCATGCCCACGAGTCTAAAGTGGGAGAAAGCTGGTTTGTGAACAACATGTTGATTGCCAAGGAGTAAAACCATCTACAAAAAACAATTACAAAAAAAGAAAATTAGAACATCTCAATAGTTTATGAAGAGATATAATCAATCACATACTGGACATAATTACTTGTAACCTGCAAGTTATAAAGTGGGCTACTGCCCGTAATTATGAATATATGAGAAAAATACTCAGAAAACATTCTGAGTATTTTTTCAATATTTTGTGCTTGTTGCTATATTTTGTGTTCGATTGTCAAACAAAAAACAACTAAGCAATACGGACGTAATCATATATCGTTTTGTTTTTAAACTGTAGTTTTTTAAAAGCACCGAATCGGTTGCTGAATAACTCATAACAATCCAAAAGTCTTCAGAACCGCGCGCATGGAGCAGTTTTGATACGTTCCATATTTGCAGATTACCCCAGACTAATCGCGGGGAGAAGGGGCCACGGTTTAGACCCCGTCCACACTACACCGTTTTCAAACGAAAACTGATACTTTTTGCTCCGTTTTCAAAAAGATTTGCGTCCACACTTATCGTTTTCGTATCGTTTTCGCCCGTCCACACTACAACGCGTATTCGTACGAAAACGCTCTTATGCATTCAGTGGGCATGCTCAAACAAGCTCGAGGCATGCGCATTTCTATCTGTTGGCCCGCGAAATTGGTCGGGTTTGCTGTGGTGACGTCATCGTTTTCAGATAGCATTGTTTTCATCCGTCCACACTAGAAAACAGCGTTTTCAAACAGCTCCGTTTTCAAATCGCTCCACTCTGGAGAGCGTTTTCGGATTGATGCGTTTTCGGTATCGTTTTCGGCGTTGTAGTGTGGACGATAGCCGTATCCGGAGCAAAAAGTATCCGTTTTCGTTTGAAAACGCGTTAGTGTGGACGGGGTCTTATTGTCTCATCCGAAGGATGCGAACACTAGCCTGGTTACCAAAGCTTCACTTGTCTTGGCTCTGGTTGCCAGGGAAGCAAAACACAAAAGAAATGACGAATCATTTCTACTTACGATGAACCTCAAGGCCTGAAACATGCAATACCCAATCAGCAGATAAAAATCCCTAGCTCAATCCGGGAACCCCAGGTACAGAGGCGAACGGATTAAACCACCTGCGCATTTTATTTATTTCTACAATGTGGGCGTTCTAATGAATGTTCATGTAGGATGACTAAATGGCACCAAATCACCCATCGTACCTCTACCCATATACTTAAATTGAAGAGTTGTAGGTGTCTTGTAAGGTTAAGGTTACAAAAAACCTTCGCGGTTCGAATAAATGGCATTATCACGAAAAAGAATCGTATTCATCCATTTTAATTGACATTGCTCCGTAAAACCATGAATCATGCATCATAATGAGGACTTTCTCTCGTATTTCCTTCAACTTTGGCAAATTAAACTACACTAAAAACAGAACTCGGTGGAATATTGTTTACTAAATTTAGGTAAGAATGATTATTTTGAACTATGAAGAATGGTTCATGATACATGGTTTCAGGAGCAACGTTAATTGAAACAGGTGTTTCCTTTTGAAAGTATGATCTTTTAAATGTTTTTACAAAATACCAAGCGGATACACAAAAAAGTCTCTAAAATCTGCCCTAAAGACAGTTTTTAGAACACATCTAAGCCCATGGTGAAATGATGTCGAAGAACAAAAGCTGTGTAAATTCGCGTGATGAAACTTTCGAATTGATGCATCGGAAAGGCACCCACTAATTAAGAAAATAACGAGGTGAAGAAATAAGCTTTAAAGTGAGGTATCACTTGTCAATACCTTTTTTCACGAAATTTATACGTCATTTTAACGAAAAATCCCTCGAGGGTGTCGTGTAACTTTAAAGTGTGTTTTGCTTACACTGTGAACCCACTGTGGCGAAGAGGTTTCCGTTATCCGTGCGTTAACCTTATAGGCCCGTGATTCTTAAACACAAACGTTGTGAACCGTGAAACGAAGCTTGCTCGTTATTCCTGATTGTTATCCCACTTAGGTTCGTCAGTCAATCAGAAACGAGGTCTACTGTCGTGATATTCTACGGTATCGGGTCGCTGTCCTGATATGCGACGATATCATGGACAGTCCATCTAAAATCGATTAGCATAAATAAAGTTTGAAGTCCGAGACTGCAAAAACCTCAAAATGGTGTTTTTCGCCGTTGCACAATTTAGCTCATATCTACAATCTAACGCTAGTTTTAGAGGATGCAGTTTTTTTCCATGAATGTTTCAGTTGGATGATAAATATATAAGCGATAAAATGGCATGACTCGTTTGGTCTCGCCATGAGTATACAAATAACTATAGTAATGCTAAACACGGCTCGACCAAACTCTCACCCTGATATTTTGCCGATCAGATTTGAAATACCACGCTTCTCTTGCAGAATATCATCATCAAATCTTGTGATTTGTGAAAATTCGTGATTGGCACCTCCGCTTCACCGCCCCTCGACAGAGATTAATAGAGAGGCTGGTAATCACATTCTATCGGATGTTTATTAGGTAAGACATGCTCTAATTAGATTCTGTACTTTACTAGACATATTCAATATGAATAGTTAGTTTGGCTTAGTTCAAAGACTCCTTACGTTCAATAGAAATGTGACAACTATAAAATAAAAAAGAGTGGGAAAATGGAGAACCGCTATCATTTTGCTCATCAAATGAAACTCCACGAGTGTGCGGCATCGACAAGCAGATATGTAGAACCTGACATGACTCGGTAATTGATGGTAACATAATTAGAGAAAAATCAAGGCTGGTAAGGACGATATGCTACTTCAATAAGCTAATGCTTGTATAAGCAGCTGGACTTGCTCAATAAACTCTTCTTTTAAGCCGTTCTTCAGACAACCGCACTATTTTGCAAACTCTGCGGGTTTTTTCGTTGTTTATAAAAAACATGACGATTTAAGTGACTTTGAGTCTGGATCAAACGGATTAACAGGAGTTTACCATCGATCAACATAGGCATAACAGTAATAAATAATGCAAGCAAGATATTGAAACTTTGGGTGTATATATGGCTTTGCAATTAATATTACCATTTAGAAATAACTTTAATATTTTGTTTGCAATTCATAACATCGATTTAAAATACTTGCCCTATGAAATTTGGTGGATGATTTCGGAAACATTTAGAATGGAAAATACAATGAAAATGCAGTACGGTGACTTTACAAGGGATTGAATTAATATAAGAAATAATAAAGGTATTCGTTGTAAAAGACAAGTCAACGTTATTAGCTCTGAAATTTAAATGAAATGACATTGAAAGGTCGTCTACCATCTAATCGAGAGCTTGAAGGAATATAGACGACTCAAATGGAAACGAGGAAACGACGTGATGAATGCTTGTTTATTCTAAAAGGTAAGGATTTGTTTTTTTTGGCACACCAAACCAACAGATCTTTTCAATTGACCATAAATACCAACGCAATGATTAAAGGACAGTTATTAGTCATGTTCCTCAAAATGTAGTTTCTTCTTTAAAAATGTTAGTATTCCTTATTTTCTTATATCAAATATGAAGTTTTCAAGATCAACAGAGGACAAAACGCATAATAATAATAATAGTAATGCTCAGGCATTGTTATTTATAAATAGGGCAGCAGTTGTCTATCTTACACCGTATACAAGTAAGTAGTTGTCTATCTTACAATCCTGTTTCAAGCATGAAGATTTTTCAAAATGCGTTACTACTTCCTTTTCATATTTTTCGAAGTTTTGTCGCCCAGAGTGTCACCCTGTTTTTGCACCTGCCAGGGTTTATTAACCAATTCAGCTTCGGCACAAATTCCATGATGCGTCTAAACTGAAAACATTCAGCTATCGAAACGTAAAAATTGGATATTTGTTTTGTGTCCTTTCCAAAGGCATAGTTTTATTAGGAGAATTTTGTCATTTATAGAATAAATTGCTCAAAATGGGAGTTTTGACGTGCAATTTTTTAGCCTGTCTCTTGGGCTCACCGTTAGGACGACTCAGTCTCTAAAATATATTCATTACTTGACGGTAATGTTAAATTATTCTTGACATCGCAGTTTCTCCATGTTATTTGTTGCGTCCAATTGACTATTTCGATTCCAATTTCTTCAATTATTTTCTAACAACCTGATTGCAATAAAGAAGTTGTGTGCCATGATTGATGAAGAAATGAAAACTGAGCACACACCGTATCCAATAAACATTCCTTTGGGATTTGGTCGCTGAACCAGGAAGATTCTTTAGTCTTTGCTTGAGTGACCACCAAATAACGGTGACCGACGACCAAAGAGTAATTAGTCATCGAAAGTGAATCCTGAAATTTGCCCAAATCCATACAATTTATATAGGTTGACAGCACCATGAAATGAACATCAACAGCCAATACCATTCCTTCACACTTTTGAAAAAGTATTTCTCAGGTTTCCGGTGTTATCGTCAATTCTTTATTTTATCAATTCTTTATTTATTTTAGCCCTTTCAAAACCTACAAACAAGGAAATTGGTTTTGTAATACTCTATTTAAAAAAATGTTTCCACTTTGTGTCAAAATTACTCGATTTCATGTCGGATTTCCTCTTCCTTGCATCGTCGCCTACGTTCTTTAAAAGCAGCTTTCCTGGTTGCCTCTGACTCTCGAACCCCTTGCCCAAGAGCAAAACGCCAGTCGGCACGAGTTGCAGCTTTATGTTACTAGTTGGTCACGTCGATCTTGGACTTTTTGAGGTCCTGCTTGATGACATCCTTGAAACGCAGTTTTGGACGCCCAGCAGGTCTACTGCCGACGCATAGCTCTTCGTAAAGAAGGTCTTTGGGATGTCGTTTAAACTGAACAAGGGTGAATTTTGAGACGCCCTAAAGCTCAGATATGAGTGGAAAATTGCTGACAAACCATCAGTATGCGTGTGGCAAAATGTTTAATATCGACCATGCTATGGTCAGTGCAGGCGAGGCGGGTTTATAATTCAGCGCCATAAATAGCTCCGGGATCTCGAGGCGGACATGCCTAGCATGGTTTGTAACGACGTCGAGATGGAGCCAGTCCTTCAGGAACTTACTGGCGAGGTGCTTCCAAGTTAACGGAGTTCCTGCCGCTCGTCTGGACATCAATGCACGAGGGTTTTGGGAAAGTAATCTATTCACCGTGGACCCACTTTGCTCCTACTGAGGGATGGAAAGACCGTGGCAGAGCTGCTCAGATGCGTACCGGAAAAGTAGGGGATGGGATAGGGAGGGATAAAATTACATACACCTTAAAGTGCATCCACCTGAAAACCATGCAGGTAGCAAAAAATGAGTCTACACCTTACATTTTAGATTTAGCTGAAATTTGTAACAGTGGATGGTTGTTGCCTAACTAAGAAATGTGCCAAATATTTTTGAAAAATTCTAAATGGTTTAGATATTATAGCTACCAGAGTGAATTGGTGCCAAAACTGGGTAAAAATAAGTCAAATCGCCCCTAAAATCAGAGCTCTGTATCTAAAACAACAATTAATTTTTAAGCTTCATACTTTCTAGCATTGACAACCAAGAGTCAGATATTAAGAAACTTTATAGATCTGTCATTTTCATTGATTTGCTTTGCAGCTACAGCTATAGCTTTAGGACAGATGTGAGCGTGACCTGTTTTCTATCGAATTTTAGGGTAAAATGACCCCCCTGTATCAGAAATGTGGCGTTCAGCAGAAACTTTCACATGGCACTGTCCAATACTTTGGTCATTGAGAAGCCTAAATATAAAATAAAAAACCTGTAAAGTTTTCGCTGTCTTACCGGGAGAGGCAAAAGCAGCAATGGTACCTCAGCACAAGTTAGTCACAACACCATGGTGATTCAACACAAACAACCAATCCCAGATGTTAAGCGAAAATCATTATATTAATGTAAAACCCTCTAAACTGAGTGAATATATAATACAATACAATTTAAAAGTAGAAAAAGAACCTGAAATTGTATGGATTTTGCTCTGTCACTGTCAGACTCCGTAGCCAGCGCGCGAAGCCCACCTGAATACTTGCTGGGCTGGTGTTATGTGGTTAGGCATTCTGCAATATTCCCTCACAACACAGAGCTAGCTACTTCATCTGCTAGGATGATATTTTCAAGAAGAAAAAATCCGAAAAGTTGACAAATCTGCCAGAGAACATTATATATATCGATGGTATGCTGGCAGCATCCGCCATTTTGAATTCATTGTCATTCCAGTCTCTCAGGTAAATGCACAGGGAGCCCGAAATATGCAAATATAAATACCGTAAATAGAGAAATGTCGATACAAGTAATAAAGCTGTTGATATATTTTGAAATGTTGTTTTTCAAGACATTTCCATGAACCCATTCGAAAACATTTTATTCACAGGTGGTTACTGCGTAAGGTCAATCTACATCGACAGATTTTAGAGGGGGCCGGGCCGAGCAAGCCGCACTCCGTTTCTGTGACTAAACCTCAGTTCCAAGACGTTTACTGTAGCTGCTAAGTAAATGCTGATTTCCATATAGTCTTATCTGCCGTATCGGTCGTATCAGTCAACCGTTGAAACAAAAGAATAATTCCAATTTCCATTGTTTCACGGTCGACAGATACGGTAGAAGACTATATGGAAACCAGACCTAATGAAACTTTTCAAAATTGTGTCATCTAACTTCAATGTCCGGTTCCCCCTTTCTGAAGCTCCTGAAATGCTCAGACATCAATAAGTCGGCATTTGAAGGAACCCCAAAGCCAGCCCCCGTAATGGTAATGGGGTATGCCGCACCGAGTGCAAAAAATGAAAAATCACGAGCTTTGCTCACTGTTTAATTATTTATCTTCTGGGGGAGTCTGAGGATTTTGGGCAATACACTCTGTCAAAATGAAGTGATCCCCCCTCTATAAGTACTATGGTTTACGTGATCCCCCTCAGAGCTGTTAAAGGTTTTCGTGATCCCCCCTCCCCGATTTGTAGTGGAAGACATTTTACAGAAACAGAGGATCGCGCCCTGATTTTAATAAATTTTAAATCAAGCCTCAGAGAAAAGGTTGATGAACATTTTATTTTATGTGTAAAGTAAACAAAGCCAAATTCATCATGCGCCCAAAGCGCGCCGCATATGACGAAATTGTTATTCATGAGCGTAAAGCGCGGCCCGAATGATAAATTTCTATGCTTGTAACGTCGAACTCATGCTGACCTTTTTAAAGGACGACAGACAGACAGGCATTGTTTATTGGTACCTTGCAAAAGACTATATTTACATTGGTATCGATCCAATACAATTAATTTTGACTAGTAAATGATCTTTTGTGCACTGGGCTATCGGAAGGTCCATACAGTGAAAAGTTTTCGGATTGTCTCTTTTTGAAGCAGTCATAAACGAAAGGCGCTGAATATAAAACGCGCTGAATATTTAGCAAACTTGGAATTTGGACGGACTTTTGGGGGCAAAGACCACCTGCGGCATATTTATTTTGGGCAATCTTCCTTGTAGGATTCTTCTTTTTTTTTTTTTTTTTTTTTTGGGGGGGGGGGGGGGTAATTGTCCTCCCCCTCCGGGCTTTTCTAATGGTCCGTTCCTAAGCGGGTGTCAGTTCTTTCGAACATAGCGATTGCCCGCTAAACTTTTAGTTATTGGTTTAGTTGCGCGCGTTCTCAAAAATTCTTGGTGTTCAGATGACGTCACAGGCCTTTGCCTAATTAGGGGTCCGCCATGTTGGAGTCCCTCGAGCCCAGATTATCGTATGTAAATATACGCCAAAACTACATCGAACTCCACTTATCGGCTCTTTTACAATGGATTTATCGGCGGGAAACGCGGAAGATGGGCCAGATGATGAATCTATGGTCATTCCGGTATTATGTGAATATGCCAAAACCCTAATCGGCGACGTGAAAAAGCGATATTTGGAGAAAATTTCGCTGGTTGGTGTAGACCCCGCCGCCATTCCTATGGACCAGTTTGACCCGGATTGCTTGCCGCCCATTGAAGCCACGGATTTACTTTCATATTTACTGTTGGAGACCAGCTATTACACCAAGGAACAATTTAAAGCCTACAAAAGTCTGGAGGCATATAACCAGATGGTGTCGGGGTTTGTTGAATCCGTTCTCGGGAAGGTGATATCAGGGAAGTATGTGATAGTCGGGAAAGTGAGGCACTCTCAGAGAATGAACGATCCGCGGGTTAAAGTCTGGCTCATCGCTGAAAGTAATGGGACAATTTTATCGGCACACTGCCTTGGATGCAAAACTGGTCTAGCAGAAGCATGTTCGCATATTGCCACTGTGTTATTTTCATCGAAGCTTCGAATCGAATAAGAGGAAAGCTAAGTTGCACCCAGGTCAAATGCTCGTGGATCCTTCCACGCTTTGTGGACGAAGTCCCGTACTCTAGGATAAAAGATATAAATTTCTCCTCTGCAAAAAAGCTTAAAGAAAATCTGGACACTAGCATAAACTCCTTAGACGAAGGGACGCCGTCTGCCCGAGAGAAAGAATTCTATCAGCGTGATTCAGCGCCTTCTAATTCTGCAGAAGCGCCTACAAAACAGGAAATGGCGGATTTGCATAATAAATTGAACAGTTGTAGCACTAAAGCTGTGGCCTTGAGCTTGAATCTGTCCTATTCCGGTCAATTTGTCTCTAAAAGTAGAAATATTCCTGCTGTTACTGACTTATTTAAAACAGAATATCTTGATCTTGGATACCCAGAGTTGCTCAAGAAATGCTCAGATACAACAGTTATTCTATCTGAAGAACAGATTCAACAAGTTGAAAGGGACTCCAGAGAGCAAGCCATGTGCTCAGGTTTTTTTCGTCACCGAGCTGGCAGAATCGGTGCCTCAGTTAGTGGAGCTGTTTTCCACACCAATCTGGCACAGCCATCACAGTCACTTATAAAGTCGATATGTTACCCAAAGCTTTACAAGTTAAACACTAAGGCTATCAACCATGGACGGAAATACGAAAGTTATGCGATCCAAGCATATGAGGTGAAAATGAAGGCCACACACAAGAACTTCAAACTTCTGAGGTGTGGACTTTTCATTAACAAGGAGTTCCCCTTCCTTCATGCCACACCAGATTTCCTGACATCTTGCGATTGCTGCGGCCTTGGCTGTGGGGAAGTAAAGTGTCCCCTAAATGTTGGTGGTGACTTTTTCAAGTATGCTGAATTGAAAAAGTCCAGCATTGAAGAGAAGGATGGGAGGTTATCTCTTAAGAGAGAACACATTTACTACCATCAGGTCCAACAGCAATTGTTCACACTTACAGAGAGAACATTCTGTGACTTTGTTGTCTGTGGAATAGACCCTGATAGCAATGCACATTTGTTAATAGAACGCATACAACCAGACCCTGAGCATAAGGCTAGAGTATTACCTAAGCTGCAAGCCTTCTGGAAGCTATGTATCCTGCCAGAGATCCTTGGACGATGGTT
The DNA here is from genome assembly GCA_033964015.1 of Scolanthus callimorphus. Classification (NCBI taxonomy): domain Eukaryota; kingdom Metazoa; phylum Cnidaria; class Anthozoa; order Actiniaria; family Edwardsiidae; genus Scolanthus; species Scolanthus callimorphus. The sequence continues at coordinate 629,160 of JAWWUD010000061.1, forward strand.
TACTAGAAGACTTACTGTACCTGTTACACCGCCTACAGATCCAGGAATCTGCTTTTGCAGAGCTCGGAGTGATGATGATACTTTTGTGTGCAGCAATGGGGAATGCCCTTACAAGGAGTTCCATAAGTCTTGTCTTTCCTTGGAGTCCGTTACCATTCCCAAGACATGGTACTGTCCCCACTGTTCTCGGCTAGCACAATTTCGGAGGAAGAGATATACTGCTAGAGTGCGCAAGGTCCAGAAAGAATCAGTTGCCAACCAGGAAGCTACAAAGCTGGACAGTATCTGTGACTGTGGTGTTAAGGCCACCATGAATGATAGATTAGTTCAGTGTCACAACCATGGCTGTGGTGGCAAATACTTTCACCTTGCTTGTCTTGGGCTCAAGAGAATGCCACGGAATGCAAAGACAACATGGCAATGCCCAGTATGTAAGGGATGCAAATCTACCAAGGTACAGGCAGTGCCTACCACTTGTACTTCTTTATCTGACAGCTCAAGCTCTGACAGTAGTGATGATGACAGTACAGGAATTGTCAAGGAAACCACAGGCACCACAAACAAGACTGGAACCCTTGGCAATCTGTCAAATAGTGATTATGATACAATAAACAGTCCAACTGGCTGGCTCGATTGTACGGTTATACAGCAAGCACAATTTCTGTTGCAGCAACAAAATCCATTGTTAGCTGGATTTCAAAGAACAACTCTAGGTCCTGTTCGAAATTTTGATGTTGTTACCTCAGAATTTGTTCAAATTCTACATACAGGAAATGATCACTGGGTGTGCATCAGTTCTATTGGATGTCAATCAGGAATTGTTCATCTCTTTGACAGTCTATATAATAATGTAATTCTAACAGAGGTTGAGGAACAGACTCAAGATTTGCTAGGGGGAGAACTTCGGGATCTAGTATATGTGCCGACACAGCAGCAAAGTAATGGAAGTGACTGTGGGGTGTTTGCTATTGCCATAGCAACATGCCTTACCCTAGGAGTTGACCCCACTTACGTTACCTTCGACATTCCCAAAATGCGGCATCATTTAACTGATTGCCTTAAAAAGGGACAAATGGAAATGTTTCCTCATTTTTAGTAAAAAAATACCATTGATATGAATCCATTTGGATATATTATGGGATGCTTAGCTGTACTGAGATAGCATAAGCAAATGATTGCAAAAACCCAAGACCTAATAACCATAATTTGTGGTTTGACTTTGATGAAAGGCTTAATAAAAGGCTTGCAAAATATCAGCAATAATGATATAAGCAAGTGTTAGGAATTAAACAAAGTCTTTTTTGTGTTTGAGCACTTAGATGTATTTAATATTTCGTCACATTCTTACAAGCCTTTAAACTTTCTAAAAACTGCAAATACATTCATTTTCATTTTCCAAATAAGTAACTAAATTGCACGCTAGTAACATAATGACATAAAAAATACCACTCTTATCCAAGTCAGTAGTTTCAAAGCATTTGAGTGACATAGACTGACCCCCAGCAATCCATTGAAATCCATGCAAAATCCCATACCATTATGTTGCTATAGCTGTTGTTTTGTTGCTAGTATGCACTTATATTTATAATATTTGTATAAATAATATTATAAAATAAATAATATCGATTAGAATGAAGTGTTGTTTTCAATTATTGCGGGAGGTTGCAAAGTCTCCAATGATTCCAAATGTTTATCTGTGTCAATCCAAAAATCACATTACAGAATTTACAATTCTAACTTGGTTATATTTAAAACAAAATAATTCATTATTTTATTCACCTTAGTCAATTTCCATTTTTTATTCCTCTGAGCCTCATCCTGAAGGAATTATTGTAATAAAACAAAAATAGGCCATTACAAGAGCACCGGCTTACAGTTTTTTTTTCAGAATACTTAACCGTGCCAGATTCACAAGTTTACAAATTGGTTTACAAATATTTGCATCTATGGTTGTTTTGTTGTTTTGCAAACATGAATGTTAGCTGCTTAGCCTTCTGTGGCAGTGGTGTGTCAGAATAAAAATGGCTTTTTCATCTGAACTGGCAAATGTGTGGTTCCAGAAAATACCCATACCCCCCTACGGAAGGGTGTTGAAAAATAACCCCCACCACTCTGGAATTTCCAAACCCTTTCGTAGGGGGGTATGGATAATTTCTGGAATCACACATTATGAACTTAGTTGGGAACCTATTTGGGAACCAAGTGTGATAAAGTATTCTGAAAACAACTGTAAAAATACTAATTGTCCATGGGTTTGTTGCAGAACAATCAATGTCAATTTGTTCATTCTTTAGACTTACTCGAAAGGAACAATTGGGGGACAGAAATTAACAAGCGCCGAGCAGACTCTGATAATGCGGTCGATCATGGGAATCCGACAGTCAACTGGTCCTGTAGAATTACTTGTTAGATAGTCAGTTGGTAGGGTGCTCTGCAATATTGTATACTTCCTCCGTAACAAACCAATGACTCTCTCGACATGGATCCTTACATGTGCAATCCCCCTTGTACACTCAACATCAACTGGATCCAGTTGTGCCTTCCCTTTGGTAAAGGCTGGTATCACTAATTTGGCCTGTTGCAGTCCAACACTCTCTGTTACTGTAAATCCCCTGTCCGCCATGACCATATCTCCTGGCAAGAGATTGCCCAGAAATCCACAATTCTCAGTTAGAAATTTATCAGATGTCCTTCCTCCCCAAGCCTCAGAAACAAAGCAGATACTTCCCTGAGGGGTTATTCCAATGAGGACTTTGACCGTATTGTGATGTTTATACGAGGAAAACGTCTGAGCCCTAGCCAACAGATTTGAGGGGGTGTCAATAAAAACTTCAAAACAATCAATCACTACAGTGACTTTCTTGCCGAATGAATACTGAAAACACATTGGCATTGATGACCAAAGTTCCTCTCTTGTGGGCCAGTAAACCATGCTCCGCAGTCTAATGTCCATGACAATCATCCAGTGGGCGAAAATCCTCGTAACTTTTGATCTTGAAACCACGAATCTGTATGCAAGATCCTGTATCGGTACGTTCAGTCTCAGCTTAATCAAAACAATCATGAACTCCTGGAAGCGAGTCAACCCTTGTGTCTTTCGTGTTACGTGCGGTTCAACGTGATCAAACACAATCATAAGTACCTCGTACGAGGGCAGTCCTGTATAAAAGCGAACTTTCTCATCTGATTTAAAGAATTCTCTGTCGGGTGCCTGATATCCTTTCTCCTGGAAAACGTAGTCAAACTCTTCAGTCTGTGTCTCTGCGTCTACCGATCCGGCCACTGCGGTGCCAAAGTAAATGTCTGACACATGTTCGCCACTTTCGTTTAACTTGAGGCGCTTCGCAGCGGCTTCACGTTCCTCCTGCTCCTTCCGTTTACTTTCAAGTTCTTCTTGTTGTCTTGCTAATTCCTCCTGCTCAAGCAGTTGTCTTTCAAGCTCTTGTTGTCTTGCTAGTTCCTCTAGGTCCTTCCGTTGCTGTTCTCGTACAAGCTCTCGATTGTTTGCTCTTTCGGCCTTCTTCTTTGCAGTTTCAAGGTTCTTCTCTCTTCTGTACTCCTTTTTACCAAGATTCTGTGTTGGTTTCCAGTCTTGGTTATACTTATCCCATGCCTGAGCAGGCCGTCCGGAAACAAAATGCTTTCCGCAGACTCTTTCCGTTTCTAGCACTTTCTTCGTCGAGGTATCGCCTCGGCTGATCTTCGAAATCCATTCATTTCTCCTCTCTTTAGTCAATTTTTCGTACTCTTCCCCTTGATTAGTTATAACTGTTGGTATCCGGAACATCCCTAGCCCATCTATGTTGCTAGTTTTTGTACTACAACCGACAACAATACAGTGAACCATGTTGATGTGACCTTCACTCGCGACTCATGTTTACTATCTGAGGGACTCCAACATGGCGGATAGCAACGGTTGTCAAGTGCTTTGGTCACGTGAGTGAACACCAAGAATTGTATTAGATGTTGGCGCTCAAATTTTTTAATGCACATGATTAGCTATCGAAGTTGCTGGAATAACTCCTCACAAAATTTCTTGTGTCCCCCTTTCTGGGCATCAGGTTTCGAGAGTCCCCCCCAGACGATAAATAATGACCGGTCCCTAAGTATCTGAACGGTCCCCCCAGGCGATAAATAATAACTGACTAAAATATGAAAATCCGCCAACGAGGTGTTTTGCCAAGCTGGATCCTGATAAACGGACCTGTCAACCAGTTGAACTGAGAAAAATATATATAGTGAAAGGTCGACGAACAGCTTAAACGATGATTATTTAATAACGATATTTCAATCGGCCATTACCGATCTTCTTCAGGTTGTGAATGGAGATATTTACATTGCATGCTGGATATAAATAAAATAACGGTCACATTAAAAAAAAAAAGGGAAAAATACATATGATACCACGGTGCTTGAGAAGTGACAGATAAAAGATAAAATAATATGAAACAAAAATAAGGATTAATTACCGTTATTTTATTTATATCCAGCATGCAATGTAAATATCTCCATTCACCACCTGAAGAAGATCGGTAATGGCCGATTGAAATATCGTTATTAAATAATCATCGTTTAAGCTGTTCGTCGACCTTTCATTATAGATAAATAATAACCGGTCTCTAAGTATCTGAACGAAGTATCCTCAAAATCAAATGCGCGTGACTCCTCAGAATCACGAGTCTCGAGCATTTCAAAACGACTTTCACGGGTCACGTCACGATTCTTGGGCACGAATCGCGAAATATAAGATTGGCCTTTTCACGGATCACGTAAGCGAAAGAGTCGATCACGGCTCACGAAAAAAACCTGTACGCCCCTGATTTAGATTAGTAGCAATACCTTTTGTATACGACAATATATCCAAGCTAAAATACTAGTATTACTCATCTCGAAGCGGCTATACGCTAGCTGTTTTTATAAGTATCGTTCTCTTTTCACTGGACTATAGTAGTATAGTATGCACCGAATTACCCCCTTTTTGAGGCGGGATACTAATTTTGAGGCGGAATACATAATGAGCGTCGCGGTTGAATTAATGAGCGTCCCCACGCGGAATTAATGAGCTTTGCGGTTTATTGTTGACACAGGTGTTCCTTTGTTCTTTATTGCGAAGGAATTAATGAGCGTCCCCACGCGGAATTAATGAGGTTGCTGTTGATTGTTGACACAGGTGTTCTTTTGTTCTTTATTGCGGAGGAATATATTAAGATTGTTGACACAGGTGTTCTTTTGTTCTTTATTGCGGGGGAATACGTAATGAGGTGTTCCTTTGTGTTCAACACGTGGCTGCGGTTTCTTTTGTCTTGGCCACGCGGTTTCTATTGTTCTCAGAGTCAATATAAGCAGAGCTCCTGTGGCTCCAGTCATTCAAGCCCAACCATCCAGATCGAACAAAGTTCAAGAAAAGACAAGCGAGATGAAGAATACGGTGAAGGAAACAACATTAACAGTGGATGAAGTAGATGCAAAGGAGAAAGGCACCATGATAGCGTTCATTTCAAAAGTCCTATACCTTTGCTACGCAGAACTCTGTGTTCATCCTATTACCTCATTATCCTTTTTCCATTGCCCTGGGTGCCAAAAGGGTAACCCACGTAAAAAAGAACACAATTGCCACACGATGGAGGAAGAAGAAAAGTGGAATTTGTTTTATGACCGAGCAAAAGATTACGTGGACCCTGACCGCGTTTGGGAAACAGCCCATGGAGTCTGTCATATGCTAGACATTCCACTTCATTCCTCTTGGAGAGATTTTGTCTCAGAGTCATACAAGCTACCATGGACAGTTGTATTCTTACACCGACTTCAGTTGATACCTTGGGATGAATACCCAAGTGCCATAAACAAAATTTTAAAAGTAATCTCTTTTCCACCACACAAAACACAGGTGACAATCCCTGAAGAATTTTCTAGAAGAGACAAAGAACTCATGGACATTGATACATAGACAAGAATAATTCATGTAAATCTGTCTGTTTATTGGAATAAAACAAGATTACACAAGCGTCTACATTTCGTTTGTTCTATGGGTTTCTCATTATTCATTTGAATGTTTGTTAAACTTTTTTATTTAATTTTATATGGAGAATGACGGTAAGAGCGCAAACGGTAGCGTTTCATCGTGGATTTTAGATACGGCCCGTCTTTGTCGGCATCATCATCCAAGTAATTCTTTAAGATCTTTTGTAATTTTGGCTTTTTTGGGGTAATCGCCACTGAAGGTGGCGGGGTCAAGGTTGGTTCTGGAACTGTGGGTGTCGCCGGAACAAAGGATGTCTTGGGAGATTCTACCATCTTTGCAGAATAGGGTATAGTGGCTGGCTCGGGTGATGATAGCGGGATACTTAGGGGAGTAGTGTAGGTAGGTATTGTTACTGGAGGTTTTACACCCACTGGAGGGTTGTGACTTGCTTGGTGCTTCATTCGCAACAAATCGTTTTGAAGTTGCGTATATCGGATGACCTTTTCACTTGCACCCATATTTTGATTGTGAAGGATGTCAGCCATTTTGTCGTGCAGCTCCCTCATGCGCCGCTTTTCTGGAGAAATCTCCATATTTTGATATTTCAGAAATTGAAGGAGCTCTTTCCCAACGGCGTCCTCCTTTTTCTCATTGGTTGGCACTTCCCCAGGAAGGACATTGGTGCGTAGTCTGCACTTGTCGTCGGTTGCTGGTTTTAAGTCAACAAACAGGTAACCAAAAGGTTTCCTGACAGCCTCTTCATACTTCTCAAGAAAATAATGTGTGTTGCGTGGGTACATTTGTTTGGCCAACGTCATCACTTGCAATTGGTCTCTTGGGTTCTTGAATAGGACTAAGTAGTGGCTGTTTAAGGATATGTTTCGATTGACTTTCCCTTGGTGAAATAGGTTTTGCAGTATATAAATCACTGACAGATTTCGATGATGGGATCCCTTTGTGAACAAGTTTGCAATCCTGTTGTCATTCCCAGTTTCAATCATCTGATCGTCAATGACAATGAGATTCCGCATATGCACGTCAAAATATGAGTCTTGCTCAATGTTATTTGGGATTCCTTTTACGAATTCTATTTGTGGCATAGACATGGCTAAGGCGGTGTAGGCGGGTTGCCACTGAGCATAGCACCAGACTATGCGTTCGGGTGGGGGTGAGATTGTTTTTTGCGCCTGCTCCAGTAGTTTCTGTACCCAAACGGTTTTTCCACTTCCGGTCATTCCCGCGACCATACAGGTAAAAGGATGGTGGAGTTGAAAGGGACCACATGCTTCGTGAACACCAAAACTGAAAGGTATGGGAGGTTCTGTCTTGCTTGTTTCACCTGCAACAATGTTTGGATGATATTTCTTTTTGTGTCTCTCCATATCATAATGACGTGAAAATCCTGTTCCACACTCTGGACAAACAGCTTTCTTTACCATGATGTTCACACTTCAACCGCTTGCAGGTAAATGGTAACAATTCGGGAAACACTTCTATTTATACTTTCTATAGCGAGCGTTGTAGCGCGGGCCTGACGGGCGTGACGGGCGTTGCAGCGGGCGTGACGGGCGTTGTAGCGGGCGTCTTGCGGGCGCTACGGGCGTTGTAGTGGGCGTCTTGCGGGCGTGACGGGCGTTGTAGCGGGCGTCTTGCGGGCTTTGTAGCGGGCGTCTTGCGGGCGCTACGGGCGTTGTAGCGGGCGTGACGGGCGTTGTAGCGGGCGCTACGGGCGTTGTAGCGGGCGCTACGGGCGTTGTAGCGGGCGTCTTGCGGGCGTGACGGGCGTTGCAGCGGGCGTGACGGGCGTTGTAGCGGGCGCTACGGGCGTTGTAGCGGGTGTCTTGCGGGCGTGACGGGCGTTGCAGCGGGCGTTGTAGCGGGCGTCTTGCGGGCGTGACGGGCGTTGCAGCGGGCGTTGACGGGCGTTGCAGCGGGCGTCTCTTGCAGGCGCTATGGGCGTCTTGTCTTGCGGGCGCTACGGGCGTCTTGCGGGCGCTACGGGCGTCCTTCCAGGCGCTACGGGCGTTATTGCGGGCGTCTTGCGGGCGCTACGGGCGTTATTGCGGGGTCCTTGCGGGCGATACGGGCGTTATTGCGGGGGTCCTTGCGGGCGCTACAATTATATAAATAGTAGATCCATTAGCGTTTTACTTCATTTGTAACCATGTCTCGAGTAGTGAAGAACAACCTAGGCTTTCTCCAAGCCTTGTGTAGTTGCCCGCCACATCAGCGCCAATACCTTCTTGACACAGCCACCCTGAACAAGTTCATGCTCTAACTCAGATTACCCATAATATTGGAAAGGGCTATATTCCATTGAGTGATGAGGAGTTTAGTAACATAAGACGACACGGGGAGGACCTAGGCGTCTTGGCTAGTGGTTCCACCCCTTTCAAAGAGAAAAAGCAAATCTTATCGCAAAAAGGGGGTGGGTTTGTCCAAGACCTGCTCGTCCCTATTTTGGCATTGCTGCTCTGACGGTATAAATACAAGTCACGTTTGATGATCAAATCATTTGTCGTTGGCTTTCACAATGAAACGTTCACTGGACTCAGATAGCGATATGTCTAGCGATGACGAGGGTGAACACGAGGAGAACAAAGAAGAGCCTCGAATCAAAGATGTGTTGAATCAGATGTCAAATGTTGTTCCGTATCAAGATGCCCGAGACCTACTGCATAGTATAGCCACCTCTAAGGACATTTTGTTTTGGTCGCCTAACGGGGAAATGATTCGCCGCAAACGAAGAATACCAAACACACTTATTGCTGATCTTGTAGAATTTGTATTACTTCCTTTCAACAAAGATATATCACCTCCAAGAGGTTTCAAGACTTTTCTCGAAGGTCTAGCAGAATTAGGAATTGATAAGAGATTAATCCGTAACAAAGGAGCTTTGAATGATGTAGTTACCTATGAAAGCAAAGAGAAGCAAAACGAGTGGTCCAGCGATGATGAAACCGAAGAGAGTGATGAAGAAACTGACCAATCTAGTAACAATGACGAAGCGGAACAATCTAGCAATGAGGAAACTGACCAATCCAGTGACGAGAGTCAAGAAGGAAAAGGACTCTCGGGTGACATTGAAAAGAAAGTTGATGGTTTATGCAGTCATTGTGACGGAAACAACTCATATCGCATCGACATTGCTGCCTGTGGAAAGTGTTTATGGCAAGATACAATCCCCGGATGTTATGAAAAAGATAGTCTCTACCAATGTCCCGTTTGTCGAAAGGAATACCCCATGGGAAAATCTTGGAAGGGGTCTTTTCTGCGGTGTAATGATTGTATGGTGGGATCGTATTACAACAAGAAAAAAGATGAATGGAAAACTCTACCCCAAGTCAAGAATAATAGTGAACAAACTCAAGAACTGTAACCAATTTATTAATCGTAATAAAGCGTTTTACACTATAAACACGTGTCCCTTCCTTTTCTGACTTGACAGTGGCAGGTGGTGTCAACCCAGTTTTTGGCTACTTTTCTTTGGGGATTCCTTTATCTTTCGTTTTTCTTTGTCAACCAGCAGTTTCATACGGTAAAACATCTTGAGCCATCCATCGATATCATGTTTTTTCCTCAACAAACTAATCTGGTCAAGTTTTCCACACATTGCCTCATACTGTATGCAAGGATTTGGTGGACCACCCCAAAGCGTGTAGTCATAGCACCTCATGCTTGCGTTTAGTTCCTTTAAGATATCCGCCAGACTGTCAACCAAATCTTTGAGGGTCGTAAGAGTAGGTAGCGTTTGTGTCACGCGTTGAAAATCAAACTCTGTGAGTCTTGGTGGGTGCACTCCGACCTCTTCATACTTTTGAACGATTCGAGCTACTTTTCCAGAAGGCATTTCCTCCCCAGAGTAAAAAGTCCACAAATTCAATCCAGTTGGTACTGGGTTCGGTTCTTTTTCTTTTATACGTTCACCAAACAGTCCACCGTTGTTACTCGCGCCAAAACAACCTCGGTTTAAATGTGCAGCACCAAACCTGTAAGGGGGTAGAAGTTGTTTCTTGGATGGACTTTCGAGCGACCAATCAGAAGCTGACATCGAAATCCACTTGGGCAATTTCCTCTTTTTTGTTTGGGACTTATTTAACTTGTCTTCTGATGGATCGATTGGCAACGCGAAGTCGAGATCCTTTTCATCACTTTTGACCGCCATTTTGTCTTCACTGCTTGTATCGTTCTTCACCGTATTCTTCATCTCGCTTGTCTTTTCTTGAACTTTGTTCGATCTGGATGGTTGGGCTTGAATGACTGGAGCCACAGGAGCTCTGCTTATATTGACTCTGAGAACAATAGAAACCGCGTGGCCAAGACAAAAGAAACCGCAGCCACGTGTTGAACACAGAGGAACACCTCATTACGCATTCCCCCGCAATAAAGAACAAAAGAACACCTGTGTCAACAATCTTAATATATTCCTCCGCAATAAAGAACAAAAGAACACCTGTGTCAACAATCAACAGCAACCTCATTAATTCCGCGTGGGGACGCTCATTAATTCCGCCGCAATAAAGAACAAAGGAACACCTGTGTCAACAATAAACCGCAAGCTCATTAATTCCGCGTGGGGACGCTCATTAATTCAACCGCGACGCTCATTATGTATTCCGCCTCAAAATTAGTATTCCGCCTCAAAAAAGGGGGTAATTCGGTGCATACTATACTACTGACTATCTCTTTTGTTTGCAATCCTCAAGTGAAATTTAGGTGTCAGTTTTAATTATGCTCATGTTAATGCGTCACGCGAGCCACCATACTTTTGCAGTAAATCTGAGTCTCTGAATAATAAATTTGTTATTGTATATCGTAAATTTGAACCTGTTCCCCCACCCCCCGTGCAATTTCCTGGGACTTCCAGAGTGTCATTCTTCATTTCCACGTTAGTTTGCTTCAAAAAAGTCTGCTCTTGCAAATTACTTATCTAGGTAAAGCCGTAAATTGACTAGGAAAAAAGCCCTCAACATTTCATTGGAATAGATCAAGATCAAGAGCAAGACCTTCAGACGCACTTCATACAGAAACATGGAATCAAAATGTATTACGCATCGTATTTCGTTGGTTGTAAAAAAAAATACTGCGAGGCAAAAGAAATCCATCCATTAATCCGTAAAACTTCACTTCACGTAGTGCTCCCATAGTCTTACAAATCGCCGCCGAATTCTCTTTTGAAATTCAGGTTTCTGTTTATTGCATGCAGTGTGTCAAAATCCGACTCGGGCTAAGCATAATTGTGCTGCCATTATCTAAAGTGACACTGTACATTTTTCACATTTTTCGAGAATACGAAGAAAAATACGAACAGAAGTAGGTCTAAAGCCGACATTTCGGACAAATTATTTATTCATTTTTCTCGAGAAACAGGTGAGCTGCAATCGGGATATCGCGCCGATGTACCACATTTAGTATAATGAGAGAGCGATGAAAAACTGCACTGAAGCTCCATCTTACCAATCTAACGTCACGCACGCACGTCACGGTCACGCGTGTTATGTATTTTTTCATTCGCTCATTTATTCGTTTATTTCATCAATAGCCTTTGATTTTAGAGTTTCGGTTGGATAGTCCTTAAAGTGTAAATGAATGCATTGTATGGCATAAAGAAACAATTTGCCCGAGTTATTTCAAATCAATAACACGTTCAATAGCAGTCTGAGTTGAGGGCTTTTGCAACATAACCTTATATTCCAAGTTCAGTTAACCTTAAAACAGATCCAGTGTAACAAATGTAGATATCCGAAGCATGGTGTGGCATGGACTGCTTGTTAGCCACTGAGCCGAGTGCGCTTTATTTCAAGGACTTTCCACGAATACAAAAAAGTCACGTGACCGCTTTTGTGTGTTTGAAAATGAGACATTTTAGCGAGAAAATTGTCGTTTAAATTGGGAAACTTTTTCTTTTTTCAGAGATAACTCTGATATCTATTTTCTATGTTGTACAGTTAAATTGGCAAAAATACCCGCCACATTTACGTTGCAGAGCTTTTAGTGTTACCTACATTTTGGTATTTTATCTGACTTAAACAGGCGTCCTCTTTAGCGCGTCTGTATTCTACTAATATTTTGACGAATTCAATTAAATCAATCATCATTTTAAATTTCAATGTCCAAATATTTTCGCAATTTAATATGAAACTGTTACAATAAGCCGTTAACTTGTGCTAGCTATTCGAATTTACCTCATTTTCACTGTCAAATTCGTTGACATTTGAAGTCATTTTGACCAACATTTTTGTGTTGCCATAGCAACGTGACGTTTAATACATTGACCAAACAATTTCACCAAAGTGATCAGTAGGTGGAACCCTAGCAACGAGCCGAGTTTGAGCGGAATCGGCGAGGGGTCGTGTGGACTCGTCTGCATGGTCCTCAGGTGGACCCACTCTTAAAACATCTGTGTTAGAGTAACTTAATATCGAGACAAAACGCCAAGGTAATAAATATCATAGCAAGGAGCATACAACTCTTTAAGCACATAAACCCCTTGTTCCATAAAAGTGTGCATAACCTAATGAGCAGCTAACTAACTAGAAGTGTAGCCGGGTAAGCACAGTGAGACATGACTATAAACCTGGCCGTCTTATCTGCGAACCCATAAGGCCAATACTTGCAGAGGCTATACATTTCTACTTAAACTTGAGTCGGTGGATAGCACATGAGAAGGCTTTCAGGCCTAGACTAGACTAATAAATCCACATGTGCTGGTTAGGAAAATTACAGTACCAGTTTTGTCTGTCATGAGCATTTGGCCTAGTATTTCTCATGACTTTATTTTGAAACCAGAAATCTTCGCTCTGAGTTTCTCAGTAGTCAGTTTACATGGTAGGAATATCCTGCCTTAGATTGGCATGGATATGGATTCGACCCACACACCAATCCCAACGGGCTGATAGCTTAGTTGGTAGAGCGGCGGTCTAGATACCCGAAGGTCGTGGGTTCGAATCCCTCTCAGCCTGGATTTGTTTAAAATCCAGGTGAGTTTTCTCTGGTTGGCATACGTTAGTTCTAAGTCCCTGAAGATGTTCAGTTCACTTGTGTTATTTGCATGCTACGTGTGCTGGTTAGGAAAGTTACAGAACTGTAATTTTTATAACCAGCACATGTAGCATGCAAACAACACAAGTGAACTAAATAAAATCATGGGAAATACTAAGCCAAAAAGCCCATGACGAACAAGAGCTGCTACCGTAATTTTATTATATACATACCGGGTCATATTCACGGAAAGGTCATGTAGGACCCGTTCGCAAATGGGTTTTAGCCAATGAGAGGCCACCAACGACGCTTTTCACCAGTGAGAAAAATCGTTCGTCCAATCACAAGCTGCGAACGATGTTTCTTCACTGCAGTGAAATAGTTTCCCTTCCCGCCGTTTTGTGGCGGCGTCTTGCTTTTCTGGAGTCGGTTGTGTTTCCCCGTCACCTCGATACTAAGAAAACACGTCGAAAAAACGCCTGAAAATGGAGGAGAATCGTTTTGTAACGTTTGAAATATCAGCAAAAGATTATGTTGATAGCCTTGAGAATAAAGGCACAAAGGAAAAGACCGAAAGAAATGTTAAGTTGCTCAAGATGTTTCTCTCCACCCAAAACGAAGAAAGGGAAATCAGTAATATAAACCCAGAGGAACTGGACCGATATTTGGCGAATTTTATTCGTTTTGTGAGAAGAAAAGATGGAAACGACTATGAACCGACTAGTCTGAGAGGCATAATAGCCAGTTTCGAGAGGCACCTCAAGAAAATGAACTATCCAGCCAGCATTATAAAAGACAAGGAATTCGAGCTCACTAGAAAATCTCTCCAGTCCAAGCAAAAAGAACTTAAGAGAGAGGGAAAGGGAAACAGAGAGATAGCTGCAGCTCCATTGAGTGACGATGATGTGAATATTCTGTACGAAAAGAATCTCCTTGGCTTTTCTTCTCTTGAATCTATTTTGAATACCGTGTGGTTGAACAACGCAGTTCACTTCGGCCTCCGTGGCTGCCAAGAACACCGTGATATGTGTTGGGGGGATGTCAAACTTCAACGAGATTCCCAAGGGAGAGAATACCTTGAATATCATGAAAGACAAACTAAAACCAGGATTACTAGTGCAGATCAAAACCGACCACAAAACATGCTCGTTGCCGATTTGCCATTTTATCTTGGTATAAACAACACAAAAAAGGAGAGTACGGAGAAACAGTGGTTTAAGTCTGCCCCTATGGGTGTAAACAAACTGAATTCACTTATGAAAACGATGGCTACCAAAGGTGGCTTACAAACCACAGCGCTCGTAAGCGAATGATTCAGAAACTCAACGATGGTGATATTCCACCAACGCACATCATGCAGCTAAGTGGACATAAAAACGTTCAAAGTATTGTTAACTATAGTTCTGTCAATCAGGAACAACAACAAAGTATGTCCAATATTTTAAGTTGCACTGAAAAAAAATCATTGATCGAAAAGCGAACCACAAGTCTTCTTTCGGCGAGTTCGCCAACTATGCCTGCTGCTAACTTGAAATTATTTGAGGGTTCAACAATCACTGGAGGACACTTCAACATTTCTATTAACGCTCTCAATAAATCCCCTGTGGTTCCAGCTGAAAGTAGCACCTTTATCGAAACCCAACGAAAGTGAAAACGTCTTAGACTCTTAGAGCTCTTGATTCAGATTCGGAGTAATGTTTTTACTGCACAACTCGTGAATAAAAACCGTACGCGCGCACTTTTCATTCCATGTAGTATTCTCTATTTCCTAACCAGCACATGTAGCATGCAAATAACACAAGTGAACTAAAGTCACGAGGGCCAAATGCTCGTGACATTAAGCTGCCATTACATATGTCAAAATCAAGACCTCAAAGGAACCTTATAAGTACGGTTAAACAAATTGAATCTGTTTTATACATCCTTGCGGATAGAGAGGAGGTATGAATCCATAGAAGATTCAAATACACTCGATGAAATAAAGCGATTGACCGGCGAACAAGCGAAAATGGGAGCCCTGACAGAAAGGATAAATAAGAAATATACTTACGACTATGCCACTGAAGTTGTTGCAATACGGAGAAATACTTCAACAAGGACGAGGGAACGACGAGAAAGCACAGAAACAAAACTCAGAGCCAGCACGGTTTCACGCGGACGGTGGAAGACGCGGCCCGCGTCTTCGGACCAAAAAAGTCTCGAAAACTTCCAAAACGAACAGGACTGAGTAATCAATCGGACCATCCTACTGGCTTGAGGGTGTAGAAGCCGAAAGAAAGGAGCAGGAAACGAAGCAGACCGAGGCCTTGTGGTAGGTTCAACGTGAAGTTGTGTACCGTGTAGCAATTGTGAATAGGAGATGAATTGTGAAGTTAAGATGAGATGCTATGGCGGCTTTACAGCCTATGTAAGTATTTTTCCCGGCAATACTGCCTCAGAGAGGCAAGAGGTTTATTTCTTGGTTGTTGTAGGATTACGAACCAGGACGTGCGGCCATGAAAGAGACTTGGCAATTATGACGAGTATGCTACTGAGTGATCCCTCTATATACGCACCAGTGGGTCTTCTGAGAATAGCAGATTGGCAGAGCTTATGTCAGCTAAGAAAGGAGAGGGCTATGCTACAACAGTCTCTTGGATACGATCCAGAGTCTCTTGTCTTACAGGGTCCAGCAGTTAGAAGGACGAAAGAGGCATGTGGTAATGGCGGAGTAAAGACGTGTGAGCGGAGGCTCCGCACTTTTTTATTGATAACTAGATGGATTTTCTGACAACGCAATTTAAAAGGCAATCAAGGCAAAGTAGCAGCGAAGCTGTAGAGGACAGTGGGGAAAGGACACGATTGGGAAGCGAAAAAAAAAAACAGAAAACTTTGAGGTCATTGAGGACGATGAAGTTTTTCAAGCTCTAGAAATGGCCGCGGAACTTTCAAATAAGCTTGACCAAATCCTCATGCAAATTAAAAGTATGGATGAAAAGATTACAGCAGTTGACGAGAAAGTGAGCAAGGTGGAGATTAAAGTGGATAATGTGAAAAAGGACTTCACGTCTCTTAAAAGAGAACAAATAAGCGAGTAGATGAAATTGACCAGGGAGTCCAGGAATTGAATAAGGAGGTATAAGAAGCGCTGGAGATGGTGGGATCAGTGGAGGAGAGTTGTAAGGGAGAAGCGGAAGAGCTCGGAAATGAAATGCTTTACTTGGAGGTATATACGAGGAGAGAGAACCTGAGATTCTACGGAATCCCCGAAAAGACGGAGGACGGGAAGGAAGACTCGGAAAAAGTGCTAACAGAGTTTTTGACGACAAAGCTAGAGATGGCCGAAGCAAGCAATATTGAGTATCAAAGGGTGCACCGAATCGGAGTCTTCAAGCCGAACAAAACTCGTCCCCTGATCGCGAGATTCCTGCGGTACATTTAGGATCGTGAAGAGGTATTTCCATGCGCGTATAAGCTTAGGGGCACTAAAATCGCTATCGCTGCAGATCTACCGAGGAAGTTGGCAGAGAGGCGCAAGAAATTAGTTCCCAAGTTTAAGGAGGCTAAAAAAGCAGGTCGCAAGGCTTACTTTAGTAAAGCAGAGCCCGATAAATTTTACATTGATAATGTTTTACACGTTTAGAGGTTTATTGTTCTCATTATTATTCGCCTTTCCCTCCAAGAATTGAATATTATTAAGTCAAATGCAAATTTTCTGCACATAGCTAGGTAAAGTACACATATATTGTTAAAATAAAGCATCCATCTAATATTTTTTCTTGATTAAGAAATTAACAATGGTTCCGACCATTGTTAATTTCTTATTATTATTATTTATTCAATTGTCTTAAGAACAGTCAATATGGTATTTTTCTATTGTTTTCTTTCTGAAATGATATGCGGAATATTTTTTATCACGTTATGGATCTCATTAAAAGATAATCGATTTCGGAGCCATGGCATCAAAAAACAATACTTTCATTCTTAAGCTATTATCATTGAATGCTCGAGGGTTACGGGATTCTTTCAAACGCAAGTCTGTTTTAGCTTGGGCGCGTTGTTTCGGTTTCTGCATGAACGAGACGCCATTTTGTACAAGCACACTTATTCCAAATATGGTATGTGCCATATAAGGCATGATCATAATAATGATGTAACCGGAAGTACATGCAAGTGCATATAAAGTACAACTCGTAACATCTCCCTTTCTTACAAAAAATGTAAACTCTAATCATGCTATAATTTGGAATGTTCAAGTGTCTCTTTGCTACCTATAAAATGATAATATATAGATTTAGCCACTGGCTAAAAGCGGAGCTCCTGGTTATAAAATTTTCTATGTGAATGAAAGGGATTCCCATGTGTACATGGTTTATATGGTTGATTTAGAGTCTTCACGAGATATTAATTTTTCAAGCATAGATGACGTCATCGATGACGTCATATCACGTGACCACTTCATTTCGATCATATGGTGGCCTAGACTACACTACCGAAGTTTGGTTCTTTTAGAGTTTTCCCTTCACGAGATATTATTTTTTCAAGCATAGATGACGTCATCGATGACGTCACATCACGTGACAACTTCTTTTGCTCATCTGGTGACCTAGACCACACTACCCAAGTTTGGTTGTTCTAGAGTCTTCTCTTGACGAGATATTCATTTTTCAAGCATAGATGACATCATCGGTGACGTCACATTACGTGACCACTTCATTTCGCTCATCTGGTGACCAAGACCACACTGCCCAAGTTTGGTTGTTTTAGAGTCTTCTCTTCACGAGATATTCATTTTTCAAGCATAGATGACGTCATCGATGACGTCATATCACGTGACCACTTCATTTCGATCATATGGTGGCCTAGACCACACTACCCAAGTTTGGTTCTTTTAGAGTTTTCCCTTCACGAGATATTATTTTCAAGCATAGATGACGTCATCGATGACGTCACATCACGTGACCACTTCATTTTGCTCATCTGGTGACCTAGACCACACTACCCAAGTTTGGTTGTTCTAGAATCTTCTCTTGACGAGATATTCATTTTTCAAGCATAGATGACGTCATCGATGACGTCACATCATGTGACCACTTCATTTCGCTCATCTGGTGACCTAGACCACACTACCCAAGTTTGGTTGTTTTAGAGTCTTCTCTTCACGAGATATTCATTTTTCAAGCATAGATGACGTCATCGATGACGTCACATCACGTGACCACTTCATTTCGCTCATCTGGTGACCAAGACCACACTACCCAAGTTTGGTTGTTCTAGAGTCTTCTCTTGACGAGGTATTCATTTTTCAAGCATAGATGCCGTCATCGATGACGTCACATCACGTGACCACTTTATTTCGCTCATCTGGTGACCTAGACCACACTACCCAAGTTTGGTTGTTTTAGAGTCTTCTCTTCACGAGATATTCATTTTTCAAGCATAGATGACGTCATCGATGACGTCACATCACGTGACCACTTCATTTCGCTCATCTGGTGACCAAGACCACACTACCCAAGTTTGGTTGTTCTAGAGTCTTCTCTTGACGAGATATTCATTTTTCAAGCATAGATGCCGTCATCGATGACGTCACATCACGTGACCACTTTATTTCGCTCATCTGGTGACCTAGACCACACTACCCAAGTTTGGTTGTTTTAGAGTCTTCTCTTCACGAGATATTCCTTTTTTAAGCATAGATGACGTCATCGATGACGTCACATCTCGTGACCACTTCATTTCGTTCATCTGGTGACCAAGACCACACTACCCAAGTTTGGTTGTTTTAGAGTCTTCTCTTCACGAGATATTCATTTTTCAAGCATAGATGACGTCATCTATGACGTCACATCACGTGACCACTTTATTTCGCTCATCTGGTGACCTAGACCACACTACCCAAGTTTGGTTGTTTTAGAGTCTTCTCTTCACGAGATATTCATTTTTCAAGCATAGATGACGTCATCGATGACGTCACATCACGTGACCGTGCTACAGCACCCCCCTTGTGGCATAGACAAAATATCCCAAGTATGGCTGTCTTAGCATGTTCCCTTGAGGAGATATAATTTTTTCTTTGCATACCACAGGGTTCCCATGTGTACACGGACGGCGGACGGCGGACGGACGGACGGCGGACACTATAGGTTTAATACCAGAAAAATAAAGAAAAAATCATATCTCCCGAAGGGAAGCTTCTCCTATCCGCCACTGTGGTGCTGCTGACTGGTGACTGTGGAGCTGCCTGTGCTGCCTCCGGGCTGCTGTTGTCCTTCGCAGTTTGTACTGGTGATGATGGTGTTACCTCTAACCTGATCTTGTCCTTGGCTGCTTGGACTGGTGCATGTGACAGTGATGAGGGTAGATCTTCAGTTGTCGGTTGAGCACTCGATGATGTTTCTGATGCCTTCAGATGCTGCCTGTTTCTCCTAAGGGTCTGCTTGCCGACTGAGAAGGGATATGATCTGTCAGACAGCTTTCCTAACACACTTTCCAGGCGTCCACTGTTTTGGGTTCTTGGGTGGTTTGACTCCTGTCCATGTTCTATCTCGGGTAGCTTCTTAGGTGAGCGGTCATGGTAGAACTTGGCATTACGCCTTCTGAGTATAAGCTTCTCCTTCACTCCCTCCTCTACTTTAGGATACAACAGTGTTGTTGATGTGTTTTGGGTTCTTGGGTGGTTTGACTCCTGTCCATGTTCTATCTCGGGTAGCTTCTTAGCTGAGCGGTCATGGTAGAACTTGGCATTACGCCTTCTGAGTATAAGCTTCTCCTTCACTCCCTCCTCTACTTTAGGATACAACAGTGTTGTTGATGTGGGAAGGAGCCCTCTTGTTCTCCTTGACATGAGTCGTTGTGCTGGGCTGGAACCCCTACTTTCTGTAGGTGTGTTTCTCTGATCTAGAAGAGCTAGCCATATATCTTTACCATCTCTTAGTGCTTTCTTCAACAGTCTCTTTGAAACTTTGACTGATGACTCAGCTTTCCCATTCTGACTCTACATTGGTTGTTTTGCATTTCCAGCTTGGTATTCTGCGCAGAGAGAACTTTTCCCAACCGTTTCTTTTACTTCCTTTGTCATCCCTGGCCATCCCTGGCCAAAAGTCTCTTGCTTTCCGCAGACATGACTCTGCACCATTGTAGGTGACTTGAATGGATGCGCGACAGTGTGTTGGCTCTCATCGCTCTGGGTATGATGACTCGATTTCTCTTGAAGAGAACTCCATTGTGCAGGGTGATCTCTTCCCTGTAATTCCAATAATCACGGATCTGTTTAGGAGCCTGCTCTCTCTTCTCTGGCCAGCCTGCCAGTACGGTATCTTTCAGGGTTTGCAGGATCGGGTCTTGTCCTGTGCACATCTGTAGGTGTGCGAGCCTTTCTGGTTTCACCTGTATGTGTCGGAAAGGGTCTGTGTTGTCTAGCTCAACAGCAAACACCTCAAACCGGTCTCTGTTTGTCCTGCACTTTGCAATGTGCCAGTTTGACAAAATATTCTTCCAGTGAAGGGGGGTTAACACCAAAGTATTCTGAAGTGGTGGAACCATATAATATTGTATGTGCATTCTGCATCAGTGCACATGTTATGTACATCTTTCCCACCGCACCAAAACAATCTTAAGGTGTTATTGA
This sequence comes from Scolanthus callimorphus, assembly GCA_033964015.1. Lineage (NCBI taxonomy): Eukaryota > Metazoa > Cnidaria > Anthozoa > Actiniaria > Edwardsiidae > Scolanthus > Scolanthus callimorphus. The sequence continues at coordinate 649,712 of JAWWUD010000061.1, forward strand.
AGTCCAAAAATTTGAAGTAATTAATTATGTACCCGAAAATCCACTCCACTGATGAGCGCACTGAACTCATAGAAGTATTGAAGTCTTGCTGAGCTGGAGTGAGGACTGTCCCTTTATATGGCCTTGCCTATGGATATGCCGGGTCTCCGTATACACACATGCGTGAACCAGTTACTGGGGAATAAACAAATCGTTGGATGTCTAGTAGGAATCCCGAAGAGGCAAGGATACTGCTGTCGTGCCGCTTTCCCACAACTGAACCATAAAGATTACCAATCAGTCCATTCGCCAACGCGACTGACTGAAACTTAATAGACTGAACACGTTTGTGTCCACTGTAAATGACTCTTTGGTTTATTCCTGCTGGCCTACACACTGGACGAGCTGTCCCGTCAATAAATCCCAAGCAATTATCTAATGCTCCACCAGCCTGGTAAACTGGTATCACATCCACGGTGGTAGTTAGCTCGACAGGCTTTCCACCTCGAAGCCTTTTCAAACGGCTTACAATATTATAATCTATACTATTATAGATATTATAATCTATACGGGTTGTCTGCGCAAACGTTTCTGATTGGCTAAATCGTCCGCACTCACTCCGCTTAGCCCTGAAGCTGTGCCGCCAAACGAAGTTCACAAACCAGAAGAGAAGGTGGAATTCTCGACAGTGGGCGTGTTTTGGTTGGAAAAGATTCACCCTAGGCTATGTTCTAATTCAAGCAATTTCTTACGCGAGGGACAAAGCTGACATCGCCGCAATGTTGAAATCTCCCACAGAAACTGAAAAGGAACTCAGTTCGCACAGCCGAAAGCACCATAGTCATCCAGACCTAAATGGTTCTGTCACAGATTACTTGCCGGAATGTGCAGGGATAATTCTTATTCGAAAGCTTTGAGCTGAGAAAAACCACTGCCTACAGAGCGCACGCTTAGTCATGAATGATATTCTCTAGAAATATAATCCTATGATAAACTAAGAGATTTCTTAGAACAATTTTACCTAACCTGTTTCTTCTCTTCGCTTACTGAGATATGATAAGCATACAAACAATTCCAAAGTCAAATGGTTGTTCGTAATAGGTTGCGTTTGCAATTCCGGACTGACTCACGCGACACACGTGCGTCATTTCCTCCTCCAAAATCAGGGAGACCAGTGCACAACAAACAAACCAAAAAGTCTTTGGGGCTTAGTTCATTTATTTCGGCATGGGGCAGGAGGTCTTTCTCGAAGGGAGGTCATTAGTAATGTAAGTAAACAGTTTATGGAAGGGAGAACTCAGGTTGAGTCTTCTAGCATCACGAAGTGACGTGCGTTTTCTTTCGAGATAATAAGAGGCGCTGGATCTGGACAAGGGGGATGTGTACAAGTTTCGCGGGGTAGAGCAAGGGAAGAGTATAGACAAGAAGCGTTTGCTTCGAAGAGTCAAAGAGACGCTGAGGGTGGAGGGAGCCTTGTAGAAATGGAGCTCTATGTTATGATAAGAATTTAATCAGAGCAATTAACAGTAAAGTAATCCCTGTAGTGGCGTATGCTATGAATGTTTGCCAAGAAACTAAGGTCAGGGTGGCTACGTACATGGCACTTAGCCCCAGTCGTTGGATGGAGGTCGCTTGGCAGAGAGAAATCAGCAGCGAGTATAGGAGTTTGAAGAGAGAAGCAGAGCAGGCGCTGCCGGAAGTTGGAATGGAGGTCGACTTTAGGGCTAGTGAAATCTACAGAGAAGGAGAGAGAATAGATAATGATTGGAGAGGATGCTGGCGAGAGCTAAAGCAAGGGTTGGCGAAGGGTTATCAGGAGATGCTGAGAAACCAGTACAAGCAGAAAGCTATGCAAAGCCAGGTGTACATCGGTGAAGAGAATGAGCCTTCCTTGTGTAACACCACAAAAGACTGCAAGAATCATGGATATGATTGAACAAATGACGGAGACCCGCAAGTGGAAAGAGTTAAAGCCACGGACGGAAAACGCAGATTGTGCAGGAAATGCATTGATGCATTGATGATCCTTGCTACCCGTTGGGCTGCAGAGCGAGGTCTCCTCCCTGAGACCAGAGTATGGCAGGCAACGATGTGGGAGAAGGGGCATGTACTAAGGGGCAAGGGTCTGGCGCTTAGGTGGGACTACCAGTACAAGCTGAGAAGAAGGAACTCAGCCCGAAGGCTTATCGCTTTGTGCAATGCACTTATCGCTTGAACTATCGCTTTACGCAATGCACCTATTCATTTCTAGCTTTCGTTCTTTTTTCGTAGGTTATGGGAAAAGGTGGAAATTATGACTACAGAGCGATTGTAAGAGATGGGGTCGCCATGAATATTATCGGGGGAACATGCTGTTCTGGTGAGTTGTCCTATCATTACTGATGCTCAGTGAGCCAAACGTGATAGAGAACTGGTGCTCACTGAATTGGATCTGATATAGAACTCTGACGTCACCGGAGTTCTATATCAGATTCAGTTGAGTGCGCAGCAGTTCTATATCATTGCTGGCTGATTGAGCACCATTATGATATGGCAACCAATCAGAACAGCTGTTCCCTAAAAATATTCATGGACGCCCCCAAAATGCTAATTTATACACAGTCTTCAAGATTTTCATTGTGTTTGCCTGATTGAATATTCATGAGTTTTAGAATAGTATTTACAACCTTTACAGATTGGAAATAAACTAGCCTGCTAGGCGTTGGTTGGCTGTTTTAGGTCGTTTTACGGCGAGAATCCTGATGCGCGGCGCCATCTCGGAAGCGGTCAAAATTCGGTCCAGGGCGAGTGACAAAACCTATCGAAAGTGGTCTATTGGGCGGCCTAAATCTATATATTAAGATATAGTCGGTTATTTGTAAATAGAAGAAAGCCATTCAGCTCATGTCAAACAAAGACAATGGACTATCTAGAAACTTCCGAGCACTTATCAGACGTCTGCGAGAAATTGTCGCGTGTTCGGGCTAAATGGACATGGACACTAATGCAATGAAAAGCTGTCCATAGTATGAACTTTATCATTTTATCAAAATCCTTTTGGACGTCCTTCAAGATTGTGTTGTTTAAAAGTTTTTTTTTGTGACTTGCCTTGTACATTTGAGACATTTTTTTAACCTCTTTTATTTTCGATTTTGGGGCGAACATTGGTCAAGCTTTCCCGGTATTTTTTCGATATATCTACATGATTAAGCTATTTGAATACAATCGACCACCGTTTTAACAGCCGCTACCAAACGAAATGTGACTTTATTCCTCTCAATTGTATTGTAAACTCTCTTTCAAGTTAAATTGGGTCTAAAAATATATCATCCAACTTCAATCAATGTGTATTAAATTTCAAGACATGTGCTTGTTTTTTGCTTTAAGAATAGGGTTGGAATGATAACCCTGTACCTCTTTCACTGCTTAGTATTTGTTTATTTCAAGAAAATCTTTAACTTCAGTGAAGTATGATCATTATGATTCAAAAGGTCGATCGACGTATTTTAATATGACATGACGGTAGAATTAAAAACTGGCTAGGTATCATGTGTCTCAGTTGGGTCTAATAGGTATTCGATTGAATTTCAAGGTGATTATTAGATGGCAAAGTCGTATTAATTAAACAACAATGCTTACACCTGTATCACATCCGTAATTCTCATCAAACCTCGCACATTATTACATTTTGTATTGAAGGCAGCCCCTTGCAGTGGTGTTTGCTTTCCATTTTTTCATCTACAAGCTTCATATATTTACCAAACATTTAAAATCTGTAAAACGTGGTGCTCCACATTAATAACATGAAGGACGCACAAAGTTCTCACAAGGGCTGCTGCAAGTGGCGAAAGAAATTTTGCGAGCGAGGTAAGAGTCCTGGTATTGAGTTTTTGTTTCGCCCTTAGTCTTTATCTTTGTATTTTAATATTTCCGAGAAATATTGAGATTAATTTGTACTTTGGAGCAGTCTAGCTCTAAAGATTTGAAGAGGTTTTAAACATTATGAAATGAGGAAAGGACACGCTGTGATTTACTAATCAAGGTTAAGTTCCTGCATTTTGATCGGTGTTTTAACTCTATAACATGTGAATATTAATATAACTATATTACCAACATATTTGACTATATATTTTCCTGACAGCACATCCAAATGAGTATTTCAATAAAATGATGGAAAAACGAATTAAAACATATAATTAATTGGGGATTTCTTAATAGTTTCTGTGAAGTCTATATTGCCAAACTACCACCAGTTTTACAATATAGAACATAAAAGGTATCCTATATCCAATAACTATTACACGCATTGTCCAATCAGAGACAAGCATTTCCTCAGAAATATAATATTAAATGGTTTTGTGTGAAATACGGCCGAATACTTTTTTCTTTGCACACAACTTGTCTTGATAGATTTCTCAGTGAAATATTCGGCAGTATTTCAGAGAAAACCATTTAAGTACGAATTAATATTGATAAAATGATTATGATGAGAAGACTTTTAAATGAAAGGATCTTATTTGGTGTGAAAAGGGACGACAGCATCAAAGCCCTACGAAAGCTGTTTATCTTCAATGTGTTAAAGAGGAGGTAACGGCGCAATGTGAATAACAAATGAAAGCACACCAAAACGTCAGTCAAAATTACGCAGATTGGAAAGAGATCACTTTTAGGCGACTCCGAACATTTGGCAACAGGTACAATATGGAAGATGATGTATACATCATCGGGTTGTCTCATTGCCTTGATTTTATTGTAGCACTTTCTTAATACATGTTAATGATTTCTAGTCCAAAATAGTAACGTTCCCATACATTTTATAGTTCAAAAAGGACTGAGGTATTTTGGGATAACGTTTACGCTGAATTTAGGGCAAATTGACCCGTTTCGAAATACAAGCGCTTAAACGTTTGTAGTACAAATGTATGAGCCACGATGACTAGTGGCACAGACATGGACGCCAAATGATCAAACTTGGTAAAGCCTGCTATTTACCAAAGATATCAGCCGAAATACTTTTGAAACACTAGATGTTATTATGTTTTACATGTTATACTGCATCAGAATAAGCAAACTCGTCGGAAACTCGTCACCTCCTTTTTACACCATCACTCACACATGTACGACTTATCAAAAATGGGCTCCTGTGAAAGCTTTTACATCACATGACCAGGGTACGTATTTCAATCTTTTTCACCAAAAATGACTGAATGCTTCGAATATCAGTCCAAACAATGTAAGAGAATGAGTTTGCTCGAATAGTGCAATTTGAAAATAATTTGAAAACCTAGCAACTGTTGCAAAACGAAAGTATGCCAACCGAACGACCTGTTT